>CM022671.1:26537821-26962821 GCA_012295275.1 Chrysomallon squamiferum
AAAAACAGGAGACGATGTCTTGGTGAGCCCAGGGTGGGGGGGGTCACGAGACAGGTGAGTTTTTATTCTTGATTTGTATGTACTGGGGGAGGATCTCTATTTTCAATTCAAACAAATGGTCGAGCAAAAGATTTTAGCAAATAAACAATCCCTTTTTAAGAAATCCTCGTTCAGCTGTATGAAATGTGTGACTCGCAAAATGAACGTACGTTTACTTACAAAATCGCGTTCATAGAAATTGTGTAAAAAAAAGAA
Organism: Chrysomallon squamiferum; assembly: GCA_012295275.1. Taxonomy (NCBI): domain Eukaryota; kingdom Metazoa; phylum Mollusca; class Gastropoda; order Neomphalida; family Peltospiridae; genus Chrysomallon; species Chrysomallon squamiferum. The sequence goes on from CM022671.1 coordinate 26,538,077, forward strand.
AACGGGTTAAGGAGCGAATGCTATTCTCATATATTTGCGATTTTTGTTTTGTTCTATTCGTTTCATACACGATGAATCTTTCTTCTTTGAACAACACATCAAAAGTGAATAAAATGTGGACTATTCACCCGAGATACTGTTTGTACAGCAGTCACGAGCAAATAGAGGATTTTATTTTATTTTTATTTTTATTTTTTTCTGACAGTTCAGAATCTTTTTTTTTTAAAAAAAATAATAAATTAAAAATTCTTAACTAAACATATATTTTTAATATTCATCATGATGTTGCATTTTCAATAGATCATTTGTATTAATTTAATACATCTTTTTTTTTTTTCATTTTTTTTTTTCAATAGGACATATGCAGCTTATTTTACTGTTTTGACTTATATTACACCTATCGTGTCTTCTGTAACGTAAATAACATATCTTCTGTTAAATCTACCGTCACTGCAGCTACAACTTTAAAGAATTACATTCTCGCTTTTTGACTAATGAACAGATGACAGAAAGTATAATAACAGCTGTGATTAACATAGTGTCCAATCTTGTTCTGATCTCTTCACAGCAGTGTTGTGGGAGAGACAGACAAATCGCAACTGAAACGTTATTGGTTTACGTAAGTGTACCAAGTGGTCTTTTAGTTTTAATTATAATATATGTGACACATAGGTAATTCAGTAAATGTCGCAGTTTCAACAAAAAAAAAAGAAGAAAAAAATGTTTTTTTCCATCACAGGCCGTTGTATTTAATCTACTGTCTGTGAGAAGGTGTATAAGAAAAATACATTGCTGCTAAACGAAAGATCCTGAACTGGGGGCCATGTTTGTTTGTTTTTTGGTGGGGGTTTTTCTCCTCTTTTTTTGTACTTTTTTTGTTCTTGAGTTTAATTATTAATAATTTAATATGATAAATGTTTCTTTATGCATTTATTCTCTCTCTCTCTCTCTCTCTCTCTCTCTCTCTCTCTCTCTCTCTCTCTCTCTCTCTCTCTCTCTCTCTCTGTCTGTCTGTCTCTCTAACACACATTATTATTATTTTTGAAAAATATCAATCAGGAAATTGTTTGTTTCTCTGTATTTTTTTTGTCTTTGGGGTTGCTGTTTTTTCCCTTTTCTCTTTTTTGTGCAGGTGGTCCTTCTATTGTAAGATTAAATCATTACTTTTATTTTGTTGTATATGTTTTATCTTCTTCTTCTCCTGTTGTTTGGAGTGTTTTTTTTTTTTTTTGGAGAGGGGTTTGTTGGGTTTTTTTGTTGTTTTTTTTTGACAAAAAGAACAAAATAATATTCTTTCAAATTTTAAATTTTTCCCAAACTGCTAAAAAAAAGAATTTATACTTTATTCGAGTGGGAAAATTTACAGCTTTACTTTTAAAGCATTTTTTTTTTTTTTTTTTTTTTTTTTTACTAAATGAAAACCTTATAAACCAGCAAAGTAAAAAAGTTAAGTGCATTCTTTCAGATGTTTCACATGTATATCATTTTATCAATAGAGCTCTAAAGACAGGCTAATTCTGGGTGCTGCTTATTTCAAATTATAAATCAAACAACACATGTATAGTATAACCGTCCACCTTTTCTGTTTATTCATTAACAGCACACCTGAGTGTAACGCTATACGTTTGCCTGTAAGGTAATACAAAGGTACGCATGCATATAGATTTAGCACAGCTAGTGTTTTAAGTGTCCCTATCCTCGTTCCCTAACACGGAGTCAAGTGCAAATTCATGACTACTTTTTCTAATAAATTCTCCGCAGTTTGCGTTTCAATTTATATATTACACCGTCAGGTGAGTTGTTATTTGTTGTTCTTATTTTTATCGGTGTTTTTAATTTTTGTTATTCTTATGTCATTATGATCTAGTACATACATACATTCACGCGCATAGACACATACAGACACAGAGTACAATGTCGCCAAAATAATTTTTTTTTTTTTTTTTTCCATTTTGAGTTTGTAAAAAAAATATTGAAAGTCAAACTTATAAATAAAGCTTACATTAAGTGCAGTTTAAAAAGACTGGGAAAGTGAAGAAAAGTTCTGTTAACGTTACTTCGTGAAAATGCACCAATTAGTTTGATTTAGGGCAGTCCTTGTTGGCAGCATTTTAGTTTGTGGTTGTATCTTTGTTGTGTAGGTTTATACATGTGTGTGTGTGTGTGTGTGTGTGTGTGTTTCAGAATTTGAATATGCTCTCTCTTATGTCCGTCTGATTAGACTCTGCACTTAGACAATATCCGGGAACACACTGGTGCAAGAGGACAAAGTCCAATCACGACCTCACAAACCTGTCAGAAGCCGCTGACGAGACTCGAATGTATGACGCCCATTATAACGCACTCCTAAGGCGAACAAACTTACCGTTGGGCGCGTGTGTGTGTGTGTTGTAAGATAGTAAAGCATCTGTATTACTGAAAAGTGTAGTTATACTTTAACACTGTTTATGTTAATAGTCTGGCTTTACTGGAAAGAAATAACCATGTGCACAAAAAACAATATATTCTTTGTTTATCTTTGATTTAATCAACAGATATTCACTACATGAGATTATCACCGAACTTACTTGTGCTACTGTAAATCATCATTCTATAAACAATCAGATGAGAAAAAAAAAAAAAATAATAATAATAAAATTAAAATGTTATTATATGTTGAATAAGATTAAAACGAAAAAAAACTTTTTTCAACGTTCTTGTTATGTTTAAAATATTAATTAATTTTTGTAGTCGTTTAAATTATTTCAATGTATTAAAATGCAGTTTCTGTGCGTATTTCTAAACTGTACACATATTTTCTGTCAGTATTATACAGTCGAGAACTTACTTCTCTTTACATAATACAAAAATATAGACAAAAAAATAAAATAAATAAAATAAAATAAAATGAAAATAACAAATATTTTTCTTAGCCAAAAAACCCCCCAGTTTTTAAAAACAAATGTTGATCAGTTTAGTATAAAAATATTTTCATTCGCTAAGAACGTCATATGTGGTTTCTTGTTTCGGTTTATCAAAATTACATTAGTGACTTCAGTGTTGTAGTCGACACAACTCTTTCAAAACTGAATGACTGACTCATTATAACGGAAAAGCAGATCGGTAAACATTAAGAAAAAAAAAAATAATAATAATAATAATAATAATAATAATAAATAATAATGGGCGTACCCCGCACGCAGATACCTATGCTCCGCTTACTGTTACGGATTTAGAATGTTTAATATCTTGCGAATTCATGGCTATTAATAAAGAAAAAAGAAATTAAAATGGAAAGTTAAAAGAAAAAAGAAAGGTGTGAAGTAAAGAAAGCTTTAATGAAATCGACATGCTTTAAAGGAAGAGGGACAGAAAGAATCAAAATCAGAATATAAAAAAAAATGAAACTGAGCTGGAATAAAATAAGAAAATAGAAGAAGAACTAAAGGAAGAAAGAAAGAAAGAAAGAAAAAGAAAACATTTCTGAAAAAAGCCATATGTTCAAAAATGGAGATCCGGCTTCTTCTTTTTACTTTCTTTTTTTTTCTTCACCCTAGGTTTTAACTACAAAAATAAATTTAAAATTATAAGACTTATGTGGACTGACGATGTAATTACGTCGAAACAGAAGGTTAGCATCTGGACTGTCCGCAGTGCAGCGAATAACGGAGCGTAACAAACTGATAAAAACCAGCGACGATTTGATACAGCCAATGGTAAGTCGACATTCTAACGTTGGAGAGAGTAGGCGAGCTTTGTGTACATTTCAGCATCGCAGTATCAAGTATCTGATGTATTTATTTTCTTTGTGGAAAGAACTAGTCTAGAAGCTGGATAAACATTTCATTACTGGCACATCATGCGTCCATATTTCATTACCAGTCGTGTCAGTACCCGATCGCTGGAGAAATACACTGCACGTGCAACATTCGTTTAATGTTGCCTCGTTTTGGCGCTGGCAGTGTCGATAATTGGCGCTGATAATTAGTTGCATCTAGGAAAGCGCGAGTTTAATTTGAGAAAGTAGATATCTACAGCTGTTGATTCCTTAATTATTTTCTGCCTAGCACTAACACGGCCATTTTAATGACGGAGTAGATGATATACGGACGCGTCTTCACATCCACGTGTGTGTATGAACAGAAACTGGTGCATATGAAAAAAGAAAAATGTTTACATATATAAACATTAAGCTGACACATTCAGATAAATATCCATAAAATATACATGCATTCATGCACACATACATTCAAACACCCACACACACTTGAACAGACTTGCGGACTTAGATTTTAGCGTGAACTGTTGTAGGAGCCCTTCTTCATTATAACTGTAATCACCAGTGTAATTAGGCTATAATATAGTAGTTATTCACCTTTAAACGCTCCTATCCTATGTACCAACTGAACTTAAAACAGTGGGAACTATAGTCGCATGGAAAAGTTTTAACCTTCACTAGATTCGCCCCTGCACACACATACACACACGCAAATTTATATATGCGTCTTTTGCCGCTAAGAATAATACGAAATTTCGAAAGAAATAAAGTCTGAAACGCTGCCATACAGGCTGCCGAGAGAATATACCCACTTAATTACAGCACTAGATTCATAATTGGCAATTTTTATTTTCTTCTTCGACAAATTGAGCTGATCAAGTGACGATCATCTCTCCAATAACACACAAATAAACAAATATATCATGAAATAACAAATTAGACGCCGAATGCTGGCCGACTGCCAAAGTTTAATGAAAAAGTCGACTTTTCAAAAACTCTTCAAAGCGTCGTGTTCACAGGTGTAAAAACGTTTACTCAGGTGGGGAGCCGATAGCCTGACGCCATACAGCCTCATTACCTGGCGGAGGGTTACACCGGATGCGGTTATGGAACGCCATCTAGCGGGGCGCTAACTCTTTGCACCGCATCGGTACGATGAACGCGTAATGCGAAGTCCAGGCGAGGACTGTTTTCCCCGTGTGTGTGTCGTGCAGTTTAAAAAGCAATATTTAACAACAGACGAGAGTCGTTAATTCAAAGCTAACAACTATCATAGCGCACGGTTTACTGAGTCCATGTTTGATCTTTAACTACTTCGTCGTTATTTCCTGCGAGTAAACACGAAATTAATGAAATTACAACGCCACCTGACAAATGGTAAATTATCGGCTGTTAGCTAACATCCATATATAACATAATAAACGGAAATTTTTTAGTTATCCCATTAGCGATTCGTAACTAATTGTTTAGTACTCAAGCGAGCTGCATTGTCATATAAAGCCGACTAACAAGTCACTGATAAATTGGTTTGATATTTACAATAAGATAATAACTACTTGATTAACAGTACTTCAATACATTTTTGAATTAGTGGTTTTTTTGATGTAACTCATATTATTATTATATATATATATATATATTATGATTTATAAAATGATTCAAACCCTCTTTCGCATAATAATTATTATATTACTGCATATGTACTGTCAGAATGTAGTAGAAAAATAAAAAGAAACGATAAAAAATTGGAACAAAGACAAATCTTAATACAGCAGTACACAAAAAAATATTTATATTACTTTATATTCAGAATGCATTAATGTCTGACCACTACACATTTGATTTTGAAATTTGTCGTTGAACTTAAACATGTTAAACTAATACAGTGATTTTCAGTGTAAATTGTATTTGTTTTTTATCAATTTATTTATTTATTTGGTTAGTTGGATACTGACTTTCATTAGAAATTGTTTAAATGTTTTAATGATTTAAGCCGGCGCGCGTGCTCCTATACACACACACTGACGTTATACATACATTCAGTACAAGCCTATCATACATTAAATGTACATACAAACGTACGTATGCATACGAAAAAAAAAAATATTTATATATAATTCAAGTAGTTTTATTTTGTTTTCTCATTACGTAGCGTTTGTTAAAATGATTTTCTTAACTTTGCACGTGTTCAGTGTTTCTTTTTTTTTTCTAAATACATCTTCTTAGCTAACAGGATGCTGAATTCGTGCTTCGTCTCTAGTGTGACAGTCTACCGACAAATGCAGAGTTTAATCACTCTAATCCTGGCCCTACACGTACAAGAGCACATGTCTTTTTTTCATTATTTAGATGTAACACCCAAATCGTGTCAGATAATGCGAAACAAAGTAAGCGAATTTTGAAAACATCATGTTTGGAATTTTGTAAGTTACGGTTTTCCAGAAGAAAAAAAACGTTTTTGTTTGTTTCCGTTTTCTTTTTAACTTTTATGTATTTGTTTACACCTCTCTCTCTTTTTTTTTTTTTTTTTTTTTTTTGTCTTATTTTTCTTTGTTCATCATTTTTTTTTTTTTTTTAAATTCATTTGCGATTGTTTGTTTGTTTGTTTGTGTTTTAATCCTCTTTTTTGTTCTATCTTAAAGGGACAATGAATGTGTGAACGTCTACAAACAGATATAAATCTTTTAAAGTGACTGGAGAGAACTTATAAATTCACAGGTGCGATTTCAGTGGTTTTTTTCTTTTTTTTTCTTTTTTTTTTAAATTATTTATTTCTATAAATATTTATTTATTTAATTGGTGCTTCTTCTCTCTCCTTTTTGGGGGAATTTTTCATTTTTATGATACTCTCTCACCCTCTGACTCTCTGTCTGTCCGTCTCTCTGTCTCTGTCGCTATCTGTCTGTCTGTCTGTCAGTTTATCTCTCTCAGTATATCTGTTTGTCTGTCTCTTTTTATCTGTCCGTCTCTCTGCCAATCTGTCCTCTCAGTCTCTCTGTGTGTATATGTTTCAGTACTTGTCAAAAAACCCACTGGCAGACAGATTCCTCACATGTTATGAAATAAATACCAAGTTTATAGTGTTCTGTGTCACACTGACCGTGCATCTATAAACCAACCGATAACATTAACTTTTATCGTGGTGCTTCGTTCACAAACCTACTAAACTGATTTTAAAAACTGGGTTTAATGCGTGGAAAATAAAACTAAAACATCCGTAGATAGTTCTTCTTGAAAAACACATGTTTCTTTGATACACTGTTCATTCCAGTGGTAGTTGCATTTTGTTTTTAGTCTATCATCATCATCATCATCATCGTCTTCGAACCGTCACCATCATCATCATCATCACCGTTGTTATTTAATGGAAGATAAAGAATATTGGATCCGTCAATTAATAAATTCCAGTTTATATATAAACAAAATTTGAGGACATTTATTATTGTTGTTCTTGTTGTTTTATATTTTTTTATTTTAGTGTAATTGGTTTGGTTGGGTTTCATTCCTAATTGTAGATGTTGTCTTATCTAAAAGCAACATGCACGCTAAAACACAAAAGTTCTGAGATCGATTTACCGCGCTGATACTTACACAAGACATTATTTACCCCGCCGCTTGAAAACATTTGTATACCTGTCCCGTAAAATTATTTAAAAGATTACTTGCCACTAATTGGTAACTGAGCAAAATGTACCACCTGGTTTCTTATCTAAATTCTAGCTGGAAATACCAGATATTTCCCATTTGTTACGTTCCTAAATTAGACGAGTTTCCTTCTACGCAATAACAATTTCTTTTTAACCTCAGTTTTTTTTTGTTTTAGATCTAAGAAACACATTTTATATAACGATTCCTCACTTTTATCTTGCACGCCATTCTGTTGTTATCGTTGTTTACTCAAGAACGTTTTAAAGTGATGACGACAAGGAAGAAACGGGTCTTGTGAAAACAACATTACGCGAGGAGCTGTGGGTAATTTCTGTCACGCTTTCGTCACAGAAGCGTCAAGCACGCCTGTCGTGGGTACGACCTCTGACCTGGGCAAGGCGTTCTGTAGGAAAGAAGGGGCTGCGTTAAAACTGATTAAAACAGCAAACAAAGCTGCAGGTGAGGTGAAGATTAACGCGCATAAATTACGCGACGGTCTGAAAATCACAGAGGATGGATGGTCTTGTCACATGTAGGACGTTTTCCTCTCTCGCTGACTGCTGAATTCTGATGACTCCTAAGAGAGTCTGTCGACGCGGCGCGCTACGTCTTAATTCGGTGCTGCGATCATTAGCATATATATTAGCACCCACTTGTTACAACTGAGCTCCTCCCAACACGAACTCTCGACCATCATGGACAATGATTGCCGAGATGAACTTCCACAGTTTAAGAAGGATTTCCCTCTTTCCTTTTGTAAAGATCACACAGGCTTAGTGCTAAAGAGAAGAATGTTGGATCCTTAAGTGAATAAATTTTAACTACGATCTAAAAAAAAAAAAAAAAAAAAAAAAAAAAAAAAAGATGATTTTAATTGGTTCCGTATCATCTTGAGCCGATCTGAAAGAAAGACACTCGGCTCGCCATCTTGTGTTTGGCAATTTATTTTATTTTCATTCGTATTCAAGTGGGATTGGTCAAATATTTGTGCTCGGGCTCGGGTACAGGTTAAATGTCGTGTTAAGAAAAACTGTTCGACGCTTCCTTGAATATAGAAGTGGCGTGATATTCCAGACACAAGACACATCACATTTTGGGGCGTATACTTGTTGGTTTTTTTTTTTTAAATTCAGTGTCTAAATACAGTAATAAAATAAAGAAGAAAAAAAAAAAATTTAAAATATTTTTTGGGGTTATGTGATGTTCCTGTGTGTATTAAGAAAACAAAAATAACAATAATAATGAAGCTGGTGGTTTTATTTTTTTTTTTTTCTTCTTCTTTTCACTTTATTTTTACGAATTATATTTCTACAGATCTTCTTCTCTCCCTTGTTTTCAATCACTCTACACACACACACACACACACACACACACACACACACACACACACACACACACATATATATATATGTTCGTAAATTATTTTTTTCATTTTTAAGTTATTATTAAAAGTAGTAGTGGTAGAATTAGTAGTAGTAATATTTTCTCTCTATACTTTTTCTTAAACTATTATAGTTTCAAAGAAGAATATCTTGAAATCAAAAAATATAATTTCATATCCTTTACAAACAGTTTTTAGATATAATCCATCTCAGTCAATTGAAAAAATAGCATCATTTACCATATAAGCAAGTTGTAATATCGTTTTCTGTAATGCGATTTTTGTTTTAGAGAAATTATTTAAATTTAGATGAAGAAAAAATGAACGTAATTGTTTTTGAATTTATATCGAAGCCAGATACTAGAAGAAGAAAATAAATAACCGAAAACCCCGCCAAAAAAACAATAAAACTCATCTCCTTTACCTTACTGATAGGAAACGATTATATACCACTTTGATAAAAAAAAATAATAATAATGTTAAAATAAAAATAAATAAATAAATAAATATTGACTATTTATTTTATATTCTTTTTTTTTTTTTTTTTTTTTTTTTTTTTTTTTTTTTTTTTCTTTTTCTTTCTTTCTTTCTTAATTTTTTCTTTTTCTTTCTTTATTTTTTCCCAGCCATTTTTAATATCTGAATAAATAACCATAAAAATTTGGTGTGTTTATGTGGTGTTTAAATAAAACTAACCATGAATTCACAAAAAAAAAAAAAAAAAAAAAAAAAACAAAGAAAAAAAAAAAAAAAAAAAAAAAAAAGAAAAGTAAAGAAAAAAAAAAAAAAAAAAAAAAAAAAAAAAAGTAAAGAAAAGAAAAAAGAAAAGAAAGAAAAGAAAAAGAAGAAAAAACGAAATTAGCTTTTTGGAAAGTAATATTTTATCTCATACTATTTCCGGTCAGCCATGTTGCTGAAAACGATCGAGAAGGAAATAAAATAGGATTAGTGTCAAAACGACAGTCGTTGATTGAATTGTGTAATACGTACACCGTCGGCACAAAAGTATTATGAGTGATTTTACACCTAGATCGATTCTTTAAGATTATTCTGAACAAAAGTTTTCGCGTTATTTGTTTAATGACACTGTATGGCGGAAAACCAGAAGAATCCTGATTCATTTAATTTTATTACGTTTTTATTATTATTATTATTATTATTATTATTATTATTATTATTATTATATTTAATTTAAAACAAAATTACGCTCATAACTGAATGTTAGGACAATGTATAATCATATATTCTAATATCTGGAAGAGAAATGATCCTTGTTACAAATAATAATAATAATAATAAAAATTTAAGAAAAATAAATCTTAAAATGTGTTGGGTAGAAACTATTTTAACAATATTCAGATTCAACCAATCAACGATTATAAACGTGCAACATTATATTAATGCATTCGATAGTTTCTATATTCAGTATTAAATTAATCACCAAAGAATGAAGGAAAGGCAATCAAGATTCGATATGCTTTTCATTATATATATATGTGTGTGTGTGTGTGTGTGTGTGTGTGTGTGTGTGTGTGTGTGTGTGTGTGTTGAATTTGTGAACAGACTGATGAGAGAGAGAGAGAGAGAGAGAGAGAGAGAGAGAGAGAGAGAGAGAGAGAGAGAGAGAGAGAGAGAGAGAGAGATTACACTTATCTCTGTCATCACGGATTTTATGTTTCAATCGCTTTATCAAAAACCGCTAAGATTTAATTATTATGAAGAATCAGTGAAAAAAGAATATTTTACTTTCTCTTCAGATACATTGCAGCGTAAAGCTGTAAACACTGACCCCCAGCAGACCCACCAAGACCACCCGACCCACCCCGCTCGGAAGTAAAGAACAGGGCGTCGCGCGGGTTACAAAACAGAGCTTTCTTGTATCGCTGAAACCCGGGGAGATTGTGCTCTTTGTTGTGACAATCTGGTATTTTCTTTAGTCTGCGCCGCCATTAAGAATGTGGTATGCTCCGGCACGCATTGTGTAAACACAGGGTAACACTTCACACCATGAAAATAAAGATACGAGTTTTTCTGACGCCTCAATTCAATTGACAAAAGAATATCCACAACACGGTTTCTTTTCACCGCTTGTAACAAGTTCAGATTGCCAGTTTTCACTCCATACCTTGATCTGTATGTGTTATATACGTTATTCCGCATACCTATGGCAATATACACGGCCATCGCTATTCAAAATGTTTAAGATACCCATTATTTATTGAAAATGTACGGGAAAGTTTTTTTTGGATATTTCTTCGATTTTATTGCTATTAGATTAAAAAAAAAAAAAAAAAAAAAAAAATCATATATATTTAATTATATATTCATATGTAGACATACATAAACAAATCGGCAACAAATATTTATTACTTTATTTATTGTTGGCACTTTATGCTTATTGACGGTCATACTGGTTAAGAACTTCTTATACAGTTTTTACTGCTGTATGATTATTAGCTTTATATAAAAAATTATTATTCAGATACACACAAAAAATTTACAAGGAAAAAGTCAATATTCGAACATTTGTTATTTAGTAGGTAAATGTTTCTATCTGGAGATTTTACATTTTTGTTTAAATATTTAAGTAGGTATTAGTATTCATAGCAGTGCACACAAACACACAATCCATTACATAATGGAATTTAAAATAATTTAAGAATTAACATCAAGAGCAACAACAACAGTTATTAATCTGAATTAAAAAGCAGATTCTAAAAAAATTAAATATTTTTTTTATCTGATCTGGTTACATCTGACTCTTTGGATCCCATAGTAATGTGCCCCTGATATCTACTGGACAATCACACATTAATTCCCAGAGCTGTAAGATCGAAAAAAAAAAAATATATATATAATTAATTCTGTGAAATATTTGAAAAAGGAACAACAGTTCAGCTTACAGTTAAATATATTTAAATTAATCATATATCAAGAGATGAGCGCTAATGAAAAAGTCATACATCCAGACGTTATTTATGGCACTAAGTTAGTTTAATTTGAACCATGGCAAAGAAATAGCTTAGATCGTATCAAATATGTATTTTGCCGGGCATATTTCAATTGCATCAAAACATGGTTTTTAATATATGAAATATGTTGTTGCCTCGTAATGCTAATGATTGTCGTCGTCGTTGTAGCTGAAACGGCAGAAACAAGAGCAGAACGGTTAACAGTAATGGTGACGCTGATTCTGATGGTAGTAGTAGTAGTGGTAGAGATAGGACGAAATTACAACCGCAACAGTAGTATTAGACGTGATGGAGGTAGTTATAGTTACGGAGGAAGTAGTTTTTGAGATAATACTACTAGCAGTGATAGTATTAGCAATGGTATCTGTTGTTCTAGTGGTAGTGGTGGTTTTCGAGATACTGTCTACAGTAATATTAGTATTACCAGCTGTTGTTGTAATAATAAGTGTATAATGCATAGTAGTGATACTGTTTGTAGTAATGGTAATAGTAATCCTAGTAGTGCGGTACTGATCCCCGTAGTTATATTACTACTAAAATAACTAGTGGTAACAGCAGTATTAATAACTGTTGTAGTAGCTCAGAAAATACAAATAAAATAACAGAATATAAGCCAACATACAAACACACAAACAAAATAATGTAATCGATTACAAACTAGCGACTGAATCATATTTTACCACTTTCACTAAACAATTTTGAACAAGTTTATGAAAACATCAAATCAACTACAGTCATACTTTCTATTTAACCTTCAATTATTTCATTTACCACCCAGCTGTGAGTCACAAAGAGACAAACAGCTGGTTGTTAACTTGTAAGAAATACTCGTATTATGAAAGCGAAGACCGAAAACTAGCTGGCCCGAAGCCTCGAATAACGAGTCGACTCAGAGGAACAGCGCGAAAGACCACAATTGTTTTATTTGTTTGTAGGTTTTAGAAAGTGTCCCGGTTTTTTTTCATTATGGGTTCCATCGCTGTTCGTAGTATCAGGTTTCGGGGTATCCGACTTCAATACACCACGAGACAGAGGACGTTTCACTACAAAAGATCTGCTACACTCGGCGACAATCAGGGTCAACCACAGAGCTGGTGTCATACAAGGTGACGTTGTCGTTGTCTGGCAGTAATGTGTGCCAGACGGGTATATACGATACTACGTTATGGTTTATAACTAATGAAAATATATATATATATCTAAATCTATCTATCTATCTATCTATCTATCTATATATATATATATATATATATAGAGAGAGAGAGAGAGAGAGAGAGAGAGAGAGAGAGAGAGAGAGATTAAATTACGATTAAAAATGATATAAATCTGCAAATTAAATTTTAATCTTCAATATTGTTTTCTGTATGAAGGTATATATATTCAAACACACACATACACACAAATAATTAGTAATAAGTAATTGAGTTAATTATATATTGAGAGAATTAGTTATTTTTCTTCTTCACAGTGTCAGTACATTTTAAAGGTTAACGAGCTAGTTTTTGTGATTATTTAAAATCTATTAAATTCACAGGTTGAATGATATTAATATCTGTAAGAAAATCAGAACAAAAACCATTTATTAATACAAGTTCATACTGAAAATGTGTGTGTGTGTGTGTTTGTGTGTGTGTGTGTGTGTTTGATAGAAACAGAGAGAACGTACATATAAAAATGATTAAAAGTAAAAAAAAACAAATTACGTCGGATTCAGTAATTGAGCTAGTCAAAAGGCGTCTACTATTACAGTACAAAAAACTGAATCTACACAACCAGGAAGCTCTGTTTTCAATATAAACCAAAACACCATTTTGCTGAAAAGCCTGCAGGTGCCAAACAAATAAACTTTTTAGTTTTCTTCAAAAAAAAATGCTACGAAACTCTGGATTGAAAAGTACCCTAAAACAACGTGCGGTGAGCGCTCACACACGACAAATAAACACGGGAACACTAACCGGGGTGTTTCCTAATGTGTTGAGAAACTCGCAGCTCTCGATTTATTTAAACTCGGGAAGGTTTATTAAAATTTGATATCCCGCGATATTTTCTCCCTTTTTCTTGAGACGACGTCTGTTTCCTGTCTTCCTGAGAGGCCCAGCTGTTCCACTGAACACATGCCCGACTGCATTTCTTGTGTATACATACTTATATACCAAGCACGTCAACCTGCACTTTTTTAATTACAGAGTGCAGAACACGCAAAATTCCAAACATTCTGAAACAACACTGAAGATACTGAGAGAGGAGGGAGGGAGGATGGTCATATTATATGAATTTCGAAAATGTTTTTAATAACTCTGAGTTCGGGTTAGCCTGTCTGAAAATAGAGAGACCGAGCTTTGAACCAGAAAGATGCTTAAAAATAATGTTTTCTAAAAATGCTTAAAAAAAAAAAAAAATTATAATGTTTTCTAGCCATGAAGTTGTTAGATCGAAAGTTGTGGCTGAAAGCTCGAAGAGTGAATTAAAAAAAAAATAAATAAAAAATAAAAAAATATTTAATTTTTAAAAATGAAAAAGTACAGTAGGTTGCTTTCAAAATAGGACTGAGTTAAAATAGTGGTAGAAATTTGAAAACAACAACAGTTATAAATAAATAAATAAATAATGAGTTCGAATTTACGGGCTATGTTGTAAAACTACTGATTTAGAGGGAGAAGTTGCTAGAAATACGGTTCTATTTAGTGTACAAGAGAGAGAAAAAAATATTTTTAAAATAATTGAAATTTGAAACTAAACGTTACAGAGAATTATAATGGTAGGAAAAATATTTTTAAAATAATCGAAGTTTGAAACTAAACGTTACAGAGAGTTATAATGGTAGGAAAATTAAAATAAATATCAGGTTAAACTTGTAGAAGTTAATACAGAAAAAAAAAAAAAAAAAAAAAATATTTATGGCATGGATGAAAAAACGAATGAATGAACGAATGATTTGATGGATGGATGAATAGATGTAAAAAAAAAAATTAATACTAGAATGATAAATTTATCCAAAAGATTATATTTAATTAATTCAAGCAACATGAAGCTTTGGAAATTTAAGCGCTCGTTATTCTTAAAACCAGACCAATCAAAGTCACCGCTTTTCCCATCGTTGCTGGCAGCCTTTTCCCTAAGTACACTAATGTTCTATTAAAACAACAATAACTCCTGTTTTAAACATTTTAAATATCACTTTTTCTTTACCTTGTCAGTTATGCAACGGACAAAACAAAAAAGAAGTGAAAAAAACCAACAACACTGGGCGTTTCTTTCATTACCATAAACGTTCACATGTCACACAGGTTGGATAACAAAAACATGTCATAAATGAATTTCTTTACGTAAACTGTTAATGTTCTAAAATCAACACAACCGTATTACAAACACTAATATGTCAGGTATTGTTCTGGTCAGTTTTAGAATAACAAAAAAAAAAAAAAAAAAAAAGAAGAAGAAAAAGAAAAATGTTTGTTCCGTAACACCAAGTTGCACGTATTTTCCACAATGACGTTTCTCACCAAAGATTTTCCACCGCAGAACAATGACGTTTTTCACACTTTAACTTTCCACCGAGCAACAATAACGTTTTATCGCACTCTCCGCTTTCCCCGTTCTCGTTTAACAATTCGCAGATCTTTTTCAAACCTACATCAAAGTGTTGAACCGTTACTTCTGTTGATCTTAACACTCGAGCAACAATTAACTGGCAGCTAATTGTTTATTTAATGATAATGTTCGCTAAATGCGGCAAACACGGTCATCAAGGGAACGGTGGACGCCAATTTCCGAGCCAAAACAGGTCTTTGATTCTCTAAGGAGTTCTTGATTTGACTTATTAGACATTAAAGAACCGTTTAGACAGCCACGTGTTCGCAGTATTTCTCTTCACGTAGAGAAATAGTTTATTTGAAATTTTGTGTTTTTACTACACCTTAATTAAGCTGTTAATGAACAGGTGTGCTGTGCTGATAAGTATGATGTGTATGTGTGTATGTGTGTGTATTTATGCGTAATAGTGTGTAGTTGCGTGTATTTGTGTCTATGTGTGTATTTATACGTATTTGTGTGTGAATATATATGTAGGTGAATGTATAGGTATGTATATACTTGTATGTATGTTTGTATGTATGAGTGTGTGTAAGAATGAGTGTATGTGTAAATTGTTGTTGTTATTCTTCTTATTAGTATTATTCAGTTAATACTGTTTTATTTTGCAAGTTATCTCACTTCTCTCTATGTTTATATTCATAATTTAAACATTTGTAACTGTGAGACTTATACCGAATCTCTTTCTCTCTCTCGATATTTATTTCTCTCGCTTTTATTTCTTTCTCTCGCTCCTGTTTTCTTCTATAATTATGAACTATTAATATCGAAGTATTGTATTGTATGACTATATCTGTCAAGATAATCAATATGTTTAATATGCATGATTGTGTCCTTCCGTGTGTTCAGATAATCAATATTACAAACCAAATGTGATCAAACCCGAAATAAAATATTCCACGTCTTCCTATAAATTATGTCGTTAAATTTCTAGTCATTTCTGCGCTGAAAATGTAACCTAAATGTTGCTTTAAAGCCAAGATGAAATTTTACCCAAGCAATGATATTAATTCAGTGTTAAACAAATTTCTGAATATTTTAGTGAATAATCCCATGGATTTCCTAATATGTTTTACTCTTACATGAACACAACAGCTACATTTCACGTGATATTTATTATGTCTAAGACTAAATGGTTGATTCCAGCATAGACCCGGCGCTGGGCTTCGAATCTTCTATAAATCGGTATTAGATTCATAGCTTAAGCAATGCATAACCTAGGCTATTATATTTGTATACATTCTCACGTTATTCACTTGTTGGCTGAGAGAAAGGTGTGCACATGCAGGTGTTTATCTCACCCGAGTGCATGTAATTTCTTGTAACAACAAAATTAATGCATTAGGCAGCGCGCTTAGTACTGGGCCGTTAATACTGCTGCAAATCTTATTTTATCTAAATCGATTAAAACCCGCAAGGTCATTGGAAGGTGGAGTGGTGTTTTATGTGTATGTATATATATATATATATTCAAAATACGAACACACACACACATGTGCATACCAATATGTCCCAGATTTCTTTATAAGTTTAAAAGTACGATATTCATTATTTTTTTTTTTATTATTATTTTTTTAAAATTTTTTTTTTATCATTTCGGCACCACTGATTGCATCACTGATGAAAACCAAAACGAGCTTTGTCTTTCCCTTACAAGCATGTAACACAAACTCTCATGTGTCCGAAATCACACCTATACACACATACGTACACACACACACACACACATGAACAAACATACGTACTCACACATACAGGCAGGCACATACGTACACGTACGCACGCACACACATATATGCGTGCGCGAACTCATCTATGTTCCAACGCACACCTGTACACACATACGTATATACACACACACACACAGGAACACACACATATATACACATATGTACATACATACGTACTTACACGTACACACACGGATACACACACACACAGGAACACACATATATACACACGCGCACAAGGACACTCATACGTACACACACACACACACACACACACACACACACACACACACACACAACCCTCCGGTTCCGCCACTTGTAAACATTTGAGCGCGTCCAGGTAACCAGCTAGCTGTTTTAATCTGGCTGACTTCTGTGTTGGTATTGGCAGCTACTAGTTAATTTACCTCAGTGGCCGGGACAATGAAGAGGTGTTAAAAGTACACGATCGGGCGTGAAAAGCGAGTTTTATAACGCATTACCTCTCAGGTTATTGCAAGAGATTTGCGTCTGGTTATTGTGAATGCGACCTACTGAAATATACTATTCAACCCGTTTCATATAAACGGCTTTGAATTGTTCAGGGATTATATTTTTTATTACATCATGTAAGAAGTCTTATTTCAAAGACGGTTCTTGCAGGTGTTAAAAGCCATACTCGCCTGCTTAGGTTGTTAAATAATTAATAGTATGTTTCGCCATTAAAGCATATATATATATATATATATATATATATAATCGTGGGTAAAAGAAATTCTACTGTATTGCAATATCACGAAATAAAAAAAAAAAAAAAAAAAAAATGTAAAACGTAGAAGATGAAAAAGCAAAAAGAAAGAATAAAACATCAGAAGAATATTTATTATTTATTATTTTTTTCATTTAAAAGTATGTGTACGTTATAGTTAAACAATTTTAAAAAAATAATAATAAAAATTTTTTTTTTGAAGTATTTTATTTGGTATTTAGTTTTGTTTCGTTAACGTTTTGTCGATTTCTGTCTCTCTGTACCATATATATTAATCAGTATAATTTTTGACACATTAAATGTATAAATTCATACATCGATTTACAACACTTCGGAATGGACAGAATGGATTTGAGGATTGTGAACGGACGTTTTCGCACTAATAATCTTAAATGAGGGGGTGAAAAAAAAAAATATCAACAGGTGTACGATAATTTTCAAAAGTGCCAGAGGTAATTAGTTTCAAGCACACCTTTTTGAACAGGCAATTGGCACGTTTTAATTTTACAAACGATAACGCTATTTAATACCGTTGTTTGCATTCTGCTTTCGTCAAGTGGCCTGAATAGCGAGTAGTTTGCCCAGAGTCTAAGAAGCGAGACTTAGAACGAGATAAGACATGAGGAAAGACTGTGCTATATTGAAATAAATGACAGGGTATTGAGAAAAATGACATGCCGTTATCTGAAACTGACAACAGGGCGGCCCGCTCTGATCGAAACGTACACGATTGTGTTCACGGGTTAAGTATACCCAGCACTTTATTGTAGAGGCAAACAACAATATCAGAACATACGCAGAAATTTACCCTCCGTGCACGTGCTATTTCACCTCTTTATTGCATTACACATGCTATTTTATCTTTTTATTGCATTACGCCTGTAATTTGCATTTGTTTTTCTTGTAAATAATGATTAATTGTAAAAATGAGTTGTTACTGTTATTGCTCGCGTCGTCACTGCAGGTTGAAAACAAAGTCGGCGGGTGGTAATGGTATGTTTATACTGAGTTGTGTTTTAAAAGTAACAATATTTCACGCAGAGTAACACGCCAGCACTTAAAAACATGAATACAAAAACAGATACGTGTACGTGAATATTTGTATATTATATTCACACGTACATCTCTGTGTGAGTATGTGAGTGTGCGTGTGTGTATTGTCTACATATTGTACATATACCATTTACTATATATATATAAAATATATTTACATAATGATCGAATGTGGGTAAAACACTTGTTAGAAACCAATGTCGTATGCATACGAGTGTGTTTGTGTGTTTGAGTGTATATGTATATATGAACTTTTGTTTGTGTGTTTGAGTGTATATGTATATATGAACTTGTGTTTGTGTGTGTGAGTGTATATGTATATATGAACTTGTGTTTGTGTGCCTGTATGTGTATATTTGTGTGTGTGAGTGCGTGAACGTCAAACCTATTTCATTAATTTAAAACTGTTTATTTTTCATTACTTATATAGATAATTAAAACACAATATAATTCGTTCGTTCATTTAACTGGTTTTTTTTTTTTAAAGTACGACTGAAGCAAAAATAAGATCTAAAAAATAAGAGATAAATCCAAAAAAAAAAAAAAAAAAAAAAAAAAAAAAAGAGACAGAGAGAAAAAACAAATGCACAATTTTTTTTATTTCAGATAAAAAAAAAGTTTAATTTTCTTGGCACCTGCAGGTTTTCCAGGAGAATACTGTTTGGGTTCACACTGAAAAGAGAAAAATTTAGGGTGATGGTACTGATTGTGTAGATTTAGTTTTTATCGTGAAACACACATTCACCAACAAGTTCAAGTATTGGTTGTTTTTCTTTTTTCTTTCTTATGTTAACAGATCAAAAAATTGTTCTCACTCTATTTCTCTGTCTAACTCTCTGACTCAATCTCTCTCTCACACACACAGATATACATATAATACAAACATATATAGACAATAATACGTTATTGAGAATGTCAGATTAACTTTCGATTTCAGAAAAATAACGAAAACGATCGATATCACACATCTTTATTTATTATTGTTATTATTTCTACCAAATTTTCTACAATCATATAATCGTAATCAAACTCATTATCATCATATTATATTTTAATTATAATGATTTACCATACTTCATCCACTGGTCGTAATCATAACGATCAGCATCATCATCATCGTCGTCGTCATCATCATCACCATCATCATCATCATTATTATTATTATCATTGCTATTATTATTATTATTATAACTATTATTTGAAATATTCTCACATTCAAGCATGAACGTCATTTCCTGCGGTCGCACGAACATAATTCCAGTTCCTCCGCGCAAAAACACCAAGTAACTTCACAGTCGTCCACAAAGACAAGCATCGATCTTTAAGACCAGTAATTGCAACACTTGATACATTAGCCACATTAATTCTTGCTGGTAGTTATTTCGAATTTATTATCCACCTCGCCTTGCACTTTTCATGCATAAAGCATATTTAAGTACAAGCGTTCATAAATCATTACTTTTTTTTTTTTTTTTTTTTTTTTCTTCTACAATTCAAATTACGAAAATTAGCGATCGTTTTCGAAAGAAAAGACATCGCGATATTCCTCAAGTGGCCAGTGTACGTTACCAAAGTACGTTGCGAGTTAAAGGCTTTTCGTGTCTGTTTTAAATAATGGGGCTCTAGGTCCTTAATAAATATAATGAAAGAGTCGTTTTGTTTCTAGATTTGAATAACCGATTAGGTAATTAATTTTCTAAATGTGCGATGAGGGAGCAATGCGCGCCGAATTGTACCAATATATGTGCAAATTCTGTAACAGCAGCATGCAGAAATTTTTGTGTTGATAACAGTACAGTAATTTAGGTTTTTATTGACAAATAATGACTGTGTGTAAATATACAGAAAATGGGACAGTGCAGAAACAATTTGTAGTTGTTGCCATGCTTGTAATCTAATCTAAATGCGAATTTAATCGCCGTTTTAAATCCCAGGCGTTAATGAAAGACATCTATAAAATGTTATGCTATGAAGGTTCATTTTATCGATTCATTAAATTCATACAAACCGCAAGAGTATAAAATGCTGCTGTGTTTGTTATCATATTGATATATTTTGTTATCATCATCAACATCGTCTTTATTGCTACTACTACTACTACTACTACTTCAACTGCTATTACTACTACCATCAATACTGTTATAACTACTACTACTACTATCAATATTTATGCTATTACTACTACAACAACAATGCTACACTATACCCCCGTTATTATTAGCAGAAGTAATTTTTTTTTTTGAGTTATTTTTAAAATGATGTTATTCTTATAATTTATATTATAAAATATTTACTTTAATATTTAAGAATATTTGAATAAATACAGGTTTTTCTTCAGTAACAGCATTAAAAAATTTCTGTTGAATCGCATTTATACTTTATCTCATATTTTAAATTAAATTTAAAAAAAAAAAAAAAAAAAGAAATTAAAAAAAATTAATTAATTAATTAATAAAAAAATATATAATAACAATAAATTAATATAAATTTGCATTATTATAATGCTGTAATTTATACACACATACACCCCCAGCTCCCCCACACACATTCACACACACTATTATTGTTATTATTTGTTTTTATTTGTTTTGTTTGCTTAACAAGCAATTTTGTTTGAATCAAGATCCATAGATCTAATATCTTTTGTCCATTTTAATTTTATAAATATTAATAACCTTATTTAAAAAATAATAATAATAATAATAATAATTAAAAAAAAAAAAATAACAAAAATTATCATTTGAAGACACTAGCTTTCCACATTAATTTCTTTACTCCAGTATAAATTTGTTTCCTAACTTTAATTATAAAGCTTCAATAGTTTTGTGTGCACGTATGAACATAATTTATACAGAGTAATAACTGTAAAGTTATATAATATAATTTATACAATATTATAACTCTATAGTTACCATCACTGCGTGTGGACGTATAATATAACTTATACAATATTGTAACTGTAAAATTTCCAACAGTGCCTAGATGTAACATGATTTACACAATGTTATGATCGTAAAGCTGCCATACGAAACAAAACTATGTACTGTTACAACTGTAAACTTTTTACCAACACAGCCTGTACATAACATAACATAACTGTACATAACTGTACATAAATATTGCCAGAGTGCCGCAGATGCAAGCAAAATATCTCCCTCACTCAAACATAACAGTCTGCGTATAACATTAACACAAATAGTAACTGCAGACTTTAAATGACAGTTATTTCTCTGCAAATAAACAACGGTAAACACTGGTCTCATTAGGTAATGGGTGTGGGTGGAGCACATTTCACAAATAATGTATTTATCACGAAACACGTGTGCGGGCTGGGCCGCACAATGGTAATCTGAATGCAGTTAGCAAACGAGAAGGAATTTATCGCGTTATAATCGAGGCGATAATTGATACAACACCGGGTCCATTGTCTACGTAATAACCACAGTGATTTGTGGTTGTACATTAATGACATCGGTGCATTACTCAGTGATATAAACTGTATTATACTGTGAAGTAGTGTAAATCAAGTAACTGGTTTACAGCATTATGACACCTTTATTATTTATTAAATGTGTATGGGTACATGTATGCAAATATATATAATAAATTAATATATTTAATAAAAAAAAAAATTATATATATATATATATACAATACATCGATTACTAAGTGAACGTATCTGGATGCGTGTCTCTGTGGTTTTATTGGTATCATCGTCAGACTTCGGAGTGCGGGCGAAAGAGAGCCAGGTTCGAGTCTTGTCGTCGGCATCTGACGTTTGTCCTCCTGTACCAGAGTCTTCGCAAATACTGTCTATGTTCAGAGTGTATTCAGACAAACATAATACAACATAATATTCATTCCTAAACTCAGACAAACATAAACACACGCTCCAACGCATTTTTTTTTTCTTTCTGATAATATTGTTAATATTAATACGACCCTGTATCGTACATTAGCCAAGTGTATGCATTCCGTTTTTCAGATTTTCCGTGTAATAGTTTTATCAGATACCTGCGAGCCTAATGAGGCTGTCAGTCAAACAATGCTGTATGAAAACGTGCGTCATCCTGTATTGTGCCGCTGGTTGTCCAATAGTTACGATATCCGATATGTTTTTAGACCACACCGAGAGTAACACGCGTTTTCAGTAGTGACAGTGGATCGAAATGAAAATAAAGCTAATAAATTGCAATGTTTTAGCAATATCTGACGGGTAATTCCTTACAACCATCAAAGTAAGGTGGATTATTTTCGATTCAGAGAAATTAGAATTCAAGATCTATTTTTTAGTCTTGAAATTTGCTCATCTTCAATATTGTTCTTTCACTTTAAAGTCATTTCGCACTATGTTGTTGTTGTTGTTGTTGTTGTTATTATTATTTGTTACTATGAGTAGTAGTAGTAGTTACGGTAGTATTTTTCTATTATTAATAATCATATTTTTGGGGGTGATACAAATGAAATTAGCGGGTTTGATTTGATCTTAAAATAGCTATAAAATAGTTTAAAAATTAATGATTAATTTTGTTAACTGCAGTAATTATGACCAGTTCCAGACAACGGGATTATTATATTTAATATTATCCACTGACTGTAAGTACAACGAGTGAAAAATAGCTTATCTCTAGACTGGAACCTAAACCTATCAGATTCTTAAAACACCTTTTTTGCTTCTGAATTTGCAACTTTTTTTAAGCCACTGACCAACGGGATCACGTATCAACTCAAATTGCACCCTGTTACCGCACCTTTAGCAAACCTCCATAATGGAGGCAGCATGTTTCATTTGTTCATGGATTCTTCTCCTCTGTGGTTTAACTTTTAAGTTGCATGCCATGTTTATCTTAGAATGTGTCTATTAATTAGCCCACATTACAGTGCACACACGTGTTTCGGCGAGCTTTTTTTTTTTTTTTTTTTTTTTTTTCTGATGGGAATATCGTAAAGATACGACTACTGGTGTGTTTCGTGCAATAGAAAACGTTGCACGTGTCCAGGCAATACCGAGTACCGTTATAAGAAACACTGTTTACCGTTAAACAGCACGTGCATTCTGGCGCGATGTTTACGTGGTAATTTATTCCAACTGGAATTCATATATAAGCACAGTATTTTCACATATTGTTTCCAGGTGCCCATTTTACACCTGTGTTTTGACATTAATTTATTTTCGGATTTTTTTATTTTTATTTTTTTTTTTTTTTTTTTTTTCTTGTAATTTAAAACTTCTGACCTTGGTAAGAAAATTATTATTATTATTATTATTATTATGTTGTTGTTGTTGTCGTTGCAGTAGTAGTAGAAGAGATAGAATTTGTATTATTGGTAGTAATATTATTACTGCTGGTGCTAGACATGTGAGAAATAAATGCGTCGCCATTTTGGTATAACCTTAACTTTCAAGATAGAACTGTGTTTCATTATATAACATGAATAAAAAATCTAACAGGAGCAGGAGAAAATAAAATACACTCATTTCCCCCTGTATAAGCATTAAAAAAAAAAAAAAAGGTTCTTTAATATGACACATAAATTTTATTTTGATTCCTTTATATAATTTATATTTTCCAAACGACAAGTTTATTTCTGTTTAATCGACACAGAGTTCTACGTTAATATTTATTATCGTGTTACTGTAAAATACAAATTTAAGCGATCGAAAAAAATATATAATAAATAAATAAATAAATAAATAAATAAATAATAATAATAATAATAATAATAATAATAAATAATAATAATAACATAAAATTAAATAAAATTAAAAATAAAATAAAATAAATATGATGATGATGATGATGATGATGATAATTAATATTATTTTAAAAATTATAATAAATAAATAAATAATATAAGATCAGTCGGTACTGTTATTTGCTCTACAATTACAACCATCACCACCACTACCACTACAACCACTATGACGACGTCAGTTAGTATGTCTGTAATAATAATAATAATAATCATCATCATCGTCATCGTCATTATCATTACATTAATAACCTTATTTACATTTATTTATTTTATTCATTTATTTATTCATTTTATTTTGTTCATTAATTCATTATATATATATACTTTTATTTTTGTTTTTATTTTTTATTTTTTATTTTCTATTTTTTTCCCCTGCTGTAGTTGTGATCAAACAAGACTGCAATCTCGGTATAAAAATAAAAGTATATATTTTATTTTTATTTTTTATTTTTTATTTTTTTATTTTTATTTTTTTTATTTTTTCCCCTGCTGTAGTTGTCATCAAACACGACTGCAGTCTCGGTGCACACACACAGACAAACACCTAACACTCACACTTTGCAGTCTGTATCGGTTTCTCTGCAGATCTTATCAGACAGAGCGCTAACGGTCCAGACATCCTTACCACTGTTAGCACCGTATCGCTAAGTTTCGTTTATCCCGTCTCATTGACAATATAATATACGATACTGCATATCTTAGTCAGTCTCATAAAGCATAAATTTATAACGCTCAAAAGAGAAGAGGGGAAAAAAAAGAAAAGGAAGGCAAAAAGATCACTAAAAAGGTGTGAGAGAGAAAAAAAAAAAAAAAAAAAGGAATTGTCAATATTGCTTTCAAAAGCTGTTTGAGTTGTTGGATTTTTAATATTTTTTTGTTCCTTTCTTTCTTATTTTTTTCTTATTGACAAACAGAATATAAGAGCGGAAAACACTTTTGAAAAAGTAACAGAGAATATTTCAATTAATATGATAGATGAAAAACGTTTGTTTGAGTTCAACGGGTGGAAATTTTTAAACAGACAATATTGATCAGTAATAATCGCGTTGAAATGAAAAGTGTCCTTGTCCGCATGAAAGAGGGCGAGCCCAGCCGGTCTTTTCACGAGCAACAAAAGAAAGGGGCTCCTTTATGCGTCGGACACAAAAAGCGTATTTTAAGAGTAACTTTTATAAGCATGACTGGACTAAGAGAATAAAACAAATAATAAAATGTTTCACGGGGTGTTGAGAGTTTCCATGGTAACAAATGATCGTGGTACCTCTTTATTCGAGTGCTCTTGTGAAAAGGATCTCGCTCGTGAAAAGGGGAGTGCATACAATTCCGAGGTTTTCGGAATTCTAATAGTATGAGCTGAATTTTGATTCTCGACTTAGGATGAATATTTTACCCACAGGCCTGTCAAATTACAACGCCTGCAGCTGTGCATGCATGAAAAAAAAAAAAATTAAAAAAAAAAAAAAAATCAGACGTATTTGTCCAAATGGGGTGTCTGGGTGTCCGGGTGTCCGGGTGTCCGGGGATGAATTTTCCAAAATGTCTGGAGAAAAGTTTTGAAGGAACCGGTTGAAGAATTATACATATTTCACTGTTTTATGTCAACCAGAATATTACGTTTCCATTAGACAGAGATGTACGATCTGTGAACATTGTCAGTTTAAACTTTGTGATGTTTGTTAGCGTTTGTATGTCGTCTAAATCACTGAGAGAGAGAGAGAGAGAGAGAGAGAGAGAGAGAGAGAGAGAGAGAGAGAGAGAGAGAGAGAGAGAGAGAGAGAGAGAGAGAGAGAGAATTATCGATGTATATTCTGACGCATGAATATATATTTGAAGAAAATAAAGTACAAAACTGATATATTAATTCGGTCAGCATAATTTTTCTTTCGTTATAGTCGAACTCGCTGCCTGCTACGTTCAGATCGTAAAAGTTGTTTTACAGCGTGTTAATAATCCCATTAATTGCTTGCGATGAAAAAAAGTATCAACACAAACACGGCGAGATGACAAGTGTTAAACCGAAATCTTCCGATTCTTTTTATTTTTATTTATTTTTTATTTTTATAAATGACCGAATGTTTTGACGGGTTGCGGAATTTGCATCAATAAAAAAGTAATGTTCAGATATAAATCTCAATCAGTCACGTTTTCGTGTCTAAATGATGGCAGATTATCTCTCCCTGCTTCCGAATCTGTTTATCTGGTCGTGTGAGTGATGTACGCCGACAGATCAGCGGATTAAAAACTCATATTGTTAACACTAATACGTTAATTTACTTTTCCTTTAGTTTCTGATTGGTTAATGTGACTGAGTGTAACGAGTTAGAGAGAGAGAGAGAGAGAGAGAGAGAGAGAGAGAGAGAGAGAGAGAGAGAGAGAGAGAGAGAGAGAGAGAGATATTTAATTAAAGCAGACTGGAAGTAATTTCAACAGTAATAACCAACACCAGCGCCATCAAAAGACAGAAATGCAAAACAAAAACACCCTGTAATAATAATAAAATAAAAGAAGAAACCCAATAAAAGCACTTTTACAAAATACCTCTACACAAATATTCCAAGTAACAGTTCAAAAAATTAAAAAACAATATTTTCTTCAGTTTCTGCAAGTTAAAAAGATTGTCCATCATTGTCATGGGTAATGTCAAATTTCATTTGATATCAAATAATAATTAGTATTATTATATTCGTTAGCATCTTTATTTTATTTTATGTTATGTTATTTGTAAGTAATGCAGGTGGTAGGCTACTACTAAACCTGTTTGTTTTTACTGAAAGTCATTACGTAATCTGCAGCCACTGTATCAATAGGAAGATTTTTAAAAGGGAGGCTTCTTTGACGTCCCGAACACACACGGCGTCAGTTTTTGTTTCCAGCAGGACTGAACGAAATCAGCAGTTAGTTAAAACAACAGTTATTCTAGCCGACTAGCGGGACAGGAGTGACATAACAGTGTTCTGAACGTCGCAAGTGTCCGCTCTTTGTCTTTCAGTACATCACAGCAATCAGCCGACATTCTGACTGCACCACGCGCCCAATTAACGCGCACGCTGTCAACTGATATATTACTGCAACCAGTTTCAGTTTTACGTCAGAGTAAACGAACCCCAGATCTCACACGAAGGATCTTGTACTTTGTAGGGAATTAATTTTTTATTTTTTATTGTAAACGTAAAACAAAAAATGGAATAATTGTCCAAGGGAAAAGTTTATAACAGTAATTTGTCGTAGTGGTTAAACACATTTATTTGAAAAGAAAGTAACGCAGTGTTCATTTCCAGATCTATTACTTATTAACAGTTCGAATCTTTTTTTTAAGCCAATGTATACTTCGCGAGGTAGTTAATTGCTGATTTGCAAGCGGACGAACCTCGATGTCGCTGGCAGATAAGTTTGACGGACAGACAGAAGTACCGCCTTCTTAGTCAAAAAGAAACGGCGAAAGTGTTGCCAGTTAGATCAAACAAATCATTTCAACACCTTCGTCTTGGTGTTGTGTATTCAATTTGTCCCGTGTGATCATATGTTTTGCATTTCAAACCTAGGGTGTTAATGCATGAATCACGTGCTCCGCAGCAGCCAATCAGCGCCGAGTGATTTCCCTTCGAGGAATGTATTCACCAAAACGTGGGAGGTTGGTTTCACATTACTAGTACTCGTACGCGAGTGTACCACGGTAGGAACAGTTATCGCGACAGACGAACGGACGTGCACGCTAATCATGGATTCTTAAAACTTGAAAAATGGCCTCCGATTTTTGCGAAGGCCTCATACAGCGGTGATCGTAGGTGCAGCGGAGGTGTAGAAATCACCGATTTTTTCGCCCTGCGACCCAGCTGAAGCGAGTAGAGTCGGCCAACATGGCGGCGAAAATATTGTATGTTTGTGCCGCTTTTGTTGTATGGATTTCTTACTCGGACCACAGGACGTTGGCAGCAGAACATATTCGTTGTCCCAGATCATGTAATTGTTTGGGAAACATGGTGGACTGCAGTAAGAAAGGACTGATCGAAGTTCCCAAGGATCTGCCGTCATGGGTTACAATTCTGTAAGTACAAACTTTTAAGGGGGGTAATCCCTTGTTTATGTTCGTTTCTTGTTTTCAGTTCCTTACACTTTCTTTATCTGTTTTATTTTTGTTTCAGTTCCCGTAGCAAAAATATATTTTCACACAGTTTGCGTTAGGATAGTATTTTTGTTTAATGTTTATTGTCGCTATCCTCATAATAATTTTGTTTATCTTTATTACGCGCGATTTTGTTTTAGCTGTCATATTTTTATTTTGGCCTAGATAACTGAAAATACATTTTTCACTGTCAGTATCAATATACTTCTAACTAATAACCTATATGTCATTTAGAGTACAGTAAAGTATAAAAATGTATACATACCATATCATATTAGTATGGTATTGTTAACACCAAGTCAGTTTGTCACAATAGTAGCTCGGTGTTTATTTCGTATTACAATGTTATTTCTAAACGTAATTTAAAATAGTCAACGCTATGAAGTATTAATTGTTTCCACAAGTTTATACTTAGTACCAGTGATAATAATAATAATAGAAACAGAAATAATAGCAAAAATTAGTTTACCTTATGCATTTTTCTTCAAGAAAATTTATTAAAACTTTCAAGAAGTAGTATATGAATTTTATTTCTTTACTAAGAGCAACATATGTGAAACCTATTATTATTATCATCATTATTAGTGTCCAAAAAATAATTCATGAGATAATGTTAAAATATGCTTTCCTGCACAAGTGGCCAAATTATGCATTGTACATGATGTAAACTGCAGAGACTGGGTAAGAGGCAGTCATCAGGCAGAGATATCTCTCATTTGGCATGGCCCAGTGAGTCGGGTGAGAGTCACAGCTGGTCAAATAATTTGCCTGGCAAACTTGCTACCCCTTGTGGCTACAGGAAAAGTTAAAGTAATCGACTTGGTTCCACCGAGTACACACATCTCCATCAGAGAGAGCCTGTCTTCCAACATCAGTATAAATATGTGTATGTGTATATATATACCAGACACATGTGTTAAACCTCTTTTCTTCTTTTCTGAATACTGTTTTTTTTTTTTTTTAAAAAAAAAAAAAAAAGAGGAGATTAAATAAAATGGAAAAAGAGCTGAGTAAGAGGCATTCATATTTAAATGTGTGTTTTTAAAAAAAAAATAATTAAAGATTTTTAATTTTAGGTAAAAGTTTTAATATTAATATTGTTTAGATATTTCAATGAACTTGCACAACGATTAGACAATTAATAATAATAATAATAATAATAAAATAATAACAACAGTTAATAATAATAATAATAATAAAATAACAACAACAGATTAATTGTTACAAACATAAATTAATGTTTCATTCTGACATTTAAATCTGGACATGAATCAAAGAGACAGAATAAAATCTGAATAAATACATTTTAAAAGCAGTTTTCTAACATATCAGTGCATTTATTTTAGGATAAGACATTGATAAAACATGTTTATGATATATCATGTTAATTAAAATTTAATTTAATATTTATTTATTTTTTACATTTGGGAACCAAATCTGTATCAGAA
Organism: Chrysomallon squamiferum; assembly: GCA_012295275.1. Taxonomy (NCBI): domain Eukaryota; kingdom Metazoa; phylum Mollusca; class Gastropoda; order Neomphalida; family Peltospiridae; genus Chrysomallon; species Chrysomallon squamiferum. Next base: position 26,568,285 of record CM022671.1, read on the forward strand.
ATTTTAAAATTAATTAATTACTTACATCTGTTTTGATATATCAGAAAGTGAGAACTGTATTTTTGAGAACTGTTTATTTTGATTCACAGGAGAACTATATATTTGAAACATTAATTAGTTTATCTCCCGGTTTACTATAGAGCTACAGTGTGCATATGTACATGTTTGCTTAGCGCACACATATCAGACAGGACTGCACTGCATGTTCGAGGGTTGAAAAAATGTGTAAAGTTCTTGGCGTATGTAAATCCCAGTGAGTATCAAGTGCACATGGACTGCATCGTCACCAACTTCCACAGTGTCAACACTGGGCTTTGCACGTTGTCAGTGAAAACCACAGATTACATGGCCATCTTTTGAAGTGTGTAGAATCAACATGGCCGTCTTTTTCAAACAGAACTGAATTTGTCTCATTCACTGCGGCGTGTATGCTTTTGAGGTGGAATACTCAGCCTCCAAATGTGACACCGAGGTAGCGAATGTGCCACCAAATGTCTTCACTGCCAGGTGTCTGTTTGTCCATCCACTCTTGGACATTGGTTGCACAAACAGATGTTGGTTAAATAAAGAAAAAAAGTTGCAAAAGTTTTTTTTAAATTCTCCTGAATAAAATATCCTCTATTTTTTTTTGGGGGGTGGTGTCTTTTTTAACTCATATTATATAGGACACTTATAAATACTCTGTGGTGTTTGTTTCAAACTAATTCAAAATTGATATTATATTTTTTTAGTATTTTATACTGCTTTATATATTGAAATTTCAATGTAATTGAGGTAATTCTTCAGAAAATTCAATTACTAAGTTAAATAGATTTTGAAAAAAAAAAAGAGTTAGGTAGAGAGAGAAAAAAGTACAATGAGAAAAAAAAGAATAAGACCAGTGCAGCACAGGGTGCTTATATTAAAGACCCTGTTGACAAATGTTACATTTAAAGGAAAAATGCTTTACATTTTTACTTGTGTTTTATGCTGCTATGTAAATCATAGTTAGTTTTTCTGTACATGTATCTGCTTGATGTCAGTAGGTTAATTGAAAACAAATAAATACTATTTGTATTTTCTATTATACATTGGTAAATGTTACCTTAACAATACAAACAGAATAATTTTATCCCAAAACTTAATACACATATGACTTAAAAAATATCCACATTATTAATATAAATAGTCTTACAGTGGCATGACTATCTTATATTTATTGTTGTATTTATTGTTTCAGGGATTTAAATTCAAATGGAATATCTGCTTTACATGAAGGCGACTTCAGTGGATTACCCAATCTTGAAAAACTGTAAGTAATTTCTCAATTTTTCAAACTTGTTTTCAGGATGGTCCAGTAAAAAATAACAAAATAACTGATGTGTCCCAAAAGACATAATGAGACAACAGACATTGTTTTATAAAATGATCACTGTACATTTATTACGTAGTAGCATTTTTATGAAAAGGAAGTAACAGGAGTTTCATGTCCATTCAGTGATTACTTGTGGACCAGCCACTGTTTATAGATGTATTCTGTGGTTTACACATAACTGACAGACAGCACTCACCTGCGTTTTGTAAACCATTTTTCTGTCTCGCTGTTACCTCAGAATCTATCAGTATCAGTCTGTTACTTTAAGTTAGGTTGAAATGACATTCAACAATACATACCAAAACTGAACTGTTACCAATTACAGTTATTAAACCTGTATTAGAAATCTGGTGTGTCTTTATTATTTGGAATCTTGTATAGTATTATATCACAGTTTTGAAAATCAGGGTTTTATTCATGTAAGTGCCGCATTAAGTATAATAATAAATATTCAGTTATATCTAATTATACTGAGCTTTGGAAAAACACTGATGCTATTTTAAGCCAGTTGCTATATTAAGTGTATTAGACAAGACAGTACATACCAAATATTATCATTATATACATTGGAGTGGGTGATGACTGGTGTGTTGGCAACATCCAGTGTTGATATAACTCTGATTTTGACACTTGCCAGACAAAGAAAAAAGAGCTATGTTTTAAAAAAAGTCTTCACATTTCATGTACTTTCACTGTGTTTCTAACCCACTTGAGCATTAAAGAATTCCACACACCCAGACAAGGTCAACCTTGTTTTTCTCTACACCTCTAGAGTCCTGTGTTTTCTAATACATCTAAGTAAGAGTGGGTTTTCAGGGGATTTTTTGCTGGTTATTGTGTTATGTTCCATTTGAAATAGATTTTTTTTTTTTAAAGAAGATAATTATGATAAAACTGATATATAGCTTTATATTTACCCCTCTCTCTTGATACATATATAAAATACAGTGTTTGCTATTGATCTGTATTTTAAAAATTAATTCATCTTCAGCTTTTTGCAATATTAACACAATATGATGTATGAAGTGTTGACATCTGCATCTTAAACAATAATTAATCTCCAGTCTCCTCTCTGCTCCATCTGTCTGTCTGGATGTTATGAGTTCAATCGGAGTTAATTACACAGAATGGGGTGGAAGCCTGTGAAAACAAACAGTGCGTTGGAAACACAGCTCCAGATCGCACCTCCATGTCTGCAAGACCCCCCACCACCTCTGTGTTCGGAGTCTCCGGTAATTGACAATTAATTTACTAGTCATTCTTGGTTAATTGTTGCAACACTGCTTCCACTGAGCTGTGTTGTCTCTAATAGAGACAGGCAGTGAAGCTGTATGTGTTGGTAATGTTGCAGGGGAATGGTGATGACAGGCATGTTAGAACAACCACGACGAAGACAGTATTCCCTTCTTAATAATGCACACTAACTATAATGACATATAGCATTATCGGATTATGTTTGTAGCTTATGTTTTTAATGATGAAAATGACAGCACTGTAGGCTTATATTGCTATTAATGAGTTATGGGGTTATTATAAGGATATGAAAATGGTAATGAACAGAAGAATGATGATGGTGGTAAATTTGGGTTCCTTTGCAGTAATGATAAATGAAAAGAAAAATAAATTTTTTTCTTCTTCTTAGTCGCATGGTAATTATTGTCTAAGTATTTTGAATCAGCATTTTTATTATCAGTGTGATGATACATACATGTGATATTGCACACCCGAGGACATGTTGCAGAGACATGACAGGAAACTGATTTGTTTTAACTGATAGTAGACTCTGGTCCAGTTCAAAATTCAAAGATTACCTCTGGTGACACCAGATGACAGCTACTCTGCAGTGATAACCCAAAAACGTCTCAATGTTAGGGATGGTTTTTTTCCTTTATTTCTGTTTAGCCCTGAGCATTGCTGGAATATGCGTAAAATCTTAAGGATGTCCTTGTATGTAAATAATCTAAATAAACATATTAGCATTTTTTAATCAGCTTATTTCATTCCATATCCAGAATTGTTGGGTTTTTTTTATGTGTGTGTGTGTGTGTGTGTGTTTTAACCCTTTACATAGCCATCTGTAAGTACATATTCTTCTGCTTTCTTAAGATTCAGTTAATACTTTACAATTTAATGCAAGTCAGCTCACATGCGAATTGCCACATAACACCTTCTGCAGGTGGGCAGGTAACAGTAAACGGACAGAGAGACAAAAGCAGACTGACAGAGGACAGTCTTTTGAAAAGAAATTCATACCGTTAACAATTTTAAATCTACAATAATCTAAAAATTCAATTGAACAAAAAGCATAACCAAATTTATTTATTTCCAAGTTTAAGGGTATTTAATTTTAATTTTTTTTTTTTTTTTTTTGTAAATTTTTTTTTACTTCAGAAAGAAAAAAATTCTTTCTTTGTCTTAGGAGACAAGACACAAATAACAATCTTGAAAAATAAAAAATAAAACTCATTTATTTAACCTTTATTTATTTATTTATTTTATACTAGCTTGGATTTTTGCCAGGATGTTCCTGAAGACTATTTTTTTGATACAGTGACTTTGTAATAATTTTGGGTTACACACTTCACATGGAAAAAAGTACTATCAGTTGGGACATTAATTAGAAATATTAGTACTGAAATTGCTTTAAACAGTTGAAGAATGTAGTAATATGATAACTGAATGTATTCAGTAGCTCCAGGACATAAAACAACTTTACTCATTAATTTTATTTTTGTTCATTTATATAGTCACTTGTGTTTTGATATCCTGACAGTTATGTTTTATAGATCAAACATGATTTTTATGTATACATATATACACATATACACAAGCATTTATATACAAAAATGTACATATGTAAACATATAAATACACATAATTGAATATATTTATTTAGGTATACACATACAAACACCTATTCACATACATACACACATACATTTACACACACACACGTGTACATTTTTGTATATAAGTGTGTTTATGTATGTGTATATATGTATACATAAAAAGTATATATATATATATACATACATACAGTCACATTTCTGTTTGATACAAGATGGTATTTTATACGTCTCTATCATTACTTGATATGAAGTTGTCAAGTGTATAAACTGATACAAGCATGTAAAATATGAAGTAGAACGCAAGTTATTATTTGATATGCAGTTTCTGTGTGGATATCAATTTGTCAGTGCGCTGTTGGCTTTGACCTGTGAATATCTTTCACCACCTCTGCACTCTGTGGCAGTGAAATTTGAGAAATTTGTCAGCTTGAAACATCTCTCCACAAACTCAACTGGAGCAGACGTTCAGCAGCAGATGTGTTCATCAGACATTACTGATCTGTTGTGTAACCTTTTCATGTGGCTGACTGGCTTTAGCCATGCTTTCTTAGTAGTGGTTGTATTCTTTTACATGGTAGTACCTACAAAGTTGCAGCAGTTAACTGGTTCAGTAGAGACTGAATTATAAATTTTATTTGTCATTATTGTTGAATTATTGTTTCTATTTTAATAATTTTTATTACTGTATTATTAATATTATTTTTTTAAAGTTTTACTTGACAAATATATCTTCATACAGTAGTTTGCATAGATCATTAAACATTACATTTTGTTTGTTTATTTATTTATTTATTTATTTATTTATTTATTTATTTATTTAAATTTTTTTAATGAAAATTTAATTTTATAAAAATCCAATCAGTCATTCTTTTTATTTCTTTTATTATTTTTTAATGCAATTTCTGGAAGTATTACATTAAATAAGCTCACATACATTTCCTTGCTGGAATTCTTATGATCTAAGAAAAAAAAAAAAAAAAAAATGTTATCAACAAGTCTGCAGATTTTCACATAAGCCAGATTTCCAAGTTTTACTTTATTAACAGATAGAAGCCAAACATCTATGGAAATCTATTGGCTGAACTTTTTCCCGAATTTGAAACTTTTTCTCCTGGGTTATCAAGTTCCCTCGGCAAGTATCTGTTCATAGCAGCTGCAATACTTTGCCATTGATTTAATGCACACAGTGACTTGGAGTGAACCATTAATGTGAAATGGTGATATGAAAATGTGTGTGATTCAGCCCAAACTTTGAAACTGACACTACTGGGTAAGGTGTCTTGTCCCAGGCATGCAGGTGGGGGGAAAGGCATGCAGTATATCACAGGCCCCTTTCATCAGTGGACTCTTTAGGGGTTGCCTTACCCCCCTTTCTCAGTTCACCACCTTTAATAATTGCTGGTTGATCTCGTAGTGAATAAAGGAGACCTTCCCAACCCACCTTAATAAAATGTAAATGTTCATTTTGGAATGCACCAACAGTAGATAATTTGTAACTTAAAACAAATAATTAAACAAAACGACAGTCGGTGTTGGGGGGGAAAGGAATGTGACTGTCTGACTGTCTGTCTGACTGTCCATCCATATTCAGTTTTGTTTTACTGAATATATCAGATTAATTTGAAAAAAAAAAAAAAAATGATGAGCCAGAAAGAAGATTGTTCTGTGTTTTGGTGAATGTTTTAGAGTAGATTGTATTTAACTTGTTAAAAAGGATGAAAACAGTGAGAAAATGGGATTTTGATTGTTTCTGTCAGTTGTGTCTTGTAGTAATTAAAAGAAATAATAAGACCATGTCTCTTGGTCTTTATTTTACTTCATTTTTTTAAGTTTTTGAATATTATTACAGATTATTACATCAAGGAATTTATATTTGATATAATTTAAAAAATAATACAAAGGATAGCAATCTACATCTGTGTTTTCTGTTTCTTTCTCATAAAGGTTTTAGTGGAATGGGCAAGTTACAAATAATAATTGGATTACTTTTGTACAAACTTTGTTGTATAAAGACGATTAAAAAGAACTCCATTCAAATTTCAGATTTTACTTCAAAGTATTCAAAGTTATTAAAAAAAACCCTGCTTTTCATCCTGAAAACCTTTTCTGAGTCAAAAACTGGAAGATAAATTATTCATAGGCAAAATGGATAAGAGAAAACAAGTACAATTTCCATCATCATCAGAGGTTGGGGGTGATGGCAGTTGGGGAAGAAAGCAAATATTTGAAACTGTTTGAAGAAGAATATTTGTTGATCATTGTCAGCAAAGTACATTCAAATGTGAGAAGATCCATTTCGCGGAGAGCGAAATATACACATGCCATACGAAATCAATAACGTTAGTCAATTTCATAACTCTCCTTGTTTATTCAACATTAATGCAGTGAAAAGAGAAACAGTTTCATTTCGCTAAGTGAGATAATGTTCAGCTGATACTGTCATGCTTAACATTCGTAAACGTTTTTATATCTCTGATTTTAATTTCCTCAGCACCCAGTAGGTTATCAGAAAACTAGTTTTGTCAATAAGACTTTGAGAATAAAATATATATATATACATTGATAATAGAAGGTGGTAGAGATATTGTTAAGTATGAAGCTTAATATGCAGTCTAATTTGTTATAGTGCCTCTGATGGTTTTTTGACTAATGAATAAAAATCAAAATTTTTTATCTTATGTTTTGTTTAATTTTATTTATTTATTTTTTAAACATAATTTTTTCTTTTTATCTTTTTATTTTTTTTTTTTTTTTTTTTTTTTTTTTTATTATTCTGTTGTATAATTTATTTATTTTAAATTTAATAAAAAGAAAAAAAAATGTTTGGGATTCTTAAAGAACACTTTTGGTAATCTTAGTATTTTTCACAATTGACAGTGTGGAACACACTTTACTGGGTTTGGCTTAGTCAGATTAGACATTGTGCAGTAAAGCCATTACATTTTTATTTCAGTTCAGCTTAAGCAATAAAAAGCAAGTGATATCAAATTTAATTTTTTTTTAATGTTTTAAAGCAGAACAAAAACAAACAAAAAACCAAACAATTTTTCCATTGAATCCTAAATAGCAGAAGAAAAAATTACCAAACGAAAAAAAAGGTGGAATAATAAATAATGTAATGGTTTTGAAAAAAAACACAAACAAATAAAAAAGATAAATGGTTTTAACAGAATTTGTTTTTAGGATTTTAATGTTTCTTGATAAATAAAAAATAAAATAAAATTTTGGTTATTGTGTTACTGAAAAACCTTTTCTGCAAGTCCACATACCAAAATGGACCAGTCATCTAGAAGAATGTAGTTGAAAGGTGTTATCTAAAGACAAACTGATTAAAATTCTGTGAGACTTAAGTAAAAAAAAAAAAAAACCTGCTTTAGAAGGTTACACAGCCCTCAAGGTAAGTATGCAGAGCTCATGAGTTGGAGTGTATGAAAATAAAAGAAGGACCAACTTGAACAAGAACGGTTAAAGAAAACTCCAGCCTTTCTGGACCCTTTTAAGCATTGTGAAGCCTTAGCCCAGGTGTACTGGGCAAGTGGAATAAGCTCGGAATTGTTTCCATCATGCTAATCCTGAGAAATAACCATTGGGTCCCGTGCTTGAGAAACGAGACATTGTTGAAAGAAAAGAACCTCTTGAACCAAGCCTAAAGAAAGCCTGCTCTTCAGTTTGTCAATGCCTGCCCCCTGTGTCCAACGAAACAATGTCACCCCCATGGCTGTTATTGTCCTGGCTTTTATACGTGGTTTTTTCATTTGAATAAACTGCATGGTGAATAACCACTGTGTGAGTAAACTAGAGGAGCTCGGTTTGTTCAGGGAGTGGGAGAGGGTGGAGAGGGATAGCTTGTTCTACCACACTGACACAAATAATATTGATGTAGTTTTAAGAGCTGTTGTAATCAGTTTGTGACTGTCATGTCTCATAATAATCCCGACATAAAAAGTATATATCATATTTTATCATAGGTAGGTAGGGATGGTATAAAATTACTTAAATTATAAGGGGTGAAAAAAAAAAAAAAAAAAAAAAAAATGTATTATAGATTTCATTGTAATTTGTGCCAGAAAGAAAGACAAAAGGATTGAGAGACATGCTAGTTTTGAAAAAGCTTTATTAAATTAATTTTTAATAGATCATAATACATGAACAGTTTTTTTTAACTACCACCCACACTCCAGTTCCTTTATCTGTTAAAACTTCCATCCAACTGCATACACCTTTATTTTTTTATTTTTTATATTTATTTAGTTTTTGTTCCTTCTCTCTCACTCTTATCCCGGTGGAATCTATATCTCCCAATTTGTCTGTCATGTTGTTACGATATTGAGAACTGATACCATATCACCAGTGTGGCAAGCTTTCTGCATTTAGTGGCTTGCTTGCAATAACAGATCTGCCAGGTGTCCCGAGCTGATAACATCAGATACCCAGCCAAACAGTTTTTTGTACAATGACTTTCAAGATGGCTGTCACTGGCTGATACAAAATACAGACCAATTCACAGACTGATGCACTTGATTGATATTTTATAAAAGCGACTGGTATAATGTGACTTTGACCAGGTTTTTTTTTTCTTTTTTTTTCCCTTGTAGTTTGTTTATTTGAAATGTTATAGGTGGAAATTTGAAACAGTATTTGCTTTATCATGATTTTATAGCTGGAAATGATACAGGAGTTTTATTTATTTATCTGTTTATTTATTTATATAGTTATTTATTTATTTATTTATATTTTCACAATAATTTATCTATTTATTTTTTTTATATTATAGTTTACAATTATTTTTTTACTAATATTTATGTATTTATTTTATTATTAAAAAAGAAGTATTGCATTTGGTACAGTGAAAGAAAAACAAAAACAAAACTAGTAACTGATATGTTGATAATTAATACATATTTTTAATAATTTTATAATCTTTAGTACTTCTTATATATATATATATATATATGTGTGTTTTCAGTTTAATTGTTTACTCTGTGTACAGATATGTGTGTGTGTGTGTATACATAATTTAATAGTTTACTATTTCTCAAGTCACTGGGTTAAATGGATTTCCAAACAAGCTGTATTAGTTACAACAAATAAATAGTCTTGTTATCTTCTCTTCCTCATACCTGTTACTGTACATAGACACATGTACATATCACCATTAATATTCAGTTAATGCATCAAACGTCAGATACTTGACTTTTATAAAATCTGTTTTTTTTAAAAAAAAGGGACATTTCTACATGTTCGTCTTCTCAGCCTGGTTTTGTTGATACGTGTAATGACCTGTGTGTCAGTAGGGACATGTTGTTTGTCACTGGAAGTGAGAAATATATTGTCTCCATGTCATTTTCTGGCAATGTGGCAATAAATTGTCTAGTTTAGATAAGCGAGTGCTGGCTGTGTAGTTTGAGAAATTGAATCAGTGGGCTGAAATTAATGTGTGAAGTGTTTATCTGGCCGCGCTGCGATACTGTTGTGAGCACTTGTAAACAGGCCTTTATCAGCACCTGGCTGGCTGCTGCCTTTTTATTAAAAACTCTTGATAAAGATTCAGTTTTTTTTTTAAATCTTGTGGAATAAACAAAAATATCAACAACCCAGTTCATCGAATTATCATTTTAAAAATAATTGAAGTAACAGTTTTTAAAATTTCATCGAAAATACAAAAATCAACAGCCCAGTTTGTTGAATTTTCATTTTTTTAAATAACTGGAGTACAGTGTTTTGAATTTACATTTTTAAAATAAAGAATGAATAAAATAAAATAAATATTGTTGTCAACACAGAACAAATTCGAAATATTTTAAAATAAGGAACTAAAAGGTTTTTCCCCTTAAGCAATTTTAGAAAGTTAAATATAATGTTTTAAATGGTTAATTGTAACTTTATTAGGGGTGAAAGACAATTTTTCAGAGTTTATGGCTTTGGTTTTTCTGTGCTATTATAGTTTATGACATTTTTTTCATTTTAACATATTCACTATTTTAAATTTATCACTTTTATTTTTTGTGTTCGTGTGTCAAAGAGAACAAATAAAAGTTATGTTTAAAAAACTACCTCAGACCTTCTGTTACCAAATGAAACACGATTTATAAACACAAAACGAAACAAGACAATATTAATTTCCTTGCAGCATATTACCCTTCAGAAAGACCTTTGTTTTGAAACACACACGTCAGTGGAAGCACATTTTGATTACATTAACAGGATTAGATCCTGCAATATCTGGCGTCACAGGTGGTTATTGTTTATTGCCGACTGGAAGAGAAAAAAAATCTCCATTCTTGTTTATAACGAGTTTCATACTGGAGGAAACTCGCTTCCATTGATGTTCAGCTGGGTGCAGAGACCAGCTGGAAAAACAAAAATACTACGATTCCCTCTCAGTCTTAATTCTTATTTGCTGTGCATTCTTTTCCATTGCTGCATGTTTTCCTAGCCTCGTCTGGCATGTTTGTCTCCCTTTGCTTGCGCGGTCCCAGTTTTCACATGGCGAACAAACACTGTCGACTGGAGCAATAATTATATTTCAGTGATTCCCGAACGATGTTCGTATTTACACGCGGCAGCCTTTAATTAAAAAACTGGCTCTTTTCTCTTTCACACATTTTGTTTGCTTGGCTTTGCTTTGCCAAGAAGAAAGGAAAAGCTGTTTCTCGTAGGTAAATGTTCGTTACCGTGGCAACGGAGGTTGTAGGGTAAACGATATAAAATAAAGGTATTGACTTGACTCGGTTTTAGTCTTTTTAACATGTACAAATTTAAAACAAACTTCAGTGAGGTCATTGATGGGCAATAATGAGAACAGTTTGACTTCAAAAACTTGAAAGAAAAAAAATTGGGGGTTGGGGTTTGTCTGCCTGTTTTCCTTCTGTATTTATATTTGAAATATTAATTAGACCAGCATTTTTACAGCTGAGTGATAGAACTTGATATGAAACCCTTAGAAGTGAATAATTATTTAGTTGTTGTCAGTGTCGGAGAGCAAGAAAAATGGTTCTTTAATTATGAAGTTTCAAGAGACTTAAGAGTAGATATCACAGTCTTTAAAGCGACATATTAAACGTTTCATTAAAACTCTATCAGTTTTAAATGATTGCACGCAGACAGTTAAAACTGGCTTGAAATATCAAAGGAATGGCGACTCATAGGCAGGGAATCACATTAGAATTAGAAAAAAAAAATAATTGTTTTGGCAAATAATCATATCACAGATATGAAGTGCTTTGTAAGAAGAAATATTAATAAAGGACACTCATCATATACATTTTTTTTTTTTTTTTTACCATCTTGTTTTAAAAAGAATATTCCTTGCTGGCTTCAAGTTGGTTATCATTAATTTCAGAGATTATTTTCTGTGATTTTGTTTGTTGCTTGCTACATTCATAAAATATGATACGCTTACTGCTGGGTTGTTGGAAGGTGTGGTGTGTATGAAGGGGTACTTTATCAAATACATTTATATATTTTCAACAGTCCTCTAAAAGATAACCTTCTGACAAAAGAATATTCAGACTTGGTTATAATTAATTTCAGAGATTATTTTCCTCTGATCAGATTTGTTGCCACATTCATAAAAAGTGATAGGGTTACGACTGGCTCTTGCAAGGTGTGTGTATGAAGGGATAATCTGGCGGAAGGAACTTAGATTTTTTTTATCAGCACATCTCAAGTGGTGAGATAACAGCAAGCCAGAGTGTGTTGTGTTCAGTCTGCAGTGTGGGTATTTATACAGTGATAAATTTGAGAAACTCTACACCAGCCTTTAACACAAATCTATTTATTACACGCTTCAGCTAAGGGCCACCAGTATGTGACAAGTTGACAAATTGGGTAATGCAGGTGTAGGGGCTGGCCTGTGTTGTTAAAACGTCCCTGAACATGGATATCAGATTTCACTCGTTTGAGGTCTACTGTAGTATTATCTGCTTAAAGGATTACGTGGTTACAAATGGACTGACAAGAGCAGTGAACAAGTATTCCACTGTAGATTTGTACATTTCCATGTTACCTGTCATTGATTGTATTTCCATGTTACCTGAAGGATTATTAACTGACGTGAATAGATTTTCACAAGTATCTCTCACTCAGATGTAGTTGCATGTTACCTGTCAGTTAATGCAGTTAGCTTATATTTTCATACATGTCTGTGAATCAGTTGTAATGAATATATTTCCATAACAGCCTTTGTAACTCCTTGTAGAATTCTGATTTATCAAATTCAAAATTAAACTCGGCTGACAAGCCTGGTTGAAGTTATTTTCAGATAATGGGAAATAAAAAATGCATGCAGCTAAAACAAATTTTCAAAAAACAAAATCTGTCTGTCTCAGTGTCCCATATTAATCTTGTTTTCTCTGTCTGTCCATTAATATGACTGTTTTTAATTAACAGTAAATATTTTCTGTTCATTGCTTCATATTTCTACATGACACACACACACCTAGTTATCAGTTAATTAGAAAAAAACTGTATTTCTGTTTTATCTGTAACTGTTGAAATGAAAATACATTCATAATTATGTGTTAATATGAAGAAAAATATATTTTCTGTTTCTGTATTATTTAAAGAGAATATGTTTCATGAGCTACAGTTCACAACAGACAAATGCCATCCATTTTGATTAAGTAAAATTTCATGAAATTACAGATATTATCTTTAAAGAAAAATACAGCAGATGAAAAGAAATATATTTCTTGTACACAAAACTGTTTTTCTTCTTTTGTTAACAAACAATTGTAATAAAAAATCATTTCAGATTTATATTGCAGTTGTTTCTGTAAGCTAGTATTGATTGTGTATGTATTGGAATCAATCTTATAACACTTTGTATTTTGTATTTTACAGGGATTTGAGTGATAATGACATCAAATTTATCAACAAAACTATCTTTCACAATCTGCCATCACTAATTGAACTGTAAGTATTTAAAAGCGTTTTTTTTTTGTATAAATCTTTTGAAATATCTACAATGGGATGTGATCATAAAGGTCACAAAAATAACCATTACTTAGAAAACAATATTTTTATAATTTGCAGTTGAATGCATGTACACAAACAACTTACAAATATGCACAGACACAAAGAGTATTATTTATATAACATCTGTTATTATTTTATTGATATTTTATATCTATATATTGTATATATTCAAATGTCAAAAACCTGTTTTAATTTTTTCAGAAAAATAAATTACAACAAACTGACAGAACTACCCATGTTTTCAAGGAACTCAACTCTGACACATCTTTCATTGTAAGTATCATTGTTTACTCAGAACACTGGCAAAAAGAATGAATGAGAACAATGTAGCTTAGAGGGTTTTTTTTTTTCTTAAAGAAATCTAGCCTGGAGCCTGAAAGCTTGTAGGATCAATCCTGCTATACCTAAGTATTTTTGTACAGCCTATAAGGAGACTGATGTGTATTTTCAGTGAGTGGGAGGACACCTTTTTTTTTCCATCAGATGTTTTCACTTTAGAAAACATACTCATATAAGAACATGTTTAACATTGGTAACTGTTAATATTAAAATGTTTTACATTGTGTTTAATATTTAAAAGGGGAATGGATGAAGTTTTACATTGTGTCAAATATTTAAAAGGGGAATGGATGAAGTTTTACATTGTGTCAAATATTTAAAGGGTTTGTTTAAGTATGTGGTAAAAAGGGGGATCCATGAATGGATGGATGTTTTGCAACAGACAGTGACAAAAGGATAATGCTGCTTGTAGGCTGTCAAGAAAATGATTTGTTGACTTAAACACAGATTAGAGATAATTATCTGCTGTTCAAAAGGGGTTAAGCATGGCCCTGATTGTGTGAAGAATTTGCAAGAACCAGTAAATTGTAGGTGACTAGATAATTATTGGTTAGAGAGAGGTAAAAGCCATCAGCCTGTCGCTTCTTCGTCTGGTTCATTGTTCTCGTTCTGATTTAAACAGATCAAATCTTGACCATTTCACCCTACCCCATTCAGTTAATCACCATGTGTGTGTGTGTAATGTACAGTATTTGTATTTATACCAATATTGTAATAAACCAAAGCAGATAAATCATATCCTAAAAGATTTTAAGAAATACAGATTCATATGACACCTACTTGTTCATATCATTATAGGCATAGTTTAAATTATTCAGTTCATCATTGTGTATTGCATTTTGATTTATGCCATTATGGTAATATTTTAAAGTAAAAAAATATTAAAATTTAAGCAAATATAGATTGATATCTATAAGAAATCAACTTCATACACCTCCTTTTCAGCCAGTTTATAAAATGGAAATTAATAACTTTGAACTGATTGCCTTCCATTTTTGACCTGAACTTTTCTCTGCAAAGTTATGTGCAAAATGTTATCAGAAAAACAACAGGCTTGTTTCCTGCCAAACTACTGTGTTTTTCAGGGGGTAAATCAAAGATCAAAATTGTTTTATCACAGTTCAAACACTAGTGTGTCAATCAGTGCCCATTCTTCACACCTGTAGATAAGTATAACTGTGAATTGTGTCACAGGTATAACAGAACTCACCTGCCTCTGTTGTGTCGTTAAAGGTGCACACAGGTAAATAATGATATCCCACAGAGATAGTTGACAGTGTGCATCTTTTGAACTTCACTGTCAGACATTTCCTGACTAAATGGAAGAAAATAAAAAGTAATAAATTAATTTCTCGATTATTATGATTATTATTATTTTAAAATAACTTCATGCAGTAATGACACTTTTCTTCTTGGAATCTTTTTTTTTTAATCCAGTTTAATAAAACTAAAAATCCACAGCTTTGTTTAACTATATCTATGATGGATTTCACAAGATATATAATTGTTAATATCATCATCATCATCATCATTATAATAATTATTATTATTAAATTTGTTTTTAATTTTAATTTTTAATTTTTTTTTTAAAATGGATTATAAGAACTAATTTTCTAATGTAGCTAACAGCAATGAACAGATCACATACATGTGTCCATGCATGGATCAGTAACACATTTATTTTCATTTCAATGCCTGGATGCAGAAAGACCTACATTGTTCCCCTATCTTTCCTCACTCAGTCTTTATCTTGTTTGACCTGCCAATACAGGCCTCAATAATTTCAACACACAGAGTGATAAATTCCTTTGTGGCCATCCGAAAAACCCTTGTACTGTCCTAGCTACAATCTGACCTCTGACCTTTTATCTCCCAACATAGGGACTGTTCATGTGGTAACCAACATCCACGTCCCAGGTGTGTTGTTGCTGTTGTTATCTCGAGTACCACTGGCGACAGCAATTCTAGCTTACAGCAGCGGAAAAAATATTAAAATTAAAAATACACGTATTTTTCTTTTTACAAATGTGTGGATGGGCTGGATACAGTAGCATTTGGTTGACTTAATGCACATTCCTTCATAGCTTGGTTTTTGTCTTACTTTTGATCTCACTGAGATAATGTGAAATTGAAATAATGCATAAATGCAGGACTGGACATTATTCATTTATTTATTTATTTATTTACTGTAAATCACAAATAAGGGGCTGCATATTCATTTATTTTTAAATGAACTAATAATAGATTTTTTATTTTTTAAAAAAACATTTGAAACTGGCAGAAGATATAAATGACATGCACATGTATACCTTTATAAATATATATTATATATATGTAACTGTATTTACAAAGAATAAAAAATATATAGACAGCTCAACATACTCATTACATACAAACACTGTGAAAAACAGACTAATAATAAAGTATTCTATGTTGAGAAAAACAACAGGGCTGGTCAAGAACCTAATCACACACAAAATCTGAACTGTCACTCTTCACTACGGCCTGCCCAGCTTGCACACAGAACGCAGACTATCTGTTACATATTTTATTTATTTCACACTTGGAGCCGACGAAATCTGATTGGACACTGGAAATGGGTATAGCTTTCTTAATATATTATTTCTGTTTGGAACGTTATTTTCAAACAATGCCCTGCTGATATCTGCTAGATTTCAAGAGCATGTCAACAAGCTGTGTATACAAGTCCTTTCGCTCAGATAGATATATACGTGTTTGTGTTCACGATATTTATATCAGTTGTGTCTGTTTTTCTAATGTAATCATCACATGTTTAAAACTGCTTCATTATATTCAGATACAGATATTACATTCATTTTCAGCTCCTCAAACTCTTTTTCCAGACCTGCTTCAATTCTAACTTGTGTTTATTTCATCATTCGGGTAGTTTCTGCACTGCCTAATGAAAATAATAACAGGACAGTAATAGATTTCTTACAATACCAACAAAATCTTTGATAAATACGCAGAAGCTGTTTCTAAGTCTAATCCTGTATCCAATTTCCCCAAGAGAGTTTCATAAGAGTAGCGAAATATATATAGATAACACCACGGTTCAAGATATTACTGAAATATTTGGATTAGATCATTCCATTGTTTCCCAGTGCTGTAATCATTGGCATTTCAACACATTTTCACCACCAGAAGCCACATGTGTTATGCATGGCCACCCACCCAAACCACTGTTTTGATTAAAATGATTTAAGGAAATTTGGGCTCTATATCTGATGTATTTTTAGTAAGGATAAGCTGTGGTTTCAGCAATATGTTTTTGATGGGGGAGATTTGCTGTCCTTAATGCAGATACACGGATTGCTTGGTTTATTTAGAGATGCCATGCCAACCCTGGCAGGATTCAGAGTATTTCAGTAAAGATGATATTTTTCAAGCCATATTGATACGCCTTGATATCTGGAAGCACTGAGTTGAAGATGTGTTTCATTACGGCTTGGTAATGAAAAACATGCTCAGGCTAGCTGAGGGACTAACTAACCCATCTGTGAAAATACACCCTAGTATTTCCCTTACTTCACCCACTCCAAATCCAAGCTTAGGTTCAGTGTTTTACTGGGATATCACAGTGCGGCATTCCTTTAAGCCTGCCACATTTCCTGGATGTTTTTAACACATGTATGATGAAAACAATAAAATTACAACAGAAAATAAAACTAAAAAAATTGTAGCTTCATTTTATTGTCTCAGATTTTTTTTGATTTTTGATTTTGATTTTTTTCCTTTTTCTCTTGCAATAGCTTTTTATTTTTATTTTTTTATTTTTTTTTAGCCTTTTCTTTTCATTATTTATTTTTATTGTTTGGTCTTTTTTTCTCATTCTTTGGGGTTTTTCCCATTGTCAACATGCTTTCTAAACATATAAAGAAGAAAGAATAATTTGTATTTTGTAGTTTAAATAACCTCTTTGAAATAAATAAATTGAAATGGCTTTAAAATACTGAATAAAATTATAAAATACTATAATACCTATGTTGTAATTACAGTATTTACAATGACTTTTTTTGACTTTATTACTTCATTGTTTATTTATAGAGTTTTTGTATTTCTTTAACACTGCAGAATCCTTGCATAAGGATCATACTCCCTATAGAACTAAGATATTTAACTTTTTATATAAATTTATATTTAGAGATATTGGGTTCCATATATCATTCAAGAAAACACAGATTTTTGTTAAAATGTCCAATGAGATGGAAATTCTGTTATAATTTTTTTATTAATATTTATTTTCTTTCTTTGTTTTTTCACAGACATCATAACCAGATAATGACCTTAAACCCGAAAGCCACTGAAACTATGCCAAATCTCCGGTACCTGGATGTCAACTATAATCAGCTGATGGATTTGCCAACAGGAACATTTCCCACTGGTTCCAAGCTAAAAGAACTGTAAGCATATATTACATGCATAATTTATTGCTTTTATAAATTTTAATTTTAAATTTTTTTTTTTTGAACTAGAAATCTCAGTGATTTTATTTATAACTGATTAAAATCAGATTCATTTGTATTAAATAATAATTTTAAATATTTCTGTGTAGATGTGTGTGTGTGTGTGTGTGTGTGTGCGTGTATATATAATTTTAGATATAATGGTAACCAAAAAAAATTTAATTTTATTAGACATTAATTTAATAAGAATTATCCTTACAGAAACTTTTTCAGAAATACTTATTAGAATGTATGCATGATATATAAGTCAATATAAAAAAATTTATTTTATGTTTTATTAAATATCATCTTTTCTTTCAGACATCTGAACAACAACAGAATTCTCAGTTTGGAAATTGGCTGCTTTGATAACTTGACAACTCTGGAAACACTGAAACTAAACAAAAACAAACTTTTTGAAATATCAAAAAAGATATTCACCAACCTGACTTCACTGAAATTTCTGTAAGTATTGTTTGTTTTATATACAGATATAGTTAACAGATTTGGAATTGTAAACTCGAATTATGATCTGAATAACATAAGTTTTTTTTTTTTAATCAGTAACAAAATAATAATAAATAAATAAATAAATAAATAAATAAATAAATAAATAAATAAATAAATAAATAAATAAATAAATAAGAAAGAAAGAAAATAAAAGAAGAAAAAAAGAATAGACATTCTAAACAGCAAGAAAACATGGAATACCAAAGACATTTAACAGATCTGTAGCAGTGATTGGAAGGCTGTTATTGTCCTGAATTATCCACTAGTTAACCTTGGTTCAGAGACAAACAGTTTGATTGGCTGTTGATAAATGTGTAGAGATAAGTATTGGAAATTGTTGATTACCTAACATCATAAATTCATACAAGACCAGCAGTTTCTCCTATCAGTGGAGGAAATCATGACCACAAAAACATGGTCGCTTAATGACAGAAGATGCATTTATTGATTGGGTTAAAAGAATCATTCTTTTTTTTTTTTTTCCTTTTTTTTTTTTTTTTTTTTTGTCACAATGGGGGGGGATGAAAAAGAAGATGAAAAAAAAAAAAAAAAAAAAGAACTGTATTAGAGTAAATGATTCAAAATGTGATGTTAATCTGATGGTGTTGAAATGTGAAGATTTCACTGATAAATAGAAGCATGACGTTTTCCAGACAACTTCCAAGCAATATCACTTAACTAAACGAGTCTCCTTTCAAATTCTTATTGATTTTCACAAGTCCACTTATTTTCAAGTTTGACCACCGGGCCCTGTTAATGTATTAAATGAATCATTAATTGACCAGAAAAGGAGGTTTTTTTTTTTTCTTTTTTTTTTCTTTTTTTATAATCTACAGAAGTAAAAAAAAAGATTTTTTTATCTCATAAATATTTAAAAAGAAACAAAGCCTTTGCCATTAGAGTATCTGGCACACTGACAGCTGACTTAAAGAAAACAAAATATTCTGATTATAAATTACTGTAAAGATTTCAAAATGTTCTCATTATCTTTTGACTTTTTAAAAAAAGAGTTTTAATTTCAGTCACAACATTAGCTTATTAAACATACTTTAGTTATTACACTGTTACAACATGCATTAATGAAAAAATAATTACAACGTTAATATAATTACTGTTAAATATATTCTTCAGATATGATCTTTCCATCTCATTTGTTACAATTATGGCATTTTATTTTTTTTTTTTTTTTTTTAAACTTTTAAAAAGATAAACATTAATATGATTGTTACTAATTTCCTCATATTACTGTACCACATCAATTATTTATGAGTATTTTTCAGATTTCTTTATCATTTTTAAAAAAAAAAAACTAAAAAAAAAAAAAAAATAACAAAATAAAAGGGATCTATAATAACAATAATAACAATAATAATAATAATAATAATAATAATAATTTGTCTGAGAACTCAATAGACATTTATTTCACAATTACTCACAAAGCAGGTGTTTAATGCATGTGTTGGCACATTCAGACAATTACTTACTTCCGTCAATTAGACAGTGGGAAATTGGACCACTTTACACAAGCGTATGTCCTGATCAGAACACAACAGCAGTTGTCAGCAAGCTAGGCTGTGTTGACATTTATAATAGAGTTACATAATTGGGAAAATCTATTAAGTATTTTTAATAGCCACAAACAAGGATAAAATGACACTGCACCTGTTTACATTGATATGTGTGTTCTTAACAGTTCTTACTTTGCTCAGCTGTGCTGCTAATATTATTATTAGCAGTAGTAGTAGTAATAGAAGTGGTATGCTGTTGTTGTTGTTGTTGATACTTTTTAGAACCAATGAAAGTAAAAAAAGAAGAAAAAAGAAAAGGTTATCTAGTAAAAATATAATTTTGGGCTAATCAAGTGCATAGTTTGTAATTGTATACAGTGCTGCTTTGGGCCATTTCATTTCAAATACATGTTTTTTAACAAAAAAAATTTTTTTCTAAGAACTTTATATTACATTAATTCAAGTGCATTAATTAACTTAAGTCCTTGTCCACCAATATTTTAAAATATATATATAATAAAATAATTAAAACAGTGAAGAAAATGTGACAAATTTATTATTATTATTATTATTTATGTTAAATAGCTGTATGCATGTGCTTAAGTTTTATAAATGGTTTTGTTATCTCATGTTTTGGGTGCAGTGTTTATTGTCTTGAAACAAGTGAAATTTAAAGCCATAATGTGCACTAAAACATTAAATTATTTCCCCCTTGCCCTTCATAGCCTTGAGGCAGTTTGCCCACAGATTAGTTTTTTTATGCATCTAGTGGAATAAGGTTCATACACAGGTTAATAGATAACTGAAACTAGAGTAGTTGCTATTAACATTGCATATTAACTTTTTTTTCTCTCCCTTATTGGAATAAGTGCACAGATTTGATCCATCTACCTTTCAGTTGACAAAAATGTGCAAAGTTCATATAGACTAATATGGTAACAATTACAGTGGTTCTTTAAGATAGCTGCTTTTTATTTATTTATTTATTTGATTACTTATGCTTTGAACTAAATACAGGCATATAAAATATTTTTATACTGATCCAAATATTTTTGTTTTGTGATTGCAGAGAACTGATGAGAAACAAGATAGAAAAAATTGAGGGTTTGGCGTTTCAAGGATTGACATTACTGCAAGTGCTGAAACTGAAAAGAAATGTCATCACAAACTTGATGGATGGTGCTTTTTGGGGTCTTGAGAATATCAAAAACCTGTAAGTATATATATATTATAGTTATATATACAAATATGTTTATTTTTGTTTTAAATTTTATCCATGTAATCTAGCAGAGTTGGGTAAAGTGGGGTCATTTGATTCATGGCAGTTACTATGTTAGTGAAGAAATAATAGTTGTTGGAAACAGAACAGAGGGGTTTTAAAGAGAAATTTTTATCTGTGTTTGTGTGTGAGAGAAAGAAAGAGAAATAGAATGTCTGAGTGAAAGAGATGTTCTGAAAGAATTAGGAGTGAGAGAAGAAAGAGAAGGCAATTTTATGTGAGTCAGAAACAGAAAGAAAAAGTTACGTTGAGAGCTCCATTACCAACAGAAAGAATCTAAAGAAAAAGAAACAAAACACACTAACAAAACAGTGATCTAACCATTTCCTACATCTCAGTGATTTTCACCACTGGTCAATATTTTTCTTGAATTTTTGCATAATGTGTCACAGCTGTGTTGACTTGGTTTGATTTATTTAAACAATTAGTGGCCACTTCCCATTTTCTTTTCTCCATTTTCCTTTCATCTGTTTGTTCCCAAGTTATCATCAAACAAACTGATCAGATCCCAGTTTCAATCCGACTACTTCAGACTTGTAACTATTATATCCAACCTAGCTTGACAGTAATACATATTTACCAATCACTGTGGCAACTTGAAAGTGATTAAGGTTCCTACAATAGGGTAGGAAGTTTGTTTTATGGGATGGGGGGGGTCCAGATTGAACCTGTTGTGTGAAAGTTTGACCAGTCTTTGATGTTGACCAGTTGAGCTTGTCTTGCAGTGTTGACATGAAATGAGAACTAGTGGTACAGAAAGCTTTCTTCAACCTTTGTCAAGCTGATGGTTATGTAATTTTACCTGAATGAAAACACTGGTTGCATCATTTTAGTATGAATATCTGTCTACAGTGATGGCTTATTTCAAATACTTTTGTTTCGAAATGTTGCTGTTTTTCGACTGATTACTTTTTTTTTTTTTTTTTTTTTTTTTTTTTTTCTTTTTTTGTTGTAGGATTGAAATTTGGTTGATAGGATTTAGTTTTTATTAAATGAAAATTTTAAAAATTTGATTTCTGCCATCATAGATAAAAGAAATTTAATAATAATAATAATTATTATTATTATTATAATAACAGAAAGACATGAAAATAATAAATTAAATTGAAAAATTGAAAATTTTTTATTTATAAGAAATTTGTTAAAATTTTATAAAATAATGCCAGTCTCAGACTCAAAAATTGTAATAAAAATTGCTAAAAATGTCTTTATATTAATATTGTTATTTATATAATTTTATTTATTTGTTTTATTTTACTTTTTCAGTCAGCTTGATTATAACAACATCACTAATGTGACCAAGGGCTGGTTGTATGGACTTCGCTCCCTTCATCAACTGTAAGTATTAATATCTGTATAACTCTTGCTTTGTGGTTGTCATTTGTTTTGTTTTTGTTTTTTGTTTTATCGTTTGTGTGTGTATCTCTGCCAGCATGCAGCAATAGATTCTATTAGAAATTCAGTTATTTGACAGTTTATTTATGGCAGTTTGGAATATTTTTGTACAATTTTTTATTTCACCAATAACATACACATCACAGAAGAAAAAGAAAAAAAAAAATAACTGGAATAATCAAATAAACAATAACAAACAAAATTTGTTTTAGGTGACAAATGAAGAAGAAAAAATGTCACCAGCACTTTACTGAAACCCATACATTTAACTGTTCCATGAATCTGTATAAGATTTTTTTTTTTTTTTTTTTTTTTCAAAACCTTGATAGAGAGTGAAAATTCAATGTATATTTAAAAGAGGTGGTGAAGCTTGTAAGTGATCTGACATAGCTTTGTGTTAGCAACAGTAATTTAGCTATGACAGCTCTCTGCAGGGGTAGATATGTGTAATTGTGCTGTACAGAAACACACCAACAACACAAAGAGTGTGACAAAGCCAAACCTATAACTGTATCAGAATTTTATCATGTGTGAAATCTGTATTGGCCGTAAAACCCTCGCTTCCATTTTCCTTGTCTGTCTGTCTATAATGGGAGCCGATAGTAATCCAGGTTATTGGCTGGTTTAAAAACTGATAATTATTATTTTTATTATTTTTTGAAACTATATGTTTGTGTCACGTTATTTAGATAAATGTAAAAAAATCTTATTTATGTTTTTCTTTGTTTAGTCTGAGATTGTTTGTTATTTAGGTGTTCTTTTTTAAAAATTAATTTATTATTATTATTAATTAATTAATTATTTAATTAATTTATTTATTTTTATTTTTATTTTTATTTTTTAAATATATTTGGAGGGGTCTTACAAAAAAAAAAAAAAAAATCACTGTTTCATCTGAACTGTAAAATATTTGACTGTAAGCCAAAACTAATTTTGTATGATTGGGTTTCCTATTTTTTATATTTTAAACATGCATTTGTTTTGTATTTATTTATTTGTCACACTTTTGTTTTATTGAGTGTTTTCTGTTAATTGATTATGTTATTTACTTCAATTAACACTGATTTTTTAACTTTATATATTCATTGTAATTTAGAATACTAAATATCAAATTAAAATAAGAAAAAAAAAAAAGAAATTAAAAATTAAAGTTATAGTAACTTAAAATTTAATCTAGAATAGATAAATGTTAAGGATTTTAAAAAATAATAATAATAAAAATAATAAAGATAATAATAACAATAATGATACAAATAAAAACATGTAATCTGTCATGTTACAGATATCAATAACAAACCAATTAAAAACATTGTGACAAGTGACCAATTAAAATCAGTTTGACAGCTGACTCTAGGGGATACATCTGTTTTGTGTTTCAACCTGTAGAGTCACCAGTGTGAGGTTTTATTGAAAAAGCCACTGGGTGCATACTGACATTGACTTGGGTATTGAAAATCACTCGGCTGTGACAGAAGAAGAATTGAGCTTTCGTCTGCATCTAATCCTGGCACAATAATCAGTAGTTTGACAGTGGAGACTGGTTTCTTCTCCTACCCGTCAATACTGGGTTGAATTAAAGTGGATAAAAGAGGCTCTATTTGGGTGTCATTAATATTAACATAGCATTTTTTTTTAAATATATTTCTTTGGAAAGAAATGGGAGAATGTGATTTTAAAAAAAATATAATATATCTGGTTTTGACAAAATTTTAACTTAAGTGTAAGGGCATGCAGTCAGTTTGATGTGTTTTATTTATTTTATTTTATGATTTTTGTTATCTTATTTTAGTTTTTGGATATTATTTTTTTTTGTTTTTGTTTTTAAAGAAGTGTTGGCTGTTATTTTTATATGTTTTAGAAGCTGAGTCCTAATTAATCCATTTTTTTTAAATAATAAATTTAGTAGATTCTGTTTGTTACAGTTTTTAAACATTACTATCATTACGCTAATAAGTCCTTTTTTTATTGCTCATGTCAACAGCGAATCAATTGATAGAAATATTTCTTAATTTTAATTGAAAATTCCACATTTTTTTGGTAACCCACACAAAGTAAAGCAAATAAAAGAAAGTGAGAATTACTGTTTTATTTTTTGACATAACAATGGTGTTATACATCTAACAGTTTTGAGTTTCTGACACAAGTAATTAGTTTACCTACAGTATTGGTTCTGCTAATGCTTTTACTTACTTCCAATGTCATTTACCTTCACTTACCTCATTCCATGTGGGACTGGTAATACAGCTTTTACACTTCATAATGTGTTTTTTTTCTTCAGTTCATTTTGTACTGACTTAGTACTGACAACTAACAATAGCCCAGCTCAAAGCTGGTCTCCATCAACAATATGTTTTTACTTCATTACAGTTTGCTTAAGCAGATGGATTTTTCAGCCATCTTGAAATACTGCAGATCTTTTTTCTTTTCTTTTCTGTTTTTTTAAATATTTTTATATATATATATATATATATATTTTTTTTTTTTACATTTTTCTCTTTTCTTTTTAATTTTTTTTTTATTGTTAATACCTTTTTAATACTTCTTTATTATCCTGTTTTCTTCTTTTTTCTTTTTTTTTTTTTTTTTTTAATTGTTATTTTTTTTAAATTTATATTTTTTTTCTCTTTTCTTTACTTGCTCACACTTTTTCCCTGTTTTCTTTTCATAACATTTTTTCTCTCTCTCTCTCTCTCCTTCCTTTTCCCCATCATCGAGTATACATCACTCGATAATGTGAATATTTTGTGTTTGGGAAATAGGTTGAGATGCATGGCTCATTAAGAACACACAATCTTTAAAATGTTTAATAATTTCTCCCCTCACCGTATGTGCTGGGAACATTTTATATTCTTTACCTGATACATAAATGTTTTAGCCATATTAACTCGTCTTATTATAAATATAATACTGCTGTGAAAATATTTTCTTTTCCGAGCATGTTTCGGGAGTAATGCGTTCTGCCCAGTGATGGGACTTCAAGATGTATAGGTTTGTTTGTTTTGTTCACACTGCTGAAACCATGCAGGGCTGTAGCCAATCTGAACTGGTTCTTGGTGATAGAGTTTCTAAGAAAGAAATCAAAACAAAAAGAA
The DNA here is from genome assembly GCA_012295275.1 of Chrysomallon squamiferum. NCBI lineage: Eukaryota > Metazoa > Mollusca > Gastropoda > Neomphalida > Peltospiridae > Chrysomallon > Chrysomallon squamiferum. Next base: position 26,594,056 of record CM022671.1, read on the forward strand.
GTTTAAAAAAAAAAAAAAAAAAAAGAACCCTGATATTTTGATGATAACGTGTGATTTTTTTTTAAAAATAATTTTCTTGTGGGATGTCTTTCTTACTAAGATTTTTTTGAAGTTACTGTAAAAATGGATTTTTCAAAGTGTTTTAAAAAGAAAAAGAAAATTGATAAAATAGTTTTGTAATAGAATTTTTAAAGCTGGGCATTTTCTTGACATGCACAAACAATTCATATTAAAAAAAAATTTAAAACATTTAAATCAAGTCCTGAAATACAAAAATAAAGTTTTATGCTATTGGTTTGTACCCTATTTATAATTTTTATTGAAGTTTATTTTATTTGTTCATTTTCTTTGCATTCTTCTTTCTTCATTTTTGTTTTTTTTTTTTTTTTTTTGATATGAAAACTAAACAATAAAAATTAATTTTAAACTGAAAGAAGCATTTTACAATTCTTGGTGGCTTCAACAGGTTTCTATATTTTTATTTGGTTTATTTCTTTCAGTAAGTTCCCATTATAAAAGAATCAGATTTCATGCATTTAATTATTTTCTTTTTCTTTCTTTCTTTCATTTTCTTTTTTCTTTTGTTATCTTTTTTCTTTCTTTTATCTTTTTTTTTTTTTTTGTCAGTGCAGAAATATAGTTCAGAAATTGATATAAATTGCAAATTTTGACAAAAAGATTTCAATTTTGGTGTCTTTGGTACAGTTTAAAATAGAACCTGAAATTACACATGGCGTGCACATTATTTAGATAAATCTAAAAGTAGTAAAAAAAAAAGAAAAGAAAACTGAATCCTCAACCAGAAGGTCACTCTACAACTGTTAGGATATGCAGATGTCAGTGGAAGCCATGATATGCTTGTGAAAATACACACAGGGTGACACCAACCTCCCGATGTTTATGTGCAGTGCCTCCAAACACCAGTGAAATACACACTACTTTGTCATGGGAAATTGTAATCCCATAAATATGGTCATTGTTAACATTCGATATGCTTTTATTGTTGACAGTGTAAAATGTAATTTCTGAATCTTTATGGCTCTTGTTCAGTATTTTTTTTTTTTTTTCATTTTTTAAATCATGTAAATTAATTTTGTAATGAAGAAAAGAGTTTAGATTTTTTTTTTTTTTTTTTATTATTTTGTTCTGAATTTTTTTTTTTTTTTTAAATTTTTTTTCAACCTTGTAACTAAATTGCTGGAGAACGGATTTATATACAGATAATAAAATGCACTTGTTTAGATTATCTGAGGTTTTCTAGAGTTAGAGATAAACTGGAGGCTAAAAGCTGAATAGTCTCTAACAAAAATCCTGATTAGATGTTCTTTTGTTGCAAACAGAAGGAGTGTTTTTCTTATAGATAGTTACATACAACAAAGACATATTTGTGACGAGTTCAAAATACACATAAAGTAATGTTTTTTAATAATTTTTTCTATAAATATAATCTTCAAAATGATAAAAAGTCTCAACAAAGAAAGAAAAAGAAAAGGAAAAAAATAGAAGAAATTATTGATCTGAAAGTTGACACGTGTGTGGAATCAAAAAAAAAAAAAGAAAAAAAGTTTTATTTTAACAAAAGAAAACAAATTAATTGGCATTGTCTTTTATTGTTAAAATAATTGCAAATATTTAAGTAGTTGTAATGAAAAAATAGCATAAATTAATAGTAAATAAATAAATTCAAATAAAAACAATAAAATGATAGTAATACGTTTTAAAATTATATAAAAAAACAAACAAATAACCACATATAGGTTTTGATTATACAGATGTGTGTGCATGTATAACATGAATAATTAATCTTAAATGTGTGTATGTATGTATGCACACACTAAACATTTTTGTGTAATTTTTCACTTGTTTATACTGTTATATAAGAGAAACGTTTATGGAAAATGAAATAATTTACAATATTATTTTCTCTTTTCAGGTCTTTGGCTCACAACAAAATACACCATATTGAACCAGAAGGTTTAAGCTTCTGTAAACGCCTGCACAAAATGTAAGTTGATCTTTATTTCTTCTTTTAAATTTATTTATCTTATGCTTTATTTATTTGTGGGTTTTTTATTTTTTATTTTTTTGTTATTTACATTTTATTTATTATTTTGGGTAGTGGTTGTGAATTATTTTTATTGCTTTTGTAATAAAATTAAATGTTATGCTTTGGAGTTTTATGTTAAGATAAATCATTTGCTTGTGCATTATTTAATGGTTTTTGGATTGTTGTTTCTTCTTTTTCTTTCTTTTAAAAAAAAAAAAATTTGAATTCTATGTTCTTTTATATACATAATTCTTTTATTTCTTTATTTATGCATTATTCCAGTTTCATGGTATAAAAAAAAAAAAAAAAAAAAAAACATCATTTTATTTCTTTTTTCCTTTCTTGTTCACGTTTATTCATTTATTTTTATCACCTTGTTAATGACTTACTTATCTTATTTATTTATTTATTTATTTATTACTACTGTTACTACTGCAATATATTACTACTATGATTACTACTAGTATGATCAATTATTATTATTATTTTATTTTATTTGTTACTTATTATTATTATTATTATTATTATTATTTTTGTTTGGGTCCATGAAATATTTGTCCACATTTATTAATGTATTCATTCATTCAGTTCAGCAATTAATCACTAATTCATGATGAACTTAGCCTTGTTCTGTTGCTATTGTTATCTGTTCTGATAAACATATAATTAAGTGTTTGGCTGCTGAACATCATATACGACTGTCACACTTCACCGATTGTCACCCTGCATCACATCTCTGACCATGCGTGTCAAACTCAACATCTCAAAAAAATATAAATAAAAATAAAATCCAACATATTTCCAAAACAGCATTTGGGATAATGGGCCATTTACTTCACTCTTTGTGCCCCTCTCAATCAGGGAAATAAATTTAAAAGTTCTACATAACTCAGATGTTTGTACGGAATTCATTTTTAATATATCTGCCCTTAAGCAGTAATTTTTTTTTTCAATCTTGTTTTTTCAGTGGAGTTTTTGTGTGTACAGGATAGATGTGAAACCTTTTTTTTTTTTAACCTTTTTTTTATTTTTATTCTTCCCTTCTCTTTCTGCAATGAATCTAAATAAAAAAATCTCTTGGTCACATCTGCTTTGAGCAACCGAACGGCTGATTGAATGCCGGCCTCTCTTGGCTTATAGCTAAGATTTTCTTTAGAAGGAAAAGCAACAATTGTCTGTTTTGGTCTGCTTCATCGCCCTTCTATTGCTGTCTTTGTGCTGAGGCGCCAATTGTGAGTCAGGCTAGTGTCAAAAGCAGTGGATAATTCAATTGAAAAGCCAAAAAAAAAAAAAAAAGAAATATAAAATATAAAGCAAAAAGAAAAAGAAAAAAGAGGAAGAAAGCAAACAAAAACTTAAAACATGGTTGCCAGTAGTAAAAGCTACAAAACATTTGAGACGTTATTGATGTTGCTCATTCATTCTCTTATATCTGCCCATATGAATGTTTATTACTGACAGCTTTTTCTTAAGAAAAAATTATTTTGCTCTCTTTCTATTTTTTCTTCTTCTTCATTTGCCTTTCCCATAATGCACTGGTCCAGCTGCAGGATGTAGTAAACACTTAAAAACCTGATTGGCCAAACAGTGGCTGTTAAAAGAAAATTTCATCCAAGTGGAACTTCGACCTTGTAATTTTCCAATAGTTTGTTTTCCTTCATACCTCATGGATTACTTCACTTCAGTTCTTCAAAAGCAATGAAAAATGATAATTATATATACAATATAGGTAAACACTTAATTTAATTAGAAATCTACACACCATAAACATTACATTAAAAAATAATAATAACAAAATTTACGTGAGCTGCTATGACTGTTTTGAACAAAATACATTTCTTTTCCTCCACCTTTAAAATGAAAAAGGGGAAGTAATTTTTCTCTCACTCTCTCTCTCAGGTTATAGCACGAATAGACACAATTCTGAACAAGTGGACTGAACATCTTTTCTGAATATAATTTTTAACTATTTTATTACTGTCAGTATTTTTACACTTCTTCAAATTATCCAAGTTATTGGTAGAACATCTACACAATCACATGATAGTCATTCACATTAGGGTAAATGAGATGATCATTTAGAAAGAATCCTGTTGATGAATCATGTGGAAAGAATGAAATGAATGTGTCTTTTAGAATCATTTAGAAACCAGGCAACTGGATCTTCTAGAAAGCATCCAGTTGATGGATGATCTGCAGTGAGTTAGTTTCTGTGGATTATCTGGTACCGAGTCTAACTTGGAAAACAAATTGTTGATATGTAGCAGGAAAATGGAATTCACTGTCTGAATTAAGTATGCTTGAGAAAGTTGGACCTGCTCTGACTTCAGTTTGCTTTATGTGAATTCTTCAACATTTTGAAGTCACATCAGGTTGCGCCACAGCTGTTTGAAATGTAACAGATGGAGTGGAGGATGTTAAAACAACTTTGAAACGACTACCACATTGCTTTATCATCCCCTGTCTGATGTAAAAGGAGAAAGGGTTAATTTCCAGATGATGTCTGATTAATTTTTTGGGGTAAAATCCTTCAACAAATCTTGATACGGTAACTGATAACTAGATGGAGTTAGCATACCTCGCTCATATTTTTTTTGCCCCCTTCCATATCAGCCTTCTTGCTTTCCATGTTTTAGTTCTGGTTTGAAAGGTGAAAGGGTTAATCTCCAAAATAAAAATCTGTTTTGATTGTATTTCCTCAAGGAAACTGATTTAGTAACTCTGCTTCTGGCTTCTTTTTTTTTTTTTTTTTTTTTCTAACCAAATGATAAATAAAATAAAAAATGAATCTTTCCACTCTGGCAATATGATCATGCAGCAGATCCCCAAAAAGCTTCCATGTTTATTTGTGTTCGTGGCCAACTGGCACTTTCAAAGGTAGCTCGCCATGTGTGAGCTATCTGAGTGTGTGTAGCAGCAGTGCTGAGGAATGTTATTGGCAGGCCGAAATGTGCGCCCGCTTGTCAGCGCCTTAGCCCCACCAGCTGCATGTAATCTTCTTCAAAGTTGAGCTTCGCACCTGAATCTGTTAAATTGGCCGCCATTTTGTCTGGCTTCTGGCAGCAGGCCCACTGCACAGTGGGGCTACTAATTAACAATGCAGATTGGTACTCAAGTGTGTCTGAGCACTCGCTTCTTTTATAACGTGTGTGGTGTGGTTTTAAAAATGTTCTTTGATTGTTTTGGGGTTTTTGTTGTTGTAATTATTAGTTTGACAGATTTCTGTTTTGTTGACTAAATTTCTTTTTTTTTGTTTGTTTAGTTCTGTGTGTTTGCATGTATGTGTGTGCATGTGTACTTTGTATGTATATATATATATATATATATATGTGTCTGGGAGTGTATGTAATTCTATGATTTCTACACCAGTTTATGCAGTTGGATAGATGTATTTGTATGCAATATTTTTAAGTTCAGAAAATTAATATAAGATTCAATATTAATAGCAAGACATTTTTCTTAATAATTTGTCACGCACTATCAAAATGTCATTATCACACAAAATAAAATAACTGTTCCATGAGACCTTTTCGACTGTTTCCTTCGCATTTTTCCTTTTTTATAAATGTTATGTCATGCGAGGGTTATGGGTACCAATTCAGGCAACTCTTGTATATGTTTATTTCAAAGGGTTTGTTGTGAAGAGTATGTTGAAGTTTCCTTTGGAGATGAATCGGTGATTGTGAAGATTTTCTAAAGATTCGGGTCAGCTTTGTGGGCTGTTTGGTAACAGTCGTGGTGTCTGCCTCGGATTTCTAGTGGCCTAAACAATGCAGCATTCGAATCCACCGTAATTACTGTGTGCGAGTGCTCCGTGCGGTTCAGGTCAATTTGATGATGTTTTGTATTAAAATATTGCTGGATATTGTTACATTGTCTGCAGCTCTTATTTACCCCTGGGGACAGCCACAAGAGAAGATTAAAGACGTTTTTCAAACATGCCATCTTAGAAGTGCATACTTGAGACTGGAAATCATAACTGTCAGTCTACTCGAAGATATACAGGGGAAGAAATTAATAATAATTTCGACAAAGGGTAGATTAGTACATAAGTTCACGGTCTATTGTGGTCGTAATTTTGACCAATGGTACTGCTTCTCTGAAGTACTCCAGTCTCTCTTGAGAGCTGTCTTCCTATTAGCTGATACAGAGTCATAGTCGTTTCTTCTGTGTTTGACTTCCTCACATTGCCTGCCATCTTGTCTCATGCTGACAATGGTCTCCAAGCATACTTTTTATAAATATATTGTTTAGAACAGTCATGATGTTCAGCACAAAATCTGACTTGAAAATAAACCCATTTTAGATTATTTATTTATTTATTATTATTATTATTATTATTATTATTATTATTATTATTATTATTATCATTATTATTATTAACAGATTTATGGCCAAATAAAATGACTAGACTTGATTGATGCATGCTTTTAGACTATATTCATATGAAATGTTAATTAAAATAAATTAAAAGAACAACAAATTAAAAAAACAATCAACAACAAACAAACAACAAAATATGTTCTTTTGTTTACATTAGCATACAGATAAAAAGTTCCATATTTAAATTCCATAATAAAGTCAGTTAGCTGTGTAATTAAAACAGTGTATTTAGATTTTTTTAATTATTATTTAAAACTACAATTTGTTTTTATGATAATATTGTATGGTAGATTTAAGCATGATGTGAATTACACTATCAAAATAAAGAAAGGTAAAATATTAACAAAAACAACAACAATAAAATAAATAATTTGTAAATTGTATTTCTTTGTGTAAAAAAAAAAAAGAAAATTATGTTTATTTATTTATTTATTTATTCATTCATTCATTCATTCATTTATTCATTCATTTATTTATGTTTCATTGAACTAAATATATGATACAAACATCACTGAAATGCAGACGTTGTCAAATATATCAGTTTTAATATTTGGTTATTTTCTTTTCAGTGATTTGTCACAAAACAACTTGACAGCTATTGATGAGAAGATGTTTTTCAAGATGTCTTCCCTGCAGGATTTGTTGCTGAATAACAACAGAATATCTAGAATTGATAGCGGAGCTTTTGAGCATCTTTCATCACTCAACAACCTGTAAGTTTTACTTGTAAAACAACTTAAAATTAGATGATTTGAAACACAATTCCAGTTCACTCGAATAAGGACATACGCACATATTTTCAATTAATTATTTAAGTTTTTAAATTAAGATAGGAATGACAGATTTTTTTTTTTTTCTGAGTTTTTTTTTTTCTGACTGTTTCTTGGGTTTTGTGTCATTTTTGTTGTCTTTTTCTGTGAGGTGAAGAAATGATGAGGACTTGTGAAAGCACTGCATGCCCTGTGCCATATGCTAGCACGGTGGCGCTAAAAATAAATGTTTGATACCACGTAAACAAATGTGACAGTGCCTGGTACTGTAAGTTGTCTGTGAAAAGTTTCCGCATAGTGACGAGGTTCAAGGAAAATATGTGCAAAAACTTTCTGAAAATCTTCCCGATAAAGAATGTGTGTTCTGAAGCTGCCGCTCTCCAGTGACTTCTGTTTGTGCAGCTTATCACTGCTTCGACATCGCTGCACAGCGCATGGAGATGGCAACGTTGTGGCCGACCCGACCTTTGAGGTGATGGGAGTTTGTGTCCCATTGCGGTTCTTCACAGTGTTGTGTATTGTGTTTCGCTGCCTCTCATCGGCCTTCACATCCTAGTGGCGAGAAACCAAATATTTGATTTCCATTGTCTACACTTTGTTTTTGTTTTTTTTCCCCTTCTCTTTCACTTTTTGCATGGAGGGTGATGACGCAGGCATTCATCACTAATTGGGCTGAAAAGACATGCAAACAGTTCTGAGAGGAGTAACAATAGCCAGTCTTGAAAAAGCTTAAGATATTCCTCACTGTTCTTTTTCATAATCTGACCCAGATCCAGTTTGTGTTTACACTGTTGGTATTTTCATTTCACGTCGCATGAAAAGAGATGAAAATGCACATTTCAGGTTTATATTGTCATTTGTTGCATGTTTGACCTGGTGTCGTGCTGCTTTCACTCAAATGTTATCTCAGCAGTGTAAAGTATGTAAAATATTCTGTTTTCTTGTAAATAGCATTAAAAAAAAAAAAAAAAAAAAAAAAAAAAAAAAGGTGTCTTGCAGTGATTTTGAAAATAATTTTATTTGAAGTGAAATTGGTAAAAATGTTTGAATTAATCTCGGAGGATTTATTTATTTTTTTTATTTATTTTTTTATTTATTTATTTATTTTTTTATTTATTTACTTATTTATTTAATTGATTAAGTAGGGAATTTTGGATTTTGAAATTTGAATGTAATAGTTTTAATATTTTTAAATTTTTGTTTTTAGCAAACAGAAGGGAGACAACTGTTACTTAGTATTAAAACAATTGAAAAAAAATATAATTTTCGATTTGTTTGAAAAACAATTGTATTTTACAGTTTATTTTTCTATTTTAAAACAAATTATTATTATTGTTATTATTGCTATCATTGCTGTTATCATTATTATTATTATTATTATTATTATTATTATTATTATTATTATTACTATTATTATTATTATTATTATTATTATTATTTCTGTTTCTTTTTTAAAAACAGAGATCTGAATTACAATGAGATATCTTGGACCATTGAAGATGTGAGGGGAGCTTTCTATGGTTTGAAAAATCTGAACAGACTGAGTCTGAAGGCAAATCACATCAAATCCATTGCCAGCGAGGCATTCACAGGGTTGGAGAGACTTCGACAGCTACATCTGGAGGACAACAACATCACTGGCATCCAGGAGAACTCATTTGCTCCTCTTGAAAATCTCAGAGACCTGTAAGTAGTGTTACAGTCTTTACTCAGCATATTTCTATAAAACAGAGCATTTCTGTTTTTTCATTTGTTGCTTGTCAGTCATTATAGTTTATTTTTTGTTCAGTGTGTTACATTATTTATTTGTTTCATTGTTTATTTTATTTTTTATTTATTTATTTATTTTTAAAATATGTTGAGAAAGTTTATGGTTTGACAGAATATCTAAAAGAATTTGAATTTATACTTTTTTATATTGCATTCTTGTAAATACATCATCATCAGAATGATTTGTGTTACTGATAATACTTATTTATTTACTCAAAATTGCAGTAAAAGCAGTCTACATAATTCCTGCTTTCTTTTTCTCACCATCACTGATTTTCAACTCTTAAATCGTGTCTGTTCATTTCTACACTTCATAAATTTCAAGAACAAATTCTTTTGACATAAAAATGACTTTAATTTACAATTTTCATTTTTTTTAATAATCATTTTTTTTAATTTCATTATCTTTTTTTTTTGTCTTCTAGGCGACTGAACACCACAGCACTTTTGTGTGACTGTCAGCTCAAATGGTTACCAACATGGCTTCAGCGCTCAGGATTTCACAACTCAGTGAAGGCTGTTTGCAGACATCCATTAAACCTGAAGGGGAAAAGCATTTTCAGCATAAAACTTGACCAGTTCACTTGCAGTAAGTTGTTGTTAAGATAACCTGTGATGTTGAGATGGATAAAATTATTGTCTAATGAGTTGTCTAAATGAGTTATTCAGAATAAGAATGGATGTTAAGTCTTGAGTTTGTTGACATTAGAATGTTGTTGAATTGTATTTAGAGATTTTAAATCATTAAGATGAAAAAAGAATATTGATATCTTTGTCTGAAATAGCTTTAGCAGGCTACAAAATAATATTGCATAATTTTAAAGGAATTCTGTTACTTTTTATTTCTTCTTCTTCTTCTTATTATTATTAAATATACTTTTTATTTAATCTATTATTGTTTTATTATTCCAGATGATCAAGAATACCCAAAGCCAATCATACTAGAAAACCCCAGGTCTCAGATAGCTCTCAAGGGAGATAACCTGACTCTTCAGTGTGTTTCTTTAATCACTGGAGAGAAACCTCCAAAATTTCAGTGGAAGAAAGACAACATGGTAAGTCAAAACACTCTTTCTGTGTTCAAACAGGTCACAGAAATAATCTCACAATTAACGTGTTCTCACAGTTTTGATTAAAAATATATCAAAAAAAACCTGCTTCATTATATTTAATAATTTAATGTATTCCCACAGCTTCTTCATCACGCCATCGTTGACAACCAGGCAACGGCCGAGGGCGATGTGAAAACATACACTACAAAACTGCACGTCTACAACATACAGAACGACATGGCAGGGCTGTACCAGTGTGTTATCTCCACCGACTTCGGCTCAACGTACTCGAAGAAAGCTGAAATCAACGTTCACGGTAAGTACTGTGTTGTCAAAACAGGTTTTTGTGAATTTTAAATTAGAGCAATAATGAATGAAGTATCTTTTTAATCTATATTTTAAAGATTTTTTTCAAAATGTGTTATTATTAATAGTAGTAATAATAGTAGTATTAAAATTGATGTTAGTATAATTAATAAACATAGCAGGACTAATATGAAGTGATAAAAAAAAAAGATTTTTTGACTGTTAATAACATGATCAGTAATCTGTTAAAATACGTCCCTTAAAAACGTTTTTTTATTTATTTATATATTTATTTATTTATTTTCTTACTTACTTTCTTACCTATTTATTTATTTATTTATTTATTTATTTATTTATTTATTTTCTTACTTACTTTCTTACCTAGTTATTTATATATTTATTTATTTATTTTCTTACTTACTTTCCTACTTATTTATTTATTTATTTATTTATTTATTTATTTTCTTACTTACTTTCTTACCTAGTTATTTATTTATTTATTTATTTTCTTACTTACTTACTTACTTATTTACTTACTAACTGCAGTGTTTCCTGTGTTCACCAAAACCCCAGTGGACATTACAATAAAGGCAGGTAAAACTGCCAAGCTGGAGTGTTCCGCGACGGGGCAGCCTGCGCCGGAGGTGGCCTGGCAGAAAGACGGTGGTGACGACTTCCCTGCAGCTCGCGAACGTCGCATGCACGTCATGCCTCAAGACGACACTTTCTTCATCGTCAACACCAAGAGCAGTGACGAGGGCGTCTACAGCTGCACGGCAAAAAATGATGCTGGGTCAATCGCTGTCAATGCCACGGTAACAATTCTAGGTGAGTCGAGTCATAATGACCTTTCAGTAAAATCATTTGTATGTATTAATATATAATAGCCATGATGTAAAGACTATAATACTTTTATATATATATATATATGTATTATTTAATCTTCTGGTGAGTGTCACTTTAATGAAATACATTTATATATATATGTAGAATTTTCTGCTTATATGTCTCATAATAATAATAAAAATTACTAAGTTCATGTTTAGAAGCATTTGTCCAGTCTTCCTTACTCATCTGAAATCTATAAATATTTATTTTTATTTTAGAAACTCCCTCATTTGTTCAGCCAATGGAAACAAAGAAGTTCTTCAATGTGGGCAAGACCAGTGTTCTTGAGTGCATGGCAGCTGGAAGCCCCAAACCTAAACTGTCGTGGTCAAAGGACGGGAAGCCTCTGGTTGTCACCCCTCGCCACTTCTTCTCTGCTGACAACCAGCTGCTGATAATTGTGGAAACTCAGACCTCGGATTCTGGGAAGTACATGTGTGAGATGTCGAACACCCTGGGAACGCAGAAAGGAACAACGGAACTCAAAGTCCTGCCAGCAGAAGCTCAGCCCCACGACTCAAACAGCGGAACGTTCGGTCTGGATGACGAATCGACAACCACAGGCATCATCATCATTGCTGTTGTGTGCTGCGTGGTGGGGACGTCCCTGGTGTGGGTTATCATCATCTACCAGACCCGGAAGAGACATGAGATGTACAGCTCCACCCCCACAGATGAGACGACCCTCCCCTGTGAACTCCCTAGTTCTGGTTACACCTCATCTGACAAGGATGGCAGTTTCACTCAGACGCAGATAACAATACCAAACTATCAGTATCAGCGTAAGTTTAAACAACAAAAATTATTATTATTGTATTGTATTATAAGAGAATATATCTGTAAAACAATTATTAATTAAAACACTATTCATAGTATTAATAATAATAATTTATTAATGTTAACACTATTCATAGTATTAATGATATGTTACTGTCACCAACAGTCCCATTCATTTTTGTTATTTCTTCAGAAAGTCGGCCAGTCCTTGTATTCATTTTATTCTCAGAAAGTCAGCCTTTGGAAATCACTATTTATACCTGATTATAGCATTTTGGTTTTGGTTGCAGTTTCTGACTACCAGATGAAAGAATCAGGTTACGAATCCTCGTCAGGACGATTCAGAGCAAACGGCTGGGCTCGACCTGCAGCAATCTTCCCCAGTGACGTGGACGAGGACGACAGGCAGTCAGTTCCACTGACACTGGGAGAACAGCAGCCAGGCAGAGACTCAGGAGGTAAAGCACGATCAGTCTTCTAGAAAGCAGTATCTTGTACTGGTCAGCCATGATGCAAAAATACCCACATATATTAAACTGTATTTCAGATAAATAATTCCAATGCCATATTCAAGTTTTATTTTATTTTTGGTTTATTTTAAAATAATAGATTTTATCTTTTATTATTCTAAAGAAAATAGAAGATTATGTTGTTGTTATAATAATAATAATAATAATAATAATAATAATAGTTATGATGACAGAGATCATTTTAAAAAATTATTTTTTTCAATTTTTACAGGAAATAGTGTGTGCAGTTTGCACTACCCTCACAGTGAAACAGACACAGTGGGCAGCTCCCACAGTACCAGTAGCACCCACTCAGGTGCCCACCACACCTTACGAACATTTCACCCACAGCTGACAAACCACGACCGGTGTTGTCAAGGTGGGGATTGTGAAAACAATTGTGAAAACTGTGAATATAATAGAACTTTAAATGGAAGCACTCAAAAACTTTCTCACTTGAGGGCTCCTAGTGTTTCTTCTATACCAAGTTCAAGGTCATCAGGTCTTGGACTTCCGGAAGGAGATTCTGGTTGTCAAGGACACAAAGTGAACTCTTCTTCATCCACAAAGCCATTAAGTTTTGCAGGTAAAAGAAATATTTAGATTTTGTTATAATAGTATTCCTCTTTTTTTTTGTTAATATTATTTTTAAAATTATATAGAATATTTAAGAGAGGTTGTTACAATTTTTTATTATTTTTTTTAAAATTGCATTTAGCCAATAGTTTTAAAATATATTCAGTGTATTAGTTTATCTTAGTAATTATAAAATTGTGTTTTTTTTGTAATACACTTTGTATTTGTTCAGTATATTTGCTTAATTATGTAGTGACTATTTTAATACTTTGGTTTTTTTATTTTATATTTAATTTTATTATTATTATTTTTACTATTAATTTTACTATTATTATTATTATTATTATTTGTATTTGTTTTCTAAATGATATTAAAATGAAAACTGTATTTTTCAGAAATCCCAGACAGTGCTGTGTGTGACTGTGATCATGATGTGACACTGTGTAGGTGCTCAGCGCCTCGCTCACCTCCAGTTCACATCACCTGTAATCACCTGGAACAGTTGCAAAACTCAGCAGGTAAGCTTGTCAAAACTCTTGGGTTTTTCTGATGTCATTTCAGCTTGTTAGTTACTTATTTTATAACCGATATCTCACTGAGTTTTGCATTATAATCATTACTGTTTGAGAAATCATTGTATTTTGTTTTTGTTTTATAACGTTACCTTTAATTTTTCTGTTACCTGCTGTAGAATTGCATCACACAACCAGACTCCTCATGCTAATTACACACTGTGTTGTCTCTGATTGCAGATATCAAGCACAAGTTAGAGAATTTACATCACAAGCTGCCCAACGGGACGTGGCACGGTCACTTTCCTGTGGTCAGCAACGCCGCACACGACCCACACCACAAACAGTGTCCAGCTGGTCACTCGACGGCCAAAGTGAAGTCACGCGACCCCGCGAACAATTCGTACACTGCCATTCCAATCTCACATCACAGCTACAAGAAGAAAAACTGCCCGGTGGTCAACGTCTAGCGCTGGCTGCTGGGAAGACTCTTCACGAACACACAACACTTTGTCTGTGATTGGCTGTGCTTCTCTTTGTTTCTGTTTGTTCTCTAACCAAGTCTGTGATTCGCTGTTGTATTCTCTCACAAGAGTGCCATCAGTTGTGCTGAAATCCAAAAACAGGTTTTCTTTTTAAATATAATAATTATTATTATTATTATTATTATTATTATATATAAAAATTTATAAAAAAAATAATAATAATAATAAAACAATTTAAAAAAACAAAACAAAAACGGGTGGATGATGATGTCCCATGTTCTACAACACAGTTGATGGACACAAGATAAAAAAAACAACTTTGTAAACATTTTTCAGACGGGTATGTGTTAGGCTCAGGTTAGTTTTGTATCCAGTGTGTTACTTGATTGGTGTAAGAGTCTTAACAGTGGACAGCACTTAAAGGACATCTTGTCCTGAAGATATACCTCAGCACCCCCACTTCCCTGTTTACTGATCCTGAACAGAACATTTGCAGTACAGGGAATCCTACAAGAAAATTAATGTAAAACATTTGATTATTGGACACTGGTTATGTCTTTTTTTTTTTTTTTTTTTTGTGTGTGTGTTTTTTTTTTTTATTTTTTTTTTCAAAGAAACAAATTTCTTCAGGGATTTTGATTTACTAAAAATGGCATAACATAATCATAATTTGAAAAAATTTGGTTTAATTTTTGCATTTTGTTTTTCTTTCTTTTTAAAGTGGTCATAAAGAAAGAATTAAAAAGATAATTAAATTGTTAACAGAGAAATGGGAAATACATTTAATTATACCTTTGGCAATATATTAAATTTTGTTAAAATTAAGATGGATTGTGGGTAATATTTAAAAAAAAAAAAAATCTTATTTGCTAAAATTACAAATCATGTATTAAGTTTTATTAATTTGGTTCAGTCTTTTTTTGTGTGTGAAATTACCATTTTCAGATCAGACACAGTAATGAACTTCATTAAGCTTATATTATTTTAACATATTACTGACATTTTTTTTGAACCCAGCAGACAAAAAGTGCTATTTGATTGGTTGCCTGTGATTATGCATAATTAACAGCATAATAGCGGTGATAAAAGTTTGATGAATTTGATTGGATGAAAATTATCAGACATCATAATTTCCTTGTTTGGTTTTTTTATTATTATTATAACTATAATATGTTAATGCATAACAAAGTGCTTCCCCACCTCCTTACTGAGCCAGTGTCCAGAATGTGCCAAACCTTTTGTACAATGGCATAAACAAATACATGGTTAATACAAGTGATATATATGATTATTATACTCTGGTAGATATATAATTATTATAATTTGAATTCAGTGAGAGAAAGAAAGAGAGAGAGAGAGTTGTGAGTGAAAGAATGAGTGTTTTGTTGTGACTGTGTTTTTTAAAAATGTTTTTAGCTGAAAACCTTTCATGCTGTTGGTTTGTAAACAGTTTTTCATAATGATTATTTTATTTTATTTTATTTTATTTTATTTTATTTTATTTATTTTATTTTTTATTTATGGTATTATTATTATTAATATTATTATTATTATTATTATTACTATTACTATTATTATTATTTTATTTACATGTATAATTAAATAACAAAACAAACAGTGGAGATGCCCAAACATGAATATGGTCAGTAAGAAAGAATGTATTAAATTTATTTTACCAAATACATTTTTATATATTTTATATTCAAGACAGCACACACCAAAAGAGTCATTTAATCTGCTGTACTCTTTTGTTTTATGAAATATAACTTTAAAATAAATAAATATATATACATATATATATATATATATATATAAAATGGAGCTGAGTCATCACACACAAATAAATCCAGTAAAAACATCTCTCCAGTTTCTTTTATAAACACATTGACTTCAGCAGCATGAAAGGTTTTCAGAGATCAACTTTTACGTCATTTTGGGAACAAGATTCAAGGTTGTAGAACGGGGTTGTGAGTGGGTGGGTTGGGTGATGACTAATGGGTTGATGGCTGTTGATTGGTCATTTTGATAAAAGTGATACTGTACTTACTTTTCAGGCATAATTTGATGTAGAAATCCATGTTGAAATCAGTTTGATAGAAATCCATTTGTTACTTGTTAGACTATTTTATAGATTTATTTTCTTAATTTAGTTAAATTTGTGTTTTTATATTTCTAAGAATGTTAGTTGAAGAGTGTCTATTTTTTTTTTTTTTTTTTTTTTTTTTTTTTTTTTTGTGTAGACATTACGTTTCATCAAAGTGATACAGTAAAATTAATTTGCTGCAGATGAAGGAGGCCATTTTGAAAATTAAATTTATCAAAATATTTTTTTTTTTTTAAAAATTCATTTACAGATGTCTTCACAAAGGATTAAAATGTTAAATTAATGAAATATTTCTTCAAATCGATCATTATTTTTATTATTATATAAATTTTTATATATTGTTAAAATTTAGATTTCTGTTAAAAAGAAATCATGACAAAAAAAATTAAATTTTTATTGTCAGTAATGAAATAAATAAAAATTATACATGGTTTGAATACTTATTTATTAATTTGAAAACACTTTTTATATTAACTTACATTACAGTACTTACTATTGTACAAACATTTAACTGTTGTTTTAACTTTTTTTTTAAATACCTGTATTATATTTTAATTTCATTTCTGATTAGAATGGAAAATACAGGTTTGATAAAATTATTTTTATACTGAATGTAATCTATAAATTTTTAATAAAAAAAATGGCTTGGAATAGTCAGTAGCATTATATAGGGCAATGCAAACACTGGAAAGTATGAACCCCCAAATCTGCTGAATGGTCACAATATTTGTTTATTTTTCTTGCTGTCATGGTTACTTATTTCATCTGGTTGTTTGTGTGAATGTTGTGTGTGACATGAATGTTGTTGCCATGGATACATGTGGTTTTTACATATGGTTGTGATGTCTCTGATCTATATTTCATTTACCTTCAATTTTTATATCAATTTTAAAATATTTTTAAATGAAAAAAAAAAAAAAATCATTAATTTTTAAAATTATTTTTTTTTTTTTTTTTTTTTTTGACAAGATTATAAAAATGGTCAATATTATTTTAATATAATAGTTCATTTTGCTTTTAATTTTTTGATAATTTAAAAAAAATTATTAGTTGTTACTATAATATTTATTACTATTATTATTATTATTATTATTATTATTATTATTATTATTATTATTATTATTATTATTATTATTATTATTATTGAAATAAAAACCAGTTATTGGGTGCTTCCATCAAAAGTGAATGAACAGTTTCAGAGAGATCTCGTGTACCTCCAAAATCAATCATTTTGTAGTGCAATACATAAGATCCATATTTCCGTCAAGTCTGTTTGTGTGTCTGAACTGTGAACTGAGTTTTTTCCAGGAGAAAGAATCAAAACAACTGTTTTATAAAATTAGCTATATATTATCAATAAAATTTTAAATTTGCAAATTTTTTGCAAGATCTTGCCAAAACTTGTGTGTTTGTCACAACAATTTTTTAATGTTTTAATTTTGGACTATTTTTTCCAAATATGATGATGATATTAATTTTTTGTTTTTTAAAGTAACATCAACTTGATGAGAATAATAAGTTTATTTAGTGATAATCACTGGTGTGATTCATTCCCCTGGAACAGTTGATGAGAGAGTTGTATGTGAAAGTTATTCATTGACAGAACTATATATATATATATATCTATATATATAGTGACTCCATGCAGCAAATAAGGTTGAACAAAACATGAAAGTAGAATTAATTTATTGTACAAACTGTCATGTGTGAAATATAAACAATTTATACTGTTACTTGTACAGTATATCTGAGAATGATACTACAAAATATGAATAAAAACGATAAAAATTACCAAACTGTTTTGTTATCTTCGTATAAATAATGGTGTTCTTATATTTTCAAGTCTGTTGTTTTTACTAAACTATGATTCTAGAAGGACTTTTTAAAAAATTATTATTTTTTTATTATTATTATTATTATTATTATTTTATGATTTACAATAGGTGTTTATTTTGATTATACATGAAAAGAAGGTTATGCTTCAAAATTATTAATATTTATTAATTAAATACTGAATAAAGTGCCTTTGAGTCATAGTGGTACCAACAATGTGGTTCAGAAAATAAATAAATTAATTAGTTAATAAGGTATGTTCTCACCATAACGATTAAATCTTTGGTTTTAGGGTGAGAGAATGTGATATGCTTGAACAGCATTAATGTATGGGGAGTGGTTTGCCTATATTATTATTATTATTATTATTATCAGCAGATATTTGTCGAGACAAGCAGGCAGGATCAGATGACAAATATTATGTCATCTGAGAAGTACTTTAAACAGAAGCGAAACATTCAAACACCAGAATGTTACATTTTTATTAAATCTTGAAGTCATGCATGGATAGTTTGCGTTCATGCATAAATGGTATACATGTTACATGGAAACCCATATGCTGAGGGTTTGGTGTAAAGAAATCAACATCTCTGCCGCCTGAATGATGCGTGTTTTTCCCATCTGTTGCATGAAAAAGTCACAGAATTCCTCGTGCCTGATATCTGCAGATGCAGGCCTGTGTAAAATGTGTGGTATTACATTTGTTTACATGCTTCATAACAATTTCATCTTTTGAAGACATGCACATGTCGGCTTGTTTTTGTTGGTTTTGCATAAATATCAAGTTGTTGAAAATCTAAATTTCTGCTTATATTTTTTTTTTTTTATTTTTTTTATTTTTTTGAGAAGTAAAAAGTGTGAATTAAGAATAAAGACAGTCTGGTAATAACATTACTTCATTTTTGAAAAAACATCTGGTGAAATTGAAAACATTATTTCACAGAATTACTGTGGGTGGTATATTTTTGTGATGCAAACTTCAAAAATATGGAAAAGAAAATTCTTAATAATATCTTTTTTTTGTAACTGTAATTAAAAAAAAAATAAGAACAAGAAAACAAAAGATTAAGCCATTGGTATGAATATTTTCAGTTTAGTCCTGTTAACATTATTTAATTTTTTTTTTTTTTTTTCACTCTCTACATGTTATTTCTTTATTTGCTGAAATGAATATTGTGCTGGTCACAGTTTCACATGAAAACTTTCAGCTGTGTGTTGTATTATTCCTGTTTTTCATGTATGACTAAATTGGTCATGATCTCATGAAAAGTTATGAACAGTTAACAATTTGAGTATGCACTGGATAAAAAAAAAAACATAAAACATCTACTGGGAATTTCCTTCTTTTTTTAATTTTTTTTTAAAAATTATTTTTTTAAATTAAATAAATAAATAAATAAATAAATGAATAAATTTTCCTGAACATCACAGATACATTTCAGACTCTACAAAGTTTTCAGCAACTTTGACAGATCTCATACATAACTATATTTCACAGACGTCCTTATTGCTGAAGTTTCAGAAACTGTGTGTAGAAATAGACTGATAACTGAGAATATATTTTGATACAGAGATATCTGGGATGACTGTGACCAGATTTTACTTATGAAGAAAGTTATAGACAGAGATTCTTGGGATGAAAGGCAGTTTTGACTGTGACTGGATTTTACATGTGAAGTTTATTTCAGATCAGTAAATTGGTGTCTCCAGATTTTGCAATGACACTATTGGTGTAAAACAATTTTAGACTTTAAAAGTCAGTGTGCCACACCATTCACTTGTTATTTATCGTTTAATTTAGCAAAATACGAAAAAATATATAAATAAATATTTATATACCTATATCATTAATTTACTTACCTTTTGTTCTTCTATAATATTTAATTATTAAAGTTATATCCATCTAAATAATTCATTAAAATTTTGCAATTTTTTAATGCTACATAAAAACAAATGTCAAATCTTAATATTTTCATAAATTGAATCATGTCCGAAATCGATTCATTGTTTTAATTCGTTTTCACTTAGTGTTGAAAAAGTGTCACATTTACATAGACTCAGTCTTTTCAGTAATTTCTCTTAACTATCTACTCTTGTAGGTAAACTTACTGTACGGGTTTTATGGGTAATTTGTCGAAAACAGAATTATAGACAACACAAATTAAATAAATAAATAAACTCGAGATAATATAAAGGATTAGTAATTTCGACAGTAATCCTGTTGAATTATTGAATGAAACATTCATTGGTCTCATTCATAGCAAGATTACATCTTTTCAAAAGAACTAGCTATATCTAGGTTTTAATGCATGTTTCTCCCGATAATAACAGTACTGTTCTCCAAATACAATAAACCAATCAGTTCCCAACATTCAAGAATACATTTTACCAACACAAATACCAGCAGTGATGTTTCACTGAAAATAAATTCTAAATAATTGTGTACATTCATCTGGTACACTTCATATTTTTAAACATAAACATTTCTTTGTGCATACCCACATAATTCAGACACTGTGATAAACACAAACGAAGAAGACGTGGTAAAAAGCTTGGCTTTTATTTCAAACAAATTACAAAATTAAAAACAACATAAATTATTGAGTCTTAATCAAGTCCTCAGCTTGGTTACATGTTTTCACATTAAAAGCATTTTACAGAAACTTTGCATATTTCTCATGCATGTTGTATGTACACTAAAAGTAGCACCACTCTGTAAACGTTTACATTATGCATTGTATGTGATGCGGTAACTACAGACATTATACACTATCTCCACACATATATAATCAACATTACAAAAACTGTTTATCAAAAAAGAGGCATGTTGTACATGAAATTGTCTTGTAAAAAAAAAAAAAAAAAAAAAAAATATTTAAAAGAAAAGTAAAATAATAAAAAAAATGATGATGATAATAATAATAATAATAATAATAATAATAATAATAATAATAATAATATGTAAACTATTCTAAAAATCGGTATTGTATAAAATGCTAGGTACAAAATTCTCGACACTTTAGTAAACATTTTTATAAAGAATTTGGCAGTAGAATTTAAAAAATAATATAAATATTATAAAGAAACTAATGGAAGTATTCTAAAAATGTTGTTATTTTAAAAATATAAAAATTTAAATACTTATAGCAAAAATACAAAAATGGATATATGTATGAACATTTTTTGTGTGTGTGTTGGACTAAGTTCTGTCATGAAATGTCAAAAATAGGGACAATATTTATAAAGCACCACTTATTATGTTATTTTAACTATAATTCTTCGGTAATTTTTTTCATTCTTCACTTTTTAAATTAATTAATCTCTTTATTTATTTATTTATTTATTTATTTATTTATTTTAATTATTAATTTTTTTTATTTTATTTATTTTATTTTATTTATTTTATTTTTTTTTTTTTTTTTTTATTGGTACTCGTACTGACACTGTTATATGAAGCATAAACCAAAATGCAAATGACATTCTCTAATGATAAACAAAATATTTACTCTGTATGTTACTCTCTGATTATCCTATGAAACATTTTCAGTTTTCATGATTCAAAACTCAATACATAAAATAATTTTTTAAATGTCTGCAGTAAAAATAAATTTTAAAATAGTTTTAAGTAAATCAACATTTAAGTACTTTTTGTATTGGTTACTTTTTCTAATATGTGTTATATGTGTTTAATAAATAAAACATTAAGTTAAATATAAAAATAAGTTACAGCAAAACAATGTATTATTATACACAACCCACTCAAACAACATGGAACTTACATGATTGAGCAATGAAATTTAATAAGTTTTGAAAAATGTGGAAGAAAAACTATCTTTAATATGTTAAATACAAGTTAAATGCTTAATAATCTTAATGGTACATATATTTTTTAAAAAACAATGGCAAGTAAGTTAAAACATAAAACTGATTTTGAAAATTTGGGGAAACATTTATGTAAATTTCTATTAGCTGAAGAGTATTTTTACTGTATCATAATAAAGAGCATTGCTGCAGGTTATAAGAAAGATAAAAGAAAATAGTGATATTTGTTATTAATCCTGTTATGAAAATATCTAAATCATAACATTATTAACCTATTATCTCAGTCACATGCAACAAATTGGTACAATCTGTCAGTTAGTGTGAACACCACTTTAATTACCAACTATAAAAACTTCTTTAATAACCATTTAAGTGATTTATCTGTATATATATAAAATAAAATAAAACTTTAATTACCAGTTAAATGGTCTGTGAAAACTTCTAATTACCAATTAACAGATGCACATCTGACTTCTTTATGATTTTCACAAAACATTTTGTAATCAAAATGCTGCTGTTGGGCTGAACAACACTGTAAATGGTTTCAAGGCAATGGAAGGTACAATGTACACAGTTGAGCTATACAGGTGCAGTGGTTTATGTTACAATACACAACTAACGCCAATACAAGTATGAATGAACAAGCTGCTATCATGCATACCATATATTCGTGGGATGAAAGAACAAAACAAATCCACACATTATGAACAGACCTATTTTACAAAAACCTTTATGTTAAATGATATACCAATAAACAACTAGAGTTTATTTTAATTTTTAATTATTAAGAAAAATGGTAATAAATTAAAAAAAAACAAAAAAAAGGAAGAAATTTATACATGATGATAATAAAATTAAAAAAAAAAAAGTGGGAAAATTCTTTTACAGTTGTGGATTTAAAAAAAAAAAAAATTAAAAATTGCATGGGTGGACGGACATTAAGTGGCTCAAAAATGCTTGTAAAAAAGTTACAACTGATCTTTAATATCATGCACACATGAAACTGAAATGAGTTTTTAATAATAAATAATAAATACCATATTTCATCTAAAAAAAAAAAAAAAAAGATTGAGTGGTTATTATACTATGTGGTATTTTTATTTTTTTAAATATGCTGCCAACATACCAATGATATATACATTAAGAAAATGTCAATAAATAGAAACAATGGAATAAAAAATTATAGTTAAAGATATTTGTTACTTGGCATTTAACAATAAAGAGGTAACTGCACAATCTGATTTTGTTATAGCATTAAAAAAATCTTGTGATAAATTATTTTATTTTTCAAAATATCAATTGCTATAATGTACTGGCAATACCTCTGTATGAATAAATGTCAACAGAAACAATTTTCAGAAGAAACATTACAGAATAAATTATTAGTTTTTTAACCAATTTTACAATATGGAAGTATAGTCAATGAAATATAAATATACCAGTTACATTTATTATATTAAAAGTTAAGAATTGCTGAAAGGTATAAATTATTTAAATGTACATTTTGGAAACCAGATCTGTCTTTAAATCTCAAACATTTAAAAAAAAAAAGAAAAGAAAGAAGGTTACTCTTTGAATATAATAATGTTTTTGTAATTGTAAATTAGGTAAAACAATTTCAATGGTTTATTTACAATTTAAACCCTGTGATTTTAATAATGCACTGCATACTGAAAATGAACAAAACAGTTGGGTTCTTTGAAATGAAATCTTTTTCTGATTTCAAACTGAGAGAACTGTGTTGTTTGACCATCAAAAAGTTTGTGATTTACAAATGTAAAATTTTAAAAATACGAGAGGTTCTTAACACATGACAGTCAGGTGAATACTTGTCCATTAGCAAGCAGATATGTTATAAAACATGTTAGACTCTGCAAAAACTAAAATGTCTTTGTAAACATTCAGAGAATTTTGCTATTTGTACATACCAAATACATTTGTTTTATGAAAGGTATCAATTTAAAACATGCAATTTTGGGTCTAAAATTTTTTTGAAATTCCACAATGAATGACAATCTATATGTTCCATGTAAAAAATAAATTATTATTATAAAAATACATTGTAAATTAAAATATCTAAAAATGTGACTGTTGCTGATTTTTTTTCTAATTGTTCCACTGAGTTTGTGTGAGATAAACACACAGATTTCTCAAACACTGTTGAAACTGTTCTGCTCATTTGTTCCCATTACAAATATCTTTGGTTCTAGAACAACAGTTTGTTCCCACAGACCAAGGCTTGTTTTCATTATGCAGAAAGGAACAACATCTTTAAACTTTTCAACTCGACTGACAAAACAAATAGTAAAAGTTTTTCAGAAAGCGTTTTTTCTCACAATGTCAGTATTGTTTCTTTTAATACAGTGAAGAAATCTGTTTCTATACAAGTCAGAAATTCATACGTACTACTGTCAGAATACTAAATACATAGATTTCTTTTCACCTACCCAAACTAACTACATATTTTTTTGTATCTTTTACTAGATCTGAATTCATTTATTTTCTTATTTGATTCTGAAGGTTTTAAAGAAGAGTATTCATCATATAATAGTTCTGTTAAATTAATCAACATATGCGTTAAGTCTTTATCTTGTTTTTTTTAGTTTGTTGACAAATATCTGCACCTAATTTTTTCCACTATGCTGTTAGAGGTTTTCGCATTGTGACCTTTGACCCTGTGTTTCGCTAGCCCACAACTTCGAGATATTCGGTGGATCCTCCGATGTCCACGCTGCTCAGAAGGGGCTGGTTTTCAGAACTCTCCCCACCCCCCTCCTCTGTCTGGGTGAAACGGGTCACCTCCTGGTGAGATTTGTGGAATGTCGGTCTGTCTCCTGGTGTTTCTGTCCAGCACTGCAGCATCAGCTGATAGCTACAACAGCAAAATAATCTTTATTAAAGCATGAGAGAATGTTTGGAGTCATATTTTAATATAAAAGTGTTTGTAAGCCTTTTTGTAACACGTTCATGGGTCACTCTTACTGATTAGCAGCATGGGAATTATATATTTACACCTTCCCATAGACAGGACAACACAAAGCTGACAAAAACATGATCTCTGATAAACGACTGGTGGAATTGACAGAAGCTAAGAATGACTGATTTCTGATTATTAAAATACAGTAATTTTCTAACCTAAGTTTATCTTAGAACTACAATTTATCACTTCATTTATGATAATGTTACAATTCTGATCTTGGATTTTATAACAGTTTTTTTTTATATAAGCTTCAGTTATCATCAGATACATCTACAAAAAGACTTAATTTTAATTAAGTGATAAAAACTTTATGTAACAATAAATAAGTAAATAAACAAAAAGGCATATTTATAACTTGAGAAAATAGTGACTTTTAAATTCACAGATAAAAAAACAATTAATTATATGAAAAATTCATGCAAAAGTTGATGGAATTTTTATTTCTTATGATAAAACTCGACTTACATATTCTCAGGGCACTGTTTAGGCTTCCTCATTCTCTTTCCACTTTTAAGATAACTCTTCAAGTCTCCACTGTCAACATCTGGATATGGAGTTACTCCCCTTGTCATCAGTTCCCACAGAACAATGCCAAATGACCACTAAAGAAATAAAAAGTTTAATAATTCATTAAATATGAAAAACATAATAACCATGGAATAACAAAGATAAATATATTAATAAATTGATAATCAGTTTCTGATAGAAACTGGTTCACATAGGACATTATTATTATTCATTTTAATCTTTTTAAACACTATTTTTATCCATTCCATTTGTTGTCTTTCCACAATACTTTCACTTCTAAAAGCAAAAGGTAACAAAGTGTTTTGTAAAGCAGTCTCACCACATCAGACTGTGATGAAAACTCAAAGTTCTCCAGTGTTTCCAGTGCCATCCACTTGTACAAGTCCTTCACTGTGCTGTCTGCAGAGAAGAAGAAATCTCTAGAAAACAGGCTGCTGGTGATTCCATAATCTGTCAGGTGCACAGTCTTGTCCTCCATCACTCTGATAATAATATCAGCAGTAATGATGATGATGATAATGATAAATATGATGATGATGATGATGATGATTATAGTAATAATAAAAATAAATAAATTAGGACGAGAATGATAATAACAAATAATAATAATAATATTGTTATTAACATATGCAAATGTGATTTATTATTAAAAATCTTTTTTTAATTTTTTTGTAAAATTTTAAATTTATACAAGAAGGATACAGATATAAGTAAAACAAACAAACGTACATGCAGTTTCGTGCAGACAGATTTCTGTGTACAATCTTAGCCTCTGTGAGGTAAACCATGCCCTCAGCCACCTGTCTGCCAAAGTCCAGTAACTCCATTACAGTTATTTCCTGCAAACACAAAACATGAATAAAATTAAACACTTACTAGAGTGTGTAAGTAACTCATTAAAATCAATAACTAAAAAAAGATAAATAAAATTAAGTTAACGTAACGTACAACGAAATAATTACTAATATTTATTAACTTAGTGTATTTTTATTGAAATAATTTGTAAATCTCTAGTGAATTAAACACAATTCTGAGTTAGAGATTTCCAAATTATTTCTAAAATTTATCTAACTACATTTTGTTGTTTTAGGTAATGTCAAATTCTAAGCTTGTTGGAATATAAATATTTTGATGTTATAAAAAGCATTGAATGTATTTGAGCATTTTCTTTCTCATATTACATGCATACGCATACATACAAAAACACACACACACACATTCACATTCAACACATACACACAATTGTGTTCTTTGACAAAAATGCACAGATTAAGGTAATCATCCAAATATCAGCATCAAAAATGATCTGCTGTGTTCACATACTTTAGAAGGTTCTCTGATGTAACTTTTGAGATCTTCGGTTGCCATGAACGGCATGATGATCATGGGGTCCTCACTGGTGGTGACACACACTCCAACCACAGACAGGATGTGTCTGTGCTGAAGATTCTTTAATGTAGCAGTTTCTTGTAGAAACGTCTGCATGGCTTCAGCCTCTGCGTTCTTACCTGATGAAGGAAAACAATAAATCTTTATCTGTTTACTACTCACTCTATGAATTTCCTAAACTGAGCATGATTTGTTCTTTTTGGACAGGATTCCATAATTTTTTTATTAAAAAATGTTTTGGGAATCACAGCACAAGTAAACAATATTTTCTTATGTTAAAATTTTGACTATGGCGACAAAAGATTCATAAAAATGGCATGTAGAAACATTTAATCTGTTATTATATCATTAAAAGTAAAACTCACTGATGAAAATTAATAGTTCTACACATGTATCTACTTAAAGTATGGAAGACTGTTTTTGACAACATATTTAAAGTATGCAGCTCTCTATCACACAACTTACAGTTTAGTGTTTTAAGAGCCACTTGCACAGGTTTGTCTTCTCCACTGCGTTGATACTGGGCTTTATACACGGCTCCAAAATGGCCTGAAAAATTACATGTTGAAATAATTAATCATCAGGATAAAATATATAATTACAAACAAAAAACATTACAGTATGAATTGGGTTTATCACTTACAAAGAATTCAAAATGGTTACTATAAAATCTACCATTTAATTTATAGATGAATAATAAATGATTGTGATATAGCGTTAGATACAAATATTTCTGTTCAAATGGAAAAACATATATCCTCTCTTTTTCTCATATGTCTGTGCATTCATACAACACTAGTATGAATGTATCAATATTAACAGATTAGATCAAAGCAGTTCTAATCAATGGAAGTAAACCAGAGAAATTACATACTGCAGAGTCCTCATTTCAGTAATCAGCATTGAATCAACATATGGCTGGAAAATGACAGCGTGGATTATCAAGGGCTCACTGTATAAACAAACAGCAGTCTGTGATTTTTACCTTTTCCTATAAGTTCTCCGATGTCCAGCCTGCTCCTGGGTATCAACATGGAGCTGATGCTGTGTCTGACAGCAGTGTCCTCAAATTTACCTAGCAGCTCAGCAATGTACGGGCCAGAATCTGAAAACAATAATAAAACAAACAATTTGTAAAAAATAATAATAAAGAGAAAGTTTCATCTGAAGCAAAGAAATAAAAACCACTGAAATAAAAATAACCAAAAATCTGAATACAATAATAAAACAATTATTTTTACAGAATTTATAGAGAGAATGGTATGTCAGAGTTTAATAACCTATTGCATGCTGTCAACAGTCAGTGTATTATGTTCAGATAAATATATTTAGATGTTTGAGAAAGGAACCAGAAGATAACAAAAACTATATATCATACTGAAATATTCTAATCAGAATTTGCCAATATAATTTTATTTAGGATGAACATATAAAGCAAACAATGAGTGATAGATAGTTAATAATCCAAACTTTACCTTTATCATCCAGGATCTGTCCATTCATGTCAGCTTTGACCGAGACGTTATTCATCCCAATCTCTTCCTCTTCCTTCTTTCCTTCGTAATCTTTCAGCACATCAGGAATGTAGTTTTCGCTTGGTCCATGTTTGCGGTGGCGTCGAATCACGCAGATGGTGAGAAGGATTATGATGGCCAGGATGGGCAGCACCACTCCCAGAATAACACCAAGTGCAATAGGCTTGTCCGAGCTGGTAACTTCGTAGTACTGAAGATACCCTACATCTGCCTTCAGATTGCCTATATGTACCTGGTGACAAACAGTACAAACATTTACATATAAGCATACAAATATAGCCAGAGCAGCATGATAGCCACTCAAGGGACGAAGCAAACTTGGGTGTCATACAGAGTTAAAACAATAAAATTATTCTGGAGAAACATAAAGATGAATGTCACAGACAAGTTGTTGTCATATTCCAATGCCTGTGACAGTATGTAGTATCAGAAATCTAGGTAAACCAATAACTTTTAAACAGCATACAACAGTACAAAAATAGTATTCTCAAAAGGAAGATGATATAAATGGAAACACATTAAAAAAAAATGTCAGATATTTAATTCAGATAAATATAATGCTATGATATCAGTTTCTGCTTTGAAAGCAGTTTGTCAAATCATTTTACATCAATGTCTGGCTGTTCTGAAGATTTTGATATGAATGTAAAAATGTTAATTAGATAGATCACAATGCATTAGGTCATGAATATACACACTGCAATAGGTCATGAATATATATACACTGCAATACATGATGAATATAAACTTACCTCTACTACAGCCTTTCCCATGTTGTCCATGCCAGCAGGCTGCTCTGGAGGTTTACATGTGATGGCTGTGTCAGTGGCAGCAGGGTTCTCACACAGACTGAGTCCAACATACACCTTAACATTGGAAATGAGTGGATTCACTGTGCGGAAACGACCCTGTGTAAGAGAACGTAGCAGTCTGCATTAACAACACAAAAGAATAATATATAATCCATCTCTACACTGCAGTGAGTATAATATAACATACACTGGTAATAGATGGTGCAGTTTCAATAACAGCAGAGAAAGATATGAAGACACAGTCAGACACAGATAAAAAGATTGGGTGTGTTTGTAGTCTACGTATGTAGTGGTGTACTAGAAAGGGAGCCTGTGTTTTTTATTTCTTTTTAAACTTAGAATTGTAGAGACAGCATGAAAGGATGAAAGTTTTTAACCATCTAATGTATCATTATTAAAGAAAATAAGAAAAAACAATAAGAAAAATGTTCTGTTAATTAATCTAATTAAACTACCATATTACACTATCAGAGCAAGAAAGCATAGATGGAGTCTTAATAATGGGTAGAAATATTGTGACACATCTAAATTCAACATTACATACCTGAATGGACAACCAGTCATCTTTGACAAACTTCTTTATTCTGTTGTCTCCTGGGAAAGAATATATATCTGGATCAGGGTAGTACAGGATTGGACCAAATATTGTATCATGGGAAATGTTCTTCAGAGACATGACACCATCCATGTTGAAGCCATAGTGCACTTCCAGTGGACTGGTCTCAGTGACGTTCACTCCTGGGTTGATGCCAGGTACAGGACACTGCAACTCAATTTCTTGTTCAACTGTACATGCCTGTTAGTTAATAGATTTAAAAAATAGAAAATAATGTTTAAAACTTTATTTCTGTTACTTTAAGGATCTACAACAACAACAACAGTAACAGTAACAATAACAATAATAACAACAAAATAATATTAAAAATTATATTTCTATTCTTTTCTGTATCTTTAATTTAAAATAATAATTATAATAATAATAATTTTTTTATTTTTTAAAAACCCACACCAAACAAACAACTAAAGATATGCCTAAATTAAACTAATGGATAACTTAACAGAAGAGTACTCATTTTTTCAGTTGGTAGGTTGATGTTATGTTTTATTTCTTAAAATTAATTTCTAAAATTGAAATTAAATTCATTTGTCACAAACTGCTCAGACATTTACGACAAATTAAAGTCATCATTATTACTATTCAACATATGAAGTTTTGGCTGGTGACTTACAGTTTTGTAAAACTTGCCACCGTATGTAGTGAAGAATTCTGGTTTCTGAATCAAGTCAAGTCTTTGTCCCACAACTGTGATGGTTGTTCCACCACTGTCAAAAAATTCAAATTAATGAGAATGAGGTTATATGCATCAGTTAAAGATATATGCGATACAGATTTTATGATTTCAAAGATAAAAACTAATATGGAATTTTAATGAATGTGTTGTATCAATATTTTACTGAGTATTTTTGAAAATGACATATTAATTAACACATTTTGTGTGAATATTAATATACTTCAGCAATATTTCAGACAAATATTAATATAATTATCTGTAGAATACAGAGATACCAAGGCATATTCAAAATGAAGAATAAAGTCACACTCAGTATCATTTTCTAACAGTATGCCTATCAAGAAAAACCTGAATCATAACTGGTCCAAGATTGAAAAGGAAGAAAAAAAGAAGTAAACTTCAGATCTAACATAGTTAATTTAAAGCCAATAAAATAATATTAATTTTCCAAAGATATTTTCTAAGAAATGTTGCTGTTATCTTAATTCATACCTGAGTATACTTCTCTTGGGCTCTATCATGGTGATTGCTGGGTCATCATGGTAAGTGAAACGTTCTGGTACAAGTTTCTTCAGTCCTCCAAAACTGACCTCCACATCCACATCATCTGTACTGGCTGTTTGTCTGGATGTCCGACATTCCAGAGTTGTCTTGTTTGATCTGAATTAACATATAATAATTAATAAAATATCAGTGATTTTTAAACATATTTTTCTAAGATGCAAGAAAAAAAAAAAAAAAATGCTCCTATTGTTACTGTTTATTTAGTTGTTTTATCTTTGTAATTTGAATCAAAGAAATTTTTGTTTATTAGTTATCATCAAATCAGCACATACCATACAGGAACAAAATACACAAAGGTTAAATAAAGCAAACAAACACATCTCATTCTGGTTACTTACTTAATGAACTCACAGACCTCTCCTCCCACAAAAACCATTCTTTGACTTCCTGTGTTCATGTTGCTACCATGGATACCAATGACAGTACCTCCAGATCGGGGGCCCTTCTTAGGTGTTATAAATTTAACTTGTGGATCCTGCAATTAAAATGCAATTTGTTTTTTTACTTCAAATTTCTGAAGACAGAATATGAATAAAATTATAAATATATCAATAAATAAATAAAAATAAATATTGGCAGGTTATTATTGGAGCTCTAAGTTCTAACCTTCATTATTATGTGTTATTAAGTGTTATTATGTTGCTTCTTACTGAACAGGTGTTTACTGGATCATTCTGACCCTCGTTATTATGTGACATGTGTACTTGAAGTTTGCAGGTTTTCAACAGCAAAAAACTCACCACAAAGTAGAAAGGTGTGTCTGATTCAGCAGAGTATCTCCCGTTGACCAGCACAACAATATTTCCTGACTTCTCATCCTGCGATATGTCTGTCTCACATGTAAACCTGGAACAGCAGAAAGAGTTATAAATATCCTCATCAAACAATATCTCAGTATTTGAAATAAACTGCATCTGTGTATGTGTGTAGAGAGAGAGAGAGAGAGAGAGAGAGAGAGAGAATAAATATATTTACAATTTAATACTCAGTGTATGTGACTGTGCAAAAACAAATACCACAAATATCCAGGTAAACAAAAAAATAAAAAAATTCAATATAAAATACAGTATACACATTAAAGCATTAATGGGTTTTACTGCTACATCTTCCCATTAGGAAGGACTCTGTTTTAAATTAATATTATCACAGATGTGATATTTTAAAACTTGCAGTGAAAACATGCTTCTGAAATGAGAGAAACAACATACTTGGATGAGGGTTGATAGTGTTCTCTGTGAATGGTGCACTTAACCCCAGCCACAGACACATTGCCAGTGATATCTGTGTACTTTTTACCCAGGTTGATTCCAGTCACTGAAATGTTGGTCTTTCCATGAATTGGTCCAGTTGTTGGGCTGAACTGAAAATTATTAACAGATCAATGAATAACAAACAATGTCCTTCATTTTATATATGCATGTAAGAATGCATGCACTGCTTTCTTTTGTTTATATATAAACACATACATTTGCATATATAAAAATGTAACACACACACATACAAATAAACTCAGAAATAATAGGAAAAATAAAGACAGCCAACAAATAAATGATGCACAATTTACTATTTAGTACAGTACATTTTAAATGCGACATCATGAGATATATATGAATTTATTTTCTTATGAAAATTTCAAATTGTTATTCTTCTTCATATTATTATAACTTTACTAGAGTTATCACTAGTACTACTACTACTACTACTGCTATTGCTGCTGATACTACTGCTATTACTACTATTACTACCACTACTACTTCTGTCATTACTGCTACTGCAACCACTACTAATGCAATTATCATCATTTATTTACTTCACCTACCCTAAGTATCTGTGGGTTAGGACAAGGCGCAGACCTGTCCAGCCACTGTTTGATGCAGTATCTCTGCAGAGTGCACTGATTGTCACACCAGCCACACTGGTATTCCTTGTCCATGCTCAGACACTTACCACAGTTTGTCACCATCAGAGGACACTTGTAGATTCTCACTGTCAAATACAAATAAGTATTTTCAAACGTGTAATATAAGTAATTATTTTTTAAGTTTGTAATACATATGATTATTTCCATGGGTGTAATACATATTGTTATTTTTAGAAATATATTAGATATAATTACTTTCATGTGTGTAATACATATTGTTATGTTTGTCTGTAACATATAATTACTTCAATGTGTATAATACATATATTTACTTTCATGTATGAGATACATATAATTACTTTAATGTGTGAAATACATATATTTATTTTCATGTATGTAATACATATATAAATCTATAAAAATAACTTCAATAAATCTTTTGCCATGAACAATTTTATTAATGTATTAGAAGCTCAGCTCTCTATTATACTGTTACATAAAAAGTAGGTTTTCTTGATTTATATGTCAGACAGAAATATTAAATAAATAAAGATTATGGGTTGTAAGACAAGTGTGATTAATGAAAACACACAATGGATAAAACCCAAGAGATGTCTACAACCAAAGAAATAAAAAAATGAGATTTGGTCATACAGAGGTTGATATGATTAATCAGTCCAAGAATGTCTTTACCTACATCAATCACAGTTAACGTTCCAATGAACATTATTTACGTTGGTTAGCCTAAGCCTTTCAAATGCATGTTCTGGCAGACAAACACAAGAATAAAATGCATATAAATTTCTTGGTATTGCCAGATCATTATTACCTTTAATGTTAGAAGGGTTCCCCAGTGGAAAACCATTCACTCCAGTCAGCACTTTGAAGAAAGCTGTCACAAATGGCTGTTCTAAGTCATCTGATTCAAACTAAATAAAAAAAAAAAAAGAAAGAAAGAATAAAGAATTTAAAATTTAATAGTATGAAACCTCAGAGGTGAAGTAAATGGTATCACATTACATTCGCACACACATAACACAGTAGGAAGCTCAGTGTAAAACCACCCATGTTGTCTGATGTAATATAAATTACAGTTAACAATGTCATGAAATATTAATAGTCAAATTTTTGACAGTAATTAAATCTATGATTAGTTATGAGACTTAAAATGGATTTTTTGGTTCAGAATAAATTAAACGAAATACAGTGAATGGTTATATTCATTTTTTGCTCATTTATAACATAAATCTTACTTTTAATTGTATATCTTTCAACCATTATAAGAAATTAAATGGCTTAAAAAAAAACATTATCATTCTATAGTAACAATATATTAATAAACTGCATTAATTCTTACTGCCATATAAAAATTACATTATTTCAGTTATTTGGAGTAAAAATATGTTAAATAACTGACACCTAATTGTGCATTATTAAACAAGTGGATGAATCATTAGTTTATACAGCTTACTAAATGTATAAACTAGATGCTTAACCATAATCTGTGGTATATAGAACCAATCACAAAACCACATATAAATAACAAAATAAATAAATAAAGTAAATAAGTAAATATATACTATATGTAGTGTGTGTTTGGTGGTGTGTACATGTGTGTGTGTGTGTGTGTGTGTGTGTGTGTGTGTAATGTGTCTGCATTCACACTCTGATATCTGAAAAATTCCTCAGCTGTATTCTAGAATTAAAATGGAGGAACATTATCAGACAGGTGATACATTTTTTTTTTTTTTAAAGAGGAGACAGGTGAAATAAATCTGATATAAATTTGAGCATATCAAAGCAGAGCACTGCAGCAGAGCTGGGTGAGAGATATGAAGTAACTGACATCAGAGGCTGGGTGTGCGTGTGTCTATCTCATCAGACAATCTTACACCACTGCAGCATTTATTTAAAGTTTTCACTTTGATGGGGCAACAGTCGATTGTCTAGATAACCAGTGAGGCTAACGTTTTATCTTCATGACAGTGTTGATAGATAATTCTGATCAGGATGTTTGCATTTAGAATGGATAATGGGATAGAATGCGATGAGAAGATATTTGCATTTAGAACGGATAATGGGTTGAGAAGATATTTACATACAGAATGGATAATGGGATAGAATGCGATGAGAAGATACTTGCATTTAGAGTGGATAATGGGATATAATGGGTTGAGAAGGTATTTACATTTAGAATGGATAATGGGATAGAATGAGTTGAGAAGATGTTACATTTAGAGTGGATAATGGGATAGAATGGGTTGAGAAGATGTTACATTTAGAATGGATAATGGGATAGAATGGGTTGAGAAGATGTTACATTTAGAGTGGATAATGGGATAGAATGAGTTGAGAAGATGTTTGCATTTAGAATGGATAATGGGATAGAATGGGTTGAGAAGATGTTACATTTAGAATGGATAATGGGATAGAATGGGTTGAGAAGATGTTACATTTAGAATGGATAATGGGATACAATGGGTTGAGAAGATATTTACATACAGAATGGATAATGGGATATAATGGGTTGAGAAGATGTTAAATTTAGAATGGATTGAGAAGATATTTACATTTAGAATGGGTTGAGAAGACATTTACATTTAGAATGTACAATGGGATAGTTTAATTAAAATAATTTTTACCTTGACTGGATTACAGGTGAGACTGGATGAGGTGATGGTTCCAGGAACAATATCAGTTTTTCCAACATAGGTAAACACACATTTCACATTGGAATTCTGATCTCTCTACAAAAAGGAATAGATATTAGTGAAACACTTTAATTCTTTCCACGTTCCAAATATCAATGTCTGCACTAAAATTATTATTAAAATAAAAATAAAAGAGCAATAGTAATAATAATAAATATAATAACAGAACTAATATAATAATAAAAAATTAATAATAAAGTTATATTCTAAAAGTGAATTAAAACATACAATCTTATTTAATAAAATAAAATATCCAAAATGTGTTTTTAATAATATGGTGTCAGATCTTTAATTTCATACACTTAAGATAAAACAAAAATTAAATTAAAAAACTAAACAAGATGGGCCTTTATTATAAAAGTTACTGCCCTTTTTAACGTACAAACTCAAAAATAAATGTTACAAAATAATAATGTAATTTTGAAAGATTGTCCGATTTAAATAATAAATTTAAATGTTAATGCTTAACAATCCATATTTAATGTCAAACATTATATGTGTTATTGATGTGATTTGAGAGAAAACCTTGTATCAGAATCACAGAAGATTTTATCAGCTATCAGTAAAAGATCATTTAAAAGCACCTTAGAGAGGAAATAACAGACCATAGCTGTTAATAAAACTATAAGGAAAATAGATTGGTATGGTCGGTCAACAGACCAATATGCTTCAAGAAAGAACCAGTAGAAAGCATTCTACCCCTCTGTTACATTCTGCATGTTCTGACTAGAATTACTGTACTTGTACACACAGCTCAAACTGACCTGCAGGTTTCTCACTCCCACTGCTATCTGTTTTTCCTCTCCAGAGTGAACCAGGATGTCTGTATCTTGTCCAGACGCTTCAATTCTTGGACAGATGGCAGCATCGGTAATTCCAAGAGAAGACTACAATTATAAATTTCAACAAAACTTTAACAGTTAAAAAAATAATAGTTAATTAAAACAAATAAATTAATAAAATAAAATAAAATAAAATAAAATAAAGTAAACAGAATAAAAGAAATAAATACTGTAGTGAGAAACGTATCTAATCTTATCAAAAGAAACAGCCAATCATGTAATGAAATAAAAATTCAAATATACATAATCCTGACAATATTTTTAAAATTTTATTCCATACATTAGTGAACTTGAAGACATACAAATAATTTTTAAAATTTTTAAATATTTTAGTTAAAAATAATGTATAGAAATGTTTCTATTTGAAACCAAATTAAAGAACATTCAAACAGACTCTTTCACTCCTGAAAATAGATACTGAACAATACAGTCTAACTTGTGTATGCACCCTCACACACCCGCACCCACACACACCCCCACCAACCCCCCCACACACACACACACCATATACACTTGAAAGCTATATTAAATATGTAAACTGCTCACCTGACAGTTAGAATCGTGTTTCTGACAGGTGTTTGTCTCGTAGCACCATTTGCACTTGAAATTGCTGCTGGCACAGCTGGTGCAGTTCTCGTGAACTCGACAGTCAAACATTGGCACACTGCGAGTCACTATAGACCTGCCCTGAATGTGGAAGTGCAGCATCACCTCCTGATGATCTGAAACAGAAATATCACTGTTCTGTTACCTCACACCGTATCATATCAATCAATATTACACTATACACTGTATGATATATAATATTTATATCATTTTTTTTTTTACCGTATGTATTTTATCATTTAGTATTAGTTACTATATTGGAACACATCACTGTGATAGATAATCGCATGTGATCACACATTTTACCAATCCAGATATTAAAATTTCAAGTAAAATAACAGACTGTATAAAAATATATTTTTATTAGGCGTTTACAAATCCTATGATAAAATATAAAGTCATTTAATAATATTAATACATTCTAATGTATAAATAATAAATATAAAACAAACTCATATCAATAAATATTAACATTAAAATTTAAAAAAAAATTAAACAATTAAAAAAATAAAAATAAAAATATAAATATAAATATGAAACTGTATCATATATGAATTTAGATACATGTATTTTTTAAAAGACATATAATATCAAGTTGAATATTTGCTTTGGACCAAATCTGATTACTTTCAATAAACAATTCTCCTAACTGCAGGACAGTTTTAAGCTTTAAGCAGTCTACAAACTATGAACATGTAGAGGAAAGAAGACAGGAAAGCAAGCACACCAAAGCCAAACATCTACCTACTCACCCTTACCCTGAGGAATGCTGGGAAGGTGCTGTTTCTCTGGCAGAAGGCAGGTGATGGTTTTGTCATGGATGGAAGCAGATGTGTCGTGTTTCTGCTGTCCAGCTTCAAATCGACATTTCAGATCAAGTTTTGACTGATTCTCTACAGATACTTTCTCAAGTTCAAATGAGATCTGTGAAAATAAAATTTAAAAAATTGATATAATAATAAAATTTGAGGTTTGTAGACCATACAGAAAACATGCATTGAAATCTAGTGGTTTATTTCAGATAATAAATATATAATTAAATAATTAAATAAAAAGAAGATCCTGGTAATGAAATGATTTATAAATTAGTTTTGACAACAATATAAACAAACATCTTTAAAAAAATAAACAAGACTAACAATCACACTGCTCTCTCTTATATGGCTAATAAAATGCTTGGGACTCTCTGTAGGTGTGTCTGCTTCTCACAGCATAACAAGGAGTTGGTTTTTTTTTCAGGCCTTGGGGTAAATCTGCTTTCCACAGAAATAAAATTTCGAGTGAATATATCAGCTTATTACAGGAAAAAGGTAAATGCATTAGGTTCCACTCATTTTTTTTTGGCCAATCATTATGGGTCCTATGAGTACAAACATTCTGAGAAACTGTTTCTATGGCCACTGACCTGTCCTCCAGACTTTCCATTCTGCAGACTCTCATAGCTCAGGGTGTCTGGTTGGATGTTGGTGATGCGGGCACATGATTGGTCAGCTGATGGCAGCCAGTGAGGATGTACTGCCGATGTCTCACACCTGTCTCTTGTAGAGCACCTTGCACAGGAGAGAATTAAAATTCTTAAATCATTCATTTTAATAAAAATATACAATAACATAAATGAAATAAATAAATAAATAAATAAATAAATAAATAAAAATAAAAATAAAATAAATGATCAACAAAAATAAAACAACAACAAAAATGAAATTCTTAGTTCTTGATAAATAAATCAATTGTACTTTTGTTAAAGAAAATAATAAAATTTTAGAAAGTGCTAAGAACATTTTTTTATTTCCATTTCTTATCATTTCAGACTTTTACCATCAGCCTTTAAAGACTTCCTTAAGAAAAAATCTATGCAAACATTTATGGTATTGATATTAACAAATGTTATATATATAAACACACAAACATACACACAAAGTGATGACATTCTGACACAATTTGTGCTTCTTGTTTGCCAAACTAGTATGTTTTCTGCCAAATACGTTTCACAAAATCTTTCTATGTGTATCTAAATAGGTTAGATGATATTTATGATCTTTAGTTAGTTTGAAAAATAAGTCAAATGAAGAGTTACTCTTTCCTGATAAGCAACAAATTATCTGTTATACATATACATCTTCCTACACACTACAATAAATAGATACCACAATATTTAATACATCTGGCACTAGATGAATTACTGAAAACCAGTTTGTATAAATAAGAAAGTAAATATTATAAAGATCTAGCTAATAAATTTGTAAACATATACAAGATGCAATCTTAATATCATGAAATGGATACAAATATTTGGCAAAACCTTTCTTCTATCTCAGAATTTATTCTGAAATACCTTTCTGTGAAAACTTACCTGTTTTGCATTACACACCACCCACATGTGTTGTCTGCTTTGGCAACACAATCAGAACAAGTCAGATGTTTCTCACAGTGCAGTATTGATATCAGTGACACCTGGAACAAAATCAGTTTTAAATACAGTGTGAAATTGTTAAAAGCCAACAAACAGGAATGCTTAAAACATTTTTCAGGTAATTTCTGAGAAAATTTCACAATTATAAGAAGTAAACTTATCAACCATGAAAATTTCAAACAAACATTTTAAAAATATAATTTATTGACTATCACAAGTTACACTCAAGCAGAAACACATACAAAAAACACTCACTTTTTCTGTTTCTCTCACTTGTATACACATAGATACACATACATACAAACAAACAGCAGATGAATAAATATTTAAATAGTATCTGTGTAAACAGTAAAAAGAAAAACACTGATACCTTTGATGGAGTTAGAACTATTAGTTTCTGTAAATCTTTTGCAGGCCACAATTCTTTCACCGGTCCCCTGATATCAACCTTTAAACTGGACAAGATGTTTGCTGCATCTTTAGTAAGTACAACCTAAAATTAAATTCAAATTTTTATTATGCTGAATAAATCGTAAACCAATCAAAAAATATTAATCATA
The DNA here is from genome assembly GCA_012295275.1 of Chrysomallon squamiferum. Classification (NCBI taxonomy): domain Eukaryota; kingdom Metazoa; phylum Mollusca; class Gastropoda; order Neomphalida; family Peltospiridae; genus Chrysomallon; species Chrysomallon squamiferum. The sequence goes on from CM022671.1 coordinate 26,633,983, forward strand.
ATTATCATTACAATGTGTCAGTTATTTTTATTCTACTGTAATCAGTGACAGTGACAGAAGAAAAGGAAGCCACTACCACCTTTCTGTTAGCTACTTGTATTTTTAATGTTTTATAGCAAAAGAAATATACCCTCTCATAAACATAAAAACACAGTAATGATAAACCACAGAATATTGTTGTGAAACAGTCTAAAGGGACCATCGACAAAGTCTGATCCTGTGAACCACCATGCTTTAGGCCAACTTATTTTTTCAAGATAATGTAATAACATATATAATTTGTTACAGTAGTAATATTTATTACTGCACCAATATACCAAAAATAAATGCTGGTGTATCATGATCTCAGTGTCTGCTACTGTTTCAGTCCAGATGGTAAAGAAAAATGGTAAGGAATTGCCATGTCACTCTCAATTAATGTATAAATAGAGATAATGATATGTCATAATAAATTACCAAGACAACAGTTCCACATAATTTACAAACAGCTTAATTATTTCGTGAGTTACTGAAAGAACAATACCAGTTAACATACAAAAATAACTGATAACGTCATAACAAATTACCACCTAATGTGAAAATAGTGTAATTTTATATAAAAAACAAACAAATTCCATGACAACTATCAGCTAATCTATAAATAGTGTAATTTCATAATTATAAATAACTACATCAGCTAATGTAGAAATACTGTAATTCTACAATGAGTTACCTTGACGAGAGTACCAGCCGATGTACCAACGTAACCAATCGTGTTTTCCCCCTCCTGCCGAACAAGAATGGACATTGCTGATGTATCAGGAAGAACAAGTTTGGGTGTGGCTGTCACTGGCTCTGTTCCTTCTATGGAGCTGTAGGCTTCAGCAACATCAGTCTGGCCACAGTAGTTCACAGCAGCTGACTACAGTGGAAAAACACAGAGCATGTCACGCATTTTGAATCAAATATACCCAAATAATCAAGTCACTGAACAGGGATAAAATGCTGTACTGTAAAGCAGTTAAAGAAAAGATGTCATAATTAAGTAAATAAATTAACACTACAGGAACAGATCTTTGCCTTTAAATGAACTGATACTCAACCAATAAATATCTAATGACATATATAACATTGTTTGTTAAAAAAAAAAAAAAAAGCCACAAATACAAGTTTAAAATAATATTTCAGAATTTGTCACAATGAATTCTAAATTTCAGCATCAGAAAATATTTTAAATGTCTGTATACATCATTCTGTGGTATTTTTTCTTTACTTTTTATATAATTTATTATTTAATTTCTTTAATTATTTATTTTATATTTATTTATTTATTTATTTATTATTTTTAAAATATTTGGGTTTATTGTTATACATGGATCATTGTGTGTCTGCAGTTCACCATATGAATCAAGCCATACTTGATCAGGCCAACAACAAATGGTCTCAAAGAACAAACCTCCTAGGTATTGGGGAATCTGACTATAAGATCATACGGTCGCAGTCTACAAGAGAACACAGCTGTTGCAGTGATAAGATTAAAGACAACCCTTGAGGGTACTTGAATTGAAAAAGTTTAATTTTCAGAACCATCAAAAAAGAGAAAACAAGACATCTGTTGTAAGGCTTCCGTCCAAAGAGTTCTTAAGTTGCAGTTTTCATTATCTCATATATGGATGACATTCATATTAAATATCGTGTGCAGGATTTAAAAACAAGGTCTTTAGTTTTAAGAAAGAAAAAGAATATAATAGTCCATGTATGACGAATGAACATTAGTGAGTTATATTATGCTTATAGTTATACAAATTTCAGTTCTATAAGAAATAAAGATGATAGCACTGAATAATTGATATAAAAGTTTATGTACATATGCATGTATATATGCTTGTGTGTGTATATGTGTGTGTGTATATATATATATATATATATATATATATATGTTTTGTACTTATATGAATTGACATTCCAAATCATTTTCTTTGTCTAAATCAAGGAATAGGCTTGTTTTCTCTCTTGTGCATATACCTTAGTATCTAAAATGCATATAAACATTCACTCAGCAGTATGTATATGCTATACAATTAAAAAAGTACTCCTGGTATGCTTTGAAAAACACTTTGAAGAAATGCACCAAACTTTTTTTTTTTTTTTTTTTTTGTAGGTTTTAATTTCTTCAAAAAACTACAAAGACGTCACATTAACATTCTTCCAATCCCCGAGGACTGGTCAGCACTCCATCTCAATTGAGGCTTGTTAAGACTGAGCCATCTTTCATCAGGCTAATTATAACTGATATCCCATGTGTGTAATATAAGTGTGATAAACCAGACCTCATTATGCTCAAGTGCTAAACTGTACTACAGCTCAGCTCCATTCACCCAGCACTAACTGTTCCCTACCAGAAGATGGTTCAAATCTAGCTGCCTGATTAGATAAAAAGAAAAACCTGAAATCTGCTGGGTCAGTGGCATGTGCCACCAACCAATCACTTTCAGTCAGACGACTGGATTTAGCTTTTGATTCTTTGATAGTGCTTCAACTGTTAATACAGCAAGTTAAGTAAAAGTTACAAAGATTTAATTCTGAGACAAATAAACAGCGACAAACGAATGTGAATATGTATGAAATAAAAGGTATTTGCTGGCACTGACACAGGTATTCTTTAAAGTATTATGACGAGACAAGACTAAATTTCCATTCTTTATTATTAGGAAAGATTGGTTTTAATATTTTAGAGAAATATAAAGACCAATGTCCCAGAATGTAAACATAAAATAGAAGATATTATGAGTGATGAAAATAAATGGCAACATCCATATTTCATCATTAGGAAATATTAGTTATGAATTTTTTACAGACAACGACCCATCAGGGACGTTTATACAAAATAGACTGTATTTGTTTGCATTGCTTCATTTATTCTTTGAAGCATATCTAAAGCATTTCAAAGTAAAGAAATGCTCAAACACGTCAAAGTAATGATTAATAAAAATGATATACCTAAATTACATATTTTAACTTAATCACGTCTTCTGAATTTGTGTTTTTCACAAGCAAGAAAAAGAATCATGTAAAAAAAAATGTCTTAAATAGAGGTGAAGTGTAATGTGTGTTTTTTATTTTATAATCAGCCAGTATTTGGTGAGGAATGTAAGTGTAAATACAAGGTGACTTGGCTGACAATGTCAAAAATGCAGTGGTAATGTTATCTAGAATGGAGATTTTTAAACTCTGTCAATATTATAATAATGGAAAATGTATCATGAATGAAAACGTAAAAACTTAACATATTTATTTAGCATAGTTATTGTAATTTTTAACATATATATATGTCACATAATTATTAATATTTAACTTTAAATTTTTGTTGCATACATATATATCTCTCAGAGAGAGAGAGAGAGAGAGAGAGAGAGAGAGAGAGAGAGAGAGAGAGAGAGAGAGAGAGACGTATTTTACCTAATGTTTTTAGAATTTAAGAATTTTTATCTGTTTCATCTGCTTCCACTTCCTTTCCCATGATAAAATTTTCTTTGACGCAAATTAGCTACCGTGTTCAATTTAAGTCTTACTTGACTAAATTCTCTGTCTTACTTTCTTAAATGAATCGTGTCACCTGTTACAAACAGTTGAAGCAGAATTTCAAGGAAATAGGAGAAAAAGGTAAAGGAAGATTCAGCTTCTTTTTTCTTTTTAAAATAATAATAATAAAATTCTTTAAAATTAAAAATGTTTCAAAAAAATCAGTTAACCTCTTTTCTTTGGATTAACAAATTTGTCCTTTATATCACTATTTCTAGTGTACCCATCAAAATCATTGGTATGTGCTGCTCTGATTATGAGATTAATGTAAATGATTTTTTTCTATAATAGCGATAATATCAATATGACACTCACTTCACACTGACATCAGCAAATTATTTTTTTTCTATTTTTTATTTTTTAAAACCTGTAATATTAAACTCTGCTTAATATGTTACACAAAATTATTACAAAAATAAGGCTGTCAAACACATATGCATGCATGCACGCATGCACACACAAACACACACAGAGGAAGAACAAAAATAAAATAAAAGCACCCACCACATACATTAACTTCAAGTCTCTATCTAATTTACTCATGCACTTTTGATTCCCACCCAGGGTAAAATTATAGTTTCAAGTTATCTTTCTGAAATGTATGACATGGAAGAAAATACACGATTTTAACCTGCATTAGACACCTGTAATCAATATCTCAGGTGTATGTAGCTTCAAATTACTCTCTTGTTAGAAATGAGAAAAGGTAAAGTTTTACTGATACACTGAAAGTGAAATCTAAACATTCCTACACCCAGAAACACGAGAAACGTTTTACTTCAGGGAGGTAGAAATATGTTAGTTTAAGTAATTAAGTCATTAATCTTGAAAAAATATTATACCACATATTGGTAGTTTCTGCTAGTAGTAAAGAAAATTAATAACAAAATTTTTTATATGTAAGATTTGTTTGCAAAAACAAAATCAAAATCAAACAATAAAACAAAAGTATGAAAAAGTAAAAACAAACAAAAATTTATTTATTTAAAAAATAAAAAATCACATTAATTTTTTTTTTTAAATATATTGTTCCTTAGGGTCAAATGACATCTATGGACAAACTGAATTGTTTTTCATTATAAATAAAATAATATCTAAACTTTAACACGAAGAAAACTTTTTAAAATCAGTCAAAAATAAAAATATTTTTAAAATGTCTCCCACATCTACCAATAACCTTTACGCACCCAATATAAAAATATATATAAAAAAAGAATTAAATTAATACATCATTATAATAAAAAAAAACAAATCCCTTGAAGTCTGTTATAATTATTTTCATCTTCCCGGTAACCAATCACGCCTGACAACATTTCAACGAGGCGTTTTCTCATTAACCCTTTTGATTCTAGTAACTATAGGGAACGGCAGATCACTGATGTCAAGATGAAGAGAATGTGTATATGTGTGTGAGCATGTACATGTAGTCCTGTGTGTGTGTGTGTGTGTGTGTGTGTGTGTGCATGCACATGCACATGCATGTGAGTGGGCACCACAGAGACCAGTGTGAACTATCAGTGCTGTGTCTGCCTCATTCTGACTGTATTCACTGACTTATCATCCAACCATCTGAGCTACTGGAGAGTTCAGAAAATTACTTTTTTTTTTCTTTTTCTCCTCCTCTCTTGTAAAAGTAATGAAGTAAAGAAAGTGTTTTTAAATCATAAACATTGCACTTTTCTTTCTTTTTACTTCTTTCAAAAACAGAACTGAAAAACAGATGTATACTAAGGTAGACAGAGTTGAAGAGAGAAATAATAATTGAGAGGGAAAGATTATTCAAAAACAGATTAGAACTTATAATGAAGCCCTCCATAATAATTAGGAAAATATTCTTTATTTAAAATACATTATTTATTTTCAAGTATGAAGGATTTTGTTTTTTGTGCTATATATATATATAGATAGATAGATAGATAGATAGATAGATAGATAGGTAGACATACAGATACTTTAAATTCAAATTGCATGTGTGTATATGTGTGTGTGTGTGTTTGTGTATATATGTATATGTATGTATGTACATATGCATTTTTATTTGATTGCCTATGTATATATGTCTGTTGAAGGTATATATATATGTATGAAACTATGTATTGATTATTTTATATTATTTTATAAAGATACACCCCTATTACAACACATTGTAAAGTGTAGGTATATGTCACACAAGTTGTGTTCTTAACCATAGACAGGTCAGGTACGTGTACATACATCAAACACATCAAATACATACATGTATGTACAGCTGGGAAAGGTTAACATTCTAAACGCTTCACAGTTATGCAAATCTTTCCTATTCTTTTCATAAAACATATATTACTCACATTGTTCTTTCCACTTTGGTGGAAATAAGCAATCAGATTATTTTCTTTATGTGCAAAATGAAAACAATCTGTATACCTTCTAGGCACTCAACATTGTTACACTTCTGGACACTGAGACAAAACAATGTACAGATTATGTAAAATATACCTGCCTCTATTACATATATGTGTTGTGTGTGTGTTGGTTTGTGTATCTGTGTTTATATGTGTATATGTTATATACATATTGTATTTATTTAATTATGTATTTGTAAAAGGTTCATGAGAATGGTAATTAAAAGTTTTATTTATAATATATAACACACACACACATATATATATATCATGATATATATATATATATCATGTTTCATAATTATAAATTAAAAACAGTTACTTTTGGATTCTTCCTATAAAAAAAACAACAACATTTTTTTTGTGAAATGTAATCATTATTTAAAAGAAGAAAAATTTCATGTTTAAAAATAGAAAAATTAACAAGAGAACAAAAGAAAGCTGTCTTGTACACCCATATTTTTATCACATAAATGATAAAGTCTGTGTTTTCAATGTGTAATCTCTGCTTACATCTCACAAATACTTGATAAGCAAAAACTAGTTAAAAGAAATGGCCAAGGTGCACAACTTAAGAAAGTTTGTTATTGTAACAATATATAGTAACAGTTATTGTGTTTATGTATATATATATATATGGAATGTCATTAGAGCAATATCAGATATTATTGCATAATATAAAAGGGGATATATTGCAGTCCCTAACAGGGATGTACTTATTTTTTTAAAAAGACATTTTTGTATTGGGTAAAAGGGAAATATTACATTTTGTAATGTGATATACAGCATTTTATAAAAGGAATAGATTATGTTATATAAAAGGGATATACTGCATTTTGTAAAAGAGTATAATACAACTTATAAAATAGAATATATTTTGTAAAAGCATTTATTACATTTTGTAAAAGGGATATATTGTTTTGTAAAAATGGTTATACTGCATTTTGAAATGATAAAAATAGTTTATTTTGTGGACACAAGTTTATATTAACACTGAAATTGGTGGGTTTGGAAACATAGTATTTGTCATTTATCAATTGTCCATTAATGTCTGGACTAAAAGCTAATTATTTAATCATATTAAAATTATAATAAGTTTTTAATATAATTTCCTCAACCTAAACTCCTGATTTCTTTGTTCAAATATACTTGTCATAAGTTGAGTACATATCAGTTTAGACATTCAGAACTAAAACCTTCAGTAATATCAGAATACTGTTCCTGTGAGGTAACTATTTATAATTGAGTAATACTATCATCGTTTGTTACAAAATATCTATTGTTAATATACCTTTAAATATTGATACAATATCATAATTAAAAAAAGTCTTGAATGAAAGAAATTTTTTTTTTTTTTATACTGAGATCTTTCATCTTTTTATCAGAAATATTTAATTACCACTTTTCTTTCATCACTTCATAATTCTAAAAGATACTGTTATCATACTGGCTCTTGTTTGCATTTTTAATGATGATGATAATTACCAAAAAAAAAAAAAAAAAAAAAAAAAAAATGAAGAAGAAGAAGAAAAAAAAAAAGAAAAAAAGAAAAATAAAATAAAATAAATTATAGTAACAATAAATTAAAAAGAATTCAAAATAAAATGCAGAGCACAAAACCATCTGGGGGAATTTAGCCCAGACAATCCTTTTTCCACCTCAGTGCCATCTAGTGTAGCAGTATGATGGAAGTGACAACGAGGAATGTGCAGAAAACAGATTACTTGGACTAGGGTTTCTTTCTGTTGTGTTTGTGCACTTAATGACAAATATCGCAGCATGTGTCATAGACAGAGATCAGACAATGAAGCGGAGAGGATGTTTCAAGTGAGGAAACACGATAGACTGGATCTCTTCCAAACCTATCTGTCTTCAACTCATCTACTGTTATCACAGTTCATGCTCCTCCTCGCTGATAAAGCATGTGTATTAAAGTAAAAGATTTCCTGATACCAGTTCACTTTTTTCTTCTTTTTTTTTAATTTTTTTTTTAAAACAAAACCTTTTTAATTATTTTCTAAAAAACACAAAAAAATCCAGCCACATTTATAACATGAAGCAGGTGATATTTTTATCCAGCTAAAATGTTTTTGTTTGAAGTTAAGATAAGAAAGGTTTAATGTAATGTAGCCAAACTTGTTTATGTTTAAAACTTCCATGCATTCCTCTTTTATCTCCTTCATTTCTTTCTTCTTTCTTTTTTTTACAAATATATTTTACTTTTAACATCTTTAATAAAGTTTAACAGAACTATAGTGATAATTCAGGAAAAAAAGAAAAAAGGAGAGGAAGTTTTAACTTGATAATGCAAATGCAGTTAACCTTTAACTGTAAACTACGTATTTTATGAGTTTATGCTACATTAACGCAATGTTCTTTTATTGCAAATTCATAACTTTAATGACTTTCAAAAAACTATCTAATGTCAGAATTCTTTGGAGCCAAAGATAGATTACCGCCAAACCTAACCAATAACCAAATTTCTGCTAATGTACAATACAATGACTATTCATAAATACACCATCAGAGCTAATAAAAGAAAACCCGAAAAATGAAAATATATTACTCAGTTTGGATCCACTTTACCAAAACTGTTTATAATAAAAGTTCTCAGCCATCCAGTTATTTGTCATCAATGAAAATCATCTCATACCAAAAAATTATTACCATTAAACAGTATTTTACATACATGGATATACACATGGACACACACACACACACAGACACATACACACACTTTTATTCACTTGCATTTTGATAAAATCACACAGTAAGAACTAAGAACATCTAAACCTACCGTGGGGACACAGGTATGCTTCTGTGTAAAATGTTCTGGCCCAATGTAGCCATTTCCATGGAAACACTTTTCCACAGCTGTGTTGAACACACTGTTGATGTCCGCCATTTTGAACACACAGAGAGCAGAGGCTCCGCCAGGCTGGAACGAGGTCTTCACATTCTGTGAGAACACAGCATAAAGATTTCCCTCCTCAACATCAACATCGTGCACGATGCTGTACATGTCACCGGTAATTCCTTCACAAACAAAAGACATTTCAACGTAGGACTGGAAATAGGTGTCATTCTGACAGATTCGACTTATTTTCGACACATATTTCGTTGAACCAGGTTTCTCCTTCTGGACGGAAATGAAGTACACAAAGCTGTCGTATGAAAACCCATCAACATATCTGATTTTGAAACTCATCCGGTACTTCTCGAGGACACTCTTCTTTGTGGCTCCATTCGCATCTCGGAACATGAACTCCAGGTTATCGAGTCTGCGACTGCTCAAACTTGGAACCATGTCTCGGTACGCTTTTTTCCCATAGCCACTGTATGTGGCAGCGATGTACACCGCAGATTCGTGTTCTATACTAGGAGCTATGAACATTACACATGAAGAATCATCATTAGGAACTATCGGCCTCTGAATAAATTTAACCAAATTTGTTATATTTTTCAAAGAAACCTTTTGGCAGTGGCCATGGAACAGTGTAGAACATAAAATCAAAGAGTTTTCTTTTTCATCGATTACGATTCCTTTTGTTTTGCTTTCGGTCATCCTTTTCTCTATCTCAGGTGGACATTCCATTACTGGCGGAGGACACTCGGGATTGTCTTCCCTTGGTCCAACAGAGGCACTCTGAATCAAAGAAAGTTCGGGTGAAAGTTTGTGCAGTCTGTTGGTAGCACCAAGAAATATGTTACCGGTTTTGGTGTGGACAACTAAATGCTGAAAGCGGTTATCTCCTGGGTCGCGGAATGTGTGCAGCACTTTCATGGGAGACACCAGACACAACAGGGACAGCAACAAAACACATTCTTTTACCAGGGCAGCCATCTTGAATGTTGTTACCTTCTGCCTGAAGAAAAATAAAATTCACATATAATTTTGTTGTTAAGCAAATTTAATGGCATTAACTTAAGAGAAAATAAAATGAAAATTAATGTCAAGTTATATATTTTATTCCATTTTAAGAAACATTAATACTCATATAAAATGTTAAAATAAAAATGCAAACAGCGGTGGTATAAAATCTTTTCAGATTTCATAAAATGTAAAACCTCAAGTGCAGTCAAAGTATAATTAAAAATTGATTAAAAAAAAAAAAAAAAAAAAAATGAGAAGAAAAATAAAGTTTGATTGACTGCTCTGCACGCTACTTCAGAAAGGTAAAAGAAAAGAGGCAGCTTTGGATAAAATAAATAAAAACTGTAAAAGTGCATGTGATCTGGAAAATCAAAGTCTTTGTGCAGTCAAAATGTGTTGCCTAAAACCATTCAGCTACGATGGAATATGAACAGAAAGAAAACACGTGTCTTTGCATTTGTGCTTGTCAAAGAGCTGACATAAATTCTCATAATTCTTTGTATGTGCCATTTTTAATAGCCTTGGAACTGAAATCCTTTTCTTTCCTTCTCTAAATTAAATTGCAAAGAGTTATAAAAATTCTGCACGAAATTAAACAATGCAACTGCTAATTCTGGTTTCAAAAAAGAATTTTCAACAGGCATAAAACAAATATACAAAAAATAAAAAAAGAAGAAAGAAAAGGAAATAAAGAAAAAGAAAAAGAAAGTAAAAAATAAAATTGAAAAAATAAAAATCCTTGCCTACCATATGGGCTTTTGAAAAAAGCAGCCCTAACCATGTGGAAAACTTGTGGTTACAAAGAAAATAGGCTTTCATGAGGAACCATAAAAACCATCAGCCATTTTAAGATCTTCATGAAATGCTAATGTCTTTTTCTTTTCACCAATGTCTGTGTAAAGACTGCCCTGAAGAGACAAACTGCAGCATGGCAAGCTAGTTCACCTTGTTTATTCTCAGGCAAGTCAACATCTTACTCCCATATGCCAGCAATTCAGAGTCAAAACACTGGTAATGACTTACAAATAGTAGACAATGATTTGTGGAATGTATGGGCCAGTCTCAGAAGCAAGTTTAAGGTCAATTTGAGACTGAAGTATAAACACTAAAAACAATAAATTCTAACAACCATGATGATTATTATGACAATGATGATGAAAATCATGATTTCAGTAGGACTCTTGGCTTTAATAAATATTTGCTTACAAACACTTAAACATATTTTCTGTGGAAAGTTGTTAAAGTTAATGGACACTGGATTTTTGATAACATTTTCTGTTTTTAAACATTTATTTTAAACAATTATCAAATATGACACCAACAGCTGCTATTTAAAGGGACTGACTTTTGTCAGTAACAGCAGTGACTGTCATTTTATGTTAACATTAGCTGATATGATAGGTGTCATTATTGTTATTGTTGTTGTTGTTATTAATGCTGTTGTTGTAGTTACTTTAGAAAGTTCAATTTCAGAATTCATCTTTTCATTTCTTGATAATCTTGATAACAAAAGAAAGATAGAACAGATCAGTGATAACTACAATTGCTACTGATATAAAAAGTTTGTGGAAAAATTGTTATTATTAAACAAACAATAACAGCTAATAGTAGGTTGAATACACGCCAACTTATTTAGCAGTAACAACATGGTGATCACCCAAACATTGGAAATGTGAACAGCATAACAAAAACATGTCTGCCAGTGATTGGCAGACAAACAAAACATGGACATCTGATACAGTTAATCTTTTCTCTCTCTTACAAATGAGAAAAATATTAAGCAGATCACTTTACTTAAAACAAATACTGACTTTTTCCTTCTCAAATACCCCCAGTGATATTGAAAATATTATTCAGATTACAGATATAGATATTAATTTTTTTTTTTTTTTCAACCACATTCACTCTATGTGTATGTGTTTGTAAATATTATATGTTGAAACGTATCCATGCCTTCAATTTAAGATAAAGACAGATGTTACATTTTAAAAAAAACTTCAAAGATGTGATAAAACATATGACAAAGTTTGACAGACAAGAATGTGCAAAGTTTATAATGAGGAAATCTCTGATTGGCTGAGACAAATGACAGCTGTGGCCAGATGTACTAGTTGGTAAACAACACATCAGAAACTGTAAAAATGTTTTCACAATGAACACAATGGAATTTTCACATTTTCATTTATGTTTTGAATGGTCACCATTGGCTTAGAAAAATATCTTTTAAAACTAAGACACCTTTTGTTAATTGAAGTACCAGTCCAGATATAAATGGGATGGTCAAAAACGACAACACTAAAAAAAAAAAAAAAAAAATAATAATAATAATAATAATAATAATAATAAAATATATAATAATAATAAAACATTTAAATTAAAAAATAAAGATTAGCCAGTAAATCTAATTCATTTAACTTTTTAACATTATAACAACTTTAAAAAAAAAATTCTAATTACAAAAAAACAAATATTCAAAAGAAATATTGTAAGTAATAAATTTAAAAAAAAAATAGATTCACTGAAGTTCAGTAAACATCCTCTTTAAAAAAAAATGAGGAAAAAGAAAAAATGTTTCTTGAACATCGTTAGAAAACTACATCAAAGGAAAGAGTACTGATGAAATAAATATGAAAGAGAAATATATAAAGATGAAGGATGAGCATAAACTAGATCAATAGTCAGAGCATTGCTTGAGGATTTGTGAGTACCAAATCAGTTTTCTTGTTGTTGCTCTTGATGATGATGATGATGATGATGATGATGATGATGATGATGATGATGATGAAGTTGTTGTTATTGTTTCTGCTTTTAATAATTTACATGTCTATCACTACCAACATACTAACAAAAAGCAGATTCACCTCATTTTGTTTGTTTATTTGTTTAAACTAATGTATCAGAATATTAGAAAAACAAGATCAGTTTTCTGGTTGCATTTAGCAGTGAGTTCAAATGCCATATGGACTTTTTAAATGCAGAACCTCTCCAAACTGACCCATCACCTTATACACACAAAGGTGATGATAAAAGGAAATGCTTGTTTCCACGCCACTGATACTGGGATGGAATAACCAGCCCCAGATGACTGCTGTCAGAATAAAACCAAAAGATCTTTATCAACCAAACAGCATCAGCTTTAGCTTTGATTTTCATCCTGCAGTTTGTATGAATTCTTGACAAGGCAAATGCCTGGAATATTTTTAATTTTTTTGTATTTAGTATAACAGATATTTGAGTTTATTTACATAAACAGAATTTGTTTAAACATTGTCTGTCCTTATGTTGCAAGAAAGGGACGCCAAACTAGATGCATGGATTTAAAAAAAACTAATAACAAGAATATTTCAGAAAGAGCCTATTAATATTTTACAGGAAAATAAAATTTTAAAGGAAAATAAAACTGCATATTCTGTTTGATAAGTCAAAAGAATTTCTTTTTATTTATTTATTATGAAAAAGACAGAAGTATAGTGAATATTTGACTTTAATTTACAGAAACAGAATTTTACAATGCACTGTGTTATATTCATTTTTGAAATCTTTTTGACAAGACAAACTCTTTTTAAATTATCATAAAAATTAATAAGAATACTTAGTAAAAATATGTCAAAAACAGATAAACTACATAACAAAAATGAAGTCTGTTTTTAAGAGTATAAATAAATAAATAAATAATGAAGTTCTTGTAACATCCTATCTAGACCTACTCCTACTAAATGAAAGGAAGAGTTATTTTACAACACAATACATACCACAATGTATGATCTTTTACCTAAGAACATGATCTGAACAGGCAGTATAAAGATATGTGCAAACAGTTTTAAAAAAGAAGAAAATGCATCAATTTAGTGTGAATTGAGGTTAACAGTGTTTGACATGATCTTTGTTCATTCACCTCATTCAGTATGAATTACCCTCATTTCAGCCATCTCAACAAAAAGGAAAAAAAGAAGCGAAACAGATGGGTTTTTAACTATAGCTGCTTTCTCTGGGCTTATTTACCTTTCTGTGCAGTCTGTGTTACAACACAGGTTCTTTCTTAATCATTATCAATATACACATCTGCCAAGAAGTAAATATTCAGAGAGACACTGAAAGTGGCAAACAATAGTTAACAAAGGCAAAATCTTTTTTTTTTTTCTTTTTTTTTCAAAAAAAAATATGTTAAACACAGAATTAACATCTCTGAACTTCTAAACCAAAAAAAGGAAAGAAATTATGAAGTTAAAAAAAAAAACAGAATAACAAACTGCAGACTTGTCATTTTGACAAGAACATGACACAGGAAAACTGCTTTAAATTGTGGAAGAAGAAGAAAAAATTTCTGTTGAATTGGATCGACCAGGCTTTAAAATTTTAAATTGTAAGAGACAGGCAAAATAATATACTAGGTTGTGGAACATGTTACAGTGCGTCAGTGTGTATGTGCGAGTATGGAGTTTGTCAGTTGGACTGTGTGTGTGTCTGCATGTGACTGAAATCCGCTGCTGTTCATCTAAATAAAGCAACTCGCGTAATTGCTGTACTAAATCAAATGTCGAAATTAACACAAGCCTAATATTTTATACCTAACAGACAAACCATCAGACTGACATTTTTCCCTTCCTACCTCATCATTTTATAATTCTGTTAGCAATCTGTCACAGGCAAGAAAACCATTTTTTTTTCTTCTTCTTCTTCAGATCCTCATAACCATTTCACATTATTTATTACATTTTTAAAATTACTATTGTTTTCTTTATTACCAAAAAAAAAAAAAAAGAACAAAAAGAACAAATAAATAAAGCTTAAAAAATACAGAAACACAAGAGCAAGGAAAAGAAAAGAATAAAAAAATATTTAAAAATTGTATAACAGAGGTAAGTTAAAAAAATATATATATCTCATCAACAAATAAATAAAAATTAAAAATTAAAATAATAATAATAATAAAATAAATAAATAAATATTAAACAAATGACCAGAAAACAATCACAGCATAATCTGCCTATTATCACGCAGATCTCTCCCCCATGGACAAACTCATCTCTTCCTGGTTGACCTATAACCCTGAGACTGGGCAAAAAAGCTGGCGTGTATGGGTGAAATGAGAAACCCAGGGAACAAAGGACAAAGATGGCAAAAGCTAGTGATATTGCAGAATTCTTCATCAACCTGTTTGAGACATGACAGAACTCACAATGCAAAATAAAGCCTGTCTGTTAAGGGAAATAAAAGAGGTGAGCCGGCCTCTAGCGCTGCAGAAAGGAATGAATTATCTAGAGAGAATGCAGGAAATCTTTTTAGTGTGACACAATCTTTGTTGAGCAGATGTCACACTGTTCTGGATTTAACAAGATTATGAAATGAAACGTGACTAACAGAATCTGAAAAAAAAAACATATATTAAAAAAAATAAAAATAATAATAATCAAATAAATAAATTCGAAAAAAAAAGGAAATAGAAAGCTATTTGTAAGAATTTAGATGATGATGATGATGATGATAATAATAATAGTAATAGTAATAATAATAATATTAATAATAATAACAGTAATAACAATAAAAAAGAAAGAAAAAGAAAAATAACGACAAAGAATAATCAGTTATTTCACAACATCAAAGAGATGGGAAAACATACTTATATAGTTAATTTTCCTATTGATTAGAGATTTTCCTTCCCATAAACCTTTTCATGATCTGTGATAAGCTTTCTGTGAAGCATTAGCTGGATTGGGTAATAACCAACAGCTGAAATGAAGAGAGTTCGTGACCAATCATGAGTCATGCAAGAACTGTAACCACTGAGCTACAGAATAGTCTCCCAGTATAAGCAAATACTCCAACATAACCACGCATACATAACCACACATACATACACACAACTATTTCCAATCTGAAATTTCTAATTAATAAAGAAAATTATGTATGCACCTTAAACAAACAGAAACCTATATTAGTCACGGTTATCAGAACACAAAATGATTTTTTTTTTAGATATTTATGTACCTCTGACCAAACTGTACAATATTTAGAAAAACAAAACTAAAAATATAATTTTTTTTTAAACTGGTATAAGTAAAAAGAATTTACTTAATTTGTCTTCTTTTTTTTTTTTTTTTAAAAAATAATAATAATTAAAAAAAAAAAAATGTTATGTAAGAAACATAGAAATGTCTATATAATGAAAAAAAAAAAAAAACAACCCAAAAAACTGCTTATTTCAAAATTAATACTTACTTTTAAAAACAACCATATCCTTTCACTCCAATCTATCTGAACTATTAAAAAAAAAATATTTATTTTAATTTTTATTATTATTATTATTATGAATTAGTAGTATTACTATAATTATTTTATTATTATTTTTGGACAGGCAGGCTACTGGTATGTAAAACAAAAAGAAAACTAAAACCCATAAACAAGAAAACCCTTCAAATGAATTTATTGTTACAGATGCTTTTGAGAAGTGCACATACTATAATGTGATACACATCCTATCACAGTGACAGATTCCAGACAGAGAAATCACAAACAGAAAACTCTAAATCATTGGTAGTGCCAGATTCAGTTTAACCCAGTCATTTATACTGAGTGTCAGCTTACATTCAGTGGTGAAAAAAAACACAACCAGAAAGAATAAATCAGAGACAAAGGTGGCAGAAATTTGTGAAGAATCTGTGTTGAAATTAACTTTGCAGGCTGCAGGTATGTAGCTGATAATTACAGGTAAGCTCTGTCACAGGATCATGTATCAAAAAAAAAATATATATATATATGATAAAGAAAAAAGAAATTTAAAAAAGAAACTAAAGGATTTCTGTCTGACCAGATTATTCTTAAGAAAATATAAATTTAAAAAAAACAGGTACACCAACACATGCACATTCACACTTATATATACATATATTCTCTCAATCTCTCGCTCTGTCTGTCTGTCTGTCTGTCTGTGTCTGTCTCTCTCTCTGTCTCTCTCTCTCTCTCTCTCTCTCTCTCTCTCTCTCTCTCTCTCTCTCTCTCTCTCTCTCTCTCTCTCTCTCTCTCTCTCTCTCTCACACACACACACACACACCATCTTTGTTGGTGAGCTGTTAATTTTATACCTGTGCTACTAAGTTACTTGACAGACATCACATACAGATCTTAATTGTTTTTTTTTAAAAATAGAAATGTAACAATGTCTGTCAGTTTTTCTGTTTTATACATTAATGTTATTATTATTATTTTATCAGTGAACCTTTATCATAAACATCCATTCAGTTAGGTCTGGTTTACAGTCCATACTAATAAAAATAATACATTCTGACCAAACAGAATATATATGTCCTACAGTTTAATACAAACAAAAATTATTTCACCATTTACAAAGATATTCAGTAAAAACAGTCATAAAATATATTCAAAGACACAATAAAAATAGTGTAGGTCTTAACAAAATAGAATATAATTTATTTACCATTGTTTTGCCACAGCCATTAACAATTCTGATTCAAGTCTTTAACTAAATATTCAATCATAAAAGCTGCTCAAAAAACAAAAGATCAGCAAAACTGTCTAGACATACCTTTATAATAAAACAAGCAGCACAAAACTGTAAAACAGAGCAAATAAAATTTCTTATACTTAAATAACAGTAAAATTCCAAACCTATAAGGAGGCACTCAACCATGTATAAAAACAAAGTTTTTGATGGATAAAGCCAGTGACAACTTGTATGTAGTGTGGAGTTCAGTCCTAACAATTCTTTAAAACATTTTTTGCCCAGCCAAGCTAAACATTGTGTAAGACATTACGGCAGCTTGCTGTGAGTGTTTAAACCAACTGCTGTGCAGTGAATATAAATCAAGATTAACCCAGCTTTTTACCCTCGCATTGTCCAGCTCTGCTTGATCTGGGCAAACAATGTCTGGATGGGTTGTTAACTACTTTAAAGAGCTGAAACTATATTTTGAGAAGAAAAAAAAAAAAAAAAAAAAAACTGTACACACCTAAAATAATTTAAAAATAAAAAAAAGCTGTTATCAAAATTTATTAAATGTTTTAAAAGTGCTTTTGAGAGTATTTTCAATGCAAACAAAAATATGTTTCCATGCAATTGCTATGATAATGTTATCCTTTATCACTAGCAAAGACTAGTCTTCATTTAAAAGCAAAATAAGTGAATGATAATTTTGAAAAAAAGAAAACCTCTTGAAAATATATTAAATACTTTTGGCCAAAGATTAATACCCTAACAATGAAAGTAAAATAATGAGGATAAAGATGGTGTTCATGTTCATGGTGATGAAAACAACATTTATAACTTACTATATTATCAGATCACACATTTGTCAGCCAGAAACTTTATGTATAGCCTACCAGCAAAGCAAGGCAAATGATTTTAAAAACCCAGTAAACACATCAAAAAACCACCAACAACAAACACAAAAAAAAAAAAAAACACAGTCAGAAAACACCAAGCCTGCCTAACATTATTATCCTGGTATCCTGGGTCACAAAAATTATTTTTGCTGGAACTGTGGATGTCTAATGTTTTAGCTAAGCTAATTTTCCCAGCAACCAAAACATTCTGCTTTCTTTTCTTGCTCCAACCAAGCATATTTTATTTCAAATTGTATGTGGCTAATTAAAATATCTGGCTAATATTCAACTAGGTTAAACATGAGCAAGCAAACCCAAACAGTTTATGAGTAATGTCAAGATGAACCTCAGAATTTCAAGAAAACGATTAACAAAACTAAATAAAAATAATCTTTGTTTGTTTGCAAACTGATTGTCAGTAAATGATTGTGCAAATCCAATATTTTGAAAGATGCTATATGTTATCAGTTAGATACCAGTTTGTTATGATTATATATAATCTGATAAAATGGACTATCAGCCAATAAGCAAAAACAAAATATAAATAATCTGATAAGGTTCTATCTTTGAATGCCATTTGTTATCACTTGGCTGTAGATAAATACTATGACATACGGAATAAATTAGAAGATTTAAAAGTATTATCTAGATTAGTGGAATTACTGATAATCCAATGGCCTTATTATCTGATGTAACATCAACAAACTGGTTTACATACTATCTAACACCATAAGCTGTAGCTGAATAAGTATAATAGCAGAAATGGCTAGGAAGTTAAAAGATCAAACTGTACATGTCTGAAATTAGGCTAGAAATCTGTACGGACCAGAATGTTGGACAGCTGGAAAGATGGAAGAACAGAACTGCAAGAAAACTGAGATGAGAATGTTGAGAATTATTAAAGGTGTAAAAGTGAGAGACACAGCAGACTGTGTGGACATAGAGAAGTAGCTGAAAGAGAAAGCCAGAGAGAGGAGACCATTGCATTGTGGGCACATGCAGAGAATGGCAGATAACAACCAAGTGAGAGCAATTGTTGACATGGCAGTGCTGGGGGGGGGGGACAAAGATCAAGAGGCAGACCAAGAGGGAGATGGATGGATTGTGTCTGAAGGGACATGCAGGAACTGCTGATCACACCAAAACAAATAATCCTGAAGGTCAAGAAAAAATTCAGGCCCCTGACCTCACCTAGTGGGAAAAAGTGAGGATGAAAAAGAAGTAATAGTAGTAATAATGTTAAAAGGTAATAAATTTTAGTTGCAGTAAGAGATGAAAACAGAATTTTATTACATATATCTGTATTTTATCTATGACAGTTATCTAAATCTGTATTTTATGAAAGGCAGTTATCTACATCTATAATTTTATGTGTGACAATTATCTTTATCTGTATTTTATGTGTGATAATTATCTGTATCTGTATTTTATGTGTGACAATTATCAGTATCTGTATTTTATGTGTGACAAGTATCTGTATTACACATCTAAGATCATAAAGAAAACACAGATCAATATTTGAAGTAAAACTTACTATGAGTCACAAATCTGCAATGACACAACTCACTATTTTGTAAAGATCAAAGACTGTACAATGTATTGATATTAATGTTCAAACACATCTTCAGCAAAACAAATTAATCAATTTTCTTTCCATGTAAAATAACAATAAATTGTTTAATAATGGGGGCAAAAAATTTTAAATCATTATTTTCATTTTTGTCTTTATCAAAAACTCTCAAAACCCAATCTTTGTTCTAGGTGACAACCAATACTGTAAATATTTTGTCTATGAAACTGAAATTAAAAAAAGGGGCTTTTTGACAAAATTGCTTTTAAGTGGTCTTCCTCAGAAATTTTTTTTTTTTTTTGTTTATTCATATCAGAGTTTATTATTATAGATTCTGTAACAATCAAAACTATCTGGTATTGTATGTTACAGCATAATATGACTCACAAATTTTATTTCAGCGCACTACATCATATCCATCTCCATACTTTTAGTTTTATTGGAGATATATATATAATCCCCATCACTGTATGTTGTTTTATAAGTTGAAGACACAACTATTATTCTTATATATTAACAGATATATTCATACACCAATATACTTTAACAGATGATATATATATATATATATATATATATATATATATATAAAAGGTTATGATCCACCACAAACATCACATACACACATACTCACACACACACATACATACATACATGCTGACTGAGGCTATAAAACCAATAGCTTTGATGCTTGAAAAAAATTTTAATTACATTTGTGTGGACAAAATATTTTTTCTCTCCAGATAACAAATTACATTAACCCAGTGACAAGTGGGTGAGAATAAATTTAATTTCTTTCTTCCTATCAGAGAATGTGACTCTGAATTATTACTGTGGCTGGTGCTGACTTGGTTGTGAAGTTTTCTGCCTTCCTCAAGATCCAAGTGAAGTGTTTCTTTTTAACTTCAATAAATTAACTTAAATGTTGTTCCGTAACCTTTGATGTGACAATTGAAATGGTCTGGTGGATTTCCAGGCTTTTTAGATTTATTAATAAATTAGTAACCTTAAAAAAATATTTTTTTGGGAAAAAGGGAAAGATGGCCATCCCCCCCAAAAAAGTAATCTCAGAATTAGAAAGAGGGAAAAATTCCTCCACACTTTTTTATAAAAGTATTACAGAAAATACGAATATCTGAGATTTGACAGAGAAACACAAATGTATGAGGACTGGTAGAGAAACACAACTGTATGAGGATTGGTAAACATTTAAAAATGTATGAGGACTGGCTGAGAAATACACATGTATCATTACAGGTAAAGATTTAAAAATGTATGAACTGACAAAGAAATACAAATGTATAAGGACTGGTAAAGATTTGAAAAAGTATGAGGACTGACAAGAAATACATATGTATCAGGACTGGTAAAGATTTATGAGGACTGACAAAGAAATACAAATGTATAAGGACTGGTAAAGATTTTAAAAAGTATGAGGACTGACAAGAAATACAAATGTATGAGGACTGTTATAGAAATACAAATGTATGAAGAGTGGCAGAGGAACAATTATATATATGAGGACTTGTAGAGAACAACCAATGTACAAGGAATGGTAAAGATTTAAAAATGTATGAGGACTGACAAAGAAATACAAATGCATGAGGACTGGTAAATACAAATTTATAAGGAAGCCCGGCAGAGATATATAAAATGTATTTTATTGGAAGTGAAATCATGCAAAAAAAATATCAATCATTTAATCTGGAATCACTTGTAATGTCTGACCTAATCAAATCCATCAGTCTGATCTCAAAAATGTTTTATGTAACAACCAAAAAAAAATAAATAAATAAAAAAAAACAAAAAAAAACCCCAAACAAACAAACAAACAAACAAACTAATAAACAAACAAACAAACAAACAAATAAAATAAAATAAAATAAAATAAAATAAAATAAAATAAAATAAAATAAAATAAAATAAAATAAAATAAAATAAAATAAATAAATAAATAAATAAATAAAATAAAATAAAATAAAATAAAATAATGGGAAAAGAAGGAAAGAAAACAAAAAAAGAGAACTGGAGTGATAAAAGCTTCACACCAGACAGAAAGAGTTGGACGAACTGACAGGTATAATGGACTCAACACACAGCTACATTCGATACAGCTGCTTTGAGCAATTACTTCAAATTAAGTTAACTGTAAAAAAATTCTAATTTCCTTTTTTTTTTTAATGATTAAAAAAAAAGAAAGACAGAATAAAAACATTAAATCTGCATTAATAAACAGTCAGATGTATACTAATTGTAATCACTTCTTGTTTCGTATTTCTGTATTACTGTGTCCAAGATGTAATGGTTGCATTGTTTGTCAGTGCAGCTTTTGAGCCATTTCCCACTGAACTAGAGTTCTACAAATATCTATCTATCTATCTATCTATCTATCTATCTATCTATCTATCTATATATATATATATATATATATATTAATCTGTAAGAGTAGCCCATGGAGTGATCAAAGAATTCTTCTTTTATCAATATTATTCAACAAAAAAAAATAAATAACTAAATAAATAAATTTCAAAAAACTGTCAGATATTTAATTATCGTAAATATTAAAATATTCATTTATTTGTTATTTCAATTTCTTTTTTTTTTTTTTTAATATTTTTTTTTTTTTACCCCTCTGAACTCAGAAATATTAATTATTATTTTTAAATGATTTTTATAACACCATGCAAGGAAGGAGTATCAAAAATATTTTCTTAAATTCTCCTGAGAAAGAATTACAAAATAAGAATGATTAATGTTTATCAAATATTAACATAAGCTGAGAAAAAAATGTTTATGATGATTATAGAGTAGCAATGTCAATACAGAGCTTGTATTCAACAGCTTCAAGATTTAATTGATTTAAATATCTCATTTAAATACTCTAAAAAAGAATTATATTAATTATGGTATTATTTTTAATCCAAGTATTTTGAAAAAAAAAAAAAATGTTTTATGCATCTAAATTTTAAGTTAGTTTTTAAATGTTTTTTAATAAAAAAAATAATAAAAATAATAAAAATAATAAAATAATAAAATAATAAAAAAATAATAATAATAAAGTATATAAATGAATTAAAAAAGGTTATTTATCCAACACAGAGATATTACAAAGAAAGACAAATTTACAAAATTAAATACTAAACCAAATTCAATGTATATAAAATGAAGAGTAGAATATTAAAAATTAAAAAAAATAAAATAAAAACCACCAAACATTATATACACAATTTCCAAAGTCTTTTGTGAAAACAATAAATTCAGATACTGAAACTGCCGACTTACCTTACAATCACAGTTATGATGTGTCACTGAAACCGAGAGGAAAGTAGCTGGATTAAAACATTCAAGTCTCGAGTTCACTTTAAGACAGACCAGCAACTGTAATGTTAATCCACTACAAGGAAACAATCTAAACAGTGTGTGCGTGTGTGTTTGTGTGCGTGTGTGTCATACACACATATTCTCTTAAAAGTTTTCAGACCAAACAGACACAGCCTGTCTTGGTGAAAACAAAAACTGGTTGCTGTGTGTGCAGTTGGCATCAGCCAAGCATAAAAATCTTCCTCTGTTACTAACACTTCATCTCTGGCTGCCGCTTCGCTCAGGCAATCAATCCCACAGGCTGAGGAGAGAGAGAGAGACACACAGAGAAACTGAGAGAGATCCAAGCTCAGGCCCAGCTATAATAGCTGCGTGCACCAACAAACCAAGTCAGTCCGTGGTCTGAGTTATGGAAGTCAGCAGACAAGAGCAGGCATAAAAGCAGGAACAAAAGCTGTAGTATTTATGATTTATTGCCTCTGTTACTGGGTTGCTGTCACAAATCCCCCATCTGCTGTGCCCACACTCCTGCCCTCTTTTCTCTAATATACTGGTTTTACCTCTAAGAAAGCATTCTCGCAGTTTACAGCCGTAGCAACAGAAATGATCATGATTTAAGGTGGAAAATTGTTTTTTGAGAGTGTATATAGTGAAGGCAGTAAATGTCAAAAAAGAGAAGCAAAAAAAAAAAAAAAAAAAAAAAAAAAAGAAGAAAAAAACGAAGGCATATAGATTTTCAAAAGCTGATCTTTCTGACTATTCTGGGCCAAGCCATGCCAAAGGTGGGGGAGGGGAATGGGTGTAGAAAGAATATGTCAGTATGAAAGGAAAGCAGGATCTTAGAGAAATGCATCAAGCAGTGGAAAACATTTTATTTCACATCTCTGTGGTTTAAACTATTCAGTTTATATGATTTTCTGTTTACCTACAAAAATGGCTTTGAAATATGTATGTTTTTTAAAAAAAACTCATTTTTAGTCCATTTTTATACTTTCCTAAACAATATCTCTAACTAATGCAAAATACAGGATTTGTTTATGTATGTTATTAACATGTATACATTATATATATTAACAGATACATTAAACAGAGTCACTATAATAAAGCCAACAATTTTACAAGTTCAAACCAAGATATGTACATATTTAATATAGTAATCATAAAGGAATTTATTTCATAATATAATTTTTTTTTTTTTATGATATTCTATTTTATAAATATAGTAACATCATAATTAAATACAAAACTGTATATGTTAAATACAGAAACTGTACAAAATTACTAAATAAATGTTATCTAAAGGTTTTAGTGTTGATTAGGAGTAAAAGCTTGACTATTCTCTAAGACAGGCATGTCAAATATGCATCCCATTATAATGCAAAATTGCAGCCTATGGGCCATACAAAAATTTCTACACCAAATGTAGATTTTATCTTCATAAAATAGTTTTTTTTTAAATTGTTTCAAATCACACACAGCTCATTAACAGTTGTAAACAGAAAACTTTCTTTTAAATTTTTTAAAAGTTTTTGCTTTTAAAATGGCAAGAAAAAAAGAAAATTGAACGAGGAAGAGCATGAGTTTCAAGAAAAGTGGGAATTACAGTATTTTTACACAACAGTTAATGGAAAGATATATTGTTTTATTTCAAACAATTACATCATTACACAAAAAGAGTACAACTTGAAAAGACATATGAAATTAGCCATCAATCTTACAATAAATATGAAGGCTCAATGCATCTTTCGAAACTCATGGAATTGAAGACTAACTTGAAAAAGCAACAGAAACTTTTTTTTTACAGAAATTCAGAAAGGGAATGTTGCTTCCGTTACTGCAAGCTATGAACTCAGCAGAATGATCGACATGAGTGGGAAATCATACTCTGAAGGAGATTTCATAAAGCAATGCCTTACAAAAACAGCTGAAATTGTATGTCCAAACATTTCAACCAGACTTAACAAAAATTGTCAACAAGAAGAGGTGGCAGGCAAGGCAAGCCTCAGGACAAAACAATAAAAATGATTGAATTGTAACAAATAAATGTTAAATTTTGAACTGTTGATATTTTTGTACAATATATTTACTGCTGTTTAAATTTTTTTTTTTTTTTTGTCAAACTACTTCATTACTTTGTATTCATGAATGCTGCTGAATTGCTAAAACATTTGTATGCACGTCTATATTATAGATTAAGCACAGTGCAGATGCAAACATAATCAAATTTTCTTATGCAGTCTTAGATAAGACTCAAGTTTGACATCCCTGCTCTAAGACACAAACAGAAAATGAACACTAGAAAACAAAGAATAAATAGATATGTCCAAGATTTCTTCTGAATAGTTATGTTAAAAAGTGACCGTTAATTTTTCTCTTCAGTGGAAAAGAATTCAGTTTAATATAAATGCACATCCTTTTAAGAAATAATTGTGTTATTTATTCTCAGTGGCTTGGAGGGTGGGGCCAAAGGGGCAGTGAGCCTGGGCGTCCAAACTGGGGGTATCCAATTAGAGAAAAGATCTTAATAAATTTGGTGGATTTATATTTAAATATAATAAAATGTTTATTTTATGTTTCATCTATATTTACTTCTTTAAAATATCATAATATTTCTCAGCACTTGAGTCTTTGGGGCACACAATCCAGGAGTTGGCCCCTGCATTACCAGATTTCTGCAAGCCACTGTTTGTTCTTTAGTGTGCATATATATATATATATATTTATATATATATATATATTTATATATATTCACACGTGTGTGTATGTAACACATTGGTCTGAATATGTCTTTTGACTTGTTTTAAACAAAGTCAAAAATTTAAAAGCTTTATTATTTTGCACTGTTATATATCTGTTAACATCTACATGAGCTTCAAATCAGATGGTTATCAAATCAACACACCTGTACATGTATATAAAGATTCATATCATTTTTCTAAAAAGAAGAAATATTAACACAGTCAGTTTATCAGTTACACAGAAAAAGCCAAAAATAAAACTATGCCTATGTAATGAACTTTCCCTACCTTGGAAAAGAGTTACACAATTCACCTGCTCAACAAGTTTTCAAATTGTCTATGATTACCAAATCCCTGGGTAAAATCTCAACTTAGTACTCTGCACCCTTTTTTTTTTTTTTCTTTCTTTCTTTTAAAACTTTAAAGATAAGGCAGGAAATGAGTTATAGAGAACTCTTGGCTGAGACCACTTTCTGAAAAGTTATGATGGAATATGCATCTAGAAAATTATTATTCTTCAGCCCGGTTCCTTCATCTCCAGTTTCAGACATTTGCAGACTTCAAAAACTTGTCAGACAATTTTATGGTTCTTCAAATTGTCTGATGTTTTTTTGCCCAATGGCATCTAACGCATTTTGCAGAACACAGAATTCTCAATGAAAGCAATAAAAGCAGGGAGGGAGATTTGACGAAAGTTCCAGGACTGCAATGCCGAACCCAAATGCACATGAAGAGTTTTACAAAATTAAGCAGTTTTCAAAAGTGCATATCTCTTGAGTTCATATCAGTTATATGGAGCATGCACGTGTGTTAGCCATATTTCAATATATAAAGTTTAAAGGTAAAATATGCATCTAGAAAAGATCAAGAGTCTTGCTAAATAAAGCAGCTTTAGTCTACAGTTTGTCAAAATTAATGATCTGCACAGTATCTTAAATACTTCATTATTTTGGGATGGATCTATTGCTTAAATGATATTATCTGTATATATTAAACCCAGTATGCATCTAGTTAATACTGCTTGCCACTGCTATAATTATTTCCTTACTGCCCACATACAAATCTTGAAAAAAAAAAAAAAAAAGTTATAACAACTGAGGAAGATGTGGAGAGACACACACACAGAGAGATAGAGATGCACAAACACATCTGTCATAAACAGATTAACCATCTTACATACATTCAGTCGCCATCAGCTTGAATCATACTAACAAATGCATAAAGAAATCTCACAAGAAATAACATTGGTCTGAATTACAGGAGCATATGGTTCTCCACTTGTTAAAACAATTTTTTTACACAAACTATAAATACTCAAAACTTTGCAAAACTTATTACCTTTTTCTGTTATTATGTCTAAGTAAAAAACCAACTGAATATAAAACAAAGCTGTCTGTTATTCCTCATGTGTTTGAAAATTGCTCTCAACATGTTTTAACAGTAAAAGCATGTAATTGTGTGTGTTGAATACGAGAAATTTTCCTCGTCGTCTTCTTTGGTGTTGGTTTAAAAAAATCCTCAATAAAAAACACAGAGGCATATTTACGTACAACAGAGGCCATAAAAAAACACTGAACATTTTTTTTTTTCCCTTGAGTGATTAGAAAATAAATAAAAGAAAATTATTTCTTACTGTGATGACTGTGTATGCAGAACTGAAAAAACATTCGTCTGTTTTAGTGTTTGCACAAATATATACATAATAGAATACATAGAAAAGTTTTCTTTTGTCAGAAAATTACTTGATACTGGCTTTGAAGAAAAAGTTCACAGCACATTGAAAGTGAAATTCAAAGATAATATTTACATATTTCTACACAGATTTATTCAACCACAACCATTCTGTTTACCTATCAAGATATGCACGTGTGTCATACATTTCACATGTTAAATGAAATCATGTGCTGAACTGCCAATCACCACAGACTTCAGTTCCAACCCAATAGAATAGATTGTTATATGATTACTGTAGTTATAAAATAGCTTTTTTTTTTTACCTTCCAGTTTTAAATATAAAACAAGTAAAAGAAAACAATTTTTTTTTTTTATCTCATCTCTCTGTATGTTCAGTAGTGGAAAAATATAAATACATAAAAATTTTTAGAATCATTACAATAATAACACAGATATTTAAAATAAAAATAAAATAAAATACATAGATTTAAAAAATAAAATTTATTTGGTATTTGTTTATATCTAAACAGTTAAACTGAAAAAATAAAAATAAAGAATTACATGTAGATACATCCCATTTACAATTACATAATGAAATCATTTTTTTTTTTTAAATAAAATTAAAAAGTTAAAATAAAAAAAAAATAAAATAAAAATAGAATGATACAAGAAGTATATAGAAGAAAAAAAAGAGACACCGAAAAAAAAAAAATCCTTAAAACTTTTCTTTCTTCTTTTGTTATTTTTAATAATATTTTATTAATATTGTTACTCCAATTTAAAACAGCATTAATTTATCTAATAAAAAAAAATTAAGCAATTACTTTGATTACTGGTCTGTAAAAAAATTCTTTTTTTGTTTTTTTTTTAGCTTTTCTGATCCATTAAAAAAATAACACTGTTTATGTTCAAGAGATCTTCAGACTGTTAAAACACTGAAAAAAGGAAAAGGTTTTCTCCACATTAGATCATTTTGTGAAAAAAAAAAAAAAAAAATAGCTTGCTAAAAAAGCGCCTGGCTGGTTGTGAATGTGTTAAATATAATCTATAGAGAAACAGCTTTGATGTGAAATAGGCGTGAATTATGAGCATCAGAAGTGTCATACAGACCAACCAACAAAAATTTAAAATGTATTGATTAACCATCAAACTGGGCACAAAACGGCACTTTCACAAGGGGAGCTTGCGTGTCCATAACTTTTCAAACGAATCCGCGAGTCGCAGTTTTTCATTAGTCATCTGCGTGTTGGAGGAGTAAATCGTAAAAAATTATGCGCCAGCAACTTAAGTTGTACAGTGACTAATGCATGTAGTTTATGATCAGAGAGTTCACTTGGCTGATTAGGAGGGGCAGACAACTCAAAGAGATCAGAGCTGTGTTTTCTCAACTGTTAACGTTATAATGCATAAATCGCAAATTTGTATCTTTGTTTCCACTTTTATGGCTCCATTTACAAACTATTTTATTGCAGCTTGATTGTCATAATTATGCAGATTCTGACGCTGAACATTCAATGTTTCGCAGTTGCATGATTAGTTTGAACTTGCGTAAGACTGAACATAAAGATGTTTTTTCGTCCTGTCATTTTTCGCACGGCAGATGCAGTAAACTAACAAAATGTATGCAGACAATTTAAAATTTGTTATTGCCAACATATTAAAATGAGCAAAGAAAATCAGGCAGCTGATCATAGCCATTAAAAAAAAAAGATAAAAAAAAGAAAAAATTAGCAGCACATGCAATATGACGGCAATATCAAAGATACCAGCATAATTTTGTTCTCTATTTATGCTCTTCTCCTCACACAAAACTTATTCAGTCCATACAATTTATTAAACTGTTCACACAGAAGGAATATAACAAGGCTGAAATTTGCGTTAGAATAATTTCTATAAAGATGCTTTACAATGCACTGCAACAAGCTGACTTTATTATACCGCCTGAAATCTTACAAAAAAAAAAAATCCCCCTTGATTTGAGGGGTGGAGCTGCTTCTTTTTCCATTTTTGTGTAAGCCAGATTTGAAAACACCATTAAATCATTCAAAAATCAATCTGGAGACATTACCCTATTCTAATATGTTTTTATTTCGCGGCTGCCTCATAACCTTGATGTTGTTGGGGTTTTTTACACTTCAACCGATCAAAATGAACCCATATTCAGAAGTCACACTCATGGTTAAACTCTGCCAAACATGAATAAAGAATGAAAAAAAAAAAAAAAAAGATCAAAGAAAGAAACAAAGAGAGAAAAAAGATTGTTTGATTATTACACTTGCTGGAGCAGAGTTAGAATTAAGCGTATTTAAGTCATTTTTTTTTTTTTTTTTATATATATATATATTTTTTTTACCATGCTAGCTTAAACAGAATTACACATACATAAATCCTGGGGATCAAACATGCAGGTGTGAAAACAAAAAAGACCCATAAAACTGCAGTCTAAACCTCTTTGATTTAAGCATGTTACTTCAGTTCACTAAACATCTGTTAGGTAACCAGTAATGATGATTTTATGGTGTTGTTGTTAGAGGAGAATTCTCTGTGTTTTATACCATTAGTGACTCCAACAGATTATTTACATTTCAAAGATTAAAGAAACATTTATTATATACCTGAACAGACATATACACAGAGACAGAGAGAGACAGAGAGAGAGAGAGAGAGAGAGAGAGAGAGAGAGAGAGAGAGAGAGAGAGAGAGAGAGAGAGAGAGAGAGAGAGAGAGAGAGAGAGCAGGAAGAAAAAAGAGGGAATGAAATCAGAGAGAGAAACACTAGCATACATAGACAATTGAAAAAATAATAAAAATAGAAAAACAGAAGAAACAAACAAAAAACTTCAACAACAATGGAAAATAGCAAACACTAGTAAAAACAAAAGAACAGAGAAAAGCACAGTAACAGACTGTTACAAAGCAACAGTCAAAACCTCTGGAGAAAATGACAGCGAAAGATAAAGGAACACAAATAAACATGCTTTTCTATATATAAAAAATTAATATAATTTCTAAATAATGAATGCTGTTCAAAATGAATATACAAATTAAATAAGCTTAATACTGTGTATGTTTATATATTACAATACTTAAAATACTGTGTGTTATGTAACCTTGTCAACAGAACTTAGACAAGCCAATTATATATGAAACAAGCAAATTAACTGCTTCATAACAAACATATATATATATATATATTTATATACATGTTTGTGTGTGTGTGTGTAGTGAGACAGAGAGAGAGATAGAGAGAAAATCATGATCAAAGATATTGTTTGCAGAATTTTTAAATTATTTAAGCTGAATGACATTAATCTAATATTTTGGTCAAATTTAGAGATTTATGAGTTATTGTAATAATATTAACAAAAATCATAAACATTTTACTTTTATTATGTAATAATATGAACAAAATGTATATACGAATATTTTTTAAATATATAATTTTTTTACAAATGATTAATTTATTTTTCCACAATGGTACTAATATATAAGAAGCCTTGTTTTTTTTTTTTTCATATTAAAATCATTTCATATAAAAAAAAAAGCCTTTGTAAACCAAGAGGATTGCAAATGATTCAGTCTTATACGGATTTTGGTTACTTCTTTCCATGTATTATTCAGCATGTTCATAATCTTTAATAATAATAAAAATAAAAAATGCTTTTTTTATCTTCTTATATTTTTAAAATATGAAACTATTATTACTAAGTATACAAAATGTAATAAAGCTGTTTGTTCATATTTAACATGTAAATCATTTATCATCTTAATGGTATATTATACATTTCACACTTTCAAATATCAGGGGTTGTATCCATTTCCATCTGCTATTTTTCCAGTTGACAATTACAATGAACTTTTATGTTTAAAGAGGTGTTAATAAAATGCACTGAATAATTGCTTTCAGAACCTTTATAAATAAATAACCTGAAAATTAATTTCTAACACTAAAAAAACATGATGATGATGAACCAGAAAATAATTACATTAGCAAAGTATCTTATTTCTTGCTGGAAAAAAAAAAAAAAAAAAAAAAAAAAAAAAAAATCAATATAAATTGAACTAAAAGGCATTTCAATAATTAATGAATTTTTATCCATTTTAATCTTTAGAAAGTGTGTGCTTATAATAAAAACTTTCTCTAAATACAGCCTATTGTATACTGAATTTAGTGTTATGATAAAATATTGTAAAAGCATTTTGTAATTTATTATTCATAACACACACTGTTGCTAATAATAAAGTATAACATTACACTCTTGTGCTTAAGCATGGAGGTCACTGACATCTTGCATTGAGTCAGTTTGTACACTGTTATAATAACAATATTTATTTTAATAAAAATATAAATAATAATAACAACAAAAACTCCATCAAACCATACATACATCTGTAAGGCTGTGAGTGTATGCATAAATTTGATAATAATTAAAACCTATACTAAAGCATCATTTTAAAGAAGAAATATTGTGTATGTGTTTGTGTATGCTAGTATGATCACAGCCAAAGAACTAAGTAATTAATTAAAAAGTAATTTATATCAGATAGTGATTGATTCTTTTTTTTTTCTTTTTTTTTACCTTTCCAAGTAACATCATAAAGTAAAAGAAAATATGTGGTTTCTATGTATCTCCAGTACTTTATTATTATATTGTCATGTGAAGTTGTAGTCCAAAAATAAACATAAATGTACAACTAGGATAAAAAATGCATTTAGATTATTTGGACACACTGCCAAAGAAAAGAAGTCTTCAATTTATGATCACATCCTGATTTGACTTTTTGAGCAAAGTCAATATTTGTTTACAAGCAATATTTTTAAGATGGACTCAGCCTATAAAACCTTTTTCTATTCTAAACTTGATACAGGTTTCTGAATTCTTCATAAACAATTATTTTGAAAGCTGTGCAGATGTTTATGATACATATGAATATAAAGATTATTATTTAAAATAAGAAACTAAAAATTAAAATTTAATTTTGTTTTTATTTTATTATTTTTTGTTTTTTTGTTATGGTATGAACATCAGTTTTGTACTGGTCTTATAATTAAGGGGACATGACTCTGTATATAAAATAATATAAAATGGGTTTCTAAAATGGAACAACTAATAAATCCACTGTCATAAAGTCCACATCAAATACATATTTCTAATGACATGGTAATACAGGTTCAGATAATGGAGATAAAATCACAATGAAAAGAAAAATTTTGGAGTCATCAAATGATCACCTTAAAAAAAAAAAGGTATTAGATTAACTGACACATACTACTAGAATTAGTTTTTTAACATTCATGTGTCAAACTATTATGCAATTGTTTTTTTATTTTTTTAAATTTTAAATACTAACACTAATATTTTACATGAAATGAATGCTATTAAACATGCTTAATAAACTTTAAATATTAAATATGAACTTGACATTGCAAGTGATAAGAAATATTATAAATTAAATGTATTTTTAAAAAGAAAAATATATATATATTTTAATTTAATTATTATTATTTATTTATTTATTAAAATTATTTTTTGTTGTTGTTGTTGTTGTTTCTTAAATATGAGGAACTGGAAGTGATTCCAATAAATAAAAACTGTTTAGGATTTGTGAAGCACTGGTCAAACGTGTCAAAACAAAGAGTTTATATAAAAACACATAATTATAGCTAGAGAGCTCAAACTAGATGTATTCGTTACTAGATATCATACACCGACACTATGACACTTATACTGAACCCAGTGGAACACATTTGATGCAAACCCCTTTTTATATTTTTTAAAGCTAATGATATTATTATTTTAATTACGCTCTTGGTACTATATCATGCCTGCAAGTGATGTGTGACAGGAAAACACACAGAATGACAGGAATGACTAAATAATATTTCATACTACAAAAGTACAATACTTAATAAAAGACTAACAATAAACTCACTTTGCTTATGGGAGATAACTCTGATGGTCTTGTTAGATGACAACCCTTTGATCTGCAAGACAAAACATTATGTGATACACAACTGTACTGGTACATTCAGAAATTTGTGATTATGTCTAGTATAACATGTGAATAACAAAATATGTTTTGTTTGCTTGGTATACTTTTCCAAATCATTTGATATAGAGATGCCAAATATGTCACAATTATCATCTATAAAGTGTAAGGGATTGGAATATTTTTGCAGTTAATAGGGATCATGGTACTAAGTTATCTCTACATGGGAAACTACTATTAAGAAAAAAGAACTGTGATGATACTGCATAAGGGTAAAGACAGTTGTTTTTTTTCTTTTCTTTTCTTTTTTTGAATTTTAGAATATCTGTAAATATCTATAGTTTGTAAGGGTAGGCTTTATTATTATTATTATTATTATTATTATTATTATTATTTGTTTTTCTTTTTAGAATTTTACAATATCAGCAAATAAATGTAATTTATAAAATACAAAGGCCTGATTTTCTATTCCAGAAATGAGAATTCTTGTTAAATTTAATTTTAACACAGTTTTCAAAATTAATTAAAGGTAAATATAGACAGAAAATACATTAGTAAGTTGGATATGACTGGTCTATATTATCCCAATGCATGCATGCATATATATATATATATATATATATATATATATAAAATTATCATTAAATATTTTCTGTTATGTCTGGTTTAGAAGACATTAATTGCCTGGAGTCAGTTTTAATGATAAAAAATTCAAAACAGTTACATTATAAAGCAAAATTACTGTAAAAACAAATTAAATAAATAGTATGTTTCATTCTTTTTACAGTTGTGTTATAAAATAATTTGTTTTAAAAATTATGATAAAATGATCGAACATATAATAAATAAAAATAATTATTTCATAACATATTATTAACTAATTAAGTTTATATATTCATATTGAAATCCGTATCTCATGTTCTTGTGTTAGTCTATAATATCTGCCAATTTGTCTATTCTCCCCAAGCAGTGAAAAATAAATTTTTCATCTTTTTACTTATTTATTTTTGTTGAGTATACTCTACAGTCTTACAGGTATATATATATACAAAAAAAAAAAAAAAAAAAAAAAAAAAAAAAAAAAAAAAAAACAGAAATAAAAAAAATCTATAAATAAACTGTTCCACTAAGTTTGAAGTACAGTGAACTACACGTTATGACAAGTAAAATGACTATCAGTATCACGCGCTGTTACAATGAACATTTCTGAGCAATTACGGGTTATTTTTAAAACCTTGCGCAAGAAAACAAACCTCTTCGAACCGACGATAATCGTCTGTCAAACAAAGAAAGTCAACATCCCCGCCACTATCATGCTGCTTCCGGTGTTATCGGGCATGCGCGCTAAACAGTTCACTAAGTCTCATAGGAGTAAAACGAGTATTTATAACGTCACTGGAAAGTAGTAATACAGTATATTGGTCAGTACAACTTTGCGCAACTTTGTTGTAATTGTACACACAGATTTCAGCTTTGAAGTCTTTTTTAAAGGCAGACAAGGATTTCTTTGATACTGACTATTGAAAGAAAGGACAGGGAAAATATTGTGTTAATTCACGGGATATTGCGGAGTATATTGACAGCAAATAACTTTTGTGTTCAGTGAGAGCAAGAGAGCGCAGGTCAGTATCCGAGTACGAAAATGTTTTCGTCGATGTTTCTTTGGTGTGATTGTTACTGTATATTTATGAAGCTTTTAAAATTATTATTTCTTTGCATGTGGCAAGAGAAGAATGTCATTTATATTTTACGATAGTAATTAGTAATTACATATTTGTTTTATAAGTTTAAAAAGTCATATGAATAACACATATAATTATCAGCAGTAAATTGAGTAATAAGAACTGTTATACAGTATACTGACATAATTGTCGATAATAAAAACTTAAAACACTTTTCATTTGGTGACAACGACGTGATGAAACACACACACATAATCATATACTGATATAGTCAGTAGTTTCTTTAAAAGTTGCAAAAATAATTATATATCTGTTCAAAACAATAATAAACGATGTAGTCACATACATTCATTTGACTAAATCCTGCATTCAGTTTTCAACTTTCTTTTAGTACTGACGTTATGATAAATAATAAATTAACTCATAATACAGAATCACAATAAACACTTTTTTAAACAAAAAAGAAGTACAATACACTTAAAACAAAATACACATATTTAAACCAACAAAGATTTTATTTTTGTTATTAACTCTGCATTTAACACAATAATATAATCATTCATTCATCTGATTTGAACTGAAACTATTTAACAATTGCTTTAGTAAATATTTACTCCATTTTCTCTCACATTCTGAAACATATTTATTTACTTTTCCCCCACCCTCGTGAATCCTGCTAGCTATTGAATTTGTTCTCAAGTCATTATGGAAAGAGGTCATGGTAACCCAGTGCAGCAAAGGACAACGTTAATTAAAACCAGTGGTGTGGCTCTCTGAATCCTTAAAACACCAATAACAAGTCAATATGCCATATGTGCCAGTTAATAAAGTGAAATAATTAGCTAGGGAAATACACAGTTTTTGAATACTTAAGTGTTCTTTTTACATCCATGATTATGGCACAGACACGTTTTTTAAAATATATTTGTCAAATGTAATATAATTTTTTTGTTTTTTGTTTGTTTTGTTTTTTCACTCCCAGCAATAAAAGGACAAAATCTAGAATAACCTTAAATGTTTTTTTCTTTCATATTTTCTTTTTCGTATTTTTCTCTCTTTTTTCTTTGTTATTCATTCTGTTCCATTCTACATCCACCTCAGTTTCTGTATTTATGTATATGTATATGTATATGTATATGTGATGTGGTTACAAACCATTTTAATTTAATATTTTTAAAAGAAATAACGATTAAGTTATTTACTTTCAAAAAATAACTATCACACATCTGCATAATACCCATAAATAGGTATTACACTTACACCTGAGGCAACCACCATTGCCCCACCCATAGGTGTACATCAAGGAAGTACTGTTCTGAAATGTAACAATGTATCTATCTCATTGTGCATTCAGGTAGAACTTTCTGCTCTGATTACATCTGGAAACCAAACAATAGGATGGGCTTTGTGACTCTCTCAATGACATTCTTGTCTAACCATCGGCTTTACCAGCAGTACTGTCAAATAGCCGACCATAAATTGTAGCTGAGCCAGATTTAAAGTGGCAGCCTTGGGCTAAAACCATACGGTTTTGTTTTGTTGGAAAGTGTAGGATTCGTACTTAGACCTCTGTGTGTATGTGGCTGTTTGTGAAATCTGGTATTATACGAATATTATTTAATTACACAGTTCACGTATGTCTTCATGTCTGGTGTGAATGGCTATTTAACTGTTAAACACACCTTAACATGTTTCTGACTATTATTACACTATTGGGTTTTATCTGTTTTAGATTTGTTCTTTACTGATGTCTATCATACCATCATATATATATATATATATATATATACATACAGAAAAAGAGAGAGAGAAAGAGTGTGTGCATTTCCTCTGCATGCATGCTATGGATATATTTTTCATTTAAGAATACCTCAGTGTCTAAAGTTATTAGTAAGAAACGTTCACTGATATATCCCAACATGACTGTATTGGAATGTGCATTTTTTGGAGGTTTCTTAATTAAGTCTGTCACTATGCTAATAAAAATACACACACACACACACCCATGTCTAGACATGTGGAATTTTTTTAACCTATGTGGATTTTATTTGACCTTACAGTTAAATTTATTACTTTCTTTCATTAAAATTAGACTATTCAGCAGCTAGTTATCGTTTTTCATCATACCAATTTACAGCTCACACTAGTTTGTTCTGCAGTTAAATTCCAAGTGTTTAAGTATCAACAAATTGTTAATGAGGTCATAAATTTTAAATATGTCTGGCAGAGTGTTAGTGTTTAAATGTAAGTGCATTTCAATAATTTCCCTGACATTTTCATATTTTACATATGTTATATACATTTGCTGCATACTCAGTTTACAGCACACATTACATATCAGTCATGTATGGTAAAGATAAACTTCTTTTAATAAGCTGTGAAAAACTTTGAAATTCTATTAGATATACTTGCCAGAATATTTTGACACAGAAACTGGAGAAATTGGAAATGTTGAAATTGCTCAGTTGATTCACTTGCTTGAGTTGAAACCTATATCCCATTATTCATCTTTATATTATCGCCTTTATTTATGCAATGAATTTAGAATTAAGATTATAAAACAGACAGTGATGTGTGTGTTTGTGTGTGTGTGTGTGTCAGAAAGCCAGTCAGATTTTTACAATAATTTTAAATATTTTGTTTTATCATTAAGGTACTTCTATATTTTTTTATAACAAAAAAATGTAAGCGTTTCTTTTCATGTTTAACTCAAATTTCCATGTTACACTTAATGACTTTTTTCTTAAGTGGCTGCTGATAAGTGTGCCTTGAGATTGAATTAGATGTGATGTAATCTACACATGAAATAAGCATTATAAGTACTTCCATTAACTAAACCAACAACAACAAAAAAAACCACACTATTACATGGATGTTATAATTAGTTTTTGGGTTTATAAATAGTATTATTTATGTTGTCTAAAAAATCATTATAAATAATTTTTTTTTTTTTTTATTTTTATTTTTAGGGATTTAATTTGAATAGCAGAGATACAAATGACTTTTTAAAGTTGTCATAAAATACAGAATTTAAATATTTGTGTGACATGTGAATCAGGAAAGAATGTTTTTAAGAAGTTTAAAACCTGACATAGGTCAGTCATAAAATATGTACGTGGTACCCTCTCTTTAATTTTTTTTTTTTTTCTTAATTACCAAGTTTAGTAAATAATTTTTTTTTATTTTTACCTGTTCTTTTTAAAAAAATAATTAATTTAAAGTCTATCAGCTTATAATTGGGTTTTTTATTCATATGACTGGAGAAAATGTCACTTACATTCCTCTAATTTTGCCATTAAAACCAGTTCAGAGATTAAGTACACGAAATAATATCCAAAACTAGTTAAAGAATATCTCTCATGGGCACACACATATTATAGTTTATACATACACACAGAAACGCCACCATCCTTAAATTTGTATATTTAAATGACATGATAAATTTAACAGGTGAAAGAAAAACAAAATCATTTGATATTGATAACATGATAGACACTCCACCTACTTAACTGTGTAGTGGATCTGATACAGTGATACAAATCTGCTGCAATACAGCCTCAGAATAGCTGAGACCGTTGAGTCCAGTACGTGATAACGATCCATCTTATATCAGTTTGTATTTAATCCTCACTTTAGCATCCCAATAGACCTGGCTTTGGTCATACATTTCTATATCCAGAGGCTGAATGTACTAAACAGAGACTTCAAAGTGTCAGTGAGGTAATTTTGCTTGGTGATCAAAGAAGGGAATATCGGAGAGCAAAGCCAGGTTTTATCGGTCTGTTAATCGAAGAGATGAACTTTTGGGTGTTTGGCAGATAGGTGGGTGGTGTGTGACCGAACTGCTGATTTATTTTTTTATTAAAGATCAGTACGTGTGTGTGTGTGTGTGTGTGTGTATTTTTTTTTTTTTTATTTATCATTTGAAGATATGTGACATTCGCTATCACACTGATTTAAATGTCAGATAAAACTTGTACATTTTGCTTTTAAAGAATTGTAAGTAATAAAATAATTCTACAATAAACTGTTAGAGATTGGCTTATGTATCCAAATAAGTTTATTTTTGATATTTAAATTGTATGTTGAGTTTTATTTCTTCATTAATTATAGTAACATTCAAACATGTGGAATAAATTAGTGAGTTAAGGGACTGTTCTGCCTCTATGTTACTTAATACCACCACCTTTATCTGCCCATTTCAACTTGTTTCTTATCACAAGCACTATAAAAGTTACAATCTGGGCAGTTACTAACTGTTATTGCATACCTGTCTGTTTCTAGTCAAGGATTCAATAACAGTCTGATATCCTGTCATTGCACTTCTAGTATGTCCACCTCTGGGAATCCACTGCTGCAATTACCGGGCAGAATCTTTTGTTTGGAAATCTCCCACTGTTTTGCTTTCTCTGCTGTTAAGGAGCAGATATCCACAGGGGACCAGGCTGTGGTGCTGAAGAAGCAGCAGGACAGTCTGCTCTCTGGCGCATTAGGCGAGATTATTCTATTATGGAACTGCATGCTGGAATCTGATGACATCCAGATAGCATTTTGCAGGACTCCCAGGTATGAGTGACTCGTGGCTTTAATCTCTTCACACAAAGATCATTATAAAGTTGTGACTTCCTCTGAGTTGGCTAATCTCCTGAGTTGAAAACCATCAGTTCAAATCTATTGATCCGATGGGCTATTGAGTTCGTATAGACAACTTTGTGATCACTGCTTGTTGAGGGAGG
This sequence comes from Chrysomallon squamiferum, assembly GCA_012295275.1. NCBI lineage: Eukaryota > Metazoa > Mollusca > Gastropoda > Neomphalida > Peltospiridae > Chrysomallon > Chrysomallon squamiferum. The sequence goes on from CM022671.1 coordinate 26,673,851, forward strand.
TATGCCACTGATATGAAACAGAATCAGTTTTGATCATGCAGTGGTTTTGTTGTTGCTTTTATTCTTGGGTAATTTATGGGGTTGTCTGGTGATTATTTGAATGGTCCAGTTGTTGGGTTGAATAGTGCAGTAGTGATTACTGATGGTTGCTCAAATGCTACTGAAGCAGTTTCTCAAAGTTATAGTAGTGATAGTTGAAATAGTCCTATACTGACTGTCTTAATAGTACAATAGTATGAAAGTGAATTCTGAAATGATACTAAATTTTTATTTTTATTTAACCGATAGTGAAAGGAGTTTCTATAATAAACAGTGGTAGATTCAATGGGCTGAAAACAGTAATCTTTATCAAGTACTTACTGATTAAATTAATTTTTTGTTTCAAATTCTAATATTAACTTTGCAAGTGATGTATCAGAATTATTATTTTTTTTTATTAAAGGTTCACCAGTACCACTTTATTATTTAATGTCATTTTTGTATTAGTTTTCAGAGCATTTAAAAATTAACTGATTTAAATTCATTTGTATACAGTGACAATAACATGACATACTGTTGGTATATCACATGTCTATTAAACAGCATTATTTTATTTATCTCAGCTGTAAACTACTTGTAATACCACATGACTGCGAATCACTTCATATTAACACTGATCTCATTTGCAAGTCATTAAAATAATTGTCACCAATGAATAATGCTACAAACATTTACAACAACAGTTTATTAATTTCTGTTAAGTCTGCTTGCACTGAGAAGTGTGCGTATATGTGTGTGTGACACAGTTTAGAGTGACATTTTCTTTCTTTGTGCAAAATTCAGGTTTATATTCTTTTATTAATGTCTTCTGGGAACTATGTCACCAGAAAAATGTCTTCGTTCAAATGCTTTATCTTATAATATGTCTTGCACCTGTAAGTTGGCATTAAAAGCAAATGGCAAAGATTATGATTAAATGTCACAGTATATGAATTTTTTATTTTGAAAAAAAATGTTTTTGAAATATACTTTTTTTTCTTTTCTTTTTTTATAATTATAATGAATATATTTGGGGATTTATTTCTTTATATATTTTTAATATAATTTTAAAATATTTTTAAAATTATTTATTTATTTATTTATTTTTAATAAAATTATTTAAAAATTATTTATTTGTTTATTTATTTTTAATAATTTCCCAATTTCTTTCATTCACTTTTCTGAAATAATCTCTTCAAGCCAGTAAGTAGAAAACAGCTCATAAAATATGAGTTTTTATTTTCTCTACAGTTGTTATCATCTGTATATATCTTGGGCTACAAGCCAGCTGGTTAAGTTTTCATGAGATGCCTGAACCTACTTAGATATGTTAAATAAGCTATGAAATGAGATTATTGCTACTGCTGAGAGCTACTGTAATTACTACTGTTATTGTAAAAAAAACTACTAATACCACTACAAATACTACAGCTATTACTGATACAATCAATTCCATGTATTATTTTTAGTGTTACTCCTTCTATTATTACTATTATTACTACATTCACCACCACTGTTACTATTCTTATCATCTCTGTAATTCCTGATCTTCACATGGTTTGTCAAAAATAAAATAACAGTAACATGTTTCTTTCATTAATATCTTACATATGAATTACAGAAAACAAAAGCAGGTATGCACACATCTTTTTCTTTCTATATTGTTTTTTTTTTCCATTTTTCTGCATCGTTTATTATCAAGAACAAAACCTTGGCAAAACAAGGTATTCATTTTTCTCTTTATAATGAAATTTGTTTTTAAATATTTTTCTGCATCATTTATTATAGAGCAACAAAACACTGACAGTACTATACATCTTTATATATTCTTTTCTTTTAATTTTTCTGCTGTATTTATTATAGGGAATCAAACAGTATCTCTTTTAGTTATCTGTAATTATTCTCTGTAATTACATTTTTATTATTTTATTTTATTTTTTCTATTTCTTTGCATCATTTATTACACATCAAACAAGGCATTAACAACACAACAATCTTTATTTCTGCATATTTCTTTTCTTTTTATTTCTCGGCTTTTGTTTATCGCTGTAATTATATTGTTTGTTTGGTTTGTTGTTTTTTTTTTTTTTTTTTTTCTTTTCTTTCTGTTTCTTTGCATCATTTATTACAGAGAGAACAAAACACCGACAACACATCCTTTTTTTTCTCTTCACATTGTTTTCCTTCTATTTCTCTCCATCATCATTTATTACGAGGAGAACAAAACGTCGACAGCACAACACATCTTTCTTCTTTTTAACGTCTTCTTTCCATCTCTCTCTGCTTCATTAGCCGAAAGTGAGGGTCAGGCTGTGTGGCTGATTGTCGCTGTCACATTCGTGCAATTGTGATTGAATATTGTGTCACTGCTCAGTGCCAGTTGCCGCTTGTGCAATAAACATGATAAATCTCCCTGTCTTGTGCTTCATTGATCTAGCCTCCTCGTCCCGGAGGAGCACAGTTTTGTTGCTGCTTGTATACGATTAAATAACAAAACACTCGCATGTACTGCAGCAGTTAGACAGCGATTTGGCCGTGCTACGTTTCTGTCAGGGATTTCTTCACAGTTTGCCTTCAACCGTTTCATCTGCCACTGCTTTATGTTACACCTGACTGGGGAACTGAGATGGTAAAACTTTACACTGGTATTGTGATGTTTCCTTACATGTGTATTTGTTTTTGTTTTTTTGTATGTGTGTGTGTGTGTGTACAAGTTTGTCATATGTGCATTACAAAAGTTATGTGTTACTTTAAAGTATTTTTAAATATTTTGATTATTTTATGTTCAGTTTATTGTTTAACAGCTGCTTATGGATTGTTAGAGAAGAAACATATTGAAATAATCTTACCAGATATTTCATTCACTTAATAAAAAGTGAAAGTTATTTGAACTGTCCTATCAGAGTTTCTACACACATCAGATATATTACTAATAATATTTAATTATTACTAATTTTCAATACATAGAAACATACATACGTATATTATTGCTACAGCAGCAAGTACTGAATAATGTTTTATTTTGTTACAGCAGTGCAGTGTTTGCATGTAGGCAGACAAAAACAGATGTCTGCTAATGATTTGATAACATAGCTGCATTATTTAACCTTGAAATCAATACTGTTTCAAAATAATATTTTGTTTTAGTTACACACCTTTTTTTTAAAAACAGCAACAAAGAAAATTAAAAAATCAAAACAGTTGTTGTTGAATTAATTCAAAAAGTCAACATTTAAATATAGTTGTGAATTCCCCCTGTCTTTATTAAATCACAACTGAGAATAAATGTATCTGTACACAGATAAAGTAAACATTATTAGAGTGTAGAGCACTCATCAGCTCTGAGGGGCTAAGAGTTACACACAAAGGCTATATCCCCTATGAACTGTGGAAATAAATGCCTCACATACATAATTATAGTGTAGTAAACACTGTGGTATGTGCTTTCCTATATATAAAAGATCACTTGATGCCAGTCACAGGAATAACCTCATGCAGTGGGAACAATTATTTTTTTATCCAATATATTGAGGATATACAAAAAAAAATATGTGTAATAAATATTAATATAAACAGGTTTTTTTTTATTTGTTATCCATTCAGCCATGCTATCTGTTAAATCAGAAAATGTGTTTTATCTTCTTTACATCTATAGAGTTCATTTATATTTAAACATTTATTTATTTCTTATGATACATCTGATTATATGTTACATGGTTCTTGATTTTATTACTTACTTAATCAAGCAGTAAATTTCTATTAATATTGGATGTGTTAAGTAATTGATTTGATGTACATACATGCTTTTGTAAGCCTTTCTCCTTACTATAATTATTATCTCTGTCTCATAGTTTCTTCTGGGTACATAATCCAGGAGTCTTGCATTCAGTGATTTGAAAAAATATAATTATTTCTTTCAAAGGTTCAAGCACACATTTCTTGGTACTGTCAAGCCAATATACTATTTTGTTACCCCATTAATTAAAATATAGCTGTAATATACCTCCACAGCTGTCTGTGGGTAGAAGTCAGTGATAGGTGTTGATCCTAGGACCTGTTAGTTTAAAAACTGAAGGATTAACCAGTGTGCCACCCAGGCTGGCCAAACCTTTTTCTGTTCTGAACTGGACAGTAAAAGCCACTAAGCCACACAAAATTATTTATAGACTTCTCTGTGGATTTCATGTTGAAACGTCATTACCTCTGTAGATTTGGTAATGCGGTAGTTTGTCTCAATTGGTTCAGGTTGAAGGTGAGGAATACCTGGTTACCACATCAAAGAGAAAACTGAACTGAGGCATGTTAAATGTGGTAAGAGACCATAAGAAGGGATTAATTCGGCTTCTCCTTCTAGAATGATTTCCATGAACACCTGCCTGGTTGACAGGTGAATGACTTGTACCTGGGCTTGGTTGTGTTAGTCATAGTCAAATAAAAAAAAAAAAAATATAGTATATGTTCAAAATATATATATATATACACATACATACACACGAAGGGCTTATTGCAAAAGTACTTAGAAATCATTTATCACTTTTAAAGAAGGAAAAAAATAAAAGGATGTAAGATCTTTTACACTATCATTAAAAATTCAGAGATCCTTTACTACTGGATGCCAGTGATTTTACAACTGATTATGTTTTTCATCCTGAGGCAATGATTAAACACGACCAGTCAAGACTATGCATCAGAGTTAATTTTGTCAGAAGAGGATATAAACACTTTTACAACTGAGTTCTTCTCACACACACACACACACACACACACACACACACACACACACACACACACACTGTTATCATACTATGCATGGTTCTGTGAAGAATATATAAAAGATCCGAAAAGATAAATTTTAAATATGTTTTTTATTCACCTTACAAAACAGCTTAAGCATTGCTGTTATGACACCTCAGAAAATATGTCCCGACTGTCTTTGTAACAAATCATCTGAAAAATGTTCATGGTGAATGCACATAATCACAGGTTCACAAACTACATGATGAATATATAAAGATGTTATCTCTGTTTTTCCTATAATGGGTTATTATCTTGTAAAATTACACAGACATGATCCATAAGTACTTAATGTTATATGCATGTATAAACAGATAAGAGCTCCGTTGTTTTGCTGTGGATTACAGGTGCCTGGTGTGGCTCATTGTACTGTGGTCAATAGTTTATTAGTTACCATGGAAGAAGTAAACAATTCAGAGGATGCTGATGTATTTTGTATGTTAATAGCAACCTGCAGAAAATACTTAAAAGATTGCTTATCATTCTCTTTCTTATTTTTGTTTTTTTCCTTTTCTTATCTGATTAATTTTTATCAATTTTGGATGGTTCTTGAAGATAAAGATTAGAAAAGACTCACAATACATTGATTCCTGGATTCTTGTTCACAATTTTTACTAAGTATGGTTGGTTGCTGACTACTCCACTGCAAAGCTAGACTAATGAAGCAAGACTCAAAGCTGCTTCTCTGTCAAGAAGTAATCAAGAAAACCTTTAATCACAAGCAATGTTAAATCACATGCTGGACACAATTCTGTGTCTTGAACCATTCTGTCATCCAGTAAACTTACTGTTTAGGTAAAAAATAAACATTAATGAATTTGTGTCTTGCTCCTTTGCATTATTTTAGAGCACATTGTGTAAATCCTTTATGTTTCAAACCTTCCAGAAAAACAGATTTACTGAATTTGTAAATACAGAATATAGTGTTGATCAACAACTGATGAAATTAAAAGTAACCTGCTTGATCTATATTATCTTGACACAAAAAATGTATACCACATTTCATCTATCATTTAGTGTCACGGAAAGGAGTGAGATTACAGATGTGCAATGGCATAATGCATAATGTGAATTTTACAGATTGCCTTGAAGTGATGCCAAGACTTCATTGCTTCATGGGATTAAACACGTATTGCATTTCTTCTGTCAGTTTATGGTGATGGGTGTGAGTGTAATTGTTAACTACAGAGCACATAGTATCTTGAAGCAGTGCCAATGTCAGAGTGATAACATGCAGGTATTTGTTGAGGTTTTCTTATTTTAGTCTACCCGACAGGTATCTTTGAATGTACCTGTTGCTCCTCCACATACACACCTGCCTATCAAATGATATCTGAAATGTCTATTTCTGTAAAAGTGCCAGCCACAGCTGATGAGATGTGCTTTAAATAACATGAACTAGAAGGTTGTTTTTACTCTGCTTTTTAATTTTCTTCTTCTTTCTAACCCCTATTGTTTGAAGTAATGAAAATTTTTATTTTTTGGAAAATGCATCTCTATATATCTTCTGCATATTTGTCCTCGATTTAGTCCAAAGCTAAAAATTCTTAATTTTGAAATTTGTGGCTAGCCCTAGGTTATTGGATTAATAACTCGGTGTGTATTTATTTCATGATTTCCGATTCCAGCCAATACCCCCATGAGACCATTTGGATGTGTTAATAAATAATAACAGATGCATTTTACAAAATTAATTCATGCATCACTTACCATCAATATAATACAGTAAAGACCTTAAAGTTAAATGTATTGAAGTATCGGTCTCCTGATACAGCTTTTCACACTGAGCAGACATATTTATCAGTATTATTATTTTTATATTGTATAGTTCATGCAACACTGTTATTTACTGTATTTAGCATAATAATCACACTTAATTTAAACTCACTGCTGTCACATTAAAAATATTATTACATCAAATAGAGTGGCATTAAACAATGTACATGGTGTATCGTTCAGAATAATAACTGTTGTACCTGGATGGTGTATTCAATGCTGTAACATACTGCTGTGATACAGTAAACTCTATAATGTTCTCTGGTGTGGAATATCAAATACTATTACACCACCTGGTGTGACATTAAACAACATTTCCTCTCTTCTGGATCTGTATTTATACTACCGCATGTGTTATCACCAGTTTTTTCCCTTCTGTCTGGTGCACACCTACAGTTAACCCAAACATCCTGATCTTATTATGATACGCAACCAGTGTCTAAGCAGCTATTAATATTAATAGACGATATTACCTGTAGGTGACTCACTGCTGTGAAATAAAAATGACTGATTAAATTTCATTAAAGTTACACTTCAGCCATTAAAGATAAAATAATGATAATGATAATGATAATGATAATGATAATGATAATAATATAAAATGAATATAAAGTTGAGACCTAAAATAAATGAACAGTTAATTATAATAATTTAATTTAATGTGTTAAATTGTATATATATTTAAAATATTTGTTTCCATTATTCAGAAGTGTGGGAAAAGCAATTATGTAAATTTTAAAGATTGTACACACAGGGCTAGCAGCTTGTTATGAAGGTCAGACACACACACACACACACACACACACACACACACACACACACACACACTGGGTTTGTGATATTATGTTAAGCTGTCTGCTCATAAAAGTAATAAATTCTGCAGTTTGACCTTCAAAGCATAATTCACAAATGACCCTTTCATCTGGCCAACGTGTGCAATTATTTAGTCATTTGAAAGAGACATGTATTACATTCCTTGCACTCAGTGTTTGAAATATGTAATATTAATAGTAATAGGCAGTCAATTTGTACTTTGAATTTTTCTTTTTCTTTCTTTTATTGTTGTCTCTCCTTCTGTTTTTGTTTTTTTTGTTTTGTTTTATTCATTTTCATTTTATTTATTTATTTATTATTATCCTTTTCCCTGTTTCTTCTTCTATATCTCCATATCTTTATTTAAAAAAAAAAAATTAAAATTATTAACACCTAAATGAAATAAGTACAAATGAAATTTTCCATTTTGTAACAGTTCTTTTCTATTATTTAAAAAAAAAAAAAAAAAAAAAAGAAGAGAGATAAAAGAAAAAAGTAATAATAATAATAAAGTTTCGTGAATTTTTTCTTAAACAGCTTGAACCTAATTATAACTGATTTTGTACAGATGGCAAACATAAATGCCGAACATAAACAGAGATTAAAAAAGAAATTTGAGACTAATTAAAAGTTTCAAGTTACATTATTTCTGCTAGCTGTTTTTTAACTTAGTAAAGACACAACTTGAAGACAGTAGTTGAAATTATTTATCTTAACGGAATGTATTAAATGTGTAACAGCTGGTAAATGACTTTAATTATTGGTCAAGCATAAAATAAAATGCACACAGGCAAATAGACAAATATTTCATTTTAATGAAATAAAAACTTTTTATTTTTTTAATTTTTTTTTAAGATTTTCTTAGTTCAGTATATTACAATATATAAAATCAGTGACTAATATATAGCTACAAGCAGAAATGCCAAAAGACATAAGTAAAAAGTAAAATTATCAATGATTTTTTTTTCTTTGAATTTCGGTAAATAAAGAACACACAATAGAAATTTTATTACTTTCTTAACAAATATTTTTTTAATTAGAAATAATTTTATGTTTATCTTCCATTAGTGATTCTGGATACACTTGTTACTGTTTTTGTTGTTTAAACATTTTTATTATGATGAATATCTGTTGTAATAATAATTATTATTGTTAGTTATTTAGATTACTATTCTGTTAGTTATTATTATTCTCATTATCTTATTTACTTTTCGAAATGCCCAGTCCTGCATTCGGCTTTGCTGTAACTGATAATATTAATTAAAGAAGAAAAATTACTGTTTGTCGTGACCACTCTCATCAGGCACTTTTTTGCCACAATAAAGATAAACCGCAAGATGCTATCTCTTCCTCTGTCATTAAATATCAACTATAATCAACAGGATTAAGCCATTAAATAAATTATGTATCAGGATTCCATGCGAGAAGCCAATATTTGCACACTGGCTTTGCCTTGAAAAGGATGCTTAATAAGCCACGGTTTGGTTGTATATTGTTAAAAGATGATAAAAGAACAGTTACTCGTGAGATACGGTGTCGTATTGCTCCAATCACCATTACATATATTGATTTCTCAATAACTCGCAGTATAGTCCTGGAGCTTTTATCACTTCTTGACCTTAGATAGTGGAAAGAATATTTTGTTCACTTCATTTTAATGGTACTGAGTCCTTTGTAGTATGTGTACATTAAAGTAAAATAAAACTACTTATTGGTAATTTGAATATTTTTATCTTTTTTTTTTTTTTTTTTTTTACCTTTTCGTTTTATACTTTTTGAAAAGAGATACATGGAAAACATTTAAAATGTACTTGAGCTTTCAGCTAATAGTAGGGTATATAGATGTACAAAGATACATCTTGCAATCCATTTAAATAGAGAGAGACAGAGAGAGACAGAGAGACAGAGAAGTGTGTGTGTGTGTGTGTGTGTGTGTGTGTGTGTGTGTGACTGTGCATGATGCATGCGTGAATAACCACAGTTTCCACATCTTATATAATGACTTAAGGAATCAAATTTCAGGATTTTTTTTTTTTTTTTTTTTTTTTTTTTTCTTTTCTTTTTTTTTTTTTGGGGGGGGGATATTTATACTGCAATTTTTATATTACAAAATATTATTTTTTTTATTGTAATTTTTTTTCTTTCCATTTGATACTAGAATGTTATAAATTATTGTCAGTCTCAATAAGCATCCTAAACTGTAAGCAGAAACAGTAGCACAGATATAATTTAATTTGTCTTGGTATTAGGAAAATGCAGCTTCCTAAAAGCCATGTTTTTTTCCCATCCATATTGGTTTTCTGACTTGGGGGACTGTGTATTCTTTCATATCACAAACATTAAATATCTGTCCAGAATAATATGACCTTGGTTTTTCTTATTTTTAAAAAATATATATATTTTCTTATTTGTTTATTTTGCTTTTAGGTTTTGGGGGAAGTAAATAAAATGAGAATGAAACAGCATGGAAGATAATTAAATTGAGATTGTTAATAGGAAAAGCTTTTCCAATGAAAATTAATACTGGCTGTGTATACTGTTTTGCCACATTTACTCAATTCATTATGTATTCTTCTTCTTACGCCATTCAGTTCTATTCTTGTTTAGTTCAGTGAAAAACTGAATAGTTTATGTAAACAGAAATTTTAAAGTTTAATTACATGGCATCATAGGAATTTCATAATGATTATGTATACAATATACAGAAGTTATTTAGATAAGCTAACATCTCTTATTTAAAAGTTATATTATGAATGTGCTATTTATTATAAATATTATCTGTGTTTGCTGTTTCATTTTCATATAAGCCATCGTCCCACATAATAGATATGTATGAATACATTTTGATTCCAAAGCTGTATCTGTGTATGTGGGTTTTGTTTGAATAAGCAAAATCATACTTCACTGATTAGGTTAGAAATGACAAAAGGTTCTGTTTTGACAAGAACCAGTAATATTTGTATAAACAGGAATTGTTAAAGCTGTCATTATGTTATATCAGAATAGCTTCTCTTTGACAAATGAAATAATAACAATTTCTCTGCATGCAGACTGTCAAATTTAAATAACTATACTGGCTTACAGTATAATTTAGAATGATTAATTAATGCAAAATAACTATATAGTGTCATCATATATTGTATAATATATTCAATATTTAATACTTGTGTTATATACTTTACAATAAAAATAAATAAACAATACTGTACTAACTTCATCTCATTGTTTAATATAGTTATTAATTAACTTGTTACTTTATTAATGTAAAGTAATAACTTTAAATTACAGTATATTGTATATTAGTTATTTGATAGATGTATTATATACCTGATACAAAATATAACAATATTCTCATTAATCTCTCTAATTATTTATTTGATTTAAAATAAACTACCCAACATGTTTTTAAGAAAACGCCTTGTACATATAGCAAACACTGAATATATTTGTCTATACAGTAGTTTTTTTTTTTTTCATTTTGAAAATCATATTTATCAGAGACTGTCACTTTTTCTGAAATCATATCTTTTTTTTTCTTCCAATATTCTTAACAATACATTGTAATGGATATATCTGAAAATGTTATTTATTTTTTTTGGTATAAATTTATGAAACTGATTTTATAAAAAAAAAAAATATAAAAAAATGTGAGTCACGTTGTATATCAGAAAATATGAGTCACTGAGTTTCTTGACATTGATCAATACATATGATTTATCACTACCCAATAAAACTTTAAAGTATATATTGAATTATTTTAAAATATTTTTTTTATGCTATGTAGATTTATTAGAATAAAATGTAATTAATTTTAAATTACTTTTATAATTTGTCAGTATGTGCTGAAAAATGAGTCTGCATATTCCTTTGTGTCATCTGTATTTTTATGTTTTGGTTATTTGCCTGACCCTTGTTAATATATGCTTATCTCAGTATGGAGCAGAACTGAAAAATCTAAACTGTTGAAACATGAAATAACCGCAGAACATGTTCTCCTCTTGTTTTCCCCACCCACACTGGCAACCTCTGCATACAGCATCTGTTTGATCAACGTGCACCGATATTTTGGAATCACATGCTAGTGAGTGGTCAAGGTAAAACGAATCAAGTGATGATCTCCTGGTTTTAGCTTCATGAATAAAACATGTGGTCTGTTTGTTTTCAGGGTTAGTTGATGATCTTGGCTTTGGTCAGCTCAACAAAAGCTTTATCACCTGAAGCCTTGTGCAAAGTTTGATTTTCACACAGTTGCTGTATGGTGTGAGTTCGAATGAGGGCATGTTGTGTGGAATCTGTGAGGTTGAGTAGTGTTAACATCACCAGTACATCATGTCTGAATGTTTGGTGAATGTATATGTGTATATATATATATATATACAGCAACTAACTGGGATTTTAAAAAAAATATTTGAACAGGTGATTGTCATACACATCATGGCACATGGTTGGATATACTTGATTTTGTAAATTGTTAAATTTTAACTCTGGTTAATATTAAACATGTTCAATTTTAACTCTGGTTAATATTAAACATGTTCTGAAGTTGAGAAACAAGAAATAACTGTAAACATATGATCACTGTTGTATTATTAAGTTTTAATGAAAAAGAAATTTTATTTTTTAATTCATATTAATATTGTGTGAAGAAAAAAGTCTTCATTCTTGAATAGGATAAAGAAAATACCAAATTAAGGCCTATTTCAGAAAATAATTATGTAAATAAAATAACAGTTATATTATCAAGAGTTAATAAAATGGATATTTTTTAATGCAAGTAAATATTTTTGATAAGAAGATCATCTTTATTCTTGAATCAGCTAAAGACTAAAGACAAAATACCACAGTGAAGCAGTGAAATAAAAAAGATAATTGTGCAAACATGTTCATGGCAAGTGTTATATATAAAGTCTTATAACAGCACATTAAAACCGTTTCTGAGATCACCTCAACTCTTTTGATCCTACCCATCTCACTGTTTACACACTTCCCTGTACAAGCGAGGAATGTAATCTGTGAAGTATTGTGTATGTGTGTGTGTTACTGCATGATATGACAGACTGTGTGTAGGGCAGACATCAAGGATTTGAAGCTTGTACATCAAAGTGGGAGTTAAAAGATCAATGTGCTATCACTGAGTGTGATGTAAAGGTGATAGAACAGATCTTCCAGTCCTGGCATCACTCGCCTGCCTTGCAATCCAGCATGATCTCTGATCATGACCAGCCATGTGCCATTACACACAAACATAATCAGCCAGCCAGGTATTCTGATACACTGTGATCCGTCAGATAGCCTATAAATAAAACATTAATCAGCCAATCATAGGTTTTGATCCTTTAGCCACCTATAAATAAAACATTAATGTTAGCCAGTCAGAGCTATAAATAAAATACTGATGATAGTGAATCATAAAAAATAAATAATAATAATTAATTACAAAAAAAAAAAAAAAAAAAAAATATAAAAATGAAGTTACTAATCTTTGAAAAACACTTAATAGCACTTTATCACTTTCATTTTTCATATAGTTTTATAATTTGCTCATCTGCTAAAGGTGATGTTTATTAACATAAGACTGTGTACTTGCTGTTGTTATCAGTCCAGACAGTCTGGCTGTTCCTCTTTTTATCAAAACTATGAAAAAAATCTTTTTTTAATATTTTTTTCATTCCAGAAAAGGTGTGTCTGTTCTTTCATTCAAAATAGCCATCTGGATTCCAGTAAAAATCTAATCCACATCCTTTTTTTTTCTTTTTTTTATCTTGGCTTACATACCCTTTAGTAGCAAATTGAAATTTGGTTACAGAAATTAGATTTGCTTGCTGTGTTTATAAACTTTTTTTTTTATCTGAGAAGAATTTGATTGCTGAAGCATGATTCACTTTGTTTTGTGGTGTGAAAATGCTTCAGGCAATAAGTCTGCTTCCAATGGAATCTATTTACTGTTAGTGAAACCACCAGAGGCTTCAGAATCAATAGGGAAAACACAACAGGAAGGATTGCAGTCGAGACTTGTTAACTTGATTTAAAAGGATTATGTAGATAACAGTGATATGATAAGAGTTGAAAATGATAAACTAAAGAACTGATTTGTTTGCTTTCTTTTTTATATACAGTTAGCAAAATAACATCAGATCTTGTTGATTTTGTCTGCTGCAATTAAAATTTCCTTTCTGATTTTAAAATAAATTAGAAAAAAAAACATTATTAAAAGGAAAAGACTTAAGTATAAAATCATTTACTGAAATTATACCATTATTTTAACTTTAAAATGGCAAAAATTTGTTTTTTGGAATGAAGACATGATAGGAGAAATTCATTAAAAAAAAAAAAAAAAAAAGTTGAAATTGTAAACTTTCCACAAAGTGTTTTTCATTACAACTGTTCTACAGCATACTAAGTTCTTTAATTTTAATGCTGTATCTTTATACAATTTTAGCAAAACAATCTAGCCTTTTATAAACAGCACAAGAAACTAACTTTCAGATTATCTGATGTAACAGTCATAATTTTAGACTCATTGCCAGTGGTGTGATATTGAACTGCTTACACAAAGTGGTATGATAATCAAGCCTTTAGACAGAAGTTAACAAGACAAGTGCTTAGACGCTTATGTGACAATCAAGCTTTTAGATGCAGGTATACTATCAAGCCTTTAGGCAGCTGTATGGCTATAAAGCATTTAGCCAGTCAGATGAGGCAGCACAACACTTCACCTTTCTCATTGGAATGACAGTCAAGTCTTTGGTCACAGCAGCATGAAGACTGAGAATTCAGCCTTAGCGGTATGTGACAATCAAGCTGTTGAAAACACTAGTGCAGCTATCAATCCTTCAGACTCACTGGCACCAATGTCACTAAAGTGTCACCAGCACAATAGTCAGTAACAGTTGTATGGACATACGAGTGCAATAAACAAGCCTTTGACCATGGTACTCAAATATTTAAAAAAGCTCATAAAACACATAGGAACAGGTAACAAATAGAATAGCCATATTCTTTGCTTGCCCAGGACAGCATACTTGAATTCTAATAAAAGATTAAAAAAAAAAAAAAATTAAAAAATAACACCACCCTGAATTAATTATGTCATCAATGTCATCAGCTTCAGTGTCTTCATGTTTACTAGAGTAATCTAATGCACTCATAATACCTTTTCTTTTCTCTATTCCTTTTGTTGAGCAATCGATATGTAATCCAGCTTGAATAATATTACCAGTGTGGTTGTGTGTGTGATGAATGCCTGGCACAGTTAACACATTGTAACTATTATCTCTGCAGATTATCTTTGCCTCATCTTAGCAGTTGTGACATCCCTCACAACATGTTTTAGGAAGAAATAAGTAATGGATTATCCTTGTGGGAGTTTCGCCATTTGATAGTTTCCATTCATCATTTTCACAAAGATTGTGTAACAAAAGAGATGAAGTGAGGAAGGCCAGTACATGAGGATACAGTGTACGGGGAGATTAGAAAGCAACAGTTCACTTGTAACGTGCAGCACCAGGCAATCCTTGTCACCTTGCTGTTAAGCGCACCACTGGAAGCAGATTTAGTGGAGATTATTCCTGTGTGACCTACAAACACAAAAGATTTTACCAGCAAGATTATGATTATTGCTGTCAAAAAAAACCCCAGAAACTTGGATAAAGTGTTTTCTCATTTCCAGATTTATCTATCTTTTCACAATGACATAATATATTGTAATGTACATTTACAGTACATGTTGGTAACACAGTATTCTTTATTATTTGTTGGGTTCATTACTCACATGACATTTAGTTGTAAGGCATTAAAAGTACACAGTATTTTTCAACTTTTTTAACATTACAATTTACAAAAAAAAGGAATTTGTTTTTCTTTTTTTTTTTTTTTTTTTTACATTTTATAATATTTATTGCTAGGTTGACACTAAGGTGTAGAAAAAGTTTAAAACATTTTTTTTTTTTTTTTTTTAAAAGATGTCATTAAAGTGTAAGAAATCAATATTTATAATTAGTTGTTTTCTTGTCTGTAAGAAGGTTCATATAAAATAAATTTTTTGCTTAATCAATGGAAAAAACCCAATGAATGGAAACATCAGGTTTCACTTCTCAACTCATTCTTGTAAATAAAAAAACAAACATGTTTGGCATCTATTAAATGTTAATAAAATATGCTGAAGTATTATTTATGATATATTTAATTTCAAAGCAGAATTGTCTTACCCTTATTTGTTTAAAAAAATAATAATAAATTCAGATACAAAATATATCTGGATAAATTACTACTACTTTCCTTTCCTTTTTGAGCTCTGACTAAGCAGGTCAGAGGTGAAGATCATTTTCTATGTTATCTGTGAGTATGAAGATTGGAGAAAGTAAAAAACAATTTTTGACATTTTGTAAGTAGGGGAGATTCTGATAAAATGAAATGTTAACCGACAATAAAGCGCAGCAAATCTCAGAAACTTGGACATTTATGGTCATATCTCACACAGGCAAGATGAAATATAAAGACATTTAAAACACCATCTGTAGTGTGATACGAATTGGTCAGCACACATGATGGATAGATGACTGATAGTATTTATACAGATGGTTCATTCATAGGCAGCAGGGATAGCCATGTTCCCCACTGGTTTATAAACAGGATCTCTGGTGCTTAGATACACATGTATTCCAGATACATGCAATATGTCTGTCGTGGTATGTGCTGCTTTGACCTTTATGAACATGCTTACTTTGTGTATGAAATTGATGTGCTTCTTTGTAGCTAAGACCTTTTTCCACTGATCATGTTAACAAAGGCAATGAGACTCATTATATCTTTAAAAAGGATAGTGGGAAAGGTGGAGTCATTGTGTGTTTCCTGTTATAAATGTTTTTAGGATTTTGAAAATTCTTTTTGTACACTTGCATCATCTGCAGCATCTTATACAGTCAGTCATATTACAAACATCTGATTTTTAAATGGCATGGTTCTTCTACTCCATTTTATGATCTTGTATTCAGGTGTATCTGTAAGTCACAAAGCTTTGAAATTTGAAGTGTATTATACAGCAGTGTAAAAACTTCATCATTTCATTTTTATCATCACGTTTTATGTAAAATATATGAATTATGCCTGTCTTAAAAAATCTTATCGAAAATGTTTGAATTATCTCATAACAGTAAAAATTACAAAAGAGAATTTCTACAAACAAAAGTTACAAAAGAGAATTTCTACAGACAAACAGTTTACATTGTACTGTTCACTCATGCTCCTTTGTGATTTTGAAAAGATAATGAATCTATAAGAAATTTCCTGGCCTTATAAAGAATTCTATTAATATGAATCTGCAGCTTGGAACAATTTATGGATAAATATAGGATTAAAGAGAATGGAACATACAAAATCCATCTGAGATAAAAAGAAGTTCTCTGATTGATCTGTGTTATTACTATTCTGACTCATATGCAGTTCAGTAATCCACTGTAACTTTGTAATGAATAGAAAGCAGTTATGTATCACATAGCCAGTTTGTATTTGACTTTGACTGTGTGTGTATCTGTCTGTAAGTATATATATATATATATATATATATATATATATATTAGATGTCAGTTGTGAAACATTGCTTAATTATGACTTGAGAGAGAAAAAGTTATTAACATCAACATGTATTTTTATCAAAGACAGGACAGTACATTCCAAAACCTTGGATAGGTCATATATAGGATAGTGGTGAGGAATGGAAGAGTTATTAAAAATATGTTTGTTCTTACAGAGTAAGAATATTTCTGTAACATAGTAAAAGCTGAGTACTTACACTAAGAAATGTTTATTGGATTTTCATTTCCATGGTTCTGTCATGCATGTCTTTTATTTTGTTTATACACTCCAGCCACACAGTATTAACATTGTGATAATTATCTGGTAATGCATACAACCTTATGTGACACTGCTTTTATGTTGGATGATTTTACAACCCAGAGAGGGTGAAATCTGCAGTACTAAACTAGTTTATGTAAGTTACACAAGAAACAATGTCTGATCCCTGCAACCCTCTGTGTAGTTAAGATTACCATAGGAAACAGCAACTAAAGTACAAAGGGTATGCGTAATTGGTGATTATTCAATTCTCTTTTTAACATGTCTGTGATAGGATTTGGAAGGGCAGCTGTTAAGATAACATGAGGTAAGAAATACTTGAAATAAGCCACAGGCCATCTGTGTAATAAGTAATTAAAAGTGATGAAAGAGTCCCCATCAACAACCAAAGGTTTCATGTATATAAACAATGGGAGATGGAACGAGGAAATGGAGAAATATTTTGCATGGCCGTACAAACACAGGTGTTGCATGAAACTGATAACTTTCACAGTTCCTTGTTTAAGCTGTACTGCCAAAGTCTCAATGATTATTTTCATTAGAGTTTTGCCCTCGAGAAATAAACTGCTAATTTTCATAAAATTGCTAATGCAAAGCAAAATGAATTAACAAATATTTGTTTAATGATACCCAACACATTTTATTCATGGTTTTCTGATTTCAAAGTTAACAAGTTTCTTTTTCTTGTATATGTATTTGTTTAATGATGATAATGAAAAAAAAAAAATCATGTCATCATTCTAATGAATACTCATTACTTTGGTATCTTTAATGCAGTGAATGAATAATAGTATTTTAATAATGGTAATGATAATGATAATGATAATGATAATAATAATAATAAACATTTAATTTGATGTGTATATTTTAAATTATAAAAACATGTCAGTATTTCATGGTTACAAATTATTTTTAAGACGACAAACTTTAGCCACCGCAACAGGGCCTCTCATAAACTAAGACCCATCACGTTTATCAATAAGTTATGATGTGGCCTATGACTTTCAGAAGCATCAAAATGCCTTTAGTTTTCCAGCATTTTGCTGCAGCATAATGCAGCGTTTTCCCCATGTCCCAAATGAATCAGAAGCCATTGCCATAAATTTCTTGTTTGTTCTACAGCATGAAATGAAAATTGGCCACAATGCGTTAATTCTTCAACATCAATATTACAGTATTTATGACACCTTGTCAGCTGATGATTCAAAACGATATAAATCAATGTGTCTAATTTGTATAATGTTGTTTACTGTGGAACATTCAATTAAAAGATGGTGCTGCCTGATCTCAATTATGCTGCGATGCTAGTTTACGATGACCATAAGGTGGTTGAGGTCTTTCTTTAATTTGGGGTTTTCTTTTTCTTTTTTCACTAATTTCCTTTTCTTTTTTTCTTTGTTTTTCTATCTATCTTTCTTTCTTATTTTCTCTTTTTATTGATTTGTTTTAATTTTAATTTTCTTTTTTAAAATTATGTATTTGAACTTTGATATATATAAAAAAAAAAAAAAAACTAATTTAAAAATTATTATTATAAAACTGCTGAATCGTGGTTACTTTTATCTTGAATCAGCTAGAGTTAGGATGTTTCAGTGTGTGGCCTGGTTAAAAAGTCATTTTAACAATTTCCTTTCATTTTTTACAACATTTTAATGTAAAAATGATGTGTCATTTTGACATTATTTTCAAAAGACACTGCTACATATCAGCAGCAGCAAGGAATCTTTTATTTATATCCACAAATCATGTATATCCACCGGCCTTTGATAAGTTAGTTTTGTGCCAATGATTAGAAGAGGAAATCGTCAAATGAACATATCAAGAAGGAAAAAAAATTATTCCTCGGAGAATAATTTATATGGTTTTTTAACCTATTCTGTAGATTAAATTACATAGCATTCAGTAAGCAATGCATTATTTATCAAAAAAGAAGATTGTTTTACTTGTGTCAACTATGAACAGGAAATCAATATCTTCTGATACATCTGTGGAGTTCAGTGGTTGGAACTGGTCTTCAGTGATGTTTTTTTACATCTACTTGTTTCAAGTGACGAGAAGAATATTTCAAAAAGTTACAACCAGTATATCACCTAACAGACACTCTTTAGAAATGTACAGACAGCTTTATACTTCGGTTATTCAACTATTGATACTCATTTTGCATGGCTTAAATCACTTGCCAAATTTTGTTAAGTCATGTTCATGTAAACTGAATAGCTGAGGAATGTGTGGGTGATCTACTCTACACCTAACACACTTCTTTCTTTTTCTTTTTTTTTACCCTTTGTACGAACAGCAGGTTTACATGTACAAGCGAAGAGAACCATCTACCTTTCTATGTAGGAAATAATCATTTGATCTTCTCCAAATAAGCATGGTGATATTGTGTACACAAATACCTGTGCATTATGTGTGTGTGCTGTGTGTCAGGTCTGGTTTCTCTGTTGGCTGTCCAGTCACCGGATACATTGTGTGAGAGATCTCATCTTGCAGATGTTTCTGTTTGGCCCACACAGATTGTATACACAGAGCAAGTCAGGTTACCAAACACTGAAACACCTTTCTTCCATCCACTAGCCATCACTGCCATGGCCAGAACAAATGGCTTTGTCTGAAGGCTTCAAACAAGACCTAACACTATAATAGTTGTGTTCTGTGCTTAAGAGATCTTTTTTTTTTTTTTTTGCTTCTGAAGTTTAAAACATTTCAATGAATTTTGAACTCCTTTTTGTTAAATCTCTTTGATTTGTAATAGATGTGAAGTCTAAAACATTTCATGTTTAAATTATTACTGTAAAAGTCCATATCATCATTCTGAATTGTGACATAAAATCTAAATTTTCAGCCCCACTTTTTATATCAGTTCCCTGAAGTTTAAGCTATTGTTTCAATATATAAATAACATCTCTGTAGTAGAAGACTGTAGGAAAAATTGTTTTTGTGACATTCGAAATTCTTTCCCCTGAAGTTTGAATAATATATTTGAAGTTTCAAAACAAGTTTATTCATGGGAAATACTAACTAAATGAAACTTATTAAAATAATTTAAAAAAAAAACTAAACTTTATTGTACATAATACATATATATATGTATAAATGAGTTGGTTTCTCTTTAATATAATGCATTAACAAAGAAATGTGAGAAGGACAATCAGCCTGAATCAAGTTTCATTATTTCTAAGAAGTAATTAACTAATTTTAAGTCAAGCTTTTTTGAAAATGTACCTAATTAATGTAAATTTCTCACCTGTCATCCTTGCACGTACAGGTAACAATTAACTGTTTTATCACCATCATCACCAAATAAAATTGATACAACACACATTTCACACACACTGTGATACAAACAGATTTCATAGTAACTTTTCTAGTTTTACCTCACTAATTACAACCCAGCTTCATTTTACTCAGCTTACATAATCCTGCCTGTATTTTTTCTTACATAAGCTAATTTAGGAGTTTAATGATTGAAGAGTTTGCTTTATATGTGCCGAGTGGAACAGCTAGTTAGCAATGTCCTTGATTTCCTGCATGGACTAATTTACCATTTGATACATGCTCTTTTCCAATTTGCAACCATTTCCTTGTGCTGTCAGTATCATGTGTTGGCCACAGACTGCAAGGAAGTGCAGAGCGAGATAAAACTTTGTAATGGATGGCACGAATCTGTCTAAAGAACTCGCCACTGGTTTGTTTGGTTTCTGTATCATGTCTAGAGTGACAGGAAGCCATGTTACAAGCAGAATTGATTTTAACTATTTCATTATGTCATCTTGAATTTTTCACATTTAAATTCTTATCATGTGGCATTTTTTTAAGGATATGTTTTAGATTATTGTCTGTGGACTGTGACATATCTTTACTGTATAACAGATCAGTATTGATTATATGTGTTTAAATATATATGTTAAAGAACTGCTAAACATGTTCAATAAAAATTAATCCAATTCTTCAAATAGCTTCTAAATATTAAAATGTATGTGCTTTGCGATATTATTATTAATGACTGACAATTAATAATCAGTCATTGTTTATGCAAAATAATTTATTTTTATTAGATACATGCATAAATAATTATATTTACTAATTTTAATATAAAATCTTTTAAAATATTGAAAACATGAAATATATTAATCTCTGCATTTCCCAAACAAATCATTTTTAAAGCTTCCAATTTTTTTTTTTTTTTTTTTTTTTTTTAAACTTTTTAGAAACCAGTGTGATCATATTATAGGAAGCTCTATTCCAGTTCCTTCATTGAGCATAATAATTTAATTAAGTAAATTGCATCTTTTTCTTTTTGTGTTTCAAATATATGATGCACATTATCTGCTTGGACTGACAACACACCAATCACTTGCTTAATGTTCTCTTCAAACCAGCACTGTACAAAACGATACATAAACCAGAGTTAGCTGGAACGAAGGCAAGAACAAAATAACACATCAAGTGAGAGCCAGGACAAGAAGCTTACTTTCAACTGCATGTTGTGAATGCTTCAGTGGCCAGTTCTTCGTGTCACCGTGCCTCGAAGCTAAGGATTTCACAACTTGTGAGCTTAGTTAATCAGAATGGGTCAAGTGTGTGTATTTTATGGTGAATCTTTTATTTTTTTGTTCTATTAGATTTTTTTTTCCTCGCAAAAGGGAAGGAAAATGTTTTTTCTAGTATGACAGATTAGACTAATGTTTTGCTGCTGGCTGTAATTTTTTTGTTGTTGTCGTATTATTGATTGTGTTTTATTGTCCCTTCCTGTGGATATAGACTTGGTGATGCCATGCAGGGGCAGTTCTGTAGTCAAACATCTTTGAGAGGTGAAGAAGCAGGATCTCTATTTTCTCTCTCTCTTTGTCTGTTTTTCTCTCATTCATTAACAAGGAAGTATGAAATCAGAAATCTGTTTTATCATTCTTTAGTTCAAATTTCTTTCTTTTCTTGTTTTCTTCCTCTTTTTCTCTTCTTCCTTTTCTCTCCTCTCACTTTATCTTTCTTTTTCTCTGTGTTTCAGTCTCATTTTTTCAGATAAAAGCATCGACAGCAGGTGGTAACAAATTAAACAATCCGTATTTCTGCCACTGAGTTTGAATCTGTTGAAACTTTAGGATTTACATTGGGAACCACGCCAGGATTTGATTTGATTTCATTTTATTTTATTGTTTTGAATATTTTTTTTTATACTCAGGGTTATTGAAGAAAGATTTCAGAAAGATTTCAGTTTTCTAACACGTTAATTTTGTTTTGAAATTTTCTCTCACTAAATATAAGTTAAAAGAAGAGAAAAACAATTTAAAAAGATAAAAATTTTAGAGGTGATATGCTGAAGAAAGTCTGAAATGGAATATCTGAATGAGGCTACGTGCACAGTTACATAATAGCACCTCAACTTTAGAAGAACATTTTTCATTTAGTGTTTTCAACAGCCTTAACCTGGCATGATTTCAATTAGGGTGATAAATAAATCCAAAAAAAAAAAAATCTGAAAAAATCTTTTGACAAAAGTTTGTTCATTATGTGACTGGAATTCAGCCAACTGTTTGCTTGTTCCCACGAAAATCAAGTTATAGGCAAACCAGAAAAACAACAACAAAATAAAACCTAAAGGTTTCTTCATATTCAAATGCAAATTGTTTTGCTATTTTAATACGTTACTCTTCAGCTCTGTTTTATGAGCTCCCACCCACCCAGAGAGCGATAATGCACAACCTTTTCACAAAGAAGTCGTGCAGAATTTTAGGAATTCACTGTTAGTAGATTTAGTAACACAGGTGTGATAGAGGTACAATTGCTTGCCAGAAATATTAGCAACCGTCTTCAAGTGCAGTTTTGTTTTTTAACTTTCTCTGCTGCAGTGTGAAAAGAATCAGAAAAACAATACTGCTGTATTATATATATGCAGGTATAGAAATTCATTTAGCAGGAGCTGTTTGTTATTTTTTTTAACAGAATATTTGTTTTTACTTTGGAAACCTGCCATGAACTGAAACTCAGTGTTTGAACTCAAGTTTCTAAGCTATTTTTTTTATGATGCTACCTGATAAATTATTATTATTATTTTTTTTTTTTTACATAGAATTAAATTCACTGTGCAGTATTTTTAAGATTTAAATTTAGCAACGGTTCAAGCATGACTCCAAGGGTGTGAATTCCTAGAAAATATATTAGTGTTTGTTATCTTAGAATTCAGTCAGCATAAGAAAACAAATGTTTCTGTCAGTGTGTCAGTAACAAAGCTTCGTGGCATTTTTCACATTTGTAGTCTGTATTTGCCACAGTAGATGTATTTTCCTCATTGGTTAAGTACTCAACTGAGGTAAAATGGGTTGCAGGATCTATTCTTGCTGTAGCTGTCATTGTACTATTTCTGATTAGTTAAAGACACGTGACATGTATCTCCAGGTTTATCATATTACCTGATTTTTTTAGTGTGAGAAATTTGCTTATGCAGCCAGTGATAACAGAACAAGATTTTTCTTGTATACTGTCATAAAATATCTTTAAGCAATCATTTTTTTAATTCAAAAATTCATTTCTTATTTTTTGTTTATTTATTTATTCATATGTTAATTTGACTAGTCAAATTTAAGTCCTTACTCATATATAAAAATATTCATAATTATAAATGATGTTGTGAAAAAAAGTAAAGTACAATTATAGACCCTGTTTTCAGTATTGTTCAAAACAATTGTCAACCATTAATGATTTATTGTACATAACAATTGTGTAATACAAATAATAATGCCTCAGAATGCTATTAAATTGTAATAAAAATCTCTGTTCTTAGTAATTGAATGTATCGGAGTAATAGGTAGTAAATTTATGTGGCATGTCACTGTTAATGTTGTGACATGGAGGAATAATTTGTGAGTAAAATTTAAAATAAAATTGTGTTAAAGCTATCACCATAATGGACAAAGAATGGGAAAATAAATATATACAAATTAAAATTTGTATTTCTTGCAAAAAAAATTATTCCCTGAAGCAAAAGCAATAGATTTAACATGAAATTGCAAGTAAAGGGGAAAAAAAAGTAAAAACTAAAAAAAAAAAAAAAAAAAAATTACATTAAATGGTTTAAAATCATTATCAAAATATCTAGTTTTATTTAATTTGGCTTCTTCTGACCAAGTTAATTTGTAAAAGTATTAGTCTTCAAAATTTTAAAATAAAAACACACTACTTCCTCATATTCATTTTTTTATTTTATTTGATGTGTTAGAAAGAAAAAGAGAAAGAATGAGAGGATAGGACAGAGAGAGAGACAGAATTTTCTTAGTATTTATATTAAAAAAAAGCTACATTCAAATACTATCAGATTATTTGTTAAAGACTCATTATTGTATCAAATGCCATTAAGTCTATTTACCACACTGTATTCTGCCTGTATAATATAGCGTGTGATCAACTGTAACTGAAATTGATTTTCAAACAAGCCATTTTAAAACAAAATGACAGCTCCTGCTACCCTGCAATCTGCCATATGTTGTTTTAATAAAATCCTACAGTCAGTAATGATAAAATAATTGTTACTCTCTCCACTGGAATATTACCTGATGCTGAGAGCTGAAGCTACAACAGATCAAACTGAGATTACAAGCCATAAATTAAGACCATTATGGCCCATGCACTCATCGGAAGGCTGAAAATTCAATATTTTTCATATCGTTTGATTTTCTGCCAGAAGCAATGAGCAGGTGTTCTATGGCAAGGGCTATTGTCCCCAGTAGAAAATGTTGACAGATTCGAGTTCCTGGTTTTAAAGAAAAACCATTTGCTAAAGGCTCTTTTTTTTGTCTTCTGAACATCTTTGACACTTCAGAACTGGATTTCTGTCCTCATAGACACTGTGTTCTTGGTTTTAAGTTGTTCTTTTTTTTTTTTTTTCTTTTTTTTTTTTTCTCAGAAAATTTTCTTTTGGCACATGGCTAGATGTTAATGCTGTCCCATCTGCTGTAACTACTCCAATGTGGGCCTTGTTAGCCATTTGGTTTGTAATCAGGTCTGAGAGTTGACAGGACTTGGTCACAAAGACATCACATGACGTGATTAATTCTGAGTTGTTACATGATCATCTTACATGTTTCAGTCTGTCTGAGCAGTGAAGATCTTGCTCTGTTCTCTAGTCCACAACATAATCTCATTACATCTCAATGCTTGGCTTGGTCTAGCTCTTTGGTAAAGAGATGTGTGAAATGTAAAAAGGTCACGAGATCATGCTTTGATGGGCTGAAATGATGATTTCTTAGTTGATCATCTTATTGGCCTGCGGCTGCATTTAGAAAGGCTCCTGTGTCCAAAGAATGGGTGTGATATAAGTTTAAAATCAATTATAGCCATCTGGGCTATTAGTTGTTTTAATCAATTTTTTAATCAATTGTGATAGCCTCGCAGTATATATATCAAAGAATGTTTCAAACTGATAACTTCATAATGTACATGCAATCTTTGTGGGTTTTTGATTGTTTTATTTCATTTTATTTATAATTTTTTTTTTTTTTTTTTTAATCAAGCATTTCTATTCTAATTTTACATAATATTCCAAGCTGCTATTTTCTGCTTCAAATAAAATAAAACAAAACAAAACAAAACAAAACAAAACAAAACAACATGTAACTAGAAGTATCTTGTAAGAAAGTCTACCCTAACAAATCATGTCATTACACAGAAATATTTCTATTCACAATAGTTCATCATTCAGTCTTTACACATGGGCCAAATAATAAATTAAAATTCAGTTGATTTTAATTTTAAATTTTTTTTTTTTTTTTTTTTTTTTTTTTTTTCTAAATTTAATGACTCAACTAGCAATGATATGTTTTACTCTGTCACAAATGAGAACAGTTTATATATTGTGTATTATCTTTTTGCAGTGACATTTAACTTACTGGAAACCTGATACTGCAGACAGAGGAAGTGACAGGTGAGCCTTTATATGCTTTTCTTCACTTCATTTAATAAAATTACATTGTTTAGCATTGTATTTTTTTGTTTATTTTAGACAGCTGATTTATGTTTGCTTTTTATTTATTTTTTTCTTATTTTTCCTGTCCATTCTTTTTATAGCTCACACTTTTTTTTTTTTTTTTTTTTTTTCTATTCTTTCTTTTTTTCTGCCTTTTTCTCATTCATTCCTTCTTTAATTTCTTTCATTCTTTATTTCTTCTTCTCCATTTTTGGAAAAGGTGTTATAAAACATACAGCTGCAGTCCTACATGAAAATAACACTGAATAATTTGTAACAATATAAAAAATAACAAAAAACATTCACACTTTTATATTTAGAAATTATATTTACTTTGTTACATTCACAAAAACTAATGTCTGCATGAAATACGCTGAAATCTGTTTACATGTTTCTATCAACAAGCTTGGTCACCTTTTTTTTTTTTTTTTTTATCTTCCCAAAATGACTTTAATATTGTCACACCTACAGATTTTCTTGACACATTGCTTCAATTTTAGTCATTCTGCTGTCACCTGCTAAAGCTGTTATATTTCACTCCATGTTTTATTGCTTCATTTTTTTTAAAAAAAAGGAGAGAGAAAAATAAACTTTGCGTCACTATTAAAATACCAGACATATCACTGCTAATGTGAACAATTGTTTGACTGGCCTATATATCTTCTTTCATCCACCAGCTGTAATGAATAAGGTTTTTCTGTCCTAATTAACTAATATCTTAAGTATAAATTATCAGTTTTTGTCTTCAAGGATTATATTAGCCATGTGACATTATCAGTCATTTTGGCTGCATCAGCTGCTTTTAGACCTTATTACATGATTATATAAAAACAATCGTTGGTCTCTTTTATATTGTACGTCAGTGAATAGTCCATATTGCATGTTCATTTCGATCAAACAAAATTTTTGAAAAAAGTGGTATCCAGCTTAATGCAGTTTCCATTATAGACTT
The DNA here is from genome assembly GCA_012295275.1 of Chrysomallon squamiferum. Lineage (NCBI taxonomy): Eukaryota > Metazoa > Mollusca > Gastropoda > Neomphalida > Peltospiridae > Chrysomallon > Chrysomallon squamiferum. The sequence continues at coordinate 26,701,015 of CM022671.1, forward strand.
AACATGTACAACTGGTTTTAAATTAGGGGTGTAATAAACTTTATATTGTATGACTACATGGACATTAAACAATCCATGCGTGACTGGATGCTGTATGTTAATCACACCACATTCTTGTGGCTTGGAGAGTCTCAAAATCCTTGCTTCCCTGTGTGTATCAAGTGTCAGAAAATTGTTGTGGTCACCATAAAAAACAGGACCAATAAAAGGGTAAACTCTAAATAAACCTGTGGGCATGGAAACGGGCGTTGTTTAATAAGTATTGTTTTGTGATGTTTGACCCTAAAAGAATGAGTGATAATGTTGAATGTTTAATGTGATAATGTTAAAGGGGTTTTTTAGTGTTTTTTTTTTTTTTTTCCAGTTTTGTTGTAAAAAGCAATATGAATAAAAAGTTTGAAATTTCATTTGTTTATATACAACATGGTTTTTTTTTATTAATTTATTTTGTTAGATAAAGATGTAAAAATGTTTCAGTGTCAGGCTATTCATTTGTAAGTGTGACTGACCATTATACTATACAGTTAAGTAACTTTCAGTGTTGATGTTAAAATGTCTGTTGTGTGAAAACATGTACGATAATAAATGGATTTATCTTTAGCATTTTTGAGTGTTTGAGTCTGTCATGCATTGGATTATTGTCCCATTCCTGACAGAGTTCCAATTTTGACTTGCCAAAGGACATGGCTTATATTTAACAGTGTAAAGGATCTTGTTACATATTACAGGTTTTGTTTTGACTTGTTATAATTATTAACATGAGATATTGTTTAATATCAATTAATTTATTCAATCATTGTATCTTAAAATAAAACCTAAAATATACATGTTCATCATTAGTTTTACTGACAGAAATAATTCTAAATATAGAACTTGGAATTTTTTTTTAAAACTATACAATTTATATATAATATCATAAATGAATTTAGATCAATTAGTCAATGATATGTTTATGAATAAAGATAGACACTAGCATAACCAAATGTGTCATACACCTGTCACACAGTGTTTACTGAAAACACTTATCCCATGGTGATTAACACAATGAGCACCAATAGAAATTTGCTATTCTAGCACTTAGAAGATGAGGCCCCATTTATCCCTTCTACATTTCCCTGACTGAGTGACACACAATGCTATCTGTCAATCAATGTCACCTATTCCATAGGAATCTAAATCGGTCTGAGCTAAATAAAACATTCATTTGCCATAGACTGGGCTAATGAGGAAAATTGCATGCATTCATTCAGACTACTCAGAGCAAGTGTTTGATAAACCAACAGTGTGTGATACTAAGCAAGGCAGGATGTCATCCACTCTGCAAGCCAGCTGTTAGCTGTAAACGTTACTGCTTTTGTTTTAAGCGTTGTCTTCTTCCTTGGACAATCAGGTAATTAAAACAGGTGGAGTCACTTATATTCCCAGTCACTCAGTGGGGTCTTCTTTATTGTGATAATTATTTAGATGTTAGTTGGGTAACTCGTCTTAATGGCCTGCTTTGAAAGCTTAATGGTCTGTATTGATCATTTGCACATTTATTTCACAATCAGCAAAGACTGTATATCACTTCCACTTTTTTCGTTTTTGTTTGGAATTTAATTTGGGAGTTGATTTCTTACTGCAGACTTTGGTAATTTCAGGAATTTCTTCATTTTTTTTTTTTTTCTGGGAAAAACAACAAAAAAAGTAAATTACTTGTATCACAGCAACAGAAAATAACTCATCTAAAGACTGTGTGTGTGTTTCTGTATGTTTGAATGTATGTGTTAGACTGGTGCATTAGTATTTGTGTATTAGCTAAACGTATGAATGTTTAAGTTTTTATGGTATGTGTATGTATGTGTGTGTCATCATACATATGCAAATTTATGTGTAATTGTTATAAATGAATAATCAATTTAAAATTAAAAATGACTTCATAAATAAGATTTTTGAATATTTAAAATAAATAAATAAATAGGCTAAATAAAGATGCATATTAACATTTTGATCTGACCCAGTAATCACAAAAGAAAGGTTGTTAACATCAAAAGTGATGAAGCAGTGATGTGGAAATCTGCAGAAGAGATAAATGAGAACAATAGCAGGGTTATCAGCCGTTGGTGCTGTTGGCCTGATGCCAGATGACCTACCACTGAAAGGTTATCATCCTTCTGTATCACACACACATATACATTTCATGTATGGATATGTGTTTATCAAGTACTGAGAAATAACTCTTTATTGAATACCTCTCAGTGGAATACAGGAATAGTTTTCTGGTGTCTTCTGGTACAGAAAGTGTCTATTCATATCGGAATAACTTAATATGTAATCACAGATATGTTCTGTTTTTACTGTCAGAAGATTTCAGTATTTTTGTTTATATATGTAAGTTTTGTGCAGTTTATGTCCTTTTGTCTTAATTATTGTTAAAGAATTTCCTTTTTCGTTTATATAATTTTTTACATAATTATAAAGGCATTAAGTAATTATAATTTATAGTGAATGAAAAAGAAAAGTATTATTCTTATTTAATTATTTAAAAAATCAGTGGTTATAATATTACATATATCCATGTACATTAAAATGTTTTCTGTCAAGTATTTATTTGGTAAAGGATAAGAAGTTCAACAGTTATCTCCCCTGACTAAGTTCAAAAACACCATCTTTTCCAGTTGTTCAAGGGAAATTTTCTGGACCTTTTTTACTTAACTCAAAATCATTGCAGTCATCCATCATGTGTAGAAAATGTACAGCTACAAAATGTATGCTTATGTATTGCTGCATAGGTTGTTTGCCAAACAGTAGGCTGGTTATTATTATTTTTTATTATTATTATTTTTTTTTTTTTTTTTTTTTTTACATTTTTAAATCAACATACAATTTAAAAAAAAATGATTATTTTTAAATATGAATAAAGAATAATTCCTAGCATTTATATGTAAACACATCATTTTATAATAGGTAACATTCAACTTTAACAAAAGTCAAAAACTGACATTCAAAATTAACTTTCATCATAAAAGCTCACAAAATGTGGGTTATTATTATCTTTTTTAACCATCTTTCCTTCATTAATGGGATCACATAACACTTTTTTCATATACTCAACTCCAGTATGTTTGTTAAAGACAGGAAATCTGATTGGTTTGAAGTTGTAATTTAAAAAGTGTTTGCTGGGCCCCCTATCTGCAGTGTCATCAAGTGTGAACACATCAGATGACTACAGAAGTGGTCTAGTTCAGTAGTTAAACAGTCCACAGTAATAGTCAAGTGTGGAAGCTGTGTACAGCTTCGACAGTAGACGTAACCTGTACTTTAATCCTACCAGTGTGTATTGTTGTAAATGTATCTGATGATTGCTTAATTTAATTATTTTATTTATTTATTTATTTTTTTGTTTGTTTGTTTTATTTATCATTATCCTTATTATCATAATCATCTTCATTATCATTATCATTATTTATTACCATCATTATCATCATGATAATGATCATCATCATTGTTAGAAATAAATAATCTTCACACACACAGACACACACACACACACACACACACACATTTACATCAATAATATAAAGTAGTCATGAGCCCAGTCTGGAATGGGAAATATTCTAAAGGTTTCAGTATAGAGAATTCCTCTTGAAACTTGTCACAAAACACTCTCAACAAATATTCACCATTTTGCTTAATGTTAATATTTAGTAACACTGGTGAATTTCAGGAAACAATCATGAAAGTAAATTGTTGCACTTTGAACATTACCAAAGTACTATTCTTGTCAACAATGAATAGATTTGAAAATAAAAGCTGCAGTTGTTAATATTAAGTACATGTAGCCATCTTTAATTATTGTTGTTGCAGTTTCAAAGCTGTTGATATTTGTTTAAGATATATTATTATTATTTTTATTAATTAATATCATTTTGTTTATTTTGCTTATTAATGTAGCTAAGCTTGCTTTTAATTTTATTATATGCTTCATTTATTTCTGATTTGTCTTTTGTTTGATGGTTTTGTTTTTTAGGTGTTTTTTTTTTTTTTTTTTTTTTTATTTTGTTGTTTTGTTTTTTTTTTTCTTCAGGCTGTTTAATTTTAAAAATAAAGTAATTTTTTGTTTCTCAGATTAAAACCCTTTAAAATCAGTGCAGTATTAAAACAGAGTGAAACATAAGTGCATGAATACACTCTAATAGGTTACATTGTGTTTCAATGTTAGAATAAACAAGCACATAACATGTGAAAACAATGTGATACACTGTACTAATAACTCCAGCCTAAAGCTCTTATTACTTCAGTAATAATGTGAAAAGTATTGGGGTTTTTTCTTCCTGTTTCATGTAGTTGTTTTGTATGCTATCATGTTATTATAGTCCAGATACATAAATATTTATCACTTTAGAAATGGAAACCCCAAAAGAAAGAAACTTTTCTTTATAAAAAGGTAATTTGAGAGAATAATGTATGATCTTAATGAAAATAAACTTTGCAGCTCTAATTTAGATATTCCATTTTTGATAAAGAATTGATATTTTATATGTGACATCTACAACAGCTGATTTTAAAAAGTGGAGGTACCTTCATTAGAATGGATATAATTTTCAAGATAAAATCTGTATATATATATATACAAAAATGTAAAAAAAGAAAAAATTGAAATAGTTGTATGGTTCCTCTAGATCCATATACAATTTTTAGATTCCAAAGATTTATTGACAAGAACTAATACTATTTAATATAGATGAGAAGAACTTATCTTTTTTCCTTATTGATTTCTTTGTGAAGATTTAATAATGTCCACACTTTTGCTTTGAAAATCTGTGATTAAATTACTGTGGTTAGAGCATTAGTCTTTGAACCTCAGTGGTTTAAAAAGTCTGTTCAGTGTTACATTACAGTGTGTGAAATATCCAGCTGGCTTAGCTTTGTCTGATACAGAGTATATTACATCAGTTGTGACTGTTCCAATAGGCACCCACCCTGTCACACCCCACTCCTACCAGCTGTGCCAGCAGTCACACCCGCACCCTCCCGATTTACATACAAACTCATAACACAGACGCACACAGCTTCACAACACAACACAACACGTTTTTCTGTGTGTTTTATTTACAAGAGATCCCTAACCCCGCCTGTATGGAGCGCTCCCTGTGACAGTACAAAGCTAGGCCATTCCCCATTGGACAATCCACGCTCCATTCATGCTCAAGGCCCAGACCAACTCACTCAGATACTGCATTCTTTTTATCTGTGTAAAGTTCAGTGAGCCAGCCCAGTCTTCACAGGATAGCTGCAAGGCCAGGAAACCCATGCAACAGTTGGATTTGTGAGTTTATTTTACAGTAATGTTTTATTTGCCGATAGCTACTAGCTGGTAGCGAACTATCACCGGTAGCTTGCTGGCAGTGAAATACACCTCAGGTTTTTTTTCTAGGTGTGATCTGAGAGAATATGCGCCTGCTATTGTGAGTTTTTTTCTTCTATCTGTGCGTGCTTAGTGAAGGATAACTTTAAAGTTTGCTGGCCATGTGAGTGTTCTGTGGTTTAAGATTATTGGATTTCTAATTTGTACATGGACGGTGGTGAAGATTTCTCTTGGATTTGTACCGCTTGGTTGTTGCATGATTAAACACAGGTTAGTAAACTTGCTGGTCATAATGTACATACATGTGATATACAACAGGACTGGGTGTGGCTACACTTGTTACAAATGTAACTTCTGTAAGGTGTGTTTTCTTACTTTTATGACTGGGAGTGTAACATACAAGTGTTCCTCTTTTTCAATACGTTTGCATTAGAATGTTACTTGTTAAGTGTTTTTTCATTTTCGTAACTACAAGAATAACTTTTAAAAGTCACTGCTTGGAGACACTTGGTCTGTATTACAAGGTTAGTAAATAACCTGAAGTATTTAAGACCGCTTTAATACTGTTGTGTTAATTCAGATAGTACATACAAATAGAAAGTTAGTCTAGCCATAAACACACAGATATAAGTATTTTAATATATAATTATTTGGAAAGTAGTTTTTAAATTCATGTAAATTTGTTAAAGGGGTTAACAATAAATGCATCAAAACAGACAGTTAGATAATAATATTATAATATACATGACTAATATTATAATACATGAGTGACTATTATTATCCAGACTCTGTCAGTCTTACATACACACACATCTCATATGCGCACAGTCCACATGTGTACATACAAATGCACAAATAATTAAAACATGCTGCACAAAGCACACATTCTTTCTCTCTCTCACTTTTTGTCTGTCTGTTTCTTTTCACTTTGTCTGTCTGCTTTATCTCTGTCTCTGTTTCACACATTAACACAGACAGACAGACATGCACTAGATCTCAAACAAAAAAGATCATACCATTCAGCCACCTTCTTTTTATTTAATACACAAAATATCACACAGAGCTTTTTTTTTTTGTGTGTGTGTGTGTTTAATTTAATACATTATTGATACTAAAGACAACATGATCAATATTATTACACTGATCTCAGAATACATTAACTCTCAGCCATTAGTAACAGAAAAAAAAAGTCATCAATTATATTAATGTTGATTAAATGGTGACGATGAATAATTAAGCTGGCAGAAATGTGTCGGTACAACAAAGCAGACACACAACATCTAACTCGAATACTCTGATAAAACAATACAGGAAATCCTTATCACATTACCTGTCACTTAGCTAAAAGAAAGTAGCTTTAACCTTTACACACCGTGTTGTACACTTAATCAGCATGAAGCAATGCTCACCTGTTGTCTGTATAAAGTAACCTGCTTTTAATTACCAGGTAGGAAAACAGGGATAAAGTTACTGACTTGTATTTCCTTTCTGCTGCTGGATGTTTGTTTGTTTGTATTAAAGCGCAGTAGGTCTACCCTACATATTCACCTTATTCAAACGTATTAACACCTCGTTAAAACTTAATGGTGAACTTAGAAGAAAAAAAAAAGCTCTTTCTTATTACAATGTCTTTTTTTTCTTTCTCAAATTCAAACACTGCTCAACAGTTGGCTTATTAAAGGCATTATTTCTTATTTTCTTTTTCATTCCATTTTTTTTTTTTAATTATTTATTTGTTATTAAATTATTATATTATTATTAGTAGTAATAGTATTAATATTATAACTTTTTAGTTTTTAGTCCCAGCATGACAAATCATTTTTTTAAAGACAATATATTGTTTTGTCTTTTTTATTATTATGATTGTTTTTCTTTATTATTTTTTTATTTTATTTCTTTTCATCAAAATACTGTTATTTTATGGAGATGATTCTCTGGTGTAATCAGAACACAGATGTCATTTTATTAATAATAAATACTGCTCACTCTTTTTATGATCTTTGTGTCATTTTGACCAAATCCATTTTTGAAATGTGTTATTCCAGTAGCTGTGAGAAATAGATTTTTCGTTAACTGAAAGAATTTTCAACATTGTTTTCAGAAATAAACACTATATTTTTATGTTTTACTTCATGCAGTTTTGACTAATTAATGATAAATGACACAAAACAATGTTATTTAGGTCATAACAGGGAGAAAACGTCTGGCCATGATGAAATAATTAACCCACTGTCTGTCTTCCTTTATTTCTGACACAGACATAGGCAGACATGCAGACACTATGGTGAAGAAATTACCAACAGTACACTATCTATCCTATAAATATTGATGATGCAATATGTGACATCCCGTTTAAATAACATAGGCATGAATATTTATAAACTAACACTGAATCATGCACACATACATTAATCTTTAAATATTTCTCTCCCAAGTTTTTCATTTGACACAGGCAGATGTGTATTTGTTATCTGTTTTCTAAAGTAACAACAGGTTCCTTTGTTCTGACCTACCTCTGTGTTTAATCTCACAACTGTTAGTTTTCCTCCAGTGCTGTTTGTTGTTGTTAGCTGACTACTTTCACCAGGAAGAGAACTGGTCAGTAATAGCAATACATTTACTGATCATTAGCGAGGCAGGATAAAGTAATATACTGTAGATTTACTGTGCATTTTCTATCTGAATGCTGGCTGTTTCTGTCAGGACAGAAACTGTAATGCCCATAATTACATTTAATTATAAACTACTATGCAGTATAAAACAATAATTGTAGACTTATTACACAACTCTGTGCTGGCTATATCATTTCTGAAGAGTACTGATCATTTACTTAACATTAGCTAGGCAAGATTAAATAATATACTGCTTTGCAGTCAGTGATATTGTATTATATTGCTATGTATCTAGATGTCTGTTGACTTGCTAGGTCTGACAGGAAGAAAACTAGCCAGTGGTAGTTATACATTTAATTATCCTGAACATGTAACACAAAATTCTTCATTGCAGACATTTGCATTTATACACTGTTATCACATTCTGCATGCTTGTCTGAATGCTGTACATTGCTACCACTGAACAAACCAATGCATTTAATCATAAACCCAGAGCCAATATTAAATACTGTGTTTTGGATTAGTTTGTATAATACTGCTCTATCTCTAAGAGCATGCTAGATCCACCAGGAATAAAAATGGCCAGTAATATCGATACATTTAATAATCAACAGCTATGTACTTTAAAATATTGCACCATTATAATAGTATTACATGCTCTGTGTGTGCTGGCCCTTTCCACAAGGAAGAGTTAGAGCCTCTCATATCAATACATGTAATTATCATGAGCCAGATGATACTTTACTGTAGTCATTTGTATCTGCACATGTGTATTGAAGGCTTTTATAGCAGTATATAGCTTAATGTGCTAAATTTTTGTCACCAGGAAGTAATCTGGTTGATAATAGGTAAAGATTTTTTCTGCAGTAGAATTAAGCTGTGCATATGTTTTAAAATCCTTATTCTGTTAATATCTGTCTGTCTGACAATATTTGTGTGTATGAGAGTATAGGTAACAATGTATTTTAGAAAAAGAAAAGATTGTTTTACATTAATATTTGAGCAATTATTTTAAATTTATTATTAGTGGTATTACCAGTAGCAGTTGTTTTGTTATAGCGTGGCAGCAGTAGTAATAGTTTATTTTACTGCTGTTCTGTTTTCATACATTATATATTAAAAAAAAATCTCTGAAATAATTACAATCCCATTACAGAAATGTTCGAATCCTTTTTTTTTTTTTCCTTTTGAAAAGACAGACATTCCAATGTCATTATATTTAGAAAGTAACATGATCAAAGACATGCCTTCCTCCATAAAACTTTGTTGTTTTTCTCCCAAGTCTTTTGTCCTCAAGCCAAACTTGTAAACACATCATCTTGGCTTCTGTGTTCTAATGAGTGTCACCAAGGCCACAGAGATTGTTCAGTGTAATCTGAGTTTCATCACAGCTGTATACTTAATAGCATAATTACCAGGTGTCTTCATTTAGCTTCAGTGTTAAGAGTTCAGTCACAGGTATATACTTAATACATTATGATGTGGCTTTATTTCTTCAGATGAATTGTGGCTCAATGCTAAGACAATTGATGTGTCTTAGAATATGACATACAAACTCAAAATACACCATTTCATTTGATTAAACATTTGTTAAAGTTTTTTTAAAATGATTAATAAAAGAAACAATATAATAACTTTTAATGAATGTGGTAAAAAAAAAGGTTTCTTCACTAATCAGTTGTCTTTTGAAAATTTTTGTTATTTATTTTTAATATTTATTCCCTTTTTTCTTTCATTTTTCTATCATATATATATATATATAAATTTAATTTATAAGATTTTTAAATTTTAAGATGACAGGTAAACAGACTTCTGAAAAAATGAGCAGTCATGTACTAACTGGACTCAACACAAGAACATGTCTTACACAGAACTTCGTTTTGATGGCAGCAGTGAAGCCTGAGCAGGCATACTTGAACAGTTCTATCATGAATATAAACCTGCTAAACATTACCCACTTGAGAACATTACGTGCTTTGGTCACAATGTTAAAATTCCAGTGTTGAGAGGAATAAGAAGTAGATGAGATTTTTAAGACCATTTCTCCCTGTGTGGTTTTTACATGCAAGTAGAACTACAACATGTGGCTGCCATATCTTTCTCTACATTGGTATTGCATGTTTATCAAAAGGTCTATTGATATCACATCAGACTTCTATGTTTTTCACCTGAAATTGACACCTATTCACTTAGACCTTTGAAGGTGTGTGGGCAATAAATCACAAAATCTTTTATTCCATAATAGCTATTTTCTCATTCACAATCCCACTTTGAATAAAAAGAAAAAAGATATATATTCCCATGAACTCTTCATTGCTAACACTGGTAATCCTTTAGCTTATATGCATGACCGAACCATTTCAGTAAATGGTATTTTGTTCTTGTGTGTGTATGTGTCTGTGACTATTTTCCAGCTAAAGTTCAAAACCGGAGCCAGTGGCCTAAAACACTGTTTTTTTTTTTTTTTTTTTTAATTGTTAAACTTTAGGTATTTACCAACTTGATGTGTATGTATTTTGGATGTACATGTAACGATCTGACAGTTTGTCATTTTATAATGTTTAATATTTACTGGACAGCCATGGTTACTGAGATTCAGATCACCAACTGCAACACTTGAGATTAAGATGATTAGACAAAGTGGGTGTTATGAGTGACATCCTGAATGGAACGAAAAATACCATCTTACAAAATTATTATTTACCTGTCAAAACTTAGATCATTTTAGATAACTATTACCCTCAGTCAATGAATGGTTAAATAAATAACTTAATAAATGAATGAATACATGCTTTACAGTACCTGAACATATTTAATGTATATCATACATGACATAAAAATTATTGATACTAGAAAGGCAACCTGCTATTGTCAGGAATTATCTGCTGTTGTTGATTAATACAGATGATTCTGTGTCTATGTGTAATAAGAAAAGAATACATCACAGCTTACAAAAACTTTTTGGTTAGCCAGACTGAATTACCCATATTCCCTATTGCCTTCTGATATTTTTATGACACTAAAGACACATTTCTTAATCTGAACTTTTAGGTTCTTTAATCTTTTTGATTTCATAATGACATTTTTTTTTTTTTTTTTTATATTTATTTTTTCTTATTTTTCATAATTACTATCAGTTTCCATTTTATTATGCTATTGTTTTTCTAACTTTTTGTCTCTGTGTTGTGTGTGTGTGTGTGTGTGTGTGTGTGTGTGTTGTGTGTTGTGTGTGTGTGTGTGAGTGTGTGTGTGTGTGCATAGTGTACTTGAATTTAAACTTCTTTTTTTTATTGTATTTCACTTTCCGGTGGTGTCAGTGACCAGAAAAATATTTAACGTTTAAAGGTAATTTCACATGCAAACACAGAACAATGTTTGTATGTTATTAAATATTCATGTGGTTTGACTTGGCTTGTTTGGTTAGGTATTATTACCACCTACACCTGTGTGTGTACAGTGTGATTCAGACCAATATTTCAGCGCAGGTGTTTTGTCATCTTTGGCCAGGTAACATAACAGCCTTGACATTTTATCAACCAGGATGATTCGCTGAGTCACTTCTGTGAAGGCATCATTACAAAACAAGAGGTTTTGATGAATAATGATTGTTAAGAGAAATTACTGTTCAAAGTCGAAAAAGAAAAGTGAAGTTTAATAAATTAAGTTTGACGAGGTTTTTGTAAAAAAATAAAAATTGAAGGATCAGGAGGTTTCTTTTCTGTTTATATCTTAATCTATTTTTTTTTTTTTTTTTTTTATTTATTTATTTTTTTTTTATTTATTTAAATAATTTACTGAGAAAGGCAATTAATTTTTTTTTTTTTTTTTCAACTAAAATTATCAGATCATAAAAAATAATTACAGTTTTATTTAAAATATTAATAACATGAACAGTCACAACCACCACAACAGCAACAACAGTTATATTAAATTTACTTGTTAAAGACAAATGTGATTACATATGACATAACAAATCAGAAGACAGTCCTATTCGGTCTATATATTTGGTTGTTTCCAATTCCAACCAATGCCCAATTACTGGTTTATACAGCTGTGTGTATCACAGATCCCTTGGTTCTATTTCATATCAAAAAAAGCCTCTGGAGTAAAACCATGATTTTCATTTCAACATGTAATTAAATATTTATAACTTACATCTAATATAATTTAGCATTGAAATATGCTGAAGTAGTGTTAAAATAAATATTTATTAATTCATATCTGTTTGCAGAATACTGCAGTATTCAGTGTAATTTTTGCTATCAGCTAATAACTGCATTATTGTTCAGCTACAATCACAGTGTCTGATTGTTGAAAGATACTCAGCACATGACAAGTAATTAGTGTCAAGGTGTTTCAGTCACCAGTCATTTTTCACACTGCTCTGTGATTTTTCTACCCCACACCCCTCTACTTGCCTAATCACACGTTTTGTATGGGGTGGGGAGTGAAGGGTGTGTAGCAGTTAGTCTGTGGAAGGTTTTTTCTATTATTACTACCATCACTGAGTGTGTATTATTTTACAGTATCTGCCTGCAGGGAGTGGTTACATGCTTGAATGGAAATCTTTGATTGTGAGGTATTGGATAACAAGGCATAAGTAATTTCTCAGATTGTGTAACTCCTGACACATCTTAGAATGACACTGGGATCTTAATAAGCAGGAGCCCCAATGTATTGGCCCTAAGGCACGAATGGAGAAGGGATCAAACCTCTGGGAAACCCATTCAGGCTGGTTCCTGTGGTTGCTAGTCCCATTTGCTGGTTTATCAAAGGCCAGGGTGGGTTTTTTCCTGACAAAAAAAATATTATAATTTGTTTCCAAATGTAATCCATTTATCATCTCACATGGGAAAAGAAAGTTTTGTAATCTGATAAAAAAAAAAAAAAAAAAAGATGAAATATTTATCTTTAAGAATTAATAGGATAAAAAAGTTAAAAAATGCTATTACTTACAAATATTCAGATTAATGGCCCAGATGAATGTCGGCTTTGTTTGGATTGAAGTTTGCTAATATTTTCCCACTTTACCTGTTGCCGAGATCAATAGATATAGTTGACTAACCTTCATTAACCTGTGTACCTATCTTTTGTTAATATTGTACTTGAGGTAAGTCAATATACAGAGACTTTGACCACATCCACAAAACACTCATGAATATATTTGCTGGAGCAGCCAAAAAAAACTTAATTTAAACATTCCTTAGAAGATTTAACCTTTTTTTTCTTATTTGCATAAGTAAAATCTGGTAAAACAACTGGAGTGTGGTGTGGCTTTGTGGTTAGAGTGCATGCCTATAATGTGGGAGATTACAGGTTCTATCCTCCTTGGGCTGGTTCACATTATAACCAGTGTTTATCAAAGCATGTGGTTTTCTGACTTTGGGAAATAAAAAAGAATTATTGCTACCAGTCAGTGTATCAGTAGCAGCATGTTCCTTCTCAGTGGTTATTATAACAAAATCACAAAATCACAAAATCTAATAACTCAATGACAAATGTTTCAAGTTGTTGTTCACTCAGTTTAGATATAAAAGAGAAATGAATATTTAAAACAGTATTGTATGTAAATAGTAGCTTAGTGTGTGTTGATAAGAAGATTTTAATTCTTTCATTAAATGAACAATTAATGTATTCTTTAGTTTGCTACTGAGATGCTTCTGTATAATGAGTTATAAAAAAAGATGTGCGAATGAATAGTAGATTCATAGTATAATATTTTTATGCACTAAATATTTTTTAAGTAAAAATAATAATTTTTTATAAATTGCATTACAAAACATTTGTACTTTGTAATAGTAAATTTAGTATTTCTTTTACAGTATTTTGCTTTCATATTTCATAATACATAATAATTTTTTTTTTTTTTTTTGTTACTGTGTTCCTTTATTACTTTGTATTAGTAGTAGTTTCGTACAAAGTATTGTAAAATTAGAACATACATCTTTGAATAATTGATTTTAAATTCCATTTTTTTGTTCTTCCCATGTTGATTTAAGAGGGTATCTAAATACAAGATTATTATTACAATAAATTTAATTTTTTTTTTTTTTTTCCAGGTTGAGGTGAGATGGTGTGTATCTTGCTGATGTAGTAGTCATGACCCAATGGGATCATTTTTTAGTGTGTGTCGTCACATTGCTGGCTTCATGTCACTCTGTGTTCAGTGGCTATATTGTCAATGAATTCTCTAGCGGTCTGGAGAAGTCACAGTTCAGGCACCTGGTTAGAAACACCGAGACTAGAGACCTGTATATTGGTGCTGTTAACCACATCTTCCACCTGAAGGATGACCTCAAACTGCTGGAAACAGCTCAGACTGGACCAAAAATAGACAGCCAGCAATGTCCACCGGTCGAACGATGCACGTACCCACGCAAGTTAACAGACAGCTACAACAAAATCCTCCTGATTGACTACACCAATCATCATCTCATTGCATGTTCAAATTTGTTCCACGGTGACTGTGACAAACATCACCTTGACAACATCACTGTCATTGATGATCCTAACACCTTTGAACCAGTTGTTCCTAATAATGCAACTGCATCAGCAGTCGCATTTATTGCTCATGGACCAATGGAAGGAGACAAGCAGCCCAAAGTGTTGTATGTTGCTGCCACATACACATCTACAGGCATGCAGATCTTCAGAGGCAAAGTTCCTGCATTCTGCAGTCGATCGCTAGACACATTTCGACTGGTGAAAAAAGGATTTCGAAGCACAAAAATTGAAATAGAACCTCAGCAGCGGGCAACGTTCTCGGTGCGTTACGTGTACGGCTTTTCTTCTCGCCATTTCAGCTACGTTGTGACAGTGCAACAAGTGAATGTCAGGAAACAGATTTACATATCGAAAATTGTCCGAATCTGTCAGAATGACCCGAAATTCTATTCTTACACGGAGATGAAATTAGAGTGCGTGGTGGGCCAGACCGTATACAATCTGATCCAGGCAGCATACCTTGGTAAAGCTGGACACATCCTTGCCAGGAGTCTAGGCATTGATATGACTGAGGATGTACTGTACACTGTATTTTCACTGGGAAAGCTGAATACAAGCATTCCAACAGGTGAATCGGTTCTGTGTGTGTATCCAATGAGAGAAGTGGTGCGCACATTCACAGAAAGTATCCAGTCCTGCTTCAAGGGTATTGGAAATACTGGACCAGACCATATTGTGGCACCAAAGCCATGTTACAAAGCGGTAAGTGAAATCCACTGGTTCAGCTTTTATTTTAAAAAGTATGTGGATAAGGTGTAAGAATATCTCGTTAATATTTTTGAACTTGAAAACAAATGATTAAATAATAGGTCATTTTTGGGGGGGTTTTGGGTTTTTTTGTTTTTTGTTTTAAGGGATTGGATTTGTGCAGATATGTTTGTTATAGAGAAACAGAGAAAAAGGAAATTGAATGAATGCATGACTAATGCATAATTATCTTCAAAAAGAACATATCTAAAAGATAAGGATAATAATAATAATAATATTATTATTATTATTATTAAAATTAAATTAAATTAAATTAATGAATGCATGACTAATGCATAATTATCTTCAGAAAGAATTATCTAAAAAATAAGGATAATAATAATAATAATAATAATATTATTATTATTATTATTATTATTATTATTATTAATGTTATTAAAATTAAATTATGTAACTAATTTACACAGAAAAGATATAACAAATTAATTAATTCATTAGTGTTTATGCATGTTTATGAACATGTATATTCCAGGAATTTGTCAATTACAAGCAGGAGAGAAAAAAGTGAATGTTTATGTTTTTCTTTTATTTTTCGTTTAACTTTTAAGGGAAAATAAATAAAACCGAAAAAGGAAAAACAGCTCCTAAATTCATACATGTACAGAAATAATAATTTGTGCTTTGTCATTTGATTCTTGTTCATGGTCTACTTGCCAATATCTGCGAGATTGTAATAGCATTGTAATTACTTGCCCAACAAAAAATTCCTGGAATAGTGCAATTTTTGCCAACTCGACAGAACATTACATCAGAATTGCTTTTGAGCTGAAGTGGTATGAGAAGGAACAAATGAGCAAACAGATTGTGTAAATCACACCATTTGAGCCGAGACGCATTCCTTTCACAAAACGCGGGCTCACAAACAACTGCATCGCCACCGTTTAATCAGTTATTCATTTTCATCCCCACCTACCCCCACGACTTGGTGTACTAACTGATTTGCCTGTTACAGTCAAATCAGAAATCGGTAGGGGGGGGAATAATCGATGTCATTTTAGGTTTTGTATGCTTTAAGAGTGTTTTCAACATGACAGATTTAAAAAAAAAGAAAAAAAAAAGATAAAAAAAGATAAAAAAAAAAAGAATGAAAAAAAAAAAAGAAAAACGTAAAACATTATTCAGCAAAGATCAGATGAAATCAGTGCCGTTTATCAGCTGTATTGATCAACGGTAGGGCACATTACTGAATGAATTTCCAGTTTTATTCAATTTCCGCAAATGGCTGTTACAGTTTCCTTGTGAAATAAAACTGATTATTTGTAAACAGCTTCAGTCTGTTGTTTAGACAGATACATTGAATTCTAGATTTGTGCATGATTTGTCGAGATAATGATAACCAAAGTATTTTTATTTTAAAAATAAAACAATCCAGCAGAAACTGATATTGTAAAGCAGTGAACTGTGTACAAAGAAGTTGTTTTAGAATAGATTCTAAGCTGAAAATGTAGCTAAATTAAATAAGGTTTTGTCACGGATGTTATGTCAAGTATCATAATTACATGCTAAATATATCGTAATTCTGAGCTGAAGAATAAATACACAGCTTTTCTCAATTACTGAACAATTGATTCTATTTAAGTACAATAACAACCAAAAAATAAATAAATAACCAACATTAAAAAGAAAAAAAAAAAAGAAAGAAAAAAAAAAGTTGAACAAAAAAGAAATATAAACAAACAAAAACAAAACAGATAGTAATGCAGGATTTGCTGAGTGACTATATTTCACTTTATTTATGTCTGATCATATATAATTTTCTGTACATACATCTATTATTGTATCTGTACACATATCTGCACACATATCTGCATATACATCTGCATATACATCTGCATACATATCTACATATACTCAAAATCAGTTACACCCATAAACATCAAAACATGAAGTATATACATCACACATACATACACATATGTCCCATACACACACATATATACATAAATATAATACACCCATACATATACACATATATGTCATATGCAGCCATACACACATACACACTTACATGCCGTAGACTCACAACAGATAAGATACAGACACAACTCAGACTATTTTCAGTTTGTTACAATTTTTACACATTTTTCTTGTTGCAGGAGTTTGTCATATCAGATGACTACTGTGGTGAACATGACATCAACTTTCCAATTGATGGAAAACCAATCAACAAGTCTGCAGTTTTGAAATTCAAGCACAACACAACAGTGTCTTCAATAATAGTGGACAGAATCCCCAAAACTCAGCAACACACTGTGGCATTTGTAGGCACCACCAGTGGACATATCATAAAGGTAAGGATTTTGTTTTGTTTGAAGAACTGTGTATATTGTACTTAAAGTGAACAACATTTCAGGTGTCTGTTTACATAGTTACTGCACATCAGCAGAGGTTGTAATGTCTGTGCAGTTGATGCATCTGCCATCTTTCAATGTTTGTGTTATTTCTATACGCAGAACGTTTTTAATATAAAATTATAGTGATGAGGTCACCAGATTTTCAGTTTGTATATATATATTTAGATTGCAACTTTTGCAATGTTATTTAGCACTAAATTCTAACCCACCAGTTTTTGTCATGCTTATACACACTGAATGTAGACCAGCCCTCATAGTGTCTAAATACAGACAAAACATTAGACTGTATATGTATCTAAAATAGATCACCACTGATAACAGACAATGGCTGTTTGATGAATAAAGACTTTTCATTATTGCGGTATTTACACAGTCTGGACAAGTAGATATCATTTATATCCATCAGACACAGACTATGAATACTTGTATTATGAGACAGTGTGGATTTTCCATCAGTAAATTTTTGTTATGACATATGACGATTTCTTTATATGTATGTACACACATATGTAGTATGTATACATAGTATAAATTACATCGTTTAATGATCTTTAAATTGAAAATGCCCTAACTTTAGAAAGAATATAAATTATTCTCCCAATTTTGATTCAGGGCTTTTATAGTCATGTTTTGGCTAACAGAAATTTCAGCAAAGGTTAAAAACTTGATTTTTAAAGTGTATAAAACAGTTTATAAAAAATATTTACAAAATGGTTAGACCTTCATCATGATGGTGTTTAATGGCTCTATTAATAATAAATGAATTAACAATTCTTTTCTTGTTAATAATTCAGTACATACAGGAAAACTAGACAGGCCTTAAAAGCTTTGTCTGACACCTAGTACGGAAAACATATTAGTGCTGTATGTATGTATTGTTACTATGCATTGTTGTACACATGACAGTATATTGTTTCATTAGCGATGAATTAAAGGGACTGTTCTCAGATATTTCCTGTTTCATTCGGCCACTGCTCTTATTTCATTGGTATTTTGTTTGTGTGCATCTCAATGACAATTCATTTCATCCCAGTTTAATAAATTTGAGAATGCTGTATTTTCTATTAGTATAAAATAAATACGTATTCTTAGTTGAATTCATAATTTTATTTATTTAAATGTTTTTTTAAAGGTGTTAATTCTGATATGTGTCGGTCCTAGTTAATAAATTACAGAACACATTGATCCTTGGCACAGACAGATCCAGTCTTACCCAGCAATTGCCTGGCTTGTTATTTTAATTAAACTATTTGTCTTTTAGACCCAGTAGTACTGTGCAGCTGTATCTATGTCTGTCATATATATCTTGATGTACATAGGTTTTACAAAATCCGGGAGACTATGTATTTCACTAGTATAGAAAAGAGTGCTAAATACAAGTATTTGTTTATTATGCATTGTTGTACACTTGACAATAGATTGTTTCATTAGAGATGAAGTGGACTGTTCTCAGATATTTCCTGTTTCATTCAACCATTGCTCAGATTTCATTTGTAAAGTACTTTGTGTGCATCTCAGTGACAGTTTATTTCAAAAAATGTATCCACTGGAGTTAATTTTTTATTTCCGAAAATTAAGTTCATCCATAAACTTTGATTTATTTTGTCATGCAACATAATTCCTTATGCTTTAAATGGCCATTATGTTAGAATAATTTAAAAATTCTTTAGTCATCATTATTTACAATCTCCTCACAGTTTTTTCATAATTATTTTACACATAAGAAATTTCATCATATCATTATTAAGTAATGATGATATTTGATGGCAGTCATTATTAATAGAATTTTAAACACTGAGAATTTTCCCTATGCTTGTTGTCATCATCTTAAAATAATAAAGATAAGTCTTCATTATTATTGTTTTGAACATAATTAAAAACCAACAACAAACAATAAAAAAATAAAAACAATCAAGGCATAGCCACATGCTTTCCTGTTTATGATAAAGTTTTTATAAAAGATTCCTTGCTCTTAATTGATAAAATAGCCCATTGAATGGTGGCACTAGGTTTCATATTATTATAACTGATTGGTTAATTAATTAGTTATTCATTTATTCATTTTAGTCATTGATTCATTCATAAAATCATCTAGAATACATTTGTTTACATTTGTTTGTCATCATTATAACATGATAATTCAGTGTAGAGCAAGAATCTAAAACCCTTTGCTTTTATTTTTTATTTAGGTGGCTATTGAAAGCAAAGATGAAGCTATAGCATATGAGGATGTGACACTGCAGGAGGGAAATGTAATATCTTCTGATATGCACCTTGATGATTCCAAGAAATACCTGTATGCAATGACCAACAAAACGGTAAGCATTTTAAAACATTATTAGATTTTTTTTCTTCTTCAGTTTTAAAAAATAATTTTATTATAAGATTATGCGTTTGTGACACTTTGCCTCTAGCATTAGTTCTAGTTTGTATCTGCAACTCTTGTAGCATAAACTCTGATGATTTGTGCATCTTACAGAATTGGCTTCTATTTTCTTTCTGTAATATCATAGATTTTGACATTTTTATGTCACATGGTAATCATTATTTTTGACAACGTTTGGACTAAATATTGGTATGAACATGAACTAGCATCTGTTGTGAAGGGTATTAAATAAAATACCTATATCTCAGGTGTGAATGCTTCAGTTAAATATCAGTAATATAAATCAGTCACTATACACAAAAATTAAATAAAGGACTGACAGACATTTCGAAAATGCAGATTACACAGAAATTGAAGCCCAAATAATATAAATAAATATATTAATTTTTTATCAAGACCACAGGGTAACTGTAGTGTGTGTGCGTGTGCGTACGTGTGTGTGTGTGTGTGTATAATATTTGTTATTTACCACATTAATTTCCATGTTTATAATTTCTTATGTGGGTTATGCACATTTTTGTACAAGCTAAATAGTTACAAGGATGGTCTGTTCTGCATCCAGTTCAGATAAATGGCATATTTGTTCATGGATGCATTAAAGTCTTTCATTGTGAGTAAAGTAAAGTATTGTATGTGTTAAATAAAAGTAGGTTAATGCACGAGTAAAATGTGTGCATATCAGAAGAGATTTAACAAGCCAGAAACTGCTGGATAACAGTGTTCTAATATGACACTGGTTAAAAGTCTGGCCTAATAGCTGTTTGGGAATGGTTGTAAAAGCACTTGTCAAAAAGATTAAACACAACATTCAGTATGTGGTAAAATAGCAAAGTAAAAAAAAAAAGCTAGAAAAATATTTCGGTAATAAAAAATATTTAAATAAACACATTGTTTTGTAAATTTGTTAAAACGTGAGTTAAAACACCTTTTTTAATCAAAAACTTTAAAAAAAGGTATTTTGGAATTTTTTTAATTACAGTTTAAAAGCTTTAGCCTAAATTGATTTCTTTCAAGTTTCAAATTTTCAATTTAGTTTTTATTTGTGATGGTGATATTTTCAAAAGCCAACTAAATGTCAAGGCTAATGTTACAGCTATTGTTTGTTCAGCAGTCCACAGTTTTGCACAGACTGTTATATGTGTAGTAACCGAGAGAAAAGAATAGATTAGCACATGAACATCAAAAATGATTTAAAGGAACCTCATCTGCCTTTTGATGAGTTGATTTCCTTTCTACATCCTTTTTCATTCTGAAGAAAAAAAAAAAAAAAAAAAAATATATATATATATATATATGAAATTTAAAACCTTTGGTAAAATGATTGGCCATTAATAAAATATTCATTTTTTGTTTATTAGTTCAGTATTTCAAACAGTTAAGTCTATAAGAAATTATGTTACCGTATTTCATGTTCGATGACATTGGTACTTGACAAATCTGTAACAGTACTTCTTGTAGTCTTCAGTTCAGTTTCAGGATCGCAAGAGTACAAAAATACATTTTTTCTCTATTCTGTGAACCTAAGGCAAGGAAGGCTTTTTACAGGTTTCCTTTATGACCTAAATAGTCTCAAGTCTGTTTCCATTATTTTCCCCTTGCCATATTTATTTTCATAACCCTGTGTCTGTAAGAATAATTTCTCAAGTGTTTTCTTGAGCATTTTTCCATTCGATATTGCTTACTCTTGATTGTGTTATAATGGGGAGAAAATATCACTTCATTTTCACTGTGCTACTATATCCTCCTCCTCCTCCTACTCATCATCATCATCATCATCATCATCATCACTGTCATCATCATTATCATCATCAATGATGTCATAATCTGCAGGAGGAGAGCTTTAATCCATACTGTATCCTATGGTATAAAATAATTAGATTTAGGGATGCCCAAAGTTGTAAGTGTATGTTATTTACTCAGCTTGATGGTGTCTGTTTACTAGGTGTCTGTGTTGGTTACTTGAAAGGCACTGAAAACAGTGTGTGGTGTTTTTTATGTAACAGCTGGGAGGCTTTTCTACTCATCAGGTCCAGGCTACAGGTTCAGACAGATGTTAGAGAAGGAAGACTTGAGAGTGTCTCTCTGGATCTTTGTTTATGTAGATGATATTTCATCGTTTTGCCTTCATTTGAAATGGATTTTGAAAATTGCTAAGAGATTAAGGTTAATGAGTAATGCCAAAAACTGATTTCAAGTAGCTTTTTTTTTTTTTTTTTTTTTTTTATGTTTTTAAATTTTATTTTATTTTTTATTATTATTTTTAATGTAATTAATAACAAGAAAAGTGAGAGAACTTCTTATTTGACCTATGTTTTTCTTTCTTTTCTCTTTTTTTTTTTTCTTTACTCTCATTATTTATTCTAGTAATTTTTCTGATGCACTCTCATATTTTTCTATTTTTCTTTTTTTTTGGAATGCCAGTTCTGATTCATTATTTATTTATCCTTGGAAATAATTTAAATATTAGAAATACTGTTAGAAAAAAAGAAATGCTGATAAAGACAGCTGAATCTATTTTAATAATGCATGTTTGCATAAGTGAAATCATCCAAAACACAACATACAAAAATGCACAAATATTTTGCCATTAATTTTTGCAAGCATGTCTTGGCTTAAATATTGAAGAGTTTAAAACTCTTTGTTTCAAAAAAAGAAAACAAACATACACTAAAACAGGCATATTTTATTTTCCCATAAGAATACCACCATTAGATTAACCCAGGAAAGGCCATTATAATGTTATTATTCAAAACATGCAAATGCATACACTCAGGAATCTCACTTATGTTACTGAAGCAAGCACCACTAAGGATAGAATAATTCATTTTGACAGATCTGTTTGTAAATTGTAACTAGAGATGTTTATACACAAACACAGATTGTACTTTGATGACAAAATCTCAAATGTATCTAGAAAAAAGAAAAAAAAAATTCAGGTTAAAATATTGGCCGTATTATTTAACTACTTGTTCAGCAGACAAGAAAATAAAGATTTCTGTGAGATGTCAACCTGGTGCAGTGTCAGATCATTTCAGATTTGTTTGTACAGTTCTGGACAGTCAACAGGGAATGCTATAAGAAATTTTTTGAAATGTTAAATACTGTTTTTTTCTGTTGTAAATCTTTATTTTTGAAAAAAAAAAATGAAAAAAAAGTAATAAAATAAAATTTAAATAAATAAATAAAAAAACCTAATAATAATAAAGAACAATTTTTGAAAATGAAAAGTAAATTATTAAACTAAAAATTTAAGTCTACAGTTTCAAAATGGCATATTTTCAAGAAGTATTAGATTCGGTCAAAGTTGACATCTAATTAAAATAAAAAACAACAAAGATATTTCTGATGTGTATTACATACTTGTCTCATCTTTAATATTTGTTTTTATTCTTACAATGGTATTATTCAGTACACCCACTTAACTGGGTACACTTTTCAAATATAAATATATTCATATGATTCTCATAACTTTTAATTAACAGAAAGTATTTGAAATATATAACTTTAATTTACAGAATTACAAATAAAGTGTAACTTCAAATGAACAAAAAATACTAGAGTAGCAATAAATGAACACATTAAACAATTTCAGTCATTTCTTTTCTGAAAAACCTTTCTAAGTCATTTTAAGCACCACCTGATCAATCCACTTTCACACAGAAAGCAGAAAGTGCCTTATAATGATGAAAAAAAAATACTGCCACTTTGTTCAAAATGCCAAATTCTGAAGAGTTGGCACTGCTTGCTTGCATTCCAAAGAACCTCTTCTTTTTCTCTCTTTTTTTATCAAAAGTGATTCCAAAGTAGCGACAAGAAGTCTGGAAGTGAAAAAAAAGAGAGCGAGAAAACTCATCAATTGAATGTAAACTACAGTTGAGTCAATTTTGGGCAGCAGTTGGCCCTCGCACGGTGAGAAAGGTCTTGATGTCTAAAGAAACCTGTTACAGTGGATTGAAACGAGCCTTGTATGAATGTATTATATCATATTGATCTCATGTCTACACTGTCCACAGTCTCGGCTTCGGAAAGAATCAAATTTGCAATTGATTTCATTGCACGGCCTGTTGACTGTAAGGAGCTTGTTGAAATGGAGAAATCAACTTGAAGTGAGCGATAGGAGAATGATTAGTTTGCCTCTTCTCCGTGCTGTACTTAGGCTAATGCACTGGTCAACACACACCAGCAAAACTGAAACCTTCGCACAGATACTTCAGTAACATTTTCTTTCTTTTTTCTTGTTATCAGAACTTCTTGGATGGTGTGGCAAAGCAAACATTTTTGCTATATGTTGGTCTCAATTCCCACCTCTCTCATCTCCGCTGAAAACAAATTGTGGCTGCTAGATGTTATCAGACTTGCAGCAATTTCTCTTTTCGAGATTGTAGTCAAGTAAACATTGTGATAATTTTGTTTAGGTTTCCTTTAGGTTCTGTGAAATACATCTTTTATCAGAAATCAGCATTATTTATTTTTGGTTTGTTTTAATTTAGAAGACAGTTTTTATTTATTTATTTTTTTATTTATATTTTTTGTTTTTAAAGTAAATTATAATTTAGCTTGCTTTCTAAGAAGAACGCTTTTTTCTGTTTTCTTTAGAACGTTTTTTGATCATGATTATTTTTTTAATACTTTAATATATATATCTGTGTTTGTAAGATTGTGTGTATGTATCTGTATATATAAACACCATTTATACTAATACACAAAAAAATAGTTCACATATGAAAATAAAAAACAAACACATCAGAGTACATTCTGTAGCTTCCCTATCTCTTTCCAATAGTAAACAATCTTTCCATCCAGTCCCCATCTCCCCAGTAGCTAATAATATCTGATCCTTGATATGAAATTAACTAAATGGAAAACTTTTCTTTCATAGCAGACAGACTTTTTCCCCACAGAATCATAAAGCTAATCTTTGTCGGTCAGAATAACATGTTATCTGGCAACTCAATACTTCAACTCTTTTTACCTTAAACTACGAAAAAGGAATTTTTAACCAATTACTGATAACAGATTTTTATAGTGTAACTAAATGCAGGCAATCATAGGGCTAATCTTTATGCGCCTTAGTGGTAGCAGTACTTCGTAGTGACTTTCGCATCAGAAGTAATTCTGAAAGCTGTGATACTCTCAACAGTATCTGGCATAGTGACAATAGTTCCGACATATTGATGTATTGTTTCATTTAAAAGTGGTTTTGTTTTTGCCTATGTTTCAGAGGCAGTAGATGTGTTTCTTCTTCAGTTTGCTTATTTTGTGATTGATTCAAGAACATTTGTTGCCATGAAAAAAAAAAGGGGGGAAAAAAGAAATGTTAATGAACTTATTTTTTAGGAAGATAGCATAAAAGTTTTATATATATATATAAATGCACTAGAAGTTTATAAGTTATGACTGCTAAATAAGGTTTTCAGAAGAATCTAAGAAGATGTATGCACATACATTTATGAGGGTGGTATGGTTGGTTATGTATTTATATAACGACAATTAATAATGTTGAATTGTTAAATGAAGTACAGTTAATAATTTAATATGTTAAACAGTTACGATTATAATGCTGTTAATATAAATGCAATTTGCAATATCATTTAGCTGTGTCTAATGTTTTTGCACACCTAATTGTTAAATAACTATTAGGTATTAGGTTATTAATGGAATCACACTAAAAGTATCTTGGAAATCTGAAGTACAGTGGCTTCTAATGTTTATTCAATGAGGCAGAACTACTGTTATGTGATGGCAAAAGCGGATGTCTATGATGGCTAAACGGGCCCTCAGTGGGACCACAGAAATTATTATTCTGAAGATGTATTTCAGCCTTTATTTTATTATATACTTTTTCAAACTCTCTATGAAAAAGAGAACCAGCTTCTAAAAATATATATTGAAAGAAAAAAGAAACAACTTGTTAGAAGCAACCATTTTATTGGAAAAGCTATTTTTTCTTTCTTGTGTTTTTTTGTTTTTTTTCTTCTTTTTTTTTTCTTCTTCCTTGAAAGATAGCTAGTTCTCAACTGCAGTGTGAAATGGAATTGTTACATCTGTATGTCAAGAAATGAGTTATAACCTGTTTTCTCTTGTTCTCTAACAGTGTGCTGGGATACAGTTACAGGCCAGCAGACTGACTGACTGTACAGGCAGTGCAGATTTACACATGCTTTACATTTACTAACAGTTCAGAATTTCTACAGGGGGTCACAACTGAAAATAACAACATTTTCGTTTTTACGTTTTGTACGTTTTTCACCCTTGTGAATGTATCAGTTTACATACACACAACATGAATTTTCCATGAGAAAATGTCCACAGTATTTCATAGTAATTACACGTTTTGCTGGGGTTTTTTGCTTTAAACTCATTTAGTGGTTAGGTTTATGTTTATGCTTATTACCATTGTTAATTCTTTTTTATGATCACATGAGAGCTTGGTCATAACATGAAGTCTATATATTTTTTGTTTTCTCAGTCTTTAATCTATCTCTTCTGTATTAATTTTCTCTACACATAAGACTTCCTGATACTCTTGTGTGTAACTGATGTAACATTTATGCAAATGATCTATATCTGTCTGCCTGTTTCAAATTCATGCAAAAATATACAAGCACACACGCAAAGAGAAATAATTAATACATACATACATGCACACAGACACAAATGTTTCTATTTATTCTAATGAGCAATGTTTGTTGCCATCTTTCAAAACTGAAAGTTACATATTAAGAGTGATGAGATGTACTCAGTGAAATATGTTGTTGGCTATCAGATGTGATTATATCACAATATGTCATCAGCATGTCCATGTAATGCATTCTGAATGGCGCTACTGTGTTCTGTAACCATCAGACATTTTCTGGAAAAGCATTAAGATTTTTGTCTTCATCATAATGGGAGTCGCAACATGAACGTGTCAATACCAATATGCTCTCCTTTTCATCCAACAGCATCTCAACAAACTCTGTTGTTTTCACTTGTTCTTTTTCGTTTACATTTCTGTCGTTATTTCTTAAAAGGTTTTCATGAATTGTTGATGCTGGAATACAACAGTTTCTTATTGATTTTGACAAATACGACAAAAGCTATAACTGTAATATAAATGTTTAATGAATCCTAGATTTCTTATCTTGGTGAAATAATTGTGAACTGAACTCGGCACATATCCTACCTGTGTGGTATACAGACATAAGGCACCAGCAAGATGTCATCAACTTTGGGTTATCATTTACATAGCTAATGTTTCCATTGAAAAGTGATTAATGATATGTTCTTGGCAATATTTTTGAAGATAAACATTTTTTCACCAGACTTTCTTATTTAATTTCATGCAGATTTGCCTTACAATGAATGATGTTATATACAATCCATGAATCCATAGAAAATTGCAGATGGATATTTTATTTTATTTGCTTTATGTTTTATTATTAAACAAATTTAATAATTGGTTGGTTCTTTTTTTCATATAAAAATATATATTAATCTGTTGCTTTGTCCCATGTTTTTGTGTGTTTCTTTTTGTTTGTTTTAGAATAATTTGTTTGTATTTTTTTTTAATAAATGTCTTGCTATATTCCATATTTGTCTGATGAACGTTTCTGTTTCTCTGTAAATCTTTCCACGTTTATAGCAACAATAATGAACACCATTGTTGTCTCCTCTTTCTTGTGAACACTGCATTCAAGGTCAAGGTCATGTAGTATAATTCAGAAAACAAAATCCTTTTTCAAGTTCATGTGCACACTTTCCTCAAAGACGGAATGATTACCTGTGCAAATAGACTTTTTTCATATCACATACTTGCTGTTGTCATGGTGCCCCTACAGACATCAAGGCTGGCTTGTTTGTGACAACTGTCTATTGTCAGAATCCTCTGTGGGTAAATAATGAAGGCTCCTCCTGCATTATTTGTCATGGTCACTTTCACAGTTCTAATCCTGTGTGGCTGGGTCAAGCTGCTTGTATTCTGTCCTGTGTGTGATGAGGACAACTAAAACTGACCAGTCGTTTTTGTTAGCAGGTTTTTCTTTTCACTTAGGTTGTCAGATTAACAAGAAACCTGTTATTTTAGTAACATGACTTGTTTTTGCTTTCCCCTATGTGTCATTTTTATCTGTTGCTGAATGTAATTGTTGGATTAGGCAATACAAGAGATAACATTTTTACTTCCTTGAAATTTGTATGCAGTTCAGCTTAAGCTATTTAACTGTTGACAAATGTTGTTTGTTTTTGTTTTTTTGGGGTGTTTTTAGGAGAAAGAAAAATGTGTTCAAAGGAAATATATCTGAACCTTTTTGTGAAATAAAAAGGATTAAAAAATACAACCAAAGAAAACCTTATAGGAACCAATAATTAAAATAAATATATAAATAAATAAATAAAATTAAAAAACATATTATGCTTTACTATTACAATTATTTTTGGGGGTTATTTAAATTATGGTTAATGTTCCTGATGCACAATTCAAATACATATGAAGTCATTAGGTATCAGATATATTTCACAGCCAGAATTGTGTTGTTTTGGTTGTATCATACAACCTGTAGACATTATTCTGAGACTTGCAGCATCATCATTTCCCTGACTCCATTTCTCTTAAGATTATTGCCAAGACATAAGAAAAAAACATTATATAGGACTTGCTAAGTAGTGCTTTGTTTGCATAATATTTATGTTTATAGACCTGTTTTCTCATTAATGTTTGTCTGAACAATAAACATATGGCATCCCACTGGAAACATAATAGTGTTTCTCACAGGAACACATTGTAGGTCTTCCAGACATAAATAAAACATGATCTACACAGGGATACAAAAAAAAAGAGGTATTTATGACAGTGGTAAAATAATCATTCATATCTTGGTTTCTAGCTGTGATCAGAATGTTCAGATGTGATTTGAAAATAACTTTTATACAAAAGCTTATTATTTCACTTCACTTGAAAATCAAAAGGTGTTAATAACTGGTCTGAAGTATGTGCTTGATGCATATGGAACATGAGAAAATAAGATTACTTACTGTTCTGTGAAAAGTGATTATACAGGTTTCCCAATACATATATATAAAAAAAGAAAGAAGATATTTATCTGTTAATATTAAAATTTCTTGTGTTATTGTTAAAAAAATGCATGCATTCCATACATACATTTCAAATGTGACATAATCGTCTAATAGAAAAAAGAAAGAAAAATTTTAAACTATTTAAATTTTTGGCACACCCATCCAACCTTTGACAATCTCATACTTGTACTTTGAAGATGTCAGCATGAAAGGAACTTGGTGACAACCCAAGCAAACAGTGTCTTAGAAGTAAAAAATTCCTCTGTCTGTGTGTGTACATGTACTTTGCATGTTAGAGGACAGACAAGTACAGTAATATAAGTCCACTCAACATTCCACTGGCTGTATTCCATATGTTGTTTTTTTTCTTCTTTTTTTACATACCATGTCTTCAAGTGTGTTAAGTAGTCTGACATTTTATACTGATATAAGCAGTATGATATGTATGTTTTGAGCTTAATAGTTTTAAAAGGTTTATTCTTTTATGAGTTTCTTTAATAATATGAATTATATTTAAAAAAAAAAAAACATATCAAAAAAAGAAAATCAAATCAACATAGTAATTAAAGTAAATAATAACAATGATGATCAAAATTATTTAAAACATATTTAAAAGGAATCTTTCTCAAGTAATATTTGGCAAAGTGTACTGATATCTCTTAACATCTTGTGTTCATTGTTTATCAATTACTAAAATGTTAAGGAACCCAGACAGCCATTTTCAAAGAATTTTTGAGAACATGTAGGGTTCAAGAGTGATTGAGAATAAAGATAAAGTTAGAATGGGCTAATCATGAACAATATGTATTGAAGGTAACAACTTAACTAAATGCCTCACTGTTGTATCTCACCCATAAGTAGAAAAATGTCACTGTGAAGGGTCCTTCAGCCAATCAAGATAAGACATAAAATGTGTGCCTAGGTTATCTGAGTAGCTGAGAAAACAGAAATAACTGAGTGGTGAATACAGATGTTAATATCTATAACCATCTTGTATATACAGGATTTATATAACAGTTTGACAATGACATACTAACATGAACAACACCTGTGTATTTCAAAAATATTACATAATTATCTGTAAGGTGTAGAATTTTAAAAATATATTAAGATGTTTATTAGTCTTAACTTAGATACTTGAAAGCAGAATAGAGTATCTTCTACAGCAATATAATTTGTTAAATTCTTTGATACATACATTTCTATTTTTGTTTTTATTGGCGTAACAATCAAATACATTAGTCAAAGTCATTGGTTTGTAGGTCTTGCAATCCTGACAGTGAGAAATAGGTGCACGAGAACACTTTAATAGCATCTGATTAAATTTGCTGCTTTGTAATAAGATTCTGTTCAAGTTTTAATAGGACTTTTATCCTGCCCTACAGGTATTGTAATGTCATCTAATTTTGACTTGAAATGGAAGCCTTATGGGTTGTAAGACTAAACTGATACATGTGTATTTATATACAAGATCAGCTGCCAGTAATTTTAATTAAAGTAAACAAGCATTATAGTTGGAGAAATAAATAAAATTTAAAAGAAAAAAGAAAAAAGTTCAATAGCCAGAAGAAATTGTGTAGTTTGAGGAATACTGGCACTGTATTGTTGAACCTGGCACTAACTCATCAGCATGCAGGGCTTGCTGATATCTGATGATACCTGCTGATGCCTGTTGATGCCTCAAGCAATACTTCATGAGAGCAATAAACATGTCCTAGATGTTTTGGCTAAAGTTTTGTCTTCTTTTTTTTTCTCCTTTCACTAATTTTTTTTTTTTTTTTTTTTTTTTGTCAATGAAATTAGCCTGTTAAGATTATTTCTGTTCTGACATTTGGAATCTGGTTGTAAGATTCTTCAAATTAGAATCTATATCTGTTCAGTAATATTTAAAATACTTTTGCAGTGGTGTAATTAGTTCAGGTTTATTATTTGTTGCCAGGAATAGTTTTTAAATAAATTGTGGTGTTTCACTTATTTTTGGAAGATTTAATAACAGATATTTTGGTAATACATTTGTCTGTGTATTTGGCTATCTGCATGCAAAAGAAAGATTAATCTTGAAATAAGTAATTAATGCATTTCTTAATCAGGAATTAACTTACAGTCTGTTATAAACATTTCTTGGGTTATTCCCAGCGAATTACAAGTAAATCCTTTTCATTACTTAAAATAAAATAGAAACCTGCCAAGTAACAAAATGATCACTGGAATTCAGTTTACCAAAATAAAAAATAGATATCTAAGTAATTTCTCTTATCAGTTTCAGTAGACTATTTCTGTACTCTATCATGGTCAGGCTTGACCGGTGCTAAAGATCCAGACAAGGTCTAGACACTGCCAGAACCCTGTTTAACCTCTCAGATTCCATAATTAATTTTCCACTTCCATTGTACCCAGCTACAGGTAGCTCTGAGGTCACCTGAGAGCCCAGCAGCAGGCTCTGGCAAGTCTTCATTGTGCTAGCAAACCTGGAATTGGATTGAGACTCTAATCTCTAAACATTATTTCAGTTCTCAATGGTGAATCTTAATTCCATCTTTTGTATTATGAGCTGTACATGCCTCCTGGTTCCAGCTGACTGGATGTGACTGTTGATGTTTGCTTTAACACATACTACTGACTCAGTGTATGGTGCACATCCACATTATACAGTCAAAATTACAGTATTTGGTCATCCATGCATTTTCCAGTCAATTTCCTACAGGATTAGCAAAGCTTTGCTTGCTGGGCATTTGACCAGAGCCGTGACAGGTATTTGCGACTGTTAGTT
The DNA here is from genome assembly GCA_012295275.1 of Chrysomallon squamiferum. Lineage (NCBI taxonomy): Eukaryota > Metazoa > Mollusca > Gastropoda > Neomphalida > Peltospiridae > Chrysomallon > Chrysomallon squamiferum. The sequence goes on from CM022671.1 coordinate 26,732,810, forward strand.
ACAAATCCTATAAAGCCATCCCATCAGGTATTCATTGCAGCACTGTGTGCATTAGCCAGGAGTGTGCAGTGGCAGTAACTGTCATCGAATTACATGACAGGTTTTGAGCTGCTTGACCACAAGTTGACCACAGGTCGAATTAACCAGTGCATGATGAACAATAGGGCGTGTTTGTTTCTGATCAAAATTGTGTCCAGACTCATTATCTGCATATCCATTTCCAATATCCACTTTTAATGAACATGGAAAAATACTTTAAAACATTGGACATTGATTGATAAGTACATAGATAATTATGTATATATAGACTCCCTCTTCAGTTAAAAGTCTGGAAGCTACAATCAGTTTGTGTGTGTGTGTGTGTGTGTGTGTGTGTGTGTGTTGTGTGTTTGTTTGTTTGTTTGTTTGCTTGTTTGCTATTATGTTTTAAATAAAACATTTGTAATTAACATTCTGGAAAGTTACAAGTTTTCTATTATGAAGGTTAACCAGTTACCTTTCAACTAGCATTAACAGTAACTTTCAATACATTCACAATTTCAGAAAAAAACATTTTGAGTACACATATATGCAGAATTACACAGGAATGTTTATCAACCATAGAAAAAAAATTACTTGTAAGTAATATAGTTTTACAGGGATCCCATTTTGTTTATTATCTTGTGATTAAATTAGTTCAGAATTATGCAGAAACATTTATTAACCATTGAAAAAAAATAACAAAGTTGTAAAGCAAATAATACATTTTTCCTTATTGACTTGCGATTAAATTTGTGCACTGCAGTAGACTTTACTCTATTGTAGTATGTTTGCCTTTGGCCATTTGTCATTCAATCAGGACTGATTTGTGACACATCTGACTTCACTCTGACCTTCTCTTCACTATTGATTGGCAAGCACAAGACAGAACATTTAATGAAAGATTACTTTTTCTACGAAACTTGTTGGAGCTTCATGCCTTTCATTTACACACGATCTGACCCTTGCAAGAGAGGCTAAAATGTTGGCATGTCTGTTCAAGTGTATCCTCGGAGGCCTGTTTCCAGTGCTGATGACAAAATGATTACAGAAGCTCTCCAAGACGGTTCAGATTGCTCTGCACATCAAACCCGGGAGTGGGTAGACGGGGAAGTAGGTGGAGAAATTGGCATTTTATTGGTCAGAGTGTTTGGTCTTGACTTGCACATTAAGACCACTTTGATGACCAGCGATGGCTTTTTATGTACATACTCGGTGTCAGGTTAAAACATGCAGATTTCTTTTATTAACAGTCTTTTTCTGCTGATTTCCAGTACAGATCCTCTTACTGTTGTTCACTTGAGTTCTGTAAGTCAGATGGGATAAACTTTGGAAAACTGTCTTCTGACTTACTTCAGTTATCTCAGTAAGATTTGATAAACAGGGGTCAGTTGATTTATCATTTACTTCAGTTCTCTAAGACAAATGGCTTTTGTTGAATACTTTTTAATCGTGGATTTATCTTGCAAGGTCTGGCAGCAGCTAAAAGTACTTTCTCAGTGCAGATAACACTGAAATTCATTGAAACAATATGAAAACATTGATACTGGAACAATTATTTTAAAAGCAATGTGTATATATAAAGATTTTTCAAGAACTGAAAATGTCTTATAATTGCTTGCGATGTCTTGAGTTAATAAAAAAAAAAAAATGAAGATGAAGATAACAGATCTTAAATGTACTGATTCTATGCTGATAACAAATCAGCTAATTATTTGTTACTTTATAATTCCTTGTAATTTAATGTTTTATATACATGAAATTAAATAAATGTATCAGCTGTGAATGCAATTTGTAAAAGTCTAGACAGGATATCTGCTGATCGAGGCAGGATATTTTTCTGGCTGAGCCATCTTGATGCTATAAATTGATAGAGAAAATAAACCCATCAATTATTGGTAATTAAGAAAAGCAGTAAATCCATACAGTAAACAAACTACTGCTAATGTGCACATCGAAAACACTCTTAGGTTTAATTTTCAAACCCTGCACGCTGGAAGCCATTCTACTGTGGTTTAACAATTACAGCAAATTGACATTCGCTAATGAATTTAATGGTGATAAACATTGTTCTGCCAGCTTTAATGGAAATGCCCATCAAGCAACCATCGTTAATCTCTGTGTTACACGTACGTGTCCAGTGCATGTCCAATTGGTATGGTCATCAATCAATAGCAAGTGGTCAAACTGACCAGTGGTGACAGTGTTTGTTCAGGCATCCTAGCCTGTTTGTATGATGACACAAATTGACAATTGTGTCCCAACGTTATGAAGAAAATTGAAGAGTTCTGTCCATCAGAATTCAATTGACTGAATGCTATCTCATTTGAATTATGAAAATCTGATAAAGTATCTTGATTTTATTTACTCTGGTCCGAATGTTTGCCCTCACAGAAAACCAGGGGAAATTGTCCCAGTGGATAAGTGAATCATTGCTGTGGACAGACCATGGAGATGCTGGGAATGAGAAAAATTGTGGTTTTTCCGCAGAATAACTCACAGACATTATGATTGATGAAGAGCAATCAGAATATTCTCCTGTGTAATTTACTAAAATCTAAATAATAATCTGTAAACCACATTTGTGTTTATGTACAAAACAAAATCAAAAAGACATTCAGGATGTCATTCAGTCATCAAAATTGTCCTTCATTTAATTTAGTTTCTGCTCAGAGTTACTGTTTAAAAAATTTAAGGTTCTTTATATTCTATCCTTATGAAGGAATCTGATTTCTTTATTACTATCTAGATTCTGTTTCCAGAATGTTAGTACTTTGATTATTTTCTCTTGATTTGTTTGGCCGTTGTTTCCAACTAACTAGTAGGAGTAACCCTACTGAGTGGTTCAGTGAAGTTATTATCCATAATTAAAGATTGAAGTTTAATTATTCATAATTATTCATGTTGCAATAATAAATTATTTTTGGTAGATATAAATGTACTTTTTATAGTTATGAATCTGTTTGGCTTGTGAAGATATTAGAAAAGCCTGATGTAAAATTTGTATAAAATTATAATTATAAAAATGCTTAAATCAGTAGTTGAATATAATTGTAAAAGTGGTTTAGTTAACAAATATTAAGAAATGAAAACAAATAGCTCAGAAATATTTAAAAATGGAATTTAAAAAAAAATAATAATAAAATGTGCTCATTTTAAGAATATTAACAAATAAAAATGTGCTTTATAAAAACAAATGTTAACATAAAGACAAATGTTAATTAAATGAAATTCACACCTACATTTGATGCTACACTAACAACAGATGTTTGCTTGAACATGGAACAAGGATCAAGTGATTTTAGCTCTGATTCAGATTTGTTTGTTGTTCAGTACATACTCATTGATCCTACGTGGAAGTGATTGATTCCTCATCATTGACGAAGCTCTCTGCGGGGCAGCACACACACACTTGTCTTGTTTGCCCTCATCTTACCCCAGTGGTGCTGCACTAAGAGGAATTGAAACAGTGCTCCAGTGTAATTAGTACCTCTGATAGAGTAGCGTCAAGATCATTCAGTGGCTGTTTACTTTTTCCATGATAAAAAAAATACACATTACTAACCAGCTGAGATAATAACCACTGATTTATAGTGAAGTCTATGAGGCCAGTTCCAAGTTGTGAGAACCATTTTAGTAAAAAAAAGATTTTAAAAATTGTATTCCAAAGTTACTCACAGATAGTATCAATGTTTGGTTAAGAAGTATCAATATGATCTTTTTATCTTTGTTGACTGAAATTAGTTGTTTGATGATCAGCTCAAGATCAGACGTTACAGTTTTGGCCTTAGGTATAAATGATCAATAGAATCAATTTTTATTATTTCCATAGTGTTACTTTTCATTCTAACCATTCAAGTCTTATTCAGCTTCTTTATTATTTTCAAAGGCCTTGGAATGTGCAGCCTAGTCAGTGAGAAGATGAATACTAAAGTACACTGATCCATAACTGTATCACCAAAATGGAACATTGGCAACAGATTTTTTTTTTATTCATATTATACAAAGATCCATATGGACTCTATAAATATTGAAGCACCATGTGTTCAGATGTCACTCATTCTTTTTGTCCTTTCTTAATACCTTGCATTCTTCTTTCCTTCATTTTAATTCTAGTTACAAATGAGCATTACACTGCAAGTCAATGTGTACAAGCAGCAGTAAAATATATTTCATGTTATAAGCCTACAAGAAATACCACACAGCATTGTCAAACATAGCATGTATTTTATACATCAGTATATACCAGTAACATTGCTGTTATTAAGTGTGTCTGTGTGTGTGTGTGTGTATATGTTTGTCTCTGTGTGTGTCTGTGTGTGTCTGTTTGTTTGTTTGTCTGTCTGTCCTGTCTGTGTGTGTGTGTGTGTGTGTCTGTATGTATGTGTGTCTGTGTGTGTGTCTGTCTCTGTGTGTGTGTGTGTGTGTGTGTGTTTGTTTGTCTGTGTGTGTGTATGTTTGTATGTGTGTCTGTGTGTGTGTGTGTTTGTCTGTGTGTGTGTTTGTGTGTATGTTTGTCTGTGTGTGTGTCTGTGTGTGTGTGTGTGTGTCTGTTTGTCTGTGTGTGTGTGTAAATATTTGACAGTTGTGTGTGGTGTTGTTCACAGACTGAATGTTCCACTTGAACTGTCTGTCTCCCCAGTGTTTGAGGTTTAGAGATCAGCTTGTCTGCAGGTAAGACAAGCTGGCAGTTTAGCCACTAATAAGGAAGTTTAAGCTGAGAGCAAACCTCGAACGTTGGGTGACAATATTGACTGATGAAAAATTTCAAGAATTTTCTTTTTTTGTCTCTTTCTCTTTAACTCCTCAATTTAAAAAAATAAATAAATTCTATTTTAAAAAAATGTTGGTGTCTTTTAGTAAACATTCCAAGAAAATTATCAATACCTGCACTGCACTGACATTCAGAAATGTCAGTTTTTAAAATTAGTTATTGTATGACAGTTTTCTTGTTAAGACTAAATAACAGCTAGTCCCTGTAAATAATGAAACTGATATTTTGATTCATTTTAAAATGTTTTTCTTGTCAACCTGTTCTAATTTATTCAGAAACAGAAATTTCAAGTTTCCATACTTCATTGTTATTGAAATTCATACTGAAGGCTATATGAGAATAATATTTATGAATTTTTTCTTTGTATCAGAAGACGTTTTTAAACTTGATGCACATTTTAGATTAAATCAATAAATATTAGATACTGAGTTAATGGAATTTTACAGAAATGAATATATATTTTTAAATTTTTTTATTATTTTTATAGTTTGTTTGCATTCTTTATCTGTAAAAAAAAAAATTTAAAAATAATAATGTAACTTGTTATTGATTATTATATTTACTTTTGAGTTTATACAGAATAAATAGGTTTTACAAGTTTAAATTTTATGATGATGAAAATTTAGCTCCTTTTTTACAGTTTTTAATACAACTTTATAATTTATTATTTATTTGAAATTTAAAAAAATAAGAAAATGAAAATAACACAACAAAAAAACAGATTAAAAAATCCCTGTAATCAATTTTTCCTGATATCATGCCTATGGATTTCATATTTTAACACAGCTATCAAAACAACTTGCATAATAAAATAATAAAAAAATAACCACTAATCCATTCATGCATGTTAGATCAAATATTTGGAGTTCAAATTGCTTGTACTAATACACCATGGTAAAAATGCAGATAAACTATCTGCTTTATGGGAGCTTCCAGTTAGTGTGAGGCTTGTACTGACCCCATTTGACCTGTCTGCATGTGAATTACTGACCATTCATTAGAACCCAGCCTGGGGACCATTCTCCTGTAGCCAAGCTGATCAAAAGTTGCTGGAGTCTTGACAAAAGGCAAGAGAATCCCCAGGCTATGGCGACTGTTCTGTTGCAGGGTTTGCCCCTGTAGATAAAAGGAGTTGTTAATCTTGAGGCAGTGTCTTTGTGTGGGTCTATCATCCAGTTTTAGCACTGACTGGCACTAACAAGTGGCTGCTATTAAAGACCTGTGTTCTTGCAGAGATTAGGTTTTGGGTGGGTTTTTTTTTTTTTTTTAGAGGTGATGTTCTCTTAATTAAATAGTTCTGTACACCATCGCCCAACCAGTGAGGGAGAATGTGTCAGTATCAGCCAACATGTTTTAAGATTTCATCATTAACTTATCAGTGAATGCACAAATCACCAGTCTTAATGTCCATTCAACAGTATTACATAGACATGATATATATTAAATATGTCATTCACAGATATTCTGTGATGATATATATTAAATACATTATTCATAAAGGTTGTGTAGTGATATGTATTAAATATATCATACATGGGATTCACAGTAATTCTTTGTATTGCATCAGCTGATTGAGATATTTGGCCATGACAAAAGCCATTCATTTTTAAAGTAAAATAAATTTGATAATCTCTTCACTACAATTATATTTGCCTAGTTGATGTCATTTCTCCAAACCATGAAACATTAACTTTATAACTGCGGGTGCAGTCAAGATATTCTGAAATTTTTCCACTTTAAAATGGAAATTAAGATACTCTATTAAAATTGCAAATGTGTGCTCATCAAACCTTTCAGAAGAAATTAAAAAACAAAACCAACGAACTATTCAGCAAAGAATGATTATTTTGGAATGATACCAGTTACAATTGTTTAATCACTGGTCTGTTTTTCTTTTTCACATTCACTGAAATTAGTTGTTTCAGTATTGCAAATTGTAATATCTGATGTTACTGTTTGAATATATAAAAAAATAGTAACATAAAATTTAAAAAAAAAAAATTCTGTATCCCACAGAACTAATAATTCTATTCATTTTTCAATCAGCCAGTTATCTGACTTGTGCTTTCATCCACTGAAGATTCAAACACATTAGTTTCATGCGTGTTGAATCAGATATTGGAGTTCTGATTACCAAGTCTTAATAAATGATAAAAATAGAGATAAACTTCACGGCATCATTGGACTTTGAATTTATCAACATAACCTTTTCTTCCAGCACATATAATAAGATGAATTATATCATTGTTTTCTAGAACAAACAATAATAATCAGTTGAAAAAAAAAAAAAAAAAAAATCATTATTAGTTTTATTATATACAAAAGCCACATACAGGATATATTGTTGAATATCTTAAGACTCTGAGTTTCTAGAAAAACACAACACATTCAACCCATTCTGAACACTATCATTATTTTTATTTTTTAACACACAAAGGCTACATCATGGATTTATCACTAAATATCTTAATTCGATGTTTTTCTACAACAAACTACAAAAATGATCTATACTAAATACTGATTTTATATTTTTTTTTTTTCAATAAATTACTAAAGCCACATCCAGAATACATCACTAAATATCTTAATTATTCAGTGGCCTTTATAGAATAGACCCACACACATATAACTTGTACTAAAAATAGTCACGTTATTGTTACTATTATTATTATTATTATTATTATTAAGACACAAAAGCCAAATTAGTGAAAGCAGAAAAAAGTAAAAAGCGCAATGACTTTAGTCATGTTCTTTGTGAAACTTTAAGATGCTGTTATTAAAGCAACGTGGGGAAACATAAATCCAGCTTTATAAGTATGGATTTTGCTTCTGGTTTCAGCTCTCTTCTGTCACACTGCCATAATTACACACTGGTGTTTGCTGTTTTATGACAGTTATCTCCTACAAAGGATGCATCACTGCTTGTCAGCAGATAGGATTGCACTTCTAATTGGCCTGCATGTATTAATTTTCACATCATTTCCAATGAGCATGGTGTTTAAATTGGACTACTGTTGTCACTTTGAAATATTTATGGGGCTGGGATCGTACTCAACCATCCATTCATCAGCATCAAACATTCATGACAGTTTATGTTCTTGTAGGTTTTTCTTACTATTTTGAGATGTCATTTAGAAAAGAAAAAAAAACAAGAATTCTTAATTCATTGATTTGTTCATTTGCCCTTCTTAATTATTCATTTATTCTTATATAATATTCAGTGATGATATCTAGAACATTAATTCATTTTTTCCTTTGTCATGTTTATGTCTCCTATTTTTCATTTTTCTGCCATTTTTAGGAAAAAAATAATAAAAATGTGGTTTATTTAATAATACCTTTATTAATACCATGCATATTCCCCACTATTATTATTGAATTTACAATAACCAGCAAAAAATGTCATATTCATTAGAAAATAAATAATAATAATATTGTTAAAAAAAAAATGCTGGTCTATACAATTATTTCTAAAATCGTTATTCCATAATAATATATTACTGAACTTTCTCTTGCACAGTTTGTTACACATTAATACGTTGTATTACTTTTAATTGTATCACTTTGTACAACATTTAAATAAATTTCCTTTTAATGGATTCAGAGCAGTTGTTAGTTATGGATTTATCAAAGCATTTTGCACTGGCTCATACGAATTGATTGTTCAGTGGATAACAACACAATTGGCGGTACCAGCACTGAACTGTTCCAGGAAAAGAAAGAAAATGCTTTCAACAATAAATACAAAAAAGAGACTCTGCACTCTAATTCTGCTCAATCCATTATAAAGCGGTGAAAGATTTCTCAAACTGCAGCTGTGTTTCCTCGACATTTGTTGCATTTTCTTTGTAATTTTCATTTTTCTGTTGGAAGCTTGGTGTTAGTTTCAGTTATGCATAAAGTTTAAAAAAAAAAAAAAAAAATGTAGTAATTAAAATCCCATCAGATGTGAGATGTTTTGAATACAGTTATTATCAGTTACTATGTATATGGGATCTGTTTTAGAAATAATTGAGGAAAATAAAATAATAAAATGTCTGAAGAGAGCAAAATAGAGATACTGTTTGAAATGAAGGAAAAGAAAAGAAAAGAAAGTATATGTACCAAACTATAAGTATTATTATGCAGATATATATGCAGTACTGGTGTTACACAGATATATAAATAGTGTTAGTATTATATAGATACATACATAGTGTAAGTATTATATAGATTATATGCACAGTGCAAAAGTATTACACAGATATGTACCAAGTATTTTCTTCTCTAATAATATTATTAATATTTTATTTTATTATTATTATTATTTTTGAAATATTCTTTTCTTTGCCTAACATAACTATAAATACAACAGCATATGGTACTGGTTTTTTTTATACAGAACTGGATTTTGGACCATATTGCGAAATCTGTTCAGTAAAAAATAATAATAATAAAACAGAAGTTTAAAAAATAATAATAAATTGAATTTGTGAGGATCTGTAATAAAGCCTAGGAGAATAATTGAATTAATTTGCTTGGAAATAGGCTGCAGCAATAACTCCATTGATATGACATTAAACCCCGATCTAATTAATGCAGGAAAATCCAATAATGATGACTCTATTTGAAGATAGGCAATGAACAGTTTGGTATTGTTAGTCCACTGAAGATTATTCACAGATGAAAAAGATTTTTATGTAACCTATCATTAGCTGTGTTTGTACACTACATTAGTAAAAACATTGATTTACCTTCTATCTCTGTCAGAAATTACAATGACAAATTATTTCAAGAGTTTTTTTTAATGTTTTTTTTTGTTTGTTTTTCTTCCATTTGAAGTCAATATAAATGAAGAATGTTTAAGAAAGGATATCAATATTATTCTTAGTATAAATATGCTGCAGTTCAATAATCTTTTTTTTTTTTGTATGTAATATTATTTTGCAGACAATGTGGTTTAGAAGAAAAGTGCCAGTACATAAATAAAAAATCAATGTTATAATTATACAGTCATATATAACCAGTATCTTAATTAATTTAGACCATAAGAGGCATTTGCGTTGGATGAAAAGAAACAGAGAAAAAGTTAGATGAAAAAATTGTGTGTGTGTGTGTGTGTTTGTGTGTAAGTGCACTCAAGTGCATGACATAATTAGATCCACCACCTCCACACACACAGTTTAAATTGTATTTTCTTGTTCCATAACGTGTACTTTTATACAAAACACTGTGTCAGTGTATTTCAAGCTGTCAATGGCTATGTCTGTAATCTCGTACCACTATGAATTATGATTCTGTTGTGCATTCAGCAGGACAGTTTATATCTTTCTCAGACTGTGCGAGTAGCCTTGGAGGAAAACAGTGTCGTGTTCCTGTATGCTCTTCACCCATTTGTCCACAGAGCCATTTAATCATTATTGGACCAATTTTAATCTACATCAGACTATGAAAAATAAATGAATTTCTCGGAGGCTGTGTCAGATATGTTGGATGAGATCTATTCCAAGACTTAATTGAAATTCTTCTTCTACTACTTCTTCCTTTTTTTTTTTTTTTTTTTTTTACTCAATCCCTCATTACTTCATATATGAATAAAACCAGATTGTTTCTTTCCATGCAAGGTAGCAATCTATGGCTTTAGCAGTGATATGATCTTTGATAGCTAAATTGGTCATGTATTGAAAGATGTTATTTGCACAATGGACCCAAAGCAAAAAGGTAATTTCCTTTTTATGAGCATTTTGAGTCCCTGTACATGGCAAATATTTTCCCATGCTTACATGGTGATGGCTGGACAGAAGCATGTAAATATTTGGTATGTGTATTGATTGCACTTATTACTAAAGCTCTCTGTGCAGTTTCTGTTTGTTATAGATTGGTGGCGCTCGCACTGTGTCAGTAACATTTGGTCTTACTCTGATTACCAATGTTTGCTTCTCTGATTGACAATTAATTTCTTTGATCGTAGCAGAGAGGCAGACAGAATATTGAATGCACTGATTACAGTGGCCTTTTTAAAAAAAAAAATTAAAAAAATTAATAAACAATACATCATGTTGCAGTTCATAAATAAATCATGATGGTTATATAGTAATTTTTCATATTCTTTGTAATGAATAGAACATTTCATTTATATATGGTTATTTAGTTTTTTAATTTCTTTTAATCTGTTGTTTGTTTGCCAATATAAAAAAAGAACATTAAAATTTATTATTTATAATATTATTACTTAATTTATTATTGTGTGTGTGTGTGTGTGTGTGTGTGTTGTGTGTGTGTGTGTGTAAAACATGATACAATCACAGTTTAAAGACACATTTAGCAAGTTAAATATAAATACTTCTTATTTCCATTGCCATTTCTTTCTCTTTTTTTGATGGATATTTTAAAATTAATTCAGCATTCTTAAATTTTATAAATAACTGCTAAATATATGAAGTTGGGATTGCAACATTTTATCTGATTTACAGAGACAAAAATATATCAGACAGAAATGCAGCTGAAAATGAAACTCTGCAATAAACAGTTATATATGTTTGTAATTACAGTAATAGTGTGTTTGTCAGTGCTGGCTTCAACACAGGTGAGAAGATTCCTGTTAATTGAAGGTTTCTGGTGTTGAAGGTAGCATATTGAAAACACGTGTTTGCTTGTTGAAGCTGATGATTGGCTCATGTCAACATAAATAAACCAATCAGGGAAGCTTGTTACATAACATGTCAATAAAACATGTAAACCATTGCTGCTCACCTTCAGCCACATGGATTACTTGCTTTCCTCCTAAACACCAGTTGATTTATTGAACCTGTCAGCCCTTTCTGCTCTACATTTATTGGCCATATTTAATGCCATCAGTATTTTTTGAGAAGGAAAAACCCACACATACACCAAGTCATAAAAAAAATACCAACCACCAAATGTTAAGAGAAAATTTATATTTATTTCTTGCTTAGAAATGTAATTATAGTTAGATGGAATTTTTTTTTATTTTATTTTTATTTTTTTTTTTTTTTTTATTATATATATATCTGATATATATAAAACATATATATAGTTCCATAGTGCTTTGAAATAAGTTTGATCAATTTTTGTTGCCAAAAATACTACTAATACTATACAATAATTATTTCACACTGTAAAACGATTTACAATACAGTTTTTACCAGTTAAAATTGTAATCTACATAACACATATAATAATTAGTTTTATAATACGAAGAAAATTTTATCCATTTTGTTATTAGATTTTGATATACACAGGTTTGCAAAAATGGCCTCATAAACTGATTAACATTAAAACTGTCTGATCATTTCAACCACATTTCGATTTATGGGTGAAAAGTGAGTATTAAAAATAGATGGATTTCTCCTTTAGTTATGCTGGTTCAGATGTAATTCATACGTTAACTGAATTTATATCTTTTCTAAAACTTAATATATTAATGTCAACACTGTTATTTTTGTGTAAAATGTTCATTTGTCTGATCTCAAATATCAAAGGTCTGTTGATTCCTCTTGACAATAAGAAATATTTCTTAAAATCTGATTTGTAATCAGAAAGCATACAATTGTTATAAAGTCTCTGAATTTAAATTCCTTTCAGTAATAATTCTTTACTGTTCTTTTTTCCTTTTTTTTTTCTTATTTCCTCACAAATCAATGCATGTTTCTTCTTTTTCTTTTGTTTGTGTGTTTCTTCTTTCTTCCTTTTCTATTTTGGTTTGATTGTCTCTGTTTTTCTGTTTGTCTGCTTGTCTTTTAATCTGTTTGTTTTACCTGCTCTTTCTCTTTCCATTCTTGAACTTTAAAAAAGCACTAAAAATAATAAATACTGAAAGAGATCTGTCATCTGAGTGACAGCTACACACGTATAAATTAATAAACATACTGTTCCATAAATCAGCCTTAAATTATGAGGATAATAAAACTTTCAATAAAATGCTTTTCACAGACCATCATCTGAGGACACCTGGGATTCAGAATAGAAAAAACTTTTTTTGTAGACTATCACAAACAAGACATCTTGGGATGATAAAAATCAGTTTAAAGAGTAATATTTCCAGGTTTTTAAAAAAGTCAATTCTATTTGAAAAAAAAAATTCTGCTTGTGTTATTATTTCCTTGACTCAGCTTGATTGTTATCTGTACTTCAATTCAGAATGTGTCCCATGGAGAATAAAACTCTGTTGATGTATGTTTGAAGAGCTTTAAATAAGAATTGCAGTTGTGTTTTCTTTTGACAAATTGAAACCACATGTTGAGACAGTCATGTTTTATTTTGCCGTGCATAAAAGTAACCTTTTCCCACAATATGTTAGCCATATTCTATCGTTTTTAACAGACATAAGATTGTTTTATTTCTTAATGTTTTTTTACCCTCCACTTCTCTTTGAAAATTAAAAAAGGATCACAAGGTTATTGTATGAATGTCATCTTGACTTCAAGAGCCTGGATTTCTGATGCTTTATTTTTGAAAGAATTCAAACAGTAAAGTCAATGAAAATAACATCTGTGGTGTTTTTGAACTGGGAGAACTGTCTTTGAAAATGTGGCTAGAAAAACAAAAAACAATGTCAACTGAAGTATTTTTGATGATGTTAGTTCTGAAAAGCTAGTGGATTCATCTTAAATTGATATTTATTTATTAAAACATTTCTGGAGTTAAGTTACTGTTGCAAAATACTGGTTAAGATAGACAAAGAAAGAATGAGAGGAAAGGAAAGATGAGAAGAGAGTAAGAATGTGAATGAATAAGTGAGAGAGAGAGATAGTGTGAGAGATAGAGGAAAAGTGAGAAGTGGACAGAGAGAGGGAAAGAAAGAGAAAAAAGTAGTCTTGGTCAAGATGTAGTGCATATTAATTTCACAGAGAAACACTGAAAGTAGATTCTTTTGCTTTCCCCAGTAAATTCTTTTTCCTGTATATGTATATGTATATGTATATGTATACTTGCTTACTCGCTTACTTGTTTATTTGTTTGAGAACAGCATTCTGCCTGTCTGCAACTTACCAATACAACACAAAGGCAATTATTTAAATTATAATTTCACTATTTTAGTAACTTCTGTTTCAACTACATTCAGGCAGGATGATTACTAATGGACCCCCCAGGGAAGAAAAAAAAAATACCACAAAAAGAAACCTAGTGATTTTCTTTTATTAATTAAGCAGGCATGAATGATAAATGTAACATTGACTAATAGGACATATCTGTAAATGAAAGAAGAAACCGTACTTGCTTACAGAGAATTTTTAAAACCAGAGGCAAAAACCTGAGCAAAACTCTTTGTTACCATTTAGCCAAAAACAGAAGAACTGACAAAAAGAAAAAAGATGAAAGCTTTTGTCTCTTGTTTCATTATCCTGCAGAAATTTTTTTGAATTTTTGTTTTCTGACTAATTATTCCGTGGCTTGCAGGTACTGCAGCATCTGTGGAATACGAGGATACATTTTGTCATGTATGGAGATAGTGAATGCATTTATTAGCAGGAATAATAAGCTGTCAGTGCATGTGTGTTGGTATAAATGGTACTGTATTCAGAGCAGGAAATTATCAAAGCATATTTACATGAGAAGGGATCCTTATTGCAGATTTATTGCACTATTTTCAGAAACATGTGATTTACTTTAGTTGTAGAGTATTAACCCAAGAAATGATGGTTGCAGGATCTTGCCTTCTTGATGCATACAAACATGCTATTTCCAATTTGAATTTGTTTTACTTGTAAAGAAGAAAACTAAACATTTTCATAAATGATCTTTAAAAAAAAGGCAATTAATTTTTAAAGAGCCAATAAAAATGTTTTAAAGTGTATCTGCAATTAAACCTTGATTTAAATCTTAACATGCAAAAATATTTCATTGGTTAATAAATCATTTAATTGTGTGTCTAAGGAACACTTAGACAAGGAAAAAGCACAAAAACACCAGATAAAATCTAATAACAATTAAATAAAAACCTATCAGTGTGGGATCTAAAGTGCCAATAAAGCTCAGGACATAGATGTATTTGTAGGACTCTGTCAGTATGGACATTAAGAAAATATCACAGAGTTTGTTTATGGTTGCTCCATTCCCTTCATTGGCTTGAAGATAATTTGTTTGACATAAATCTTGTCTTTACATACATGTAGTCATGTCGCTGGTGATTGCCAGCGATTTATTGGCATGCTACCTGGACTCAGAGATTTCTTAATGCAATTTCCCTAGCCATGTGGTCATATGGGAAAAGGTTAGAGGTCATGAACTGACTGTCCATTGACTTTTGCTCAAGCACAGCTGGCCGTATCCATGTAATTGTGTATGACACCTAAGTGGACAGTGGTCAGTTTTTAAATTAGTGCCATTGTGCATTTTGGTTCAGTTACTCATTGTGTTTGTTAAGCCAGTGTAGCTAATTCTAGCTGATGACTCCCTTGAATAGCCCACGACCCAGTAACACAGACTTATACTTTAACACTAATAGTATAGCTCTGCATTATAAAGTTAGACATGGTAAAATAATTATACCTATTATATACTGATAAAGTTGGTTATAAACCATAGACAATAAAGAATATAACATTATTTCATAAAACTGTCTCATACATAAAAAATGTGAAAGGAATATAGCAGACATTTATCCCAAATTAACTGATAAATTATTTATTTTTATTTATTCCTTTCTTCCTGTGAAGATGATTCTTTTTCATAAAGAGTGTGTGTGTGTGTGTGTGTGTGTGTGTGTGTGTGTGTGTGTGTGTGTGTGTGTGTGTGTGTGTGTGTGTGTGTTTTGTGTGTGTATGTTCCTCTCTCATAAAAGTATTAATATATCATGGAATATTGTTTTAAAGTTTAACATATTAACTGAAAATGATTTGAAGAGTAGGGCACTATGAAGTCAGTGTGTCAGTATGAAAATGTCAGGAACATAACCAAAGCCCCAGACAGTAATGATGATTGGCAAGCTGAAGTCAGGTGCTATGAAATGTTGGTATGTCAATTTGGATTCATTATCTGAACTAGTTAAATTAATGTCACACCTGCCAGTTATTTTGTAGAAAGGTCAGCCAATAGTGACAGTGTGATTGGCAAAGGTCCCTGACATGGGGTTATAGGTTTTGTCCATGACAGGCACACCTGAACCTTGAGCATCTGATGATTTGGAGGAAGGTATGCAAAAAAAGAAGAGATAATTAGTGAAGAGTAGGAATGAAAAGAAAATTAAAAACAGCAATATGCTGAGAATTAGCTCTTAGTGTTAATGCAGTGACAGAGGAGGTTAAACATGGATGGATGGAGAAAAAAGGTGATCTGATGGAATACAAGGATAATTAAGACATGGAAGAAAAGACAATAAATGTGTTAAAAAACAAAAATGAAGTTATAATGTGTGTGTGTGTGTGTGTGTGTGTGTGTGTGTGTGTGTGTGTGTGTGAAAGATTGAGAGATGGAGAGAAAGGAAAAAAGTAAGATAGGCAGAAAGGGAAAAGATTATGGAAAGAGAGAAGGAGGTCAGGAACATCGTAAAATATAAAATATTCCAGTACAAACTAATACTACATGCAGGAGATGGCTCAGAGATAAGATTTATTTCAGTTCATCAGGGGCAGTGAGAATCCAAAACCATGCAATCATTTCATCTGTTCTGTGAAAACATGACAAAACTCTTCAGAATATGAGATACTGATTCTTTTTTTAGCAGTTGTATACTACAGTTAGGTTATGGCTTGACACAGGTTATCATGGTGAACCTGCTTTAGGATAGAGAGTCCTACTGTGCTAGCATTCGCTGTTAGACTGCACTGGTGGGTTGTGTGTGCACATGTACACTTGTAGCCCTGACCTTCTGATAACACTGGAGGGGGTGAGAAGGGGTGGCACTAGGTGCGTAGCCAAAACACCTGTTCAGAAAAACTGCATACACAGGGAATAATGATAAACGTTTGTTGATTTTTCACTGATTTAATCAGTTTTTGAATTCCAAGAAAAGCCCAGGTGACAAAGGTCTCCAGACTTGTGTGTTTCATGGTATGTTGAAAGATAAAAACTTTATTAATGTAAACATTCCAGAAATAAAACTGGATAAAAAAAAACGTGCTATATATATATTTGAAAGTTCCTGTTCTGCAGTTCCATGTGTTACAATAATAATAATTGGAAATTTCATCTCTGGGTAAACATCACAGACAGATCTGGCTGTTAAAAGAACAAAGAATTGTATTATTTAATAATGCACTCAACACTTGCATCTAAAAAAGATCATAATATAGATTATAATAAAATGGTTATGTATTAATAGGCTGGAACAGTAAACAGCTCAATGAGTACATTCAGGAGATATGATCCTGCGACCTAACGAGCCACAGTACTTTACTGTAGCCACTGAACTAGAGCTAATTCTAAGTTTTAAAAGAGTCATTGTTAAACTGGTTATCTGGCATCTGTGTTTGAAATGGAATAATGCATCTGTACTAATGCAGCAAAAAACCTATCCTGCATTTACTAAGGGTTTTGGGATAATATTTTTGGAAGGGAGTTTGTGTGTGTGTGTGTGTGTGTGTGTGAGAAAATACTTGATTTTAAAGTCCAATCACAAATATTTGTTGCGTATGTCAGTCTAATGTTTGATCCTCGGACTGGGAACACAAAATAGGTCAAGGTGTGCTGTGCATGTCCTTTCACCTTGCCTCTCTCCATTCATCAAAACTTCATGGCCCACAAAACCTCGCCATTCATTGTTTGTTATGAAACGTTTTTACACGAATACTCTGCTTTAAAATAAACTGTGAATGGACTGCTGCACTGTGAACCATTCACTCCAGTTTGGCAAGTTGTGGACATGGTGCAGTATTCATTGTCAGCAGTTATTAAACATAGCCTCCAATTTCAGTGCATTTCTGTAGGAGTCCATTGAAATGTCCATCTCTGTAATGAATGTGTCTTTCAAGACTGAAATTCCCACTGGTGTCACTGTGGGCTTCTGGCTCTCATATTTGTGACTGGAATGAAAATATTCTCTGCCTGTTGAGCAAATTTGTATCTGTCAAAGTTTTTTTGTTCACATGCACATGCATATAATTTGTTTAAATATTGTTTCTTTTATAGCCATGGTTACTAGCTGCATATGCACTGAATGCTTCAAAATATTATTCACATTGAGTAACACTTGGTTATTATGTATGTACATGTGTGTTGTTTGTTTTTGAACAAACGTAATGTTATCTGATACAGAAACATAAATTAGAAAAGAGTTTATATCCCTGCCATGCTTATACTATGTTTTTATTCAATGGAAGTTCTTTAAAGAATTCATCAAAAGGAGATGCTTGATAAGAATAATTGGCATCTGGCATCTCTGTAGTTTATGTGTGCATGCATGCAGGCATGCATGTCTCTATGAGGATCTCTGTCAGCATGTGCATGTGTTCATAAAAATATAAAGATACATGTAAGCGTGAGAGAAAGTGTGTAAGTGTGAGTGTGTGTGTGTGATAGTTTACAGAACAAACACATAGACTATGCCATCAATAAATTATTGATATACCTTTTACTGCTATAAATATACATTACACTGTTTTCTGGGGACATAATATTCTTATAACAGATGACAGTTCAATGAACTGAAACATTTATTACTAAGATAACTGGCTGCTAAACATCCCAGCTGTAAATTCTATCAGAAAATTCATGTCAAAAATGATTTAAAAAGAGCAAGAGTCAGTTCTGGTAATAAATAAAATTGTCTGAAGTTGTGACAAATGTTCTAGATAAGAATTCCACTCCACTTCAATCAATATTTAATTTTATTTTGTCTGGATAGAACCAAAGAGTGGCATAATGAGGAATTTTTTATTTTTTATTTTTTTATATTGTACCAAAAATGCATTGATGTACTGTGAACATATGTTTTGTTCAGTACAGTACAATTGTACAATAGTGTGTGTGTGTGTTTGTCTGTTTGTTGCAAAAATGCCTGTATGTATATCTATTTATGTGCACATGTATTTTGTATATCAATGCAAGTGTTACTATGCAGGTGTTCAGTAAATAATTAATCAGTACATTAATATTAATAACATGTAATTATGTATGTCAGGGTCTACATACCAACATGTGTTTGTATGAATGCCATTAAAGAAATTAATTTATCTAAAATTCTCAGCTGATTTTTCTCACTTGTTTGACAATTTTCACTCAGAAATTCAACCAGTGCTCTATGACATGATTAATAAGAATTTAATTAAAGGTTGCTGTATCGAACCAAACTTTTATCAATCAGATGATGAAGCATTTAGGGGCAGAATGTCAGTGCTATACTCCTTTTTTGCACCCTTTGTGTAGTTCCTGGCAGAACTGATTGCAAAATCATTAAAGGCATTAGATTAATTCAATTATAAAAAAAATGTAATTAAGCCGTCTAAGGGAAAGCCAGTCAAATAGACTTCATATTTCACAGATTATTTTGTTGAAAAAGAAGCCCGGCCAATTCGACTGTCAGAATTGTGTTCGTTCAGAAAGGGCTTCAGTAAGATGTTTAGATGTGTTTTGATTATGAAATGAACCTTTTTTTTTCAAGTTTCATTTCTCATTTCTGTTTTTCTTCTGAAATTTTAAAAACTTCTCTTTTTTTTTTTTTTTTTTTTTTTTTTTTTAATTTTCATTGATTGTGTTAATGTCTGTCTGACTGATTTAGTTTTCTGATTTGGTGTTTTAAATTTCTTCTTTTCATGCTTTGTTTTTCATGCCAATTGCTTCCCTTTGACAAAAGATTTTTTTTTTTTTTTTTTTTTTTTACTGTTGATGTTAATTTAAGATTCTGTAGAATTATTTAAAAAAAATGTTTTGTTTGTCGGAGATCACTGAAAATTACATTCGGGTCAAAGTAGAGCTGTCAGCCAATCGCATTGTTTGAGGCAGGCCCGATATTGCAGGTCACCATTGAATTGTGGGATAGCTGTGCTGCTTCAGATGTTTTCATTGTCTCTGATGACTAATATTGCATAATTGATTTGAGAAATATGCAGCCCTGTGTTGCTTTGTTTATTCTTTTTTCTTCAGTTTTGGAATGTTGCATTAAAATTTAATATTAGAGGGTTGACTTAGCTGTCACAGAAATTCATTGTCACATCGTCACAATATTTGAGGAAGAAATATTCTAATTTTTAATCTCTTTCTCCTTTCTGTTTGTAAATTACCCTCAATGAAATTTCAAATGAAGTAAAAATTATAGGAGTGATTCACAGCTGTAAATTTTGTCTTTATTGGTTGTGGAGGATGGTGTCAGTGTTTAACAGTTCTTGTCTACCTTTTAACATTTCACAGTTTCACCTTGAATTTGCTTTTGTACTAGAAAAAAACGTGTTGTAATCTTAACTTCACAAAGAATTTAATTAAATGTATAGTCATAAAATGTGTCCGAATTTTTTTTTTTTATACTTTTTCTTTTCTTTTCTTTTAAAAAAAAAAAAAAAAAAAATTAAAAAAATACTTTAATGAAAATCCAAGACAAGGAAAGGAAAGAACACCAAACAAAGAATTTCAGCAAACATTTAAATGGACAAAAAATTTCCTTTTTTTTCTTTTTTTAAATTTAATTTTTTTTTTTTTTTTAATGTTCATTGTGTTTGCAGAAAAGCTCTAAAGAACCAGACATGGTTTTTAAAATAAAAAAAATAAAAAAATGTTTTCATTCCAGTAATTAAATATTGCTAATGAAGAAATAAAAAAGAAGCAACATTTGCAATGGGCTGATCTTTCTTTGTCCAGTTCTCTGTTAGGAGCTGAAACAATTAGTTTTTATTGAATTTTAGGCCATTAGTTTTTTTCACTTGTCAGCAATTAAGTTTTGTTGGATTCTGGGTAATCAGTTTTATTTAAATTTTAGTATGATTGTTGAGAGGTGCAAAACAAAGAGTTACCATCCACATCACTGTTAAATGTCAGGTTTTATTTGCATGTCATTATTTACTGCCTATACTGTGATTTATTATGATAATTGTTATGCTAATTTGTTAGAAGAAAATTGTGATTATTTCACCCATTAAAAAAGCATGTGTTATTTCTTGAGTATCATGATGTAGTCATTTACTATTAGATTTAATTCTTGTTTTATTTTCTTATCTAAAGTTTTTTTTTTTTTTTTTTTTTTTGCAATCATTACTTTTCTGATTCACATCTTCATCTTAATTATCTTTCTTTTTTTTCAATTTATGTATGTAAGTGTATGTCTGTGTGTGTGTGTATATATTACATATGTATATGTAGATATGGATATAGAGATATAGATATATACATATGGATTTATATGTGTGTGTGTGTGTGTATACAGATACATATATATATATATATAGAGAGAGAGAGAGAGAGAGAGAGAGAGAGAGAGAGAGAGAGAGAGAGAGATGTAGATATAGATACACACACATAAACAAGGTGATTTTTTTTATAAACAAAATAATGAGAGCAAACAATTATCCACAGTTTCTGGATTTACACGTTGTATAATTTAACATTACAATTTGTCTCTCTCTCTCCTCTGAGACTGAGGTTGCTGTTAAAACCAACGTCAGTTCCCAAGGAACTTGAAGCACCTGTGCAGTTTGTCAAATTAACTTGCCAGTTTGAATGCCAAGTACACTGGGTGTGAATTGTAGATTTTTGTTTAGATAACCTGTGGCCAGAATTACATTTAATGGCAGTTTCCCAACCTGGTATTGCAGTGCGGTCTGCATCACTTGGTTTGCTTTACCCAGCTTCCAGCCAAATTTATCACCTCGTTCAAAGAGCCACAGTCACAAGACTGGACACCAAGAGGAGTCCTGGCCTTCCGTTACAAGATGTCTGGCAACCATTTATTGAATAACACTTGCTATGCAGAAACAGCAGTTATCTCCCTGGTGTGTAAACTGTTTACTCTGCAGTTTGTTCTGAATTATTTAAGTCTGGTTTTGTATACAGTGTGTTGCAAGTTTTAAGTGATCTGGTTTATTGATGGCTGGTAATACAATACTGATTTGTATCAGATCCATATCAGGGAGCTAAAAAAGAAATTTGTCATTCTAAACATTGCAATAAAGATAGCAGACTTGATCATTAAGATATTACTATCAGGGCGGCTGAAATCTTGTCTGTGTATGCAGTGGTGTCTAATTTATGTCAATAAATTAATTTATATCAACTGTTTTAGTAAGGTTTAAATACATTTTGTGAATCATTATTAAACACTTGGATCTCAATAAGTCCTAAAACAAGCAATTTCTTTATGTTGTGTGAAATAAAACTTTGTATAATCCAACTAAACCTTAAGTAGAATGAAAAGAATCCCAGGAATACATTATTTCAACAGTAGCATCAAATCATAGTGGCTTGATATTTCAAACAATATTTTTGTATCTTTGTACCCAATAACAAACATCTGTAACACATTGGACTTGAAAAAAAAAAAAATGGATTAAATATTGCACACATGGCACCAGACACAACAGAGAAATTCCTTGCATTCATTCAAAGCAAATCAGTGGACATCATTCCTCCTTCAGAAAGCAAATATTTCTGCTGATTAAACAATACACGTCCATCGTTTCTACTGAGCAAATTTACTTTATAATTTTTCGCATCTGATGGAAAAATGTGTTGTACCTTCTTCGTGTGCTGTGTTAACCACTCAAATATTTATTGACCAAGCTTTCAGAATCATGTGCAACAGTTTTTTCTTACATTTATTTATTTAATTTTTTATGCTGAATATTTTTTCAAGGCTTACTTCAGATTACTCTTGTCTCAGAACTTCCTACATTCAGTGTCAAGAGATCAGATTCTTGGTGAAGCAGGCAGAGACAGAACAACTGGCTGGATATTTAATCTGATGCTTTGTTTGTGATTCTGATGTGTGTTTTTAGTGTCTTCTTCACAGATATCAGCTCAGTTATTGTTTGATCACCATCTGTTGTGTTGCCATTAAAGAATGCACACAGTATCAGACAGTGTGCTTCAAGGTGTCTTGCTTTGGCACCATTGGCAGTGTGTGAATGTTGCTTTTAGCTACAAGGTAGCCATTTAATTTTGAAAAAGGGGAAAATAAAATTACTTTAAAAAAATTTGACTTAATAAGAAATGAGCAAACTACTGTAATTGGATCATAGTTAAAAGAAGATACTGCATATTTTGTGTGAAAGATCATGTCTGTGATTCAGATCGTGTGACAGATTTTGTGTTTATGTCTGCGTGTGTATGAGAAAGAGAGAGTGAGAGAGTGAGAGAAAGAGAAAGAGAAAGAGAGATTGTGTTTGTGTGTTACTTACATTTTATTCATTAATAAAAAATAAGTGGGGTTTAATAGTACTTGAACTGTTCTTAATATTAAGTTACTGTATGTCAAACATATTTTTTTATTGCTTAATGATGATATATGAGAGTCAGTAACCTGCTGTTGTCAGTTCAAAGTTTTCTGTTACAAGCAAAGGGTCTTTTAATATGAATCCTCCCAGAGATAGGAAAGAATCGTTAAGCAGATATATTATTATATTTTTTTTTTTTGTTGCAAGCTGTAATGAAGCTCAGTGAATTTAAAATTACAATGTAGTTTTGAAAACTTAACACATCACAATGTCAGGCACTACAGCCAAGTCTTGTATCTGGATGTTATTTGTTTTGTTTTTAATTTTTTATTAAGCATGTCTTACTAAAACATTTAATCAACTGCTTGTTTGAAATGTCCTTAAAACCCACAGAATATTGAAGCCAGTCTGTTTGATTTTATAAACCATGAGTCTGGGTTTTCCAATACAGACAGTGTTAGAAGATTAATTGGACAGAAAAGGGAGAGTAATGATCTTGTACATCCCCAGTTAGCTACAAGTAGGAGCCATATATCTGATCTTGATCTAAATATCTACCAGTCTTGATGCTGAGTCCTTCACCATTTTTCAATTAAAGCTGATGTTATCCATCAGATATGAACTGTTTTACTAGGAATTTGTCTCTTAACACTGCTCTCATGAATCATAATCAGACAGTGATTGTAATTTGTATTCACAAAACACCATGTTATTTTATTCTTCTGTTTAATATACGATGAACACCTCCTTTACTTGTCAGATATCTTATTTTTTTATTATTATTACTATTGCTGCTGATATTATTATTTTCCTAACTAAACTGGTGTGAAGTTGCAAACGATGCTGTTGTCTGCGAGTGTTGAAAGTGTGATCGCAGGTCTGAAAAGATGAAGTTGATGACCCCTGTCCCAGGAGACGGGGTGATTGCGTTTTAAACCGGTTGAACAAGGACTAGCACCATTGAGCCTAATGGATCCACTTGTTTCACATGCATTATGCTTAGTGCAGCACATTTCTGGCTAATCCCTGCATCAGGGGAAACATCCCAAATAAATGGAATTTCTTCCATAAATCATCCAAACTGATGTAATGGAGATGAAAGTTTTCTCACTAGTATTTCACTTCATTAGTGCAAGATTTCTGATTCTCATAAACCAAATAACTAGAGAATGGGTTATTTTACGTAGGAATTGCTTTTATATTAAAATTTTATCTTTATTTTCTACAATTGTTTTATCATTTCATATCAGAGTAACTGAAGAATATGGGAAATATTTTTTAATTTTCAGATTAACATTTTTTTTTTTAATTAATATTTTTCATATTAACATTTTTTTTTTTTTAATTAATAATTTTCATATTAACATTTTTGTTCTTAGTTAATATTTTTCAAATGTTCCATTTTCTGTTATGTGAAAAATTAAAATAGAAAAACAAACTAAACTAAACTAAAAACAAAAACAACAAAGAAAAAACCCCAGAAGATAACTAGGATTTTATTTAACTTTTTTAAAATTATTTTTGTTTTAAAATGTAAATTCTTCTTTTTCAATAGCTCAGAAAATTTTCTTTTATTTGCAACACTTTCCATGTCTTAATGTATTAAACCCTTTCTACAAAAATTATTTGAAGTTAATTTGATACAACAGATGACCTAAAACTGACACAGAATTTGTCATTTGATCAATATCTCTATTTTAGGTTATTTAAAATTTGATAAAAGGAAAAACACAACAATCTTTCTTTATAATCAGATGAATAAATTATTGGAATTTGAGGAAAATGTTAGAATCGGTGTATCTGACATGTGTCAGAATTGGTCTGAACAATTATATGTGAAATAGTATCAAAATAACTGTATGAGACAGTGCATTTGAATAAAACTGTCCAATTTAAAGCAAATGTTTTTTGTGGTATCAGTTATAATTAGATTCCCAAGTACTTTGTTACATCTTAGCTACAGTTCTTTCAGTTTTTATTTTGTTTATACATAAACACATCTCTCTTTGCTTTGTAAAAGAATACTTCAAAAAGAATTTTGTCATCATGATAACAACTAACTTCAGATACAACATTCAGGAAACAAATCTTTTAAAGCTGTTCAGTTTAAACAGAGGTTTTTTTTTTTGTTTTTATCTCTTTCCCTGTCAAAAAATTCCTGAAACTGAAAGAGAACCAATTTGTTGGGTAACTCAGTCAAAGAGGGAGGTAATGTGATATACCTATTTACTTAATGGAGTGTCAAATACTCTTACACTAAAAGGATATTTCACAAAAGCAGACAGACTGAGGGACAAATGGAGCTTTGTTTGAGCAAATACTGTCCTGGCTGCCAGAGAAGATACAGCCATAGAACACATTTTTCTGGTAATTCCTGAAAGCCTTCTTTCACAATGTGCCAGCCCTAGCGTAACCAGTGCCTCGTTTGACTTGACTGATAAATGTATTCATCCAGTCTCTCTGGAGATTGTTTAGCAAGACTAGAATCAGTGTGGCCATTATGAAAGCATTCTCTTATTGAATACTGTGATATGAGGATCAAGAGAAGGTGAATAAAAGCAATTTCAAATAAAACCTCCTTTGAGCGTTCGTGTGTTGGTAAATTGTGTTTGCAGAGCATTTCTTTCCCAGAACAATTGGCATGTTTGCTTTTCACACCTATTTGGTGTTTGCCAGCAAGCAGTTTAGCAGACAGTTAACAATCTTTCTGTCTTCCACTGGCACCTATTCAGTGTCAGGTTGTCCCAGTATTTTAGAAAACTCACAGTATTGTCTCAGTTATTTATTTGTTTTGTATCCAGAATTTTTAAATCCCTGTTATTTAAAGTCAAAATTCACAGTTTTTCTTCAGAATTTAAAAAGCCTCCATTACTGTTCCTGTGTTTTAAAATATGACATTTTTGTTTTAATATTTAAAGCCCTACATTACTTTTTTTTTAAAAACTCCATAATATTTTTATTTCTTTGCTATTTGAAATGCTTTAATTATTGAATTTTTATTTAATGAAATTATATCCATTGTTGGGGGATATCAGTGATTTTAATAATGATGACGAGGATGACAATATTGATTATTATTATTACTTTAATCCCCCAACTACATTTAAAGTATTAAATTTAAATGAAACACACAGCACTTTTCTGATTGTTAATAAACCCTTGTTCATTTTAATATTAAATTTGCATCCATTTATTATTCATTACTAAATATTTATTTTTTAATTATTTAATTATTGATTTCCTTTATTAATCTTTCTTCTCCTTTAAATCACATTTCTCAGTCAAAATGTCTTAACATTCCAAATTACATTTCTAACAAAAGATTTTCTTTCTCTTCTGTCATACATGTAACTCTGGCAGAGTAAAAACCAAAAAAAAACAACACAAAATAAAAAATTTTAAAAAGAATTAAAAAGTACTTGATCACCACCACGTGGAAAAAAAACTCAACAGAACCATAATAATAATAAAAAAAATGGCCATGAAAATATTCATTGTCTGTGTGTGCAGCGACCATTACGAGACATGGAATGTGTCACGAGGAATCAATGCTGTCTGTTAGCATAACCGATACATTGTCTCCAGAGATTTGGGCTATAATTGAATTTTCTTCAAAGTGCTTGGTCATTGGGCCTGTCATCCCATTATAACTAAACTATTGAAATTTTTATTCCAAATTGATTTTTTTTTATCCCCCTTCTGCCAAAACAAAGATGAACCTGACATCAGAATTTTTCTTTTTTTTTTGTTTTGTTTTGTTCCTGTGGTATGTTTTTTTTTTTTTTTTTTTTTTTTTTTCAAATTGATTTTTTAGGGGGTGGGATTTTGTATGTTTAAATGGGAAAAGGTTTAAAATAGACTAAATGAGTTTGTATATGTATGACACTTAAGAAATTATTTACAATATTATTTGTGATAAAATATGCTTTTTTGTGTGCCTCTGTGTACAGGTGAAAGTACAGGTGTGTGTGTTTCTCTGTGTGCGTGGGACTGGATATGTGTGTGGGACTGGATGTGTGTGTGTTTGTGTGTAATTGAGAGAAATGTGTACAGACAGAAGAAAAATAATAGTCATGTATTGATACAAGTTTTCAGTCGTTTTTTTATGAATTATTAAAGTAATAAAAGATACAATAATACCATATATTATACTTTATTAATAATGTATACCAAGTGTCTGTGAACTGTTGTCACTAATACATACCAAAACAGACTGTCAAAGTGATCA
Source organism: Chrysomallon squamiferum (assembly GCA_012295275.1). Taxonomy (NCBI): domain Eukaryota; kingdom Metazoa; phylum Mollusca; class Gastropoda; order Neomphalida; family Peltospiridae; genus Chrysomallon; species Chrysomallon squamiferum. The sequence goes on from CM022671.1 coordinate 26,760,126, forward strand.
TTCTGCAAGTATGTGCCTATGTAATTGAGTCAGAGTAAATCACTTGTAATTGGTTTTCCTGTGAAGCAGTCTTGTATTGAACACCTCATATCCTCTGCTGGGTGTGTGGTACCACTGATACTGTATGACAACAGGTCATTGAATTTGCCATAAGCACATAACATTTACCATGCTTGATATGGTTTTATATTCCACACGGTAATTGTGTGAATCTCTTTCTGCATGCTACATTTAGTTCTGTCAGACTTGGTCATGGAATGAGGATAGAGATGAGACTGCTTGTAGGATGTTTGGTGGGCAGGGTATTAAAAACGTGATGTGAGGTCTTTGAACTCCACAGATTTCATTCTTTTGGGTTTGATAACTCCTCCCGTGGTTCTTCCACTTTTTTTTTTTTAAAGACAGAAAGCATTTTGGATGACTTGAGGCATATTGCCATATTTGACAATTACAACAGGGATTGGTTAGGTTTACTGGATTTTTACAAAACTTAATTGGCAATAAAGATTGGCCAGAGATTAGAAAATGAAGATGGCAGGTTTATATTTTTGTCTCTTTTTGGAATTGCACCATCCTTTAATTAATAATAATACTAATAATAAACAGTCCACTGAAGTGTTCGTTACAGAAAGGTTGTCTGAACCAGAATTATTTATAGCAGATTTATCTGATATAGCAAAAGACTGATTATAATTAATGAATTTTTATTTAAGGACATTCTAAATTTGTGTTCAGTAAATTAAAGATTAACTGAAACTTTAATAATTTAGATTGTAATTTAGATTGTGTGTTGTTTGTGTGTGTGTGTGTGGATATAGATACAGATAGATGCATGTATGTAGTTTCCTAGTGTTTATTATTTTTAAAATGCATCATGTATATTTATTCAGTGCATATACAATAAACATCATCTGAAATATAAATAATCAGTAATTTATTTATTTTCTTTCTGTTGTATTTTGCAGCTGTTCAAGATAAAGGTGTCTGAATGCAGTCAGTACATAACCTGTGGGGAGTGCCTGGGAGCCAGAGATCCTTACTGTGGATGGTGTACCCTTGAAAACAAGTAAGTAACACAAACCACACTGTTCATTACAGCTTTACCAGACTTACAGTTTCATTTCTTAGTGTTTGATGACTTTCTGTTTCTTAGTAAAAGAACAATAATGGCTATACTCAGTACCATAGTTGTGAGCTTACAAAAAGAAACAAAATAAATGGTAACGTCATGTCATTTGTTTTGTTTCTTTTTAATCAGTATAGTTGTATTCAGTACAATACTAAAAGTAAAGGACTTAAGCTACAATTGATACATAATCAGTTAATTTTCCTTCAAAAAAATAAAAAATAAAAAATAAGAAGAAAATCCAGCAGCAGTCATCCATGTTGTCAAAAAGCTGATTTGCTGTTATAATTAAAATTCAGTTAACAGTATTTTCTTAACAAGTACAGTATTTACTATGTCCACAGTCAAGCACCATTTACACTCAGCACATCTGTATACACATCTTCTATTTGTGTGTGTATATAAATATGTATGTGTATGCATGCATGCATGTGTGCATTTGTTACACCCTATATGCAGACAACATCAGCTGGCCATCTTGCTTGGAATATTAAATACAGTTTCTGTGGATAGATCATTGTTTATTCCATACCAACAACACTTAGTATAAATCAGTGACAAAGTGTAATTACTGTGGAATATCATCATATTAAATACCTTTGTCCATGTAATATATTTTATAGCTTGACATTTAGCAGATGATTATTTGCTGAACAATATACAGTATATATAACAATGAAAATATAATAACTTTTGTGCATTTTTGATAATGTAATTTATTTTTGTTCTTAGTTTAGTTTAGAATATAACTTTGTATTTGCTATTATGGTTTTGGTGTTTTTATATATATTATTTCTTTTTAACTTTGAAGAAATTTTCTTTTACCTCTTATTAAACTGCAGTTGTTAATATTATTTTAAAATAATTTTTAAAAACGTTAAATGTAATTATTTTGTTTTCTTTATCGGCTGAAACAAATTACATTTTTCAGTGTCTAGTGCATGATGAATTGGTTACCATTTGAGTTCTATAGTTCTTTTGTGAAAAAAAAAAAATATTTAAAATTTATTTGTTTTATTTGCTTTTTTTTTTTTTTTTTTGGCATCTAACAAGGATATCTAAACCCAACATGTAAGTAATGGTGTACACTCTTAGGACTGTTGTTTGTCAATGAACTTGACTTACTGCAAACATGTTAAGTGTTGTCTACCTGTACAGAGCTCAAAGTAAACGTGATATTTTCTGTGATGTCTACAGCTGTTGTTAGCTTTCAGCATATATCAAATGAAACTAAATACTTTAATGACTGTAATATCTGACTATTCCATACCATCTTACCATAATTAACTTGTTTAATGAATAGCTGTTTGAAGAAAATCAAAGGAAAATGGAACTGGGTTGTTCTCAAATATCAAATGTGTAAAGTAAAAATAAAACCTGTTTTAATTATTTGCTAAATTAAAAATTGAGAATAAAAAGATATAAGAAGGGATACCTTTAAAATTCAAAAAAAATGTATCCAACTTCAAAAAAAGATCTTTTAATCTAGATTATTTCAAGATGGCCAATCACTTTTTATCAGTGGTCTGACAAGTGTGTTCACTTTTATTACATAATTTATTTCAATGTTAACACCAGAATGTGTATTCTTTTGACAAATGATGGTCATGTAACTAAATATACATCTCTGTAGCCAGACTGTAAGTAATCACAGACTTTTCCTCAAACAAATGCATGTAGTACACAGTGAAAATTGTTTCCATCTTTGTGCCCAAGTTTCCGTTTCTCATTTTCATATTTTCTTCCTGTGTTTTTTCTTTTTCTTAATTCCGTGCACATTCTTTCTCTTTCAGTCTTTCAGTCTTCATGTACTTCTCTTTCTCTTTGATTGTTGTCAGTGTTGATGTTGTAAACTGCTGCAGCATGCTAATTTGTTGATGTATTGTAAGAATGCTCACATCTATTTCAGTGATCAGTTTTGTTTATCCATAATTGTGCAGTAAAACGGTCTTATATAATCCACCACCACTACAAAAGAGTGATAAATTAATGTACCCATCAATGATGCTATAAATAATGACATTTATTTATGACAAAGATGATCTTAAGAAGAAATTATTGTGCAGTATTTTTCTTTCTGATTTCACTAGAATGACAAAATAATTACGGATGTCTATATAAGCTGAGTCAATCCTTCTGTCACTTTGCTGTATGTACATTTTTATCACAGTCTTATTGTTTAACGTTTATTGATCCCAAAAGTCCACAGATGTACTGGCAGTTCAGAACCACTGAAATTGGAGATTCATATAAAACTTGTTATCTACAAAAATAAATAAAATAAGAAGAGGGGAAAGAAACACTGAGTAAAATAATTTTGTCCATTTCACTGAGTTTATTTAGATACACAGAGATTTATTTGTCTGTTATCATTTCTGTCAGTGGTTCTTGAATTTTTTTTATTTATTCTAATCTAGTTTAGTTTGAGACTTTTAAAGAAATTAAAATTAAACATTCCACTCCTACATAACAACAACACTAACAATAATAGTAATAACTTAACATCGTCATCATCATCACCATAATTATTAATATTATCATCATCATCATTATTCTTATACATTATTATTATTATTATTATTTTTATTTTTTATCATCATCATCATCATCATCATCATCATTATTATTATTATTATTATTATTATTATTACTACTAATATTTCTATTTTTATTTTTATATCTGTTTTTTGCTGAAGATATAATTAACAATGTAAATTGTCACTCAAACGTTCTGGTTACGTCAAAGCCAGGAGCCATTCACCTTCATAACCCACACATGCATTGTCATCACAGAGGAAAATCAACCTTTTAACATGTCACAGAGCATCTTCATCTTGTACAACATGACACAGTGACAATGGCTTTACCTCAAAGCACTCCAGTATGCACATTAACAAACACACACACACACACAGGCTTTGAACAACACAAGACTCCTGTCGTGTTCATGAAAAAAAAAACAACCCACAATTGGACACATTGAACTTGGAAGAGTTTAAAAATAAAAATTATTATTATTATTATTTTTTTTTCTTTCTTGCTTCTCCATTGATTGGTCTACAATATATTTATTGGTAAAAGATGTCTGTCAATAATTTACGCTGTAAGTGACAACGGTACAATGATTGAAAGAGTCAGAGAATTGACTGTAGAGTGTTAATGAATTGTAAGAACTCTTTTGAGTGTTCGTTGTTTAGTTGGCGTTGCTCTTTCCTAACTCAGTTTTATGTCAGATGTGTTTTGGCTTTGTTTGTCATCTACGTCATTACCATGATGGTTGTCGTTTTTCGCGTGAAAATTTTTCCAGTGCGGAAGTTTCCTTTGTCTCACTAAGTGAGACAGCTGTCTACCTGAGTGAGCTGGTAATCCAGGGATTACTGTCTCTGTCGCGTTTTTTTTATCGATTAAACATTAATGTGTTGTCAGAGTGTGGAAATTAAAACGGTAAAAAAAAAATGGTGTAAATTATTGTTAAATACTGTTCCAGGATTGGTTTATATAAATCTGGGTGTTCTTTTAGATCTTTTCAATTTTATTTTTTTAAAAAAAAAAAAAAAAAAAAAATAATTATTATTACTGGTTGTTTGGGGTTTCTTTAAAAGAACAAGAACAATTATTATTGTTTAATACCTTTATCTTTAAATACAGTTGAATGGTTTTTTTTCTGGGTTAGAATATTCATCAGGTTAACAGTTTGGTACTAAATAAATTAATAAAAATCACTTAATAATTTTTTAGTGAACATAACATTTACAAACTGGAAACAAAATAATTAAAGAAATATTTCTTGCTTTTGATATAAAATGAGAAAGGTTTTAATCAGTGTAACATCTGCAGTTAATTAATTAATTTTTTTATGATTTCATGGTTGACAAAATCAGAAACAACATTTTAAAAGTATGAAAATTAATTAAGTTTTTTTTTTTTTTTTGAAGAAAAAATAATAAACAATGGTTATTGATTTTGGAAATAAAAACAACAAATAAAAGAATTACTCAGTTTAAAAAAAAAAAAAAAAAAAAAAACCTAGAAAATAAAGAATAAATTTAATGGATCCCAAAAATATCTCAACCTTATTCTTTTGTTTCATCACCATCATTATGGATTCGTTAATTTCCATTGTACACAAAGTAACTGATTTTCATGATTCATCAGTATCAAAATCAATCATATGCAGTAGTGTATGAAAAAAAAAAAATAGAAGTCCCACTTAATAATACATCAAATCTTCTCATTAATTACAGACTATTGTTAACAGCTGTTGTCTTTGTGTTTCACTCACTTTGTAGGGTAAGTGATTTGTTTGTGAAGTTAATAGACTGTTTTTATTATTTAATGATTTGATCTAATGATATCAGTTCACAAATGTTAGATGTGTAATCAATCAATATTTACTGACCATATTTGTTATTGTATCAATATCTTTTACATAATTTATATACTGTAATTGTTAATGGTATTATTACTGTTATTACCATTATTGTTGTTATTTGTGTATTTTAATATATATTTTTTTTTTTTAATTTTAAATTTTTAATATTAATTTTTCATTACTAATGATATTGGGTATATACCAGAATTTAAAACAAACTTTACTAACTGTATTTATATACTTGAAGGCAAATCGAGTTAATACATTAAAATTTAACAAATCAAATGTATTTGTGTATGTAGTATGTATATGCGTGTGTGTAGTATGTATGTGCATGCATGTGTGTTATTTCTTGAACCTTTCCTTTCAACTTCTCTCTTTCTTCTGTTATTTTCATCTCATAATTAAAAACAAATTTCAGTAGTAAGACAAATCAGCCTAGCGACAGAAATATCCCTTTTAGCAACCAGGAGCATAGAAATATGCAAATATCTGTCACAGTAGATTTACTTCTCAGTGCAGACAGTGATGCCAGCAGCCCTGCTTTCCGTCATCCCACAATTTGTTCATGATTTTCCTCCTCACAGATAAATAGTCATTACTGATCCTCGCTAAGCCTCGGCAAGACAGAAAATTTATGAGTTCCTTTGCACGCCAAGCTGATCTGGCCTTGATGGTCAATTTACCAATATTCATACATATCCCGTAAGTCTGGCAGATCACAGGAACAAACAGTGGCTGAAACTGCTCTCTTTAATAAACTGATTTTTTTTCTTTTTCTTTTCTTTTCTTATGGATGTAGATTCACACAAGAAAGATGTTAACTGTTAAAAAGAGAAAGTCAGGCATATGCATGTGTATATGTGTGTTTGTGTGTGTGTGTGTGTGTGTGTGTGTGTGTGTGTGTGTGTTTAATATGATTATACAGTCATACATAATTATATTTTTCACATTTATTCAGACACATAAATATTCTTTGTCTCTCTGTCTCTCTCTGTCTCTTTCTTTCTCTCACTCCTCATTTATCTCTGTCTTTCCTTATCCAGACATTTCTGCTGGATATCTTTATGATCAGTTCAGAGAAAAATTAAAATGTTCACTCTTCACAGCTATCATCATGATAACCACCCACTGTATTCCACAAAATGACACTAAGAAATACTAGTAATGCAGAAGAAAAAAAACTGTTCTCAAACATGTAGTTACTGCTTGTTTACTAAAACATCTAATATGTACCAACATCCAATTTGATTAGTTCCTATCCCACGAGTCCACTCAACCTTTAAAATATTTCCACGTTGAATGTTCGACAGAAGCAAAAAACATTTTGCATTTTCAGGAAATTATTTCACAAAATAACCTTTGGCAAAGAATAATTATCAAGTAAGGGATGATGGAAAAAAACACTTTGGTTTTGATTGATAATTGTTTGTGTTACATGCTAATACTAGGTATGCTGGAGAAAATGGCTGCTTTGATGGTGAGGTTGTGGTAATAATAATACAGTTATCTCACATACCTTGAATCACTTGTAATTGATGTTTTTCTCACTTTCAACAAAAAAAAAAAAATAAAATAAAAAAAAACACACTCAAGATTGTGATTTTGTTTCTTGGAGAAGAAATTTCGTTTTAAAGATTTCTTGAAAAAAAGGAAAAGAATAGAGAACAGAAAAATTATAAACTTAACAAAAAACAATGTTTTCTTGTATTCCAACTAATCATTAGCTTACTTTTGCTCATATAAAAAAGAGGAAAATGTTTTCAAAATGAAGGAAAAAATGTTTAAGAGAAAAACTATCATTTCATGTAATTTAAAAGCAATTGTAATATGAAAACCATAATGCACACATGCTTGCACACACACACACACACACACACACACACACACACACACACACACACACACACACAAACCCACACAAGAACACACATTAGTTATATATCCAGTATTTTATACGAAATTGTTAAAGCTTTAATTGTTATTATATCCATTTAAAATTCATGTATAGAATCATTTGAAATGAAGATCAAAATTCTCTGTGGTTGATTGTAATATCAAGTTGAATTTTATTCTCTTTATCAGTGCCCCTCAAACATTGTTTAATGGCTTTTGGAATCAGACATTTGTTATTTCTAATATAACTATAAAATGTTGAGAAACAAAAACTGAGATCTGTGTATTGGACCATGTTGGTTGTTGGTCTTTCATCTAATGTAAACATCTTTCATAACTGTTCTGTGATTTAGACTGTGCATCTTTGTATCTAGTCTTATCAAACAAACAACTGACATGACCATTGTTCTTTTAATGTTAGTATGCACTATCCAGGATAGGGCAGCACATACCACAGAGTTAGGTATCACCAGTAAACACACAGAAGCACATTCCAGACATTGGCTATGAGACTAATGGCATTCCCAGCTGTGATAATGTGCATTGTTTTCATTTTTGTCTTGTCTGTTTACACACAATTGCTTCACCTCAAATGCTGAAAGGAAAATTGCTTTTAGACATTATTGGTATTCTTGTGAAATTGGTGTTTTTGATTTTTTCCAGTTCTAACTATAAGTAGGTGAACTCAGATGAAGTTAGTTAAATGAAAAATTTTAAAAATTATTTTTGATGGTCTTTAACAGCTCTATGTTGTTCTTTTGTTGTGTGATTTATCTGTATATTTTTTGGCATTATTTTTTAAATAATTTTTTTTTTTTTACAACCAGTATTTGTCAGTGTTATCGCAAGCCATTTCTTTCATACCAAATCTTCTATACATTTAGATGACATTTCTTGTAAATCCTCTAAATAATAAAATAATATTAAAATATATTGTTATTTCTTTGTGTATGTTTGTGGGCTTCCACTGAAACACACACAGACACACAAACAGGCAGAATGAGAATGAATGTACTCAAAAAACTTTTATTTAAAGAATAATTACAAATGTACAAGAAAAATAATGACATACTCATGACTCTTGATGACAGATTTAATTTTTGCAAATATTTTTGTTACATTTTTTTCCCTCGCAAACTTGAACCGAACGAACTTTTATTCATCTCTCAATGTTTGTTTGCATGATGTAATTTTTCTAACCTGTCAGCTTGCAATTGGGTTATCATTCATCAGACTATGATGGATTTTAAGAAGTTGTTACGGACAAACTGTCTGATGGAGAAAGGCATTTAGCTGTTGCATTAAATTACATCAGAATGCAATATCTTCTCACGTCTTTTCCCGATGACAAGAAATTAACATCAGTTAACAAATGTCAACAAAATGATGGCAGAGTGTCAAAGATCTGAAAAGTCATAATTTTCCATGTCACTGTAACTTGGCAGGCAGTTGTGAATCATTGGTAATTGAGTATCGGAACTTTTTGGTTTTTATCATATGAACAGATATCTCCAAACATGTCTTTTTGTCATAAACAAAATAAAAATGATGTAATTTTTATGTCAGTAATAACAGTTTTGTTGTTTTCAAAATAAATCATTAGTATTTTAATACTGTTACAATACTTTATCACACCATAAATGGCTCCAAACCTTATAAACAATTTTTGTCTAAAAAAACCAAAACACCCCAAAAACACTGAACAACATTTAAATGATATATTACATCTCCAGTAATAATTTATTGTTTTCAAGATAAATTTAATAATTTGTCTTTATATTTTAGTATTTCAATATTGGAACTTCATATTACAATACTTTATCATACTGTAAATATCTCCATATTATGTATTGATGTCTAAAACCACCAATATTTGAATGATATGATTATCTCCATAGTAATAATCTGTTTTCAGGATAAATTGTTGGTGCTCTAATAATGGTATTTTTTTGGTTCTGTTAAAGTACTTTTCCTGGTCATCAGTATCATCAAACATTCTGTATTATGTATTTTTGTCAAAAGGTATCTTATTCCTCAAAATTGTTTGAATTATTTTCATTATAAATATTTCACTGATTTTGATGAGTCATTATATGCAGAAAAAAAAATTCAAACAAGCAGTTTAATGAAACAGATTTTCAAGACAATATTAATAGTTGTTTTTCCTCCAAAATACTTTTCCCTTCCAGATATGGTCTGAAATGTTGTATTTTTTTATTATTATTTTTTTTTTTTTTTTTATTTATTTTTTTATTCTTTTTTTTTATTCATTCATTCATTCATTCATTCATTTTTTTATATTATTTTTTATATCAAGTCACTGATATTTGAATACTAGAACTGTCTGTAAAGCCATTTCTCAAACTAATATAGAATAATGTTTGTAAAATGCTTCATCACTTTACTTTGGTTTTATGTAACAACACCAGAGAACTGATTAATCAACTAGGAGAGTCAAATAGATATTAAACATAAGATATTGCTGTTTATTCCCTTCATGTATTTGTATACACACACACATCCATAATTGTTATTATGGACATGGATATTTACTATTGATATCAAGTATGGCAATGTATAATTACTGTTAGTCTGCATTACAGAAATTTATTTATTATTGATATATTACAGAAATATATATTTACCATTGATATTACATATAATCATTTACTATTAATGTGGATTACAGAAATAACTGTGCATTACTAAGTTATATTGTATATTTAGTATTATATTGCAGAATCATATTAATAATTACATATATCAAGAATATAGGTTTATTATCAATATAAATAGCATAAATATACTTTGATTATACACCAGATAAATGTATGTCTGTCATTACTGTATATTTACTATTAAGATACATGGCTTAAAAAAAAAAAAAAAAAAAAATTAATAAAAAAGCTATAAAAAATTAATATTTTAGAAATCAAGATGGCTTCATTAGTATTCATTTGTTGCTGTTCTAACTGTTGCATCCCTTGCGAGGTGATTAACAAGGGAGTGTGCAAACGGTGTCACCCAGACTCTAATTGCTTTCTGCCAGCGTACGGGCACTAATTAATCCTGCATGCTACACGGAGGGCTATTAAAGTCCACTGATTCCCCGGCTCTATAATCTCATTTCATACAATAAATCTCGTTTCTAAGAGGCCAGCAATTCAGTGACTGATACAATTATGATTGTTTATGTCATTTTACCAAATTCCTGCATCAATCATTGGAGTATGATTCATGAATTTTGATCAATTTTGGTTTGATCTTTGGCCACCGTTCATAAAAAATGTTCAACAGTTGCTGCTGATGCCATTTGAAAGGGTTCGTTCCCCACATCAGTGTTTTTGTAAATGTTTAAATAATTTAAATAATGGGTAGTTTATGCACTTTGAAATGCTTTTTACTCTACTGGATGTTTTTTTTTTTGGTGGGGAGCGAAATGGCAGCCCATATCAAAACAGTGCAAAACCAAGAAATTTCGTTAACTGTTTATTTTTACTGCTTTGTAAAGTGTGTGTGTGTGTGTGTGTGTAAATCTTAATTTTTTTTTTTTAAAGGATTTAGGAATATGGAATGCTATTAGCAAGAATTAAGTTTTTATACTAATAGCTTTGTTACCAGGCAAAATATTTTTGGGTGGGTACAGAATTTGGGTGTACACTCGGAAAAAAACAAAAAACATTTCAAAATATATTTTTCCTGGCTACCAGTTTCTCTCTTAGCCCAGGATTTTTTCTATGTGTGTTGTGTATTCATCCTGTCTTGGTTTTTCTGTTTTTAAATTGTGGAAAGGGTAAAGAAAATAATCATTGCCATTAAAATAATTCTCATAATAGCTCTAATGCATAATTGCTATAATTATATTTAAACATTCATTTTGAAATGTTAATTAAATAATGTTAGTTTATACCACATTAAATTATTACTGCTCTCCAATTTTGAAAAATTTAATACTCTTCAGTTAAATACAAAATTTATTTCCACTTGATAACATTTTGTTTATAATAAAAAAAAAAAAAAAAAATAAATAACAGACAAAAAGAAAAATCCATTGGTTTCCAGAGAATTTGAATTTAAAAAAAACCTAATTGGCTTTAATGATATGAAATATTTTTTAAACAGATGGTGAAAACGATAAAGTCAGTGTGCTGTATGTTTGATAGTTCTAACACCCTGTGTAATGTCTTCACTCATGTTGTATGCCAGATATTTGATGTATACAGTGAGCCATATCAGACCTGTAGTGTGGGTAATCAGTATTAACATTTTCAACATTTACTGAAGAAACTTGCACAGTACTCTTATGTCACTGGTCCTGGAATCTGTTATTGGTAGCAGTTATTATTGTAACTAAATGGAAATATGTAAGATCACTTCAGCTGTTCTCAAACTAATCCTCTAAGTATAATAACTATTTCCAGAACACAACCAAGATGTTCTGATTGCATGGCCTGTGTCACAGAAACCTTGGTTTCAGTAACCTGTTGAAATTTTACTAATTTATAAAAAACTATATTGGAGTATTTTTAAATTGACTGCATAAGAATGTTAAAACCAGTATAATTATGTTTTGTCCTAAAAATTGTAGAAGGATCATTAATTTTGCTCAGGTCACTTAAAATACTCAGCCATTGCTCAAGTCAGCCAGTGCCCCATGATTTTTTAAAACATATACTGTGTATGTTCTCTCCTTTCTATAGAATTGAGAATTAAAAAAGATCTGTCTCAATTATCTGTTTAGTCCTTAATCATATGTATGAGACACAACCATAACTTAAAATTGTATTAAATTTCACAGCAAAGTAGAAGCTAATTTGCATTGTAAAAATTATATTGTACACAAGTATAACCTAAATCCCCTGATTTACCATTGACTGCTTAGTTAATACATTATACAACGCTGTGTTATTAAAAAAAAAGTGATCATGTTTGCGTTTGTAGTCAGACAGGATTATGCTGTCACATCATTCACATGCTGACTGTGATTCATTTCAACACAGCAGTAAACTGTGGCCTTTGTCACTCGAGACTCCTATGTGGTTAATTATGTAATAACCACGAAATTACTTTGAGTGTGAGAAAGACATCCTTTTGCCATAACTGTCATGGTGAGAAGAGATAGTTAGAGAGAGAAAAAAAAAAAAGAAAAAAAAGAAAGAAGAAAAAAGAAAGAATTACCTTTGGTCACAAATCAGCTGGTGTTTTCACTCTGCTGCCTTGTCAAATAAGTCATCTGGCTTGGGATGCTCATTTACACAGCTGGCAGGATGTTGACAACTACTGCTGATGACAGAGTGTCACAACAGACCACTTAGTTTCGCTTCAGTTGACGCCCATGTGTGCAAGAGTCAGGGTGTGTGTGCCAGTCATGTCCCCCCATGAATGCAATAGTTAGGGTGTGTGCGAGTCTTGTCCCCGCCCATGAATGCAAGAGTTAGGGTGTGTGCGAGTCAGGGTGTGTGTCCCCCCATGAATGCAAGAGTTAGGGTGTGTGCGAGTCTTGTCCCCGCCCATGAATGCAAGAGTTAGGGTGTGTGCGAGTCTTGTCCCCGCCCATGAATGCAAGAGTTAGGGTGTGTGTGAGTTATGTCCCCATGTGCATGCAAGAGTGTGGGTGTGTACAAGTCAAGTTGTGGTATGTTTGCAAGCTATGTCTGCTCAGGTGTACAAGAGTTAGGGTGGGTGTGTGTGTGTGCAGGTCATATTCCCACATATGCATGAGAGATTGGTATGCAGTTCATGTGAGGAACTATGGTGTGTATATATTTGTTACATGACCCCATTTATCATACAACAATGTGAGTGCAGTGATAATCTGAGACAATCTGTCTGAGGAGGTCCAAAGCAACTGCAGAAAAGAATGCAGGTTTAAGAGGAATGTGCTCATTTTTAAGGCAACAATTTTTTTTTTTTTTTTGTGAATTTATATTCAGGTATGTGTTTGTTTGTGTGGGTGGGTGGGTGTGTGTGTGTGTGCATGGGTGTGGGTGTGTGCATGCATGCATGTGGAAATGCACATGTTTATACATTTATTTGTATGTATTTATAGGCAGGTGGGTAGGTAGATAAATATGAATGTGTTTATATAATTACATGTACGACCCTATGTGTACCTACGTACATTCAGTTAATCTTGCAAGCAGACACATGTGCATCAGAATGAGTATTACTGCTCTCTCCCATCTTCCCTTATCTTGAAATAATTATGCATCTGTATTATGATGACTTATTTTGACAGCTAGTTATATCATAACAGTCTGTGTTTTGAAAACAAACTGCACCAACACATTTCAAGATTAGCTTATGAACAGCAGTAACATTTTTAGCCTGAAAATAAAGGTCATTTATGCCTTCAAGTAAATCTTGTCTAACTTTGTAGCTGTTGACTTTTTAAGAAATTTTTTTGTTGTTGTTGTTTTTTCTTTCCTATTTTAGTTGACTTTAAGACAGTTTCAAGGTTATTTGTTACATAGATAATGTTATTGCTGGATGTTTATTAGTTTTTGGTTAGTTTATAGTTGAAAATAAGAACAGTTTATGTAAATCAGTTTTGTTTGTGTGAGAATGGATGTGTTTGTATACCTGTGCCTATGTGTGTGTGTGTGTGTCTGTGTGTCTGTGTGTGTGTGTGTGTGTCTGTGTCTATGTGTGCATGTGTGTGTGTGTGTGTTGTACATTTATCCATATATTTGTTTATATGTTTATCTGTGTAGTTTTTCAAATCCAAATACGCAGCAGTTTCACTCTGAAAATTTTATAAATATTTCTCAGTAATATTAAACTCTTTCTGTTTTTTTTTAAATTTTTAATTATTCCAGTGACCTGAAAATGATGGTGATAAATGGTGTGAGCTAATTCTTGAAATACTTGGCATTTTATTAGTAACATTATATTTTGTCCCATGCTGTCTGTAACATGTATGAAGAATTGGCTTGCTTGTTTTCGTGTAAATATATTTCTCCCTCCAGGCAGATCTAAAAATGCCCTTGCCATTTATCCTGTCAAACTCTGCTATGAAATCTTGAAAAATTGCCAATAGTTGTCAGAATCTACTTAAGCCATATCACAGCATTTGTAAGATATGATTTATATAAAATAAAAATCTTTGGTCAATAGCTGCATTTAACTTCGTTAAAATGTCAAAAAGCATATCTAAATCCATTTGTCTGCATTCTGTGTAAAAAAATAATAAATAAAAAAAAATATAGAATAAACAACTGATGAAAGAGATTAAATACCAGTTTTTAGTGTATAAATAGAGATTGAATATCAGTTTTTTATTATACTTTTAACATACAGCAACACATTTCTGATATTGAATATCAGTGTTTTGGTATATGACACTAATTAAATATCTTTTAATTTTTAAAAAATTTTCTCCACATAATCTTTAATATACTATTAATATTTTGTTTTTAAAAACAGTGAACATAAATATTTTAATAGACTAAAATTAAAAATGTTGTTTTTGAAAACGATTTGCCCATCAATATCTTATTAAACTTTTAGCAAATACTAAATATCAAGCTGTAATGAATTTCTGACATATTGAATACCAATTATTTTTAATACACTTTTGACATACAATTGAAAATAAACAGGGCACTGGGGAATATTATTTTTTTTTTTTTTTTTTTTGTTTATTTATGTTTCAAATAACTCGGACATCTGGTTTACTAATGAAAGTAGAGCAGCTTTTCTGGTGAAGTCATTTAGCAAATATTTGTGAAGATCTTCAAAGTGTCTAAATAGTGTGTGGAATGTTTTCTAGCCTTTCTTTCCTCGCTGGGCCAGTGTTTCTCCAATCAAGCAAGTCTACTATAACACTTGTTTTCCTAGGTGTCATTGCAATCACTTGAAGGCAAATGGTGCTGAATCCACTCTGACAGGTGATGACTATTAATAGTTTCATTTTCAGAGTCATTAGGAGCTAAAAGAGAAATATTTACAGAGTTGTCTTTTTTTTTTTTTTTTTTTAAAGTTGTTTTATTTATTTATTTTTTTGTTTTTTTGTGGAAAACATTGTTTTGGTAACTAAAATGGTTGAAATCAGTTTAAAAACAATTTAAAGGGAGTGAATAAGAAAGATGAAAGAGGTAGACAGAGTGAGTGAAAGAAAGATTCAGAAAGAATGAGAGAAAGAAAGAGAAGTATGAATGAGATACAAACTGATGTAAGAAATATAGGACAAGAAAGAAGGGAAAGGATCTGTCAGTTTTATTAAACATTAGAGCAGTACTATAATTCATTTATTTTTATTTTTATTTTTATCCAAAAAAACCTGAAAAAAAAAGAAGCTTTTTCCGAGTTTAACTTGAGTGCATTAAGTACTTCTGTCAGTCTTTTCTCAATTTTAACATTAAAAATTTAAAAACTTAAAATTGAAATTGCTCTTTTTAACCCTTTAAATTTAACAAATAAAAGTTGTAAGTACCCAGTAACATTCCCTTTTTAGAAAAAAAAAAAAAAAAAAAGTGAAGAAGAAATGGGGAAAAAAAAAGATCTCTAAACACTTTTACAAAAACAGTTTAAACTGAATTATTTATGTAGGTTAATGCAAGTACACTTGACTAGCTGAGTTTACATAACTAATGACATGAGTTGCCAATGCAGGAACAAAAATGTCATAGATGATTTGCTTAGATGGAAGATATTTTCATGGCCATAAATATTTAAGAGATGAATGCTAGCTATTGTCAGCTTCACCAAGTCTGATCAGCACAGTGGAATATTGGAATTTTTGTGTCTGATGATTTTTTATTCCCAGAGATGTCAAATGACATTTTTCATATATTCTCTTTACTTGTCCTGTTTTATTCCATTCCACTTGAACGATTCATCAAATCATTTTTTATTTTTTTTTTTATTTGACTTTGCTAAGGTTGACCAATTGACCATAAATGACTAAAACAAATATTGATGTAGAACTGAAATTTTTTTATACACATAAATTTTCTGTTCATTTTTTTTAATTTTTTAATATGTGTGTTTGGCTTTGTCAAGGTTGACCAATTGCTTGGAAATGACAGAAACAAAACATTGATTTATGATTGAATAATTGTTGAATTTTCATACATAAACATTTTTTTTTTTTTTTTTCCCACTTCTTTTAATTCCCTCAAGAGAAACACAGATCATATTTAAGGGAAAAACAATTCATGCAATTTGCGAGCCCCTGAAGCTTGAAGCGTGTTTTAGAGAAGGGAGAGATTATTTGCAATTTCCGTAGCTTGCTTGTTTCTTTTTCACGAAAATCAATCTCTGCCGATGTTTTTGCTGTGAGATGGATTCATTATAAAATTATTGACATCAGCAAAGCACCGTTGAAAAACTCACAGAATCATGTCTATGTTATCTCTGTGCTCTCTCTCACACTGGTCGCTTGATTAGTTCGTGATTTTTAACTAAAGCCTTAATCAGACTGCCAATACTAACTGGTGAATTCTCACTGTACACCATGACAATATTTCTACTGCAGCATAAAAATTAACTGAAGTCAGAATTATAGATGAATGCACAAATAAAAAAAAAAAAAAAGATTTTCTTTATAGAATGAAGAAGAAAGAGATTTCAAGCAAAAGATTAAGTTTTTTATTAATTTTTGAAGTAATCGATTTCTGTTTTGAGTACTCATCAGTCAGTGTTTTTGTAGATACTAGGGTGTTAACCACTGATTGGTTGATTCATGGTTTTCTTTCGTTCTTTCACATTGTTTGTATATTTATTAAATAATGAATAAACAAAAAAACAAAAAATCATATGGGAATTAATGAAAAAAAGATGAATTGGCTAGTCAGTGTCCTAGTATTTACAAAAACACTAAGTAGTTTATCATACAGATTATTTTCTAAAGTTATAAAATTAAAATTGGTATCTTCTAATTACATGAAAATTTCATTATTGCTTCTATTGTTACTATAACTATACCTCGTGCTGCAGCTATAACTGTTGCTGCTGCTGCTGCTGCTGCTGTTACTACAACTGCAATACCATTTGTAGTGAGATCTCTGCTTCTATTGCTACTAATACAAGCCAGTATGTAAAAAGCAGAAACACTCTTTTCTCTCTCTCTATATATATATCTATACTGTGAACCTCTGAGCAACTGCTGCAGTAAATTATTTTCATTCAATCAATTTGATTAATTAAAATTATTACTCACAGAATCATATTTCCAAAAATATTTCTCATTGATTTGGGACATCAGTTATATTGTTTACCCTTTAGGGACACACCGTTAACTTTCTATATTTGTTTTGACTTTGTTTTCTTCTTTCATCTTTGAACAAAAAAAAATTTCTTTAATTTAAAATAATTAACATGTTTGTGAATCAGGTTAAAAGTGTGCAGCTCTCTGAGGAACCACTTGGCCAATCCAGACTTCAAAGAACTCTTTTTACAAGGTTAAATTTCCATCACGGAATGCAAAAATATAAAAAAATATAAAAACTGACAAAAAAACAACCTCACACACAGTCAGTGCATGCATGTCTTTGTTTTATTGGAAAATTGGGGTTTTTGAGACACATCGACAGTCGGTTTTAGGAAAATCTATAAAATTATAGTCTCTGATTTTACTGATTGATTGCAACTTCTTGTAGAAGAATCACTTTAAAACTGAAATGAATGGTTTAGGTTTTTCACTCACTACTCACAATGGTTAAGAAAACTGATGATAGTATTTAACTTACCAGGTAGATGTTATAGTCTATACAGTAAAAACTGACCTCTATTTTATCTTGTGTAGAGAAACAGGAATTTTTTCCTTCTTTTTCCATTTCAAAACAATTACAGGAGACTGCAGGTCAGGTTTAAACTGCAAAGTTTGAGTGATGATGTCTCACAAAACTGAATTAAGACCCATTAGGATTATTTTACAATTTGATAATTAAACATACTAAAAACAAAACAAAAAGAAAAGAAAAAGAAAAGAAATAAATATATATATATATATATATATATAATAATAAAGAAATAACATATAAAAAGACATTCTTAATAATATTTTAAGCCAAATGTCTACTTAATTAAGTTATAATCTTAACTGTTGAATGTTTTCTGGCTTAAAAAAGTGTCAGCATCAAAAGAAAAGCACTAGTGATATTTCTGGTAAATATATAAATATATATATGTGTGTGTGTGTGTGTGTGTGGATGTGAACAAATACATTCTTGTATTGGTAGATGAAAGAATTTGAAACCTTCACTAAATATTTATCTTGAATCTGCAACATTTTTCTACAGATTTAGAATTAATTTAATTTCTGCTGGCAAATTCCTTGAAGCAACTGTTTGTTTTGACAGTGCCGGAACAGTAGACTAAATAAATATTCATCTTAGATGTGACAATGTTCCATCTCCCTTCCAGCCCTCAAGTTTCATTTTCTCACAGCAGGGGGTCCGCTTCAAATTACAGTGGTATGTATGCATTTCAATGCTCAGTCTAATTATGCCATTCGCTCTGCTGCATGTCCGCTGATGATCATGCTTCTCTGAACTCCAAAAGAACCTGGAAAAGAAGTTTTCAATTATTGTAAATCAATTTCCTAATTATCGCTCGGTGTGTGCAGTCGCGAAGCCCAGTGAGGTGCTCAAAGATAGGTTTTCCTAGCCTACAGCTTATTACCCTGCCCACATAATGGTGTGTTTTTGCAACACAGGCAATGCTTAGGAGAGATATTAGCTCACAGAATGGTCACATTAATTGCGTAAAAAGACCTATTTTGTGCCTAATAGACTCGTGGGGAAATTGATTGTAATGATGATGGTGTTCTGTGTTTATCACTTGGATGTTCTTGCTGTCTGTATCACTTGGTGTTTTATTTTATTTTAATTTTTTTTTATTATTATTGGGTTTTTTTTGCAGTATGAAATTGTCTGTCTGTGTGTGTGTGTGTGTGTGTGTGTGTGTGTGTGTGTGTGTGTGTTGTGTTTTGTGGATGTGTTGTCTGTGTGTGTATGAGTAACAGAGAGGAAGGATAGAGTATCAGATTTAGTATTTAATAAATATCAAACATAATTAAATTTAATTTAAAGCACAAATAAAATATTTTGAAATATCTTACTTTTTTTTTTTTAATACAAATGTAAATATTTATTTTCCATTTTTATATTTTAATCATAAATATATTTTGTTTGAAATGGGTCTTTTTAAGATAATAGTTCAGACTGTATTGTTCATTGCTTATTTGGCATAAACAAAAGATCAATGGTTCATGCAGTGTATTCTTAAATACTTGGTGTCTTGGAACTAAATGCATTTTTTCCATAATAAATGGCCACATGTGATATATTATTTGTATCTGCAGACATATCAGCTTGCTTCATATTTGCAAATGAATATCATATTCATTTCTGTTCATAATGGAACAGAGAAGACAGCAGAAAAGCAATGAATTCAAAAAGCCCACTGGTCATACTGAATTACAAATGAAATTCCAATAACTGGTGCTGATAGCCTTTTTGCCATGCTGGTTCATGGTTTTTATTAATTAAAAAGTAAATGAAAGAGAAATATTGGTATGTTTAGAAAGGTTTTTTTTTTTGCATGTTAAGAATAATTGAACTTCAGCCAAGAGGTAAAGTAATAGAAAGTAAGAAGATTGTTTGGAAATGAATATATACAGCCACCCCTTTTGTCTGTAATTAATTTTATTTTTAGAAAGAAAGAATTTTATGTGAAAACAAACAGGTAGTAGTAAACACAATTAAATGGTGTCCCAGAATGCTGTTGAGTAACATCCTGCTGTGTTAGATGGAAAGTGTGTACCAGCCTGTTTCATTTAAACTTAATATTCCATTTTTTAAACACCAGTTCAGAACTAGAAACTTTCTGGTCCTATTTAACAGAGGGTTAAAAATTGAAGTGAAATTGCTGTGTTGACTGGGAAGGAAATCTCCAATTGTTTCTGCCCTGTTAATTTTCCAAGAACTGCTTTTAGTAACCCAGTGGTATCAATTTTCATCTCATCAACATTTTATTTCCTTTTCTGATTATAACATTTCTATAAATAATGTTAATTTAATCACAAACAAGAGACATCATCAACATCAACATCATCATCATCATCATCATCATCAACAACAACATCATCTCATTATAATCTTACAGTATCCAGTTTTCTCCAGACTGAATTTTGATGCTAAGTTTCCTTGCAGAGCAAATGTTAGTATGATTACCTTGTGGCACTTGGTCTGTGGACTTAATTTCCTGTCTTTTTGATAAGAAATGTGAGTGCTGCAACAACCTGATAGCTCCAGTGAAACATTACTGCAAGTTGGCTGGCTTCTTTTGAACACCCTGATAAGTGCTGTTGGAGATGGCTCATTCAGTATGAGCCCCAAGTAATCATATAAAGCATCACAGCTTAGTATCAAGTTACTTTTATAGTACTGACCAGCTGCACTACTGTTTGATGGTGATTAAACACAGTTTAATGAATAGCAACACAGTAGCTATCTTCGTAGCTTACTGGATTAAGTATTTGTGTTATCTCTGTGTGCGACTGTTAAGTGTTTATATTATTTGCTTAGTAGTTCTGTTGGGTATGAAAATTAATTATACGTATTATTAAAATGATGGTTTGTGTTGTATTAAATGTATATACATACATTTTCACATCTGTTGTAATTTTGTTTCAGTATTTATTATAAATATTCATTTAATTAGATATTTATTCTGTCTGCATTGTCGTATTATAGTTTTGTTTAGCTGTAGTTTAAATTTATTTATTTATTTACTTTTGTATTAAGTAAATTGAAAGAAGTTAATTCTCCAAAAATTGCTTTACAACATACTTTACTGAAAACAGACCTGCAGAAATAGAAAGAAGTTTGTACTTAAAATACTCATTAATGTAAAGCACTGTTAATGATGCACAAGAGCTAGAAATAGATAACAGTAATTAAGAACATGCAGTAGACAATTATTTGTGCATGCCTTCATTTTATAAAAGTGTATTGAAACATCAGTCCTGAATAGGATATTAATTAAACACCCATCAGTTGATGTATTACCTAATACATAGACTCTTGAGAGATACTGTACATCATTTAACAAAATCTGTTTGAATATTAAATTATATTTTATATTACCTTTCTATAGCAACAGATATAGCATAATTTAAAAAATACAATGAAAATGAAAAGTATGCCATTTAAGCATTCATTAATTCGTATATATTATTACCTTTCTGTAGAAGTTAGTATAAAATAATTTTAAAAATGCATAAATGCTGTGATATTAATATATTCATTTGTGTATATATTAGTATTCAGTAACAAAGAGATATGATTTATGATTTTAATAAACCTATTGAACTTCATCTTCTACAGATTGACTAGATTTTTGTATTATAGTATATGTCTGTAACAACAAGTATATGATATATTTAACTGTTATTGACATTACTGGTAATGTATTCTCTGATCACAGAATAACTTGAACTTTATTTCTTGTATTACATATATTTTGCTCTCTCTTCTTTTCTTTGTGTTTTTTTGTTTTTCCTCTTTATCAAATAACAATCTGTCACAGACTGATACTTGATTTCTTTTTATGTACTTTCAACTGGAAAATTATTTTTTATAATTTTAATTAAATTTTTTGTCTTTTACTTTTAACTACTCCAATCAAAAGCCGGTGAAATAATGTTTTTGGTTGGGGAAAAAAAGAATCAGAAGAAGATTAAAATGAAAAAAGGAGGAAAGAAATTAATCACTTGCTGGGAAATCAAATGTACCATATAAAAATAAAATTTAAAAGACCATCCTTCAAAACAGGCAAAAAACAACAAAAAAAACAACAATAGCAACAAAAAAAAAAAAAAAAAAAGAAAAGAAAGAAAGAAAAGATTAAATAAATAAATAAATAAATAAATAATATAAAATTCATAAATGATTAAGTGCACTATTTTAAAACACTGATTGTTCCAAGAAACCTTTTTCTTTTCCTTTTTTTCTTTATTTTTGCCTTTTGCCATTGTACAGTTACATTTTCTTCTTTTACGTATTATTGCCTGCTTAGTATTTACATTCTTAATATGTGGACATATTTATATATGTATGTATATGTTTTTATGTATATAAAATATATATATATATATATATATATATATATAGCTGAATTTTTTTCATTTTAAATATCAAAGCAATTTCTCTCTCTGTCTCTCTGCATGTTGTAAATACTAATTTCAAAGTTTAAAAAAAATAATAATAATAAAATAAAAAAAAAAAATAACCACCTCTTTACAAATGACAAGACTAATGACTTGATCAAGATCTCTCAGCAACTGTCAGAACAAACAAGATGATGTCTTGCTTCTTTGCAAAAAACTATTTTTTTCTTTTCTTCTTCTTGTTTAGAATTTAAAATAAAATTTAAAAAAAAAAAAAATCCGGCATATTAACTCGTTGATGTTTGAAAAATCTTTTAGTGGTGGCAAATGAGTTGGATGGTGAGGACATTGAAGCATGTGATTCAAATTTACACACAGCGAAAGATGTAAAATATTTTAACACGTACATCTTCATTCTGTCAATCCAAGTGTCTGTCCATGCAGAAAATGATAATAATGAAAGATTAGAACAATGGAAAATTGTATTAAGAAGCAGAAATTTGACATGGGTTTTAAATCAAAAGTCCATTTTGTGTCAAGAGAATACACGATTATGTCTTTAAATTTAGTGCTGTTAATGGTGTCTGTAGGTAGGTGTATAAAGTTGTCTGGGTTTTTTTTAAAGTCCCTCAGAGTTACTTTTAATCAAATTTTGACTCAGTTTCTAGTAAATGTGTTATGGAATATACTTTGGAACATATAACTGTTAGTTGCTGGGGATTTGAAGTTGATAATAATGAATTTTATGAAATATAAGGTTTAATCAGAATTGAAACAAACCTAGTTTGTTTGTCTTGTTTTGTTGCTGTTTTAAATAATGAGTGTTCTGTGTTCATTACATCCCTATAAAACTACTACATCTATCACTAATAAAGAAAATGAACAACAACAGCAAAAAATTAAATTGGCTTGTATATTATACATACTTGCGATATACTGTGAATATTAAAGGGATAAGTGAATGCTTTCAAAATGAAATTAACATTTATAAAATGATTTTGCAATATTTCCCAAAAAATATAACTGTAATAAATTCATAACAGTTTGTTTGTGTATGGTATAACAAGAAAAAACCAGTTATCATTTTTAAACAAGTTGCATGTTGAAAGCCAGGACTGAATAAAAATAAAACCCCAATATAAAATGTTTCTGATGATGTATCTTTGATTTATCAACAGGTGCAGTTCGAGGGAGGAGTGTGAATCTTTCGACACACCCAAAAGATGGCTGCCTTACAGTGGGGAGCAGTGTACAAAGATTACCAGTGTTAAACCCGATAAACTGCAGAAAAATAAAAAGGACAAGACAACACAGGTTAGTATTTGTGTGTGTGTGTGTGTGTATCTGTGTGTCTGTGTGTGTGTGTCTGTGTGTGTGTGTGTCTGTGTGTGTGTGTGTCTATATGTGTGTGTGTGTGTGTGTGTGTGTGTGTGTGTGTGTCTGTGTGTGTCTGTGTGTGTGTGTGTGTCTGTCTCTGTGTGTGTCTGTCTGTCTGTGTGTGTGTGTGTGTCTGTCTGTCTGTTTGTCTGTGTGTGTGTGTGTGTGTGTGTGTGTGTGTGTGTGTGTGTGTGTGTGTGTGTGTGTGTGTGTGTCTGTCTGTTTGTCTGTCTGTGTGTGTGTGTGTGTGTGTGTGTGTGTGTGTGTGTGTGTGTGTGTGTGTCTGTCTGTCTGTTTGTCTGTCTGTGTGTGTGTGTGTGTGTGTGTGTGTGTAAATGCATGTGGATAATTGGGGAGTTGTTTCTGTGTGTGTTGAGAGAAAGAAAGAGTGTGGATATGTGTATGTGCAGTTGTAAGTGAGAGAAAAAGAGATTGTATGAGTTTGTATACAAGTATCCTTACAAATGAGAATGTCTGGATGTATGCATTTCTGTATGTTGGTTAGTGTTTAGTTACTGTGATAAAACAAACGAAAACAAAAATAATTTCAAGAATGTTGAGTATCGGATATGATGTCACATTTTGTTTTTGTCAACAGATTTTCTTTACCATTATGAGAGTTTCAAAGTGACACTTCAGTTGATCATGATTTCAGAACATACTGACTGTGAACTGTTTTATGTTTCAGCTGAAAATCATAATAGACAACCTACCACAGCTGCAGGGTAACTACGAATGTGCCTTTGGCTACGACACTCTCTTCTCCTCCATCATCACCAAAGCAGATAAAATTTCAAAGGGAGTTAAATGTTACACACCTTTACCTAATCAGTTACCTCCGTTTCCTACAGGTCAAGGTAAGAGAATCATTTTTTTACTTTTTTTTTTTTTTTTTTAGGAGTATTGAAATTTTTTTTTTTTTTCTTTATTAGAGAGAGAATATACATAATAAAACAGATTTTTAAAGAAAAGGTAGTAATTAAAAATAAGCCATTGTTTATCAATTGTCAACAGCCTTATAGTTTGAATTGGGATTAGTTTGATCTTTAACCAAGAGAAGATGCATTAACTGCAGATAGTAGTCATGATAAGGTCTGCTTCTTGAAAATAATTTAAACAGTTTTTTTTTTTTAAATGATTTGTTTATAATCATGCTACAACATCAGCTCCTTTATTTCTTCATGTATACAGTGGCAGAGGGACAAGTCTGTAAAATTTATTGTTTATTAGGAAGATGTTTCTTCTCCCCAGCTAAAACTGTAATCCATATAAAATGTTGGGCAAGGTCTCACTATTCCCAAGCTTTATTGATATAATTAAGAATTTTACTTACATTAAAAGAAAAACTTACAGCTTTAAAAGAAACTCCACCTTTTTCACTAGTAACAAAGAATTTTTTATATTTGCATCTTTCCAACCCTTTCATTATTAGTCATTGGTGACATGTTAGACTGGAAAATAATCCCAAAGGTAGCACTGATCATGTGGCACATCATTGTTCAGGCTAGCTCTCTAATACTAAGCTACTGATAACTTGAAAACAATGGAAGGAAAAAAACCTTTTCCCTTTATTGTAACTTGTATTCTTAATAGCAAAATACATAAAACACACCAACATTTGTTCTAAAATGAGAATATTTTAAAAAACCGAAACAGGAAAAAGACAACTAAGATTTCAGGAAGATTTTGGAAAATCGCTAGAACAAAGAAGAGAAATTGATTTGTCTCACTTCCTCGTAATTACTCTCAGCAGGTTGGCTTGACTTGTGTGTTTGTTTTCTTCCTGCAAATACAAAATACCTGCTCAAGGTTAGGTTGAGAGAGATAAAAAGATTTTGTGTGTAAAAACAAGAAAACAACTGTGAGCTGAAAGCCACAGCCAGTGAAGGTAAGGTACTGGAGGAGAGTGACAGCTGATCTGATAGTGAAATAATGGTCTACAGATAGTTGTCTAATCACTTCAGCATCTGACAGACTTGTGTATCATGTTCACTTTAAAAAAAACCCACCTTATTACAGACAAAACAACAACTTACATTTAGTTTGTAATATTAAGCACAAGACATTTATTATTACAGCTATAGCAGTTATCTGATTCATCTTAATGAAGTGGCAGCAAACGTTTTTCCTTTTTCATCACTAAAGAAAAAATATATCCAACACATTCTTTTCCTTACAATGAAACATATAATCTTTCATCCTGGATCCACCCCATTGTTGTGCTTAGGCAATCAGATTTACATGAAATAACAAAAACAAAAAAAGACCCAGAAAAAACTCATACATACTCAAAAAAATCAAAATACATACCAGAATTTTTTTCAAATTCATAGAGCAGTGGCTGGAACGGAAAAGAAAAATATTTTTTATTATCACAAAATTTTTTATATAGATATATATAAGATTTAGTGGTAATAAAATAAATAAAAAATATTTTATATTTTTTTCATCACGTGAAATATTGTATTTGCATACTTGAAGTGAAATGGTTTATTTTATATATATAATTTAAAATTTCTTATATGCACAAAATAATATTAATAAAAAAATAATAATAAAACCAAAGAAAAAAAAATATAGATAAAAAAAATATATCTTCAGCTGCACTGTTCCTTCATATAAATTCTTCAAGGCAACAATAAACCTTTTTCATCTTCTTCATAATCTCCGAGGAATTGAGAACTGGATGGAAAAAAAATTAAAATGTCTGTTTACAAGTTTGGTCTTATCACAGACACACTGTATAGTGCCTAACACCTGTTTTCTTGGGGGATCAGCTGTTTGTATTTAAACACTGTCTCAGTTCTTCAAACACTCTCCTATCTTTAGTGGGCGTGGGTTTCTTTTTAATACAGTGTTATATGACAACATATTTTCTGTTTTTGAATACTGCATAAAGGCCAGAGTAGTAAGTGTATTTTTAGTCATTATGTTGGTGTTGACTTAATTTACTTTATATTTCTTAGTTGGGAGCTCAGGGGTAATAAACAAAACATTGTAAACTGTAAACACAGTTATTAAAACATGAGCAGTATAAAACAGGAACAAAATTATAAGTTTTGTAACAATTAAAACCAAACAAAAGGCTTCAGAACTTCCAAATCTGTTTCTTTGAGGCTTTTTTCTGTTAAACTTTCCAAGACCTTTCACAGTTCTTCTTCACGTTTGATCCTGATTAGTTCTGTGCATATTAGCGCTGTACATTCTGTATGATTAGATTGATTGCTGTTTACCGAGGAACAGGTAAGAAGTTACAGTGGCCTGCATGCACCACTGCTACGAAAGCAGTGGACTGAAATAATGAATCTGATTCCTGTGAACACATCAACACTGTTTTGCTGGCAGTTTGATTGATGACATTACTTGCAGTCACAGAGTCTGGCTAGGTTTTCAAACGGACTTAGGTGTATAAGTGTATACATACCTGTTGTAATTAGCTGTTCAAAGAGGAAATTTGACCTTCAGGTGAAAGTTGAATATAGGAAAAAATAAGATGCAGGGAGAAAAAGATGATAAAAGTAAATATTCTGAATTGAATAATATTAGCAACTTTAAAATATTATCAAAATACACTGAACAAGATCTACATTTCCAATAATTTAAAAGAAATGACCTAAGTGAAACTGTACTGGATCCTTGCAGATACTGTTAATTCAGGGACAAGTTTTGAGGTGTGTAAAACATGGTAACACTAACCATAACATTAATAACTTTTGTTGCAGTAGCTTTGCATCATATTTTGGGTAGAACTCGGTTTTCTCAAAAGAGTTATACTTTCACATGATAGGTTCCAACCAAACATTCAAATAAAGCAGCCAGCTTTAGCAGAAACACAGTATTGATTGCAGCATACAGACTATTTTGGTTTTCTGTCCTACTACTTATTAACAGTGTCATCAAACTTCAGTGTTTTATGCCTTTGCTAAATTGCCTAATTTGTTGTACTCAGCAACATTTTCTGATTAAATGGTCTGTATTGTGTTGTAATAGTTGTCCATTATTGAACAAAATGAGATTTAAAAAAAAAAAAAATTCAATATTATATTTGCTTTAGAAGAAAAAATGTTAGAAAAATGTTTAAAATTCAGTTTATCATTTCTTAGTGTTTGTATAGAAATTTTAAATGCAGCAGACTTGTATTAAATTTCACTTAAAAGAAATAAATGAAAAATTTACTTTGAACTGAAGAATAAATAATATGGTGTGCATGCCTGATAAATAATTTATGTATTTACTCAGAGGGGAATGCTAGATAAAGCCAGTTCTTTACAAATAATAACGTATATAGTTATATACTTCTCAGGTGCATCCCAGATAAAACCAACTCTTTACAAACAACAAATATATAAAATTCAGTTTTAAGAAGAAGTTTTGAACTTTCTCACATACATTCATTTATCTTGAATTACCTTGCACTTATAAACATTGTATTAAGAGCGGAAATAAAGAATTTTATTTAACTGTTTCAAAAAAAAACACTCAGTGTCGTATATTGTTTTAAACTCAGACTGGTTCCAGTCGCCAGCTGAAGGTAATCAGAGCCGAGTACATTAATCACGAATCTGTACCATTGTTCATTTTGCTGTACACATTCCTCATTTCCTCTTTTCAT
The DNA here is from genome assembly GCA_012295275.1 of Chrysomallon squamiferum. NCBI lineage: Eukaryota > Metazoa > Mollusca > Gastropoda > Neomphalida > Peltospiridae > Chrysomallon > Chrysomallon squamiferum. The sequence goes on from CM022671.1 coordinate 26,788,624, forward strand.
GTCTTTGCCTCATACATTAGGGCCATTACTGCATCAGGAGATTTATCTCCCTCTCTCTGCTTATCTCCCTTTGACAATGTGGCCACCATAACTGTGTCGTTTGTAATTGAAGAAGAAACTCCTCCTTTCCATGCTCGTTAATGTCTGTTATTTGGACAGAAAAGCATATTTATTATTCTATTACTGAAGGGTAATCTTGTTCTGTACGTTCGCTTGTATAAACCACAGATCACTACAGTTCAAAACAATTGGATAATTTCTCTCTTAAATTCCATCAGACACAGACTTAATGTTTATTCATAATGCAGAAATAAAACATTAAAAAAAGCAAAAATGCTGGGTCAATGTTATTTTTTTCTGCCGTAAATGATATTTTATTTACTACAATATTATTTTTAAATATTGTAAAATTCCATGATCTTGGGATGGTTTAATATTTATTTCTGTTTTAAGTCTGTTTAACTGATACGTTGAATTTTTTTTTGATTTATCCATTTTTGATACAACAACAGTTTTTACAAATTTTAATAACTACTTTCAAAAAATTTGCAACAGAACTATAAAGCATTTAACCATATTGTAGATTTAAAAATGTTTTCATGAAACACAGAGAATCAATCCTTTCACAAGACATTAAATATTCCCTTTAACAAACACCATGTATTTCAAAATACTGAACATGTTTTTTAAAACTGTTATCGACTCCTTTAGGTTTAACAATACTGCACATCATAAAACATTGAATAAGAAATTTTAATAATTGAAAGTATTGAATAAGGTTTTTAAAAACCTCACAGACTGATTCGGTTTAACATTGTGCCAAGTTTCCAATATTGAACAATTGGGTTTTATTTGTAAGTTTTCTGTGACTGACTCCCTTTAACAATACCATTTAATGATCTCTCTGTTCTCTTACCCACCTGTTCATACACAACCAAGTCTGCATTCACTGACAGTAGTCTGGCTGCAAGTTAAAGCCAGTTTGATTGATTAGCAGATGCAGTTAGTGGAAATTACTTTCTCAATACAACATGATCTAAATGCAAATTTCATAGATGTAAATGGGTTCGACTTCCTTTATTTGTGTTTATGAAAAACAAATGTCTTTTTACTCCCTCTCATTCTTTTTCTGAAGCTTCGCTCAAAAGATAAGCATGTTTGTCTCAACTTAGTGTGATTTATTGTCGGAGTGTGTTTGCATGCCGAGTTCAGACTGTTCTCTGTTAGATGAGATTATTACAATGTTTGGTTATTATTCCTCGTTTTGACTCTTATAAAGCAGCGACTGCCAATCAATATTTATTGTTAGCTTAGAGAACACAAAATTACAAAACGTATACATTTCCAATTTTCTTGCACACAAAAGTGTTGCAAGAAGTACTGAGGTATCGTTGTACCACTCATACAATACGAATTTTATTTCCTTGTTTGGTGTGTTTTATTGTGCTCAGGACATAATACGGTGTAATCTATCATCGTTGCCTTAATGCATTGAAGCCGTGTATATTGGTAATTGGATTGTCATTACCGAGTAGTTATTCCTTTTAACAGTTATTTTGTGCAGTGGCTTGTATTGATGCAGTGTTTGTGTGGATATCGTTCAGTTTGGTTGACATTGATGCTAATTGGAACGCAGATTGGATCTAAATAAGTAATTGATAGTTAATGGGGATTACAAAACAGTTTTTCTCACTCATATCACACCTGATGGTTACAGCAATGCACTAAAATGGTGCAGTTTAGGACTGTTTTACTTTCACTGTGTAACAGTATTAATGTAAGATAGAGTTTTTACTGGACAATGATGAACATCAGTTTTTATTTACCTGTAGTTGTTATGCAGGGATAAACTGTTTGGAAAAAAATAAATAAAATGTGTGAAAGTTTAGTTAGTTAATTAATATTATTAATTTTAATTTTATTACCAATAATGATGGGTAGTAGTAGTTAAGGTGTCAGAGCATTAGCAGTACATTCACAGTAACAGAAGCAATAGCAACATTAGTAGTAGTAGTAGTAGTAGTAGTAGTAGTAGTAGTAGTAGTAGTAGTAGTAGTAGTAGTAGTAGTAGTAGGAGGAGGAGGAGGAGCAGGAGGAAGAGGAGGAGTAGTGGTAGTAGCAGTAGGAATTGTAGTAGCAATAGTTATGGCAGCAAAGGTTTTAAAGATGGTAGCAATAACAATAATAATTATAATAATAAGGGTAATAATACCAAAAAGTGTTTCTTTATTAGTTATAATAAAGATAATTGCTCTTCATTCTGTTTTCTTCTTTTTTAAAAATGATTTATGTACTTATGACTTTATGAAAGATTAACTCGGTTTTGATGAGTTCTCTGTGAACTGCTGGAGATCTGCATGACAGTTTTCTAATGGGAAAAAAAAAAACCTCAAACACCAAACGAAGCCAAAGGCTACAATATTTTGTACCAGTAATCAGAACTTTTCATCTGATATGATAAACATCTAAATTCAGTTGTTTTTCTTCTTTCTCCTCTTTTCTTTTGTTGACTGACCAACCTTAATTAGCCTCCGTGTTTGTCTTTCAAGGAAATTTGACACAAGCTAATAAGATTAGGTCCAGTCAGTGATCACATTGGAGCAGAAAGAGTTAATTTCAAAACACTAAGTGTCCAATGGCTCTGGCACTTTTTTTTTTTTTTTTTTTTTTTTTTTTCACCCTCATTCAGGCCTGTGATGGCTTAAATTGTATCTTCAGCTTTCTTCAATGAAGTAATGTACACTTACTGGCCCATAATGTGACACAGATGGATGTGACTCATACCTTTGGAATAATAGTGAGAGTGTAGCCAGCAATCATTTGAAATGGGATCAAATGGGGATGGATAACTTCTTCTCTCTTTTTTTTTTTTTTTCCCACTCCCTCCAGATCCCACTATATTGACAGAATGTGGCTTTAAAACCAGTCTTGTGTAAACAGATAATGTGATTGTGGCCACCATTGTCTTATTGGCGGCAAAACCTAATGACATCTTGACATGGGTGATGGGGAATTCCGTCATTAAAATGTGTTTGATGTGCCAGCTCAGTGCTCGCTGCATTCATGATGAAATGATCCGAGTGAAGTTTTAAAGAGAAAACCCTCAAGATTTGTTAAGATTTTCACCCTTTTTTTTGTTTTTTTTTTTTTTTTTTTTTTTTTAAACATAGTGGAAATGACTGAAAATTAAATCTCTTAGCCATGCTGCCAGAATCAAATAGATTACAATGTCATCATCTTAATTTAAAGCATGTGCCATTTGTTGCTGTTTCGTATATTTTATTATTAAAAAAAACCACACACACTCCTAAGGTGTCAAGTATAATGACAACAAAAAGAAAATGAAACTAAATAAAAACAATCAAGAATTACAATAAAACAAAATTTTGAAATACATTTCAATAGCATACATTGGCTGAATAAATAAACTAAAAAGATTCCCCAAAATATTTATTTTGAAATATTATATAAATTATTCATAGTGTCAGATTAAGATAAATAAATCTCTTGGCAAATGCATAAGACTGTTTGTAAAATAAACACATTTTAACTAAACACACCAGTACACATTATTACCCTTAGCTCCATAAACAGCTTGCTGTTTTCATAAAATACTGTTATTTATTCATTTTTTGCAAATGATATAATATTTATACTATGATTTGGCAAATGCCAATTAGTTTTAATATGATGCATATGATATATCTAGCATCGAATGACAGACTAACTATTGCTTTCTAAGATTATATATATGATATCACTAGTGTAAAATGACAGACTGAATATTGCTTTTTTAAAATGATATGTAATAAATGACAGAACAGAACATCAGATATGTTTTAATGACCGTTTCTCACAGTATCAGTTTTTATCTCATCTGACTGTCACTTTCCCCTGCAGGATGAGAGGAAAGCTGTTCTTGTAATGTTATTGTCCTGAGAAAATAACCAATATTGCCTTTCAAGATCACTGCATATACTGACTGATTGCAATGTGTCCCTATTGTCAGCCGATAACAGGCGCTGTTATACCACCAGCGATACAGCTCAATGAAATTTCATTACACAGGAGAATGCTGCACCACAGAAAGTACTGATTGTGTTTAAAACTAATGACTGCTGTTGTGTGTTGTCTTTGTAGTCTAAATGCTGATTTTATTCAATCAGCCTGTATTACTTAATTGATTAGAATGGCTTCCTTCCAAATGTACTTACTAATCCCGGGTATTAGGCTCTGGTCATACCTTCCTCTGGGCATTTATGTTCTGTGAATAAACATGACATCCCGCAGACTGTTTCATGCATAGGAATTTCAAAAGGATATGTAAGCTTTCTAATTACACTAGAGGTTTATGTATGAAATCCACTTCCAGAGATATCAAATGAGTCTTTGTTTAAATGTATCTAATAGTTTAGCTTGTAGACAAAATAAAAAAATTAAAAAAAAAAAGTTTATTCAAGTGCTTTTTGTGGTTTGTTTCAGTTCTTCTGGAGTATATTCTTTTACACACACACACACACACACACACACATGCACATGCACATGAACACACACAGATTTGCAAAGAAAATTAAAATATGTAATACATTTTCTGTATCTCAAACCTTTACCAAAACAGTCTGACACATCAAAAATCTATACTGTCTTTTGTAATATCAAATATTTAGCAAATAGGTAATCACATTTTTTACAGAGTTTAAAATCAGTAATAAATGTTAACATAATGTTCAGAAATGACAAAACAGTATTCTTTTTGTATTCTCCAGTCAGTATTATGTCAAATACTGTATTCAGTGAAATCTCAAAACTGTCTCAAAAAATGATTTACACTAATTGCACTAGGTTTGGTCTTCTTTGGTCTTGCCAAGTTGTGCTGTTTCAGTTTTCAGTGACAGTCCTATGAATGATTTCTATATTATGGGAAGGTGCATATAAAATATTTCTTACTGCTTATCATGGAATGGCAGCAGTTGATTTAATTACTGATATCTGTTATTCTTTTTAATTATGAATTTTTATTTTTTTGATCTAATAGTATTAACAGTTAATGTAAAAATATTCTCAGGTATATTTAGGCAGATTTTAATTTACTTTACTAATTCTGCAGTACTTTCATTTCTTTAAAAGATATTTATCACATGACTAATGTATGATTTTGTGTTTAATTTCAGATCACATTACAATGCGCCTGTCAGTGCGAATGAATGATCAAGACTTTGTCTCGACAAATTTCGTCTTCTTTGACTGTGGACTGCACAGCTCGTAAGTAAATTCATCTGTAAAATCAGTTGTTAGGAACACGATGGAGAATTGTGTGTTTTATAGCAGACTACACAGAACACACACACAAACACCCATTGTCTCATTTCTTACATACGTGCATCACATTTTTAAGTGATTTTGTTTTGTTTCTTTGTTTTGTTTTATTCTGTTTTTTTCGTCTTCTGTATTTCTAAGTCTTCATACATGTGCTGATAAGAAGCTGCCATTTTAGATGAGAGTGTTTGCACACACAGTATTTATCTGTTGTTATATGTTTCAAAATAAACATTTTCAGACCTGGAATTTAATCTTAAAGGCAAAAAATCATATTTTAAAAAAATAAAATAAACATTGTTAAGAGATAATGTCATCATATTCATCACATTTAAGGAATTCTGACAAATGCATATTTTTATATGCATTTAGATCTCTTATGATCAACATTTATGGATTTTTGTGCATTTATAGAATTTTTTTTCTCCTCTTTTTATTGGTTTCCCTCCCATTATATCTGACTTTATAATCTGACATTAAATTTTTTTTTAAATAAAATAAAATATAAAATTATATCCATTTCATTCAGAGTCGTGGCAGATGATATAATTCAATTAAGTAATGGATTCTTAGATGTAGGGAAAGAGAAATTATTGCTGCTGTTATTATTTCACATGAGCTGGTCTGAGCATGTGACCATTTCTGGTTCAATAACACATCTCAGGGTACAGAGAAATGGCAGCAAAGAAAGAAAGAAAAAAAAAAAACATCCCACAAAAATGGAATAATTTAACTCTCTTCATCAGAAATGAGCAACAGGCACTTTCTCCTTTTACTATTTAAAATCACATTTGTCATGCTTATTCATGAAGTCCCTCCGTTTTCTTTGCAAAGCATTTTGTTTTATGGACGTAAAAGTTTCTAATTCAACAAACGAATGTGTTTTCCATACACTGTGATTCACGTATTGGCTAGTAAGAGAGATTGTGTTGTACATAAAGAATCTGATGGGAGATTTCCATAGACAATGAGCTTTTAAAATTCAAGACTTCTGAGTCATAAGAAAAACTGGCCTGTCAAACAGCGTGAAATATTGCTACCCATAACCGACACAACTATTATCATACTAGTCATCTATATTTCTCAGTGGATGCTGGTTAATTATATCTGATTCATGTACGTTTCAATTTGAATTGGTGAAAGTATTTGACAGAGCTGCCATCTGTAGGGTTGGAGGTCACATGTTCAGTTTGATGCATCATTGCTTTCTATCAAGGGAGATAAATTGAGCTTGACCCAGGGAGCAATTTCAGACACAGAGGTGAAGTTGGAATTTTGCTGGAATATATGTTTTCAACTAAAAAAATTTTTAAAAAAAATGTTTTAAATTTTTGATTGAAATGTCTTTGATGTTCTGGAATGTGTTGGCATTTTATTTCTTCTTTTTTTTTTTTTTTAACTTTTTCTGAATGTCATGAATTACAAAGTAACAAAACTTTTTTAAAAGTTTGATTTGTTTGATCCAACTTCAGTTCTGTAAGTCAAAAAAGTAAAAACAAATGCTTAGTCCATTTATCTTTTCCGTACAAAGCTTATAACAATTAAGAAGACATAACATGAAATGAATAATTCTATTTGAACATTACCAGTAAATCAATGAAAAATAGTACTTTCTGGATCACATTAAAATCTAAAACTGTTGCAACATATTTGAGTACATGTAATAAAACATAGAAGACTTAACAAAATAGCTTTAAAAGGCATTAAGAATTTCTCTTCTTTATCACACAAATATTTTTGAAAAAAGAAATCTTTTAATAAGCAATGATTAAATGTAATGAAACTCAAATACTGGGATTCTCTAAAATTGGCTAAAATGCATAAAACAATATTACCTTTACATTCAATTTTCTAATCTTGTTAAATTTCCATTTATTTAAAAAGAAAAGTAAATGCATTATGCATCTGAGATTTAGATTAAAGAAAGAAAAAATTGAAAATGTTTATTAAGAAAAAGTAATAAAGAGACTACAATAAGCTATATTTAGTTTTTTTTTACAAAATACAATATTGAACTTTTGCATTTATAATGAATGTAAAAGAACTGTTTGTTGTAATGATGGTCATTTTGCTGCAGCTCTGAAGATGTTTTATGCTTTTGTTATTGAGCTCTTATTTTTGAAAAGATAATGATGTGTATTTTTAATCAAACTAAAGAAACCTCTACAGGAATAATGGTAATTTTGAGATTGTTTCAAGGACATACAAATTTTTTTTGTTTGTTTTTGGGTTTTTAGTCATCACATTACTGTGCTGTTTTCATTTTAAAAATATAAAAACAATTTGAACTTGTGTATTGTTAATGAAACTGAAGAAGTTTTTGCCTCAGAATCATAGTACTGGTTTGTCAGTTCTGAAAACATTTTAACATTTTACTGCTTCTTTTGTCTTAAAGTGCTATAAAATATTCTGAACTTGCTCAGTTTTAATCAATTTAAACCTAACTGTGACAGAATGGTGATAACACTGAGGCAAGTAACTATGTTGTCATTTTTTAAAGATAAAAAGTTGCATTTTTGATCAAATTAAACAGAATTTTGTCTCAGAATGACGCAGCAGTGTCAGGTTAGTTATGGGAACATTTTATGATTTATGTCCATGTTGTCATTTCTTTTTTAAAAAACAAATTAAATTTCATACATTTCTGATCCAGCTAAATAACTCTTGATCTCAGAATTATGATAATTTGCCATGCAGTTATTTAATTACTTTTTTAAATATTAAAATAAATTAAATTTAGCCCATTGTTGATCAAATTAAAAATTTTATATTTTTTTCAGAATAAAGATAAATGAGGACACTTCATTATTTAATTGCTGTGTTATTTAATTTTTTTTTTAAAGATAAAAAAAATAAGTTAAATTAAACCATTTTAATAAACCTAAAAAAAACCTTCATCTCAAAACGACGACCATTGTGAGGCAGTTCCTGGTTACAATTTTTTTTTTTTTTAAAAGATAAAAACAAGTTAAATTTAATTCAGTTTTAATCAAACTAGACAACTCTTGGTCTCAGAATGATGAGGACACTTTATGGTCTTGTTACGGTGTGTGTTGTTGTTGTTGTTCAGGTTGTTGTGTCAAATGACATTGATTTTCCCAGAACGTTTAAATTGGTCTGGTGACCAGGGGATTTCCCACAGGAGACGTTACTGTCATGTGGATCTGTTACTGTCAATATGGACAGGCTGCTTCACTAATTGACATGCCACAAGTTGTGTGCAGAAATTCTTCCTCCTCCGACAAAGCCTTGTTTACAGCAGCCAGGAAGCCATTATGAACCATCATCCCAGACCTCATCTCAAAACCTCATCTCCAACCAGGACTCACTCTTCAGGAAGTATGTCTAAACAAGATCAAGTTGTTTTGAAATTTAATTGCTTCAGCATGCAGTACCAATCATGATAAACAAGAATTCATACCATTTGGTGGTGTTTGTCTGAAGGATATCAAATTGTATAAAAAAAAATTTTTTTTAAAAAATATCTCCTCAAAGGAAGTATGTCTGAACAAGATCAAGTTGTTAAAGTTTCAATAGCATCAGGATATAGTACAAAATGTGATAAACAAGAATTAATTTCATTTAGTGATGTTTGTCTGAAGGATATCAAACTGTATCAAAAAAATATGTCACTCATAAGTCTAAGCAAGATCTTGTTGTTACAATTTATTTACATCAGGATATAGTACAAATAGTGATAAACAAGAGATCAGTTGATTTAGTGATGTCTGTCTGAATGATATTGAACTGTATAAAAAGTATGTTAGTATTAAGGAGGTATGTCTAAACAGGTTATCATTTAATTGCATCGGGATAGAAGACAAATCATGATAGACAAGAATTCAATTGATTTAGTGATGGTTGTTAAATCATATCAGATTGTGTCAAAAGTAACTCACTTTTAAGGAAGCATGTCTAAATAAGATCAAGTAATGATTTAGCTGTATCAAGATACAGCACGAATGAATTAAAAATACATTCAAATTGTATCGCAATGCTTGTCTAAACTACATCAGAAGTGTCTATTTCTTTAGCAGTTAAGTCTAAACTTAACATTTCTAAACATGTTCAGACAGTAATCTAATCATAACAGGAAGTTTGTCTAAATCATCTAAACCATTTAAGCCATCTCAGGAAACAAGATGAGATTAGGAAACAAGTCATGAAGCACTTACAAGTCTTCAATGAAAGATTTACTGAAAGGATTCTAAAACATTACAGGAAAAATGATTGCAACTATGACACTTGTCTAGAGTATTTCAAGAAGTGATCTGAATCTTCCCAAACAATAACAAATACCCATGGTCTAATTAGATATTTATAAATAAAATAAAATTAAATCAGAATCTATATCTTACCTAATTTGTAATCATTTTTGTGTGATAAACAAAATAAATAAAGATAATTTTGAAAGCTCTTGTAAATAAAACTAAAATAAGCTGGATTTCTGATTTAACCAGTGAGAAAAAAAACAACAAGGGATACAAAGATAAACATTTGTGAACCAAACAAACTCATAAAATGTTTTTTTTAAATTTATCTCTTGTATTTTGTGTTAAGACAGCATGTGTTAAACTGATAACATTATATAAAGCATATGGCTGTTTACATTGCTATTTCTTTAAAGATATGTAACAAACAGAACTGTACCCTTGTCTAACATGTACTCCTAAAATTATGGTCACACCAGCTAATTTATTTGCCTGCAATGATTGTAAACACAATGGAATGTGCTATCTATGTCCTATTTCTATTTTTATTACTTGTTTTTACGTGTTCTGGTTTGGTTCTTGGTACATATTCTGGCTTTATTACCCAAGATATTTACAACTGAACCTGTAAACTGTTGGTGAATGGTAACAACTTTAAGATGACATATGTTTGAACATGCCATAACAGTATGTCAGAACATTCCCTGTTTGATGGCAAGACATAACTCCATCCAAGTCTACTGGTTCCATCACTGACTTCATGCTGTTTGACCATTGGGCTGTCCAGTTAGCCTGCTGACCACTCAACTTGTCAAGTCACTTGTCAGATCTGTTCTGCTTCTACCTGCAGGTCTGAATATGGAATGTGGTGAAGTTGTTGTTATTTCATGGTAATATGGCTTCTTGCAATATTCTGGCCATAGCGATAGGCACAGTTCATTTCTACACCACTTGACAAAGGAAACTGTTCTATGTTATTTAACAAACCATTAAATAGTGGGTATTTGTTGTGGGGTTTTGGGGTTTTTTTATTTTGTTTTTTTTATATGTAGATGATGAGTTTCTGAAAAATAAACTTCATGAGACAACTTTAAAAAAAAAAAAACAAAAAAAAAAAAAATAACATAAAAAGGAGGCATACAAATTGGTTATGCCTTCTTCAGACCAGCACATGTTGTTTTTTTACTTTTTTTAAAAGCATAATCCAAACATATTTCAGTTTTAATATGTACAATGAAAATCAATTTATCCACCACTAAAGCTGTACATACCCCCACCAAGATCCACCCCTGACAAAATATTACCTGTTTAATAAGTTAAGACTAGATACATCATTTCTATCACACAACTCTTTGAGAAAGAAATCCCAAGCACTGCATTTGGTGAACACAATTATCCCATGTAATATCTTTAATAATCCACAGGGATGTTTATTACACATTAAAATGGGTCTAATCCCCTGTCAGTTTCAGTTTGCATCTCAAGAGTGCTTTGTTTTATTCAGTTAGAGTAATGAACTTTTCAAGCTGGAAAAGCCCATGACCTTTCAGAAATGTTCAAATCACTAGGGGTGCAGGCAAAAAAACCAACAAAAACAGTACTGTTTATGTCTTCTCTCTCTTTCTGTCTCTTTCCATCTGTTTCTTTTCTCAGTGATAAATTTTGATCTCTATTCACTTCTCTAATCACATATATCTGTCCCACTTTTCTTTTTTTTTTCTATTTTCCCAATGATTTATTTGAGGTTTTTCTCCCTTAATACAGGATCTCTGTCTTCTCGTATATTTATTTATTGTTACAAAATTTTACTTTTTTGTAATAAACATATGTAGGCTTTGGACTAGCAATATTCAGAATTAAAAATTTGGAAAAATAAATTTGTAAGATTATTTTTACCAGTTACAGCATTCATAAAATAGTTGTCTCATGTTTGTGTACAAGTTTGATATTTCAGGTCATCATAACTTGCTGTAAACTTAGTGGAGATAATTTCTTGGTGATTTATAACAATAATAATAATAATAAAATAATAATAATAATAATAATAATAATAATAATAATAGTAATAATAATAATTAAAACAAAATAATAATAATACCTACAACAACAGTAATAACAATAAAAACAATAATAATAAAGATAATAAAAACAGTAATATCAATGGTGTAACAGCAACAGACAAAATTGACAGAATCTATATGTTTTCATTCATTTCAATGCAGATGCATTTTTCACTGATTTAGAAGTAATTTGTTGTTGTAATGGAAACAGATACAATGATCTCAGCTACAAGATGGCTGTAATCTTTACTTCGTGGCACATCCATTTTTCCTGCTGGTAATCCTCCTGGCTTGCCGGCACAAATACCATTTTTCTTGCAATCCTCTTTGTGATACACATTGCATTTGTCCATCACTGACAGTTACATACTGAGATGAAGAAAAAAATCATCTTTATCTCTTTCTGAAAGATTTGATTTTGTTGTTTTTAAAACACATGCAAAATGTGATTTTTGTGTATGTGTTTGGTGAATTTGTGCATGTTATGTGTATGTACAGATTCAGTTGTGTGTATTTGTGTGTATGTGTGTTTTATGTGGGTGTGGAAGTGTATTCATTAATCACATGATGAACATGTCACTCTGACTTATCATCAGTCAGCTGTTGGAGCATGTTGATATGTAGTGTAGAATAAGCTGGGTATTACATGTGTTGGGAAAACAGAATAATGCCTTGGATAAATGTGATTTCAGGGATTAAGAAACAAATTTTCTTCATTAGTGCTTCCATTTATTAATTACTTTACTTTTTACATCTCTGTTCTGTGATAGGCACTGTAATGTTTTGTCTAAGATGTTTTATATGTTTCTTCCCTTAAACACAAAAGTTGAAATCATGGCCTTTTATTAATGGCTAGAATTAGAAAATACTACATTTTTACCAATAGCCAGGATAGCACTTTCCATTATATTTGGTATATGACTTCAGAAAAATAAATTAGTTGGTCTGATCTTAATTACAGTAGCATGTGTTGATGTGTTTTAATTTGTATATTTAAATTAGTTAGCAGTTAGTTTGTCTTATATTTGTATGTAGGATGACAGGTTATCATAACCTCTAACAAAGTATATAGAGCATAGCACATACTATTATGTTTAAAATAATTGCAGAAATGGAAGTTAATTTTAGAAGTTTGTGTTAGGCAAAGTTATTATTTTGTTTGTTTAAATTACTGATGTCTCACTTTTGAAGTTTATATAATATCATCACATCTTCTGAGAAAAGTAAATACATGATAGTACACACTTTCACATTTGTAAAAATCTCTACAGAAAAACAAGTTAGATCATCTTAACCATGTTTTTTTTTATTGTTTAAATTACTCAACAATTTGTTCAAAAGTTTGATATGTCAGGTCATCATAACTTGCCGAGAGCTAAGTCAGTAGATGATTCATCAGTGATTTAATCTTTCAGCTGTTAGCTTACACATTTTCGTTTGTAGATTTTTAAACTAATGAAGTTAATAGCTTATCCAATCTCCCAGTTACAGATACCGGCCAAATGAAGTTTGGGATCCTGTCAGATTATATGGCTCTTCCTTCTCATATTTATTTTCCTCGGCTGATAGCAGTTGTATTTACTCCTGCCCTTCTGACTCGTGTGTTTCGTGTCTGCTTCATCTGACAGCATTTTGTGAAGTTTGTGATCATAAAAAAAAAAACCTGAACAGAATCTCTAGAAGTGAATCTCTAGTACTAAACTGAATCATGATTGTAAGAAGAGATGTAGAGATGTTTGGTAATCTTAGACTGTGTCCCTGACATCATAGCAGACATAAACATATCAGTTTTTATCGTGCATACATTTATTTATTTTTTTATATTTTTGTATATCGTATAAATTTATTCTAGTTCATTTAGGGATTTTTTTTTCTTGTCTATGACTCACTGATCTTATGATGGCAGACATTAGTGTTTCAGTTGTGATTTATGTCTGTATTTTTTTTTTTTATTTAAATAAAAACATGTCAGAAAGTTATATCTGAGAAGAAGAAGAGAGATTTTTTTTTTTTGTATTTAAATTGAAAATAAAAATAAACTTTTTAAAGTCATCTATTTCTGAATTATGATTCACTGTGCTGTAGATACGCACAACACTGATGAAAAATGTATTAATGTTGTATATTGCGTCATATTGCCCTATTTAAAAACAATCCATCATCATAATAACGTCATCGTTGTCTGTTGCACCCACTTGTGCTTAATTACAGCAACAACGTTCCTCCAACCCAATCTGTCTTTTGCTGGTGTCATAATGGTCTACCTCAACAACAACAAACACACGTAACTTCTACTAAATCAACATGTATTTGTGATCATAACTGAATCCCAACGAATACGAATAAACAAGAATATTAAAGTAAATTCAATAAGTGACTGTCATTAAAAGCTTTGTTTGATAGTAATTCAGTCTGATTTCAAGACAGTAATGTCATTTAATCGGGTTAAATCAAAGGTCAGGATGTGGTCATTGGCATGACGCATTTCTGAAATCATAATTCTGAAATAAGTTTTCTGATGCACTGTCAATAAATGACTAATATCAAAAAATAAAAAAATAAAAAGCCTTTCACACCAATAAATTTTATATATTATTTAAATAACCGTATAACAGCAAAACCGTGGCTGCATTGCAAATAAAAACAGTATACGTCATCATTCGATCATTTCTGATTCAGCACGGCTATACTGCAGAGTCTGCTGGGCATGTATTTTCTAACTATTGAATTTTTCTTCTTCTTCTTTCCTTTCCATTATTAATTACTGTTATAAAGTCACTTCACCTAGTGCAAAAAGCTGATAATAAGATAGCCAGTATTATGATGGTCATTACAACATTAACCCACATATTGCAACTTTGTAATATAGGTTTTGGTTAAAAATAACCCACATCAGTTAATTACCATTTTGGTCTTAATGAAAGATTCTTCTAAATAATGTATGTTTTCCAAATTATTTCCTCTTTTTTTTCAAGAAGGAAAGAAAAATATTCCTTATTTAAAAAAAAAAAATAAAAAAATAAAAAAGATTACAGTCCAAATCAGAAAACTTTATAACTAGTTTAAGAGTAAATGGTTTTATGTTATGTAAAATGTCATAGTTCTGTTTCATATATAAAACATTACAAAATATTTTATGAAAAGATTGTTATATATATACATACAAATCTTTTCATAAAATATAGATATAGATATATATTTAACTAATGAATTCACAGTATGTATCTAATCATAATGAACTTAAATATAAAACACACAATCTAAATCTATCCATCCATCCATCCATCCATCAGTCTATCTTTCCACCTTTCTTTTTACTCTTTCAGTTTCCTCTAACATTTTTTTTTTCCTGGTGGTGTGTTTTAAATCCCAAGTAGAAAATTTACAGGTATGTATCCGACATTTCTGGTTCTTGGTGTATCATGACAGCTGCAGCTGGAAGCCATATCAGACAGTCTAGACTGCACATTCCTTCTCGTTCATGTTACCTGGATGATTGTAGTTATTCACAGGTAATCTCACACATACTTACTTTTCATGTTTCTCAATGGCTGCACCAGATGCAGCACATTTGATGCATCATCATTTGGCTTGTCTTCAAACAGAAACAAAGTTTGGGCCCAATTAGATGTTGAGATGTGTTAGTATCAGAAACAGAATAAGATATTGTCAAACAAACACACTGTGTGGGTTCAATGTTCACTTAATTAATTGTTGGTAAATAAATGGTGCATTGTGGTGGTCCTGTATATTTGAATAATTAAATGCTATGGCCTTTTCATAAAAAAGTGTATATAGTGTGAGTCAAGAATTTTTGTGTTTAAATTTTGAGGCGTTGTAGGCCGAACAAATAAAGTGTTGTGTGTTTTCAGTATATTTATAATTAAATTTTGAGGCCTTTTAGGAAACTGAATATGAAAGATATTGTGTGGCTTCAGTATTTGTTTAATAAATTGTGGTTATTAACAACAAAAATGTGCAGACAAAGATTTTCTCTGGGATGTTTTGTGGGTTTGTTTGGTCATTGTGGAATTAATGTTTATGTAATTTGATGTTGATTGCTAACAACAGTAACAATAGCAATTAATCTATTGTTAAATAAATTTTTGTCTGTGATCAGTTTTTCCATAATTATAATTAAATAATATGCCATGTTAAAATGAATTAAAATGCATTGTTAAAACAGTTTTGTTGAAGGTTGAGTAATTATGTGTTTTGATTATAAAAAGAAAAGAAAAATGCCAAATGATTTTAATGTACATATCTGGTATTTCTCGGTAATTATAGTGAAAAAAAAAAAAAAAAAAGGAAAAAAAAAAGAGAGAACAAATGAAATAAATAAGAAAAAATTATATTGACATAGCTTTTTTTAATGGATCCAGTAGGAAAGTAAATCTAAAAAAATTAAAAGTGACTAAAGCAAGAACAAAACATTTTGACATTTAGTGATGAAACACAGGTTCCATTATTTTAAAATCTGGCCATTTTTTACAGAGCTAATTCAGAATAGAAAGATTAGAGGATTAAACAAAATCCACTTACAGCAGACAAAAACAGGTTTATTATTATTTTTCTCTTAGAAATAAAACATCATTTTATGAGCAAAAGTTAAAAAAAAAAAAAAAAAAAAAAAAAAATGGAAGTTAATTTCTTGATGAAAAAAAACCCACATTAATCATGATGAATTTTAGTCAGATTTTTATTCAGATTTTTTTTTTTGTGCAAATAAAATTTCACATCTGAATTAAAATTGTTATTTTTTTTTTTTTTTACTATTATTCTTCATTTTTTATATATAGTTACATTTGATCAATATTTTCATTAATCTGTATGAAAAAAAAAAAAATTAAAAATATTAACAAAGCTAAAGACTTTAAAAAAAAAAAAATTGTTTTTGTTTAATATTTTTATTGTCCTTTTTTTTTTATACATAAAGTTCTTTTTTTTTTAAAACATTATGTTGCTAAGCTATTATTAATGATCATTCTGGTAATCCCAAAACAAGAATCGGCTGGACATTTTTTTTTTTTTTTGTATTAGGCTGATCTTTCGACTGGGCGTAATTGTCGCTAATTACAAGTCTACTACATAAATCAATATTGTATGTTTTATCTTCTCAGTGCACATAAAGGCAAGCAAGCATGTAATACCAGAGCTTTTATTTCATTGAAAAATCAATATCTGATCACGGAAATTGAGCAAAAATTGCCCATAATGTTCTGTAGACATTCAGTTGACTTTCCAAATGCTGTACAGGGATACTTGTTAATAATCTGGCTTGCAGAGCAATTAAATGGTCTGCTGTGTGGAAACAAATCCCTAGAGGACTCGATAGGTGTGGGCAAATAAAATAAAAAAAATTATGAAGAAATCACTTAACATGAACCAATTTACGATTCAGAGACAAGTCCCCTGATATCGTGTGTTTTTATAATAAATGGTGGGGAAAGAAAAGGAAAAAAAAGTGTCCAGATGTATCTTAACCAGACTACTATGATAAGATTATAGGTACATATCTTGTGTATGTAGTCCTAACATGACAGATACGGAAAAGTTCATGATAACGTATTGGTTTATTTTTCAAAAAAAGAAAATGAAAAAAAACAACAAAAAAAAATCCATCAAAGTGTGTGGTTTTACTGAATAAAGAAAACAAAAGAAAACTGAAAAAAGAAAAAAAAAGAGAGAAAAATGCTGTAAATAGATGTAGCTGAATTTATCTTGTATAAACAGAAATATATTTTGGAGAAATAAATAAAAATTCAAATAAAAAGATTATTGAAAAAAAAAGGGGTAAAAAAAGAAAGATATCTGATTCAGCTGTTTACAAGTTTTAACTCAACCAGGATTTAACGCCTGATAAATGTTTTAAAGCATGATGAACATAAATTTGTACTTTTGAAACCTGCCATTCACTCGGGGCTTACTAACACTTCATGAAACAAACAGAAAACAAAACTTAACACAAAACTTAACACAAAACTTAACACAAAACTTAACACCTGAATGAATATGTAATAATAATACATTTTCTGAAATCCTGAAATTCATAATGCATTAAGCTTGCATTCAGTTTGCACTCTCTCTCTCTCTCTCTCTCTCTCTTCTCTCTCTCTCTCTCTCTCTCTCTCTCTCTCTCTCTCTCACACACACACACACACACAGACACACACACACACACACACAGACACACACACACACACACACACACACACACACATAACTACGTTTGTTTGAGAATGGTAGCCCTCCTCTTGCTGTGCTGATTAATTTTAAATGGTTTGTCTTCTCGTGCTGTCTGTACAGAAGTTCTAATAGCACTGATCTCATTACATTCCCATTAGCTTTTAACAATTTAAGTAATTGCCAAAATAATTAACTTAACCCAGTTTGTCAGAAAAGGTAAACAGTGTAAAAGAAAAGTAAAAAAAAAAGTATATAAAGATGGTGTTATTGCTGTGGGTTTTTGGGGTTGGATTTTTTTTATTTATTTATTTTTTTTTTTGGTTTTATGTTTACAGTTTACTGGAACAGATAAATGTTAGAAAGATAATAAAAAAACAAATAAAAAATATTTCCATAATTAAAAAAAAGGAGAAAAAAAAAGATTTTGCAGACGTTTTTGATTTTGAATTTGTTGGATTGAGTAAATTATGCCCAATGAAAATATAGGGGAAAAAACTGGATAAAAACAGTTATATAATAATAATAATAATAATAATAATTTTTGTTGTTGTTTTTGTTTTATTGTTTAATTTCTGGAAAAAGGAAGATACCAAATATTTTTATTGTTGAAATGACAGCTGATTTTATTGTTAAATATAGAAAATGATGTTTCTTATATGTTTATTAGTTTTTACTTTAAATATACAATCATAATTAATTACTTATTTTGTTGTAACAGAAACAGAATTTAAAAATATTTTGCTCTTGTATGTTAAGATAAAACGTCTTGACTTTAAATATATTAGATAAAAAGGCACGCACAGTTAAAGGAGTATGTGGCTATGATGACTGATTTTATTTTTAAATATTGAAAATGCTGCTGGTGTTTTAAGTCAAAGATTAAGTAGTTTTTAGTTCATGGGTATTTTAGAAAATGTAAATGCCTCAAAGGTTGTTGTTATTACAAACAAAAAAAAACAAACAAACAGTAGTTGTTTTTAGTTTTGACCTGTAAACGAGGTTAACACTTTTTGACAGGTGACGTCTATCTCCCAGCATCTTCCATCTTCACACATGTGGCTTTTGTCCACGCTTATCATGCTTTTTGTTTCTTGTTAGTGGAAGAAGAAATCTTAACTCAGAAATAACCACCAGCTTGAAAATGTCCAGAATCTGACACAAAAACAAAAATCCCAAGAAAAAAAAAAGAAAAAACTTGGTTCTGTAATTATTTAACCAGCATCCAGCTGATGTTTGAAATTTGTCAGTAAAATAAAGAGAGTTTATTCCTGACAGTAAATAAAAGATTAATTTATTGCTGCCAGCTATTAATAAATGAAAGATAAGGTTGTTGTTGCCAATTATCAACAGCTAAAAGATGAAGTATATTGTTGTCAAGTTACCAATAAATAAAAGATTAATTTGTTTTCTTCAATTTGTCAATAGCTAAAAGATAAGTTTATTATTGTCAGTTATTAATAAATATAAGAATAATTTAGTGTTGTCGTTTATCAGTAATCTGATGTCAGATTCTTCATATCAGATTATCAATAAATAAAAAAATTAGTTTATTATGAGCAGTTGCTGATAAATACAAAATTATTGTTTTCTTGTCAGTAATCAACAAACAGAAACTGACAGCCAAGTAAAGTAAATAACAGAGTTTTTGAGTTTATTTAGGTGGAGGTTGGAATAACGTGATGCTCATGATTTCTCTGTATGTTTATAAGTCAAGTTTAGCTCTGTAGCTATGTACATGCCAGTAGATAACCCTGTTTGTACAATTTACTCTACAGAAAGTGACCGTTTTAATATAACTTTAAAATGTAGATAACGTCATGCTAAAATTATCACACTTGTAACCAATTACTCTACTTTGGGAAAACATACAGACAAAAAAAAAAAAAAAAAAAATTAAATTATATTTTATCACTATATCTTCCAGATGTTTCTTGACAGAAAAAAAAAGAAAGAATGAATGTCAGAAATTCAGACATTGACCATACACACTGACAAAGTTGAATATATGCTGCTTATTTCCAGATAGAGAGAGGTATGCTGATAAGCATCTATTTTTTTAACTGATATTCACAATTAGATAGACATACAGGCATCTGAAGGAAAGCAGGCAAGCAGGCTAACTTTCAAAAAAAAAAAGGTTGGGAGTCAGATAGACAAATAAGCAGAGAGACTGATAATAAAACAGACAAACAAGGCAAATAGGTGATGGTTAGATAAAATGTTTGATAACAAAACCCAATTAGACAGCGAGAAAGATACTAGATGGATGGATATTCTCTATCAGACAGACATGGTCAGAGAAATAACAAAAATGGAAATCAACACATCAGAGACAGTTTGACGCATGTAAGCTGATATGCAGACAGACATATATAGTCAGACAGACAGATTCAGAAGCATGCAAATAGACAGAAAACAGAAGGCTAGACAGAAAAAGAAAATCCATGAAAAAAACACCTGCACCAAAACAACCAGCATAATCAGATAGTGGAACACACAGACAGATGTAATCCAATAATGAAAAAGCAGAATGTCCATAGGCAGAAACACAAGCTTGGATTTTCTGTTGCTTTTTATTTTTATTTTTTTTTATTTTTTTTATCTGCCGCAGAAAGCATCAGCATATTCCTCTGTCATTACCACAACTGTGACAGAGGTAACACAGATGGTAGAAAAAGCAGTAGGAGTAGGAAATGAAGAGAAGAATTCAGAGGTGATTCCTGTGATGGGAAAATTGGTTAAATTGCATGTGGAAGAGAGTAATTGTCTGTGATCTCCAACACAATTAACATCAAACATGACTGACTTGGTCAGCTGGGAGCAGCTACGTTTGAAGAATGTTTTCCTTTGAGGAAATCATCTTTTTCCTGCGATTGTAATCAAGAGATCTACATTTTGCTGTTGATTAAGAGGTGGTAGTGATGGCATTGGACATATATATATATATTTTTTCTCTTTTTATCTGCTGGATTGGAAAACTGTCTGATTATAACTGATTAATTCAATTTGTTCAGCTGGTGGTAGATAGAAGGTTTTACTCCTTTTTTTATGTCTTGTTTGTTTATTTAATTTTCTTTAACTCTTTTTCTGGTTTTCATTTAGAAAAGAAATGGTGGTTATGATTTGGTTAGTGTTTGTTCAGAGAAGGAACGCTAATTTTCCTCTAAATGTTCTATAAATGGAATGTACTTTATCTCAGCTTGTCATTGCTCATTTGTAACGTTGACATCAGAGGGTTTTTTTTTTTTTCTTTTCTGACACAACTAATCAGTTGAGATCAGTGATGATAATGTACAGCACTCAGTAGCCTTGTTGTTCAATGATTTGCTCAGTGATATGTAACCATGCCTATTTGACGTAGTGGTTACATGTATCCATGCCTATTTGACGTAGTAGTTATGTGTAACTATGCCTATTTGACATAGTGGTTATGTGTAACCATGCCTATTTGACATAGTGGTTACATGTAACTATGGCTTATTTGAAAAAGTAGTTATGTCTTATTTGAAAAAGTAGTTATGTGTAATTCTAAAACTATCACCACCATAATTACTGTCACTGTACTACCATCACTACTATTACTACCATCACTACTATCATTACCATCATCACTATCATTACCACTACAACTTACACTACCAATACCTCTATTACTTCTAATATTACTACTTTTGTAACTGTTACTATCACTTCTGTCATAACTTCAAGGACAAAATGTTTGGAATTACAAAGCTAGCTAGCAGTGCAATATTATTATTTTTTTAAAATTATTTTTAATTACCAAGGTAACAGCAGTTGTATTACTGTTAATATATACATTTTAAATATTTGATGTCTTTACTGAATGAGTCAGAAAAATAAAGTTCATAATTTTGCAAGTTTCACTCTTCCCACTGTAATTTAAGCAGTTATTCATACACATGTGTGTATTCTCTGTGTCTGACTTGTAATCAAAGACACATACAAAGTACCCAATCAAGTGTAATTCACTGAACATTCACCCATTACAAGATTGGTCAGAACTTGCAAACAGACGGGGGAATATCTGATCCTGAAATTAGTCCCCAAGCATTTGACCCTGGATGCCATCCTTGATTGCATGTTGCACCCTGGTGACTCACCAAATTAATAACTGTTGATAAATTTGCCTCCACAGGTTAGGTGGAAAGAGAGAGAGAGAGAGAAAAAACTCCACTTGTATTGTGTTGCATGAAATTTCCATTCTGATTGTGCATCAGAACTCTGCATTTCAAGATAGGAGTAATTATGGCTATAGGACAAGAAAAGCATTCATCTGAGAGCCCTTCAAAAACATAATGGTCTTTTCAGAAGAAAATTTCTGTGTAAATTATGCAGCGCATTTGCTTAAAATTACATGAGTCATTTTCAATATTTCTTCGTCAAAAGGTGCACTGTTCCAAACGGTGGTCTGTTTTGTGGTAATGGGTGTGGGTGATTTTTGAGGAACAATGTTTCCAGTAACAAGACTCTGCCAAGTGTTCCTGAGTTATGTTAATTCAGCGTTCTGCATGAGAAAACTCTCTGAATGCCAGAATCAGATAAATTATCATCCGCTGAAGAAATTTTCATCTGATTAAAAACGAATTATTAGTATTAATTATCTAAAGTGGTCTTTCATGTAAAATAATAATTTTTCTTGGAAGTGGTTTTTCTTTTTATTGCTGCTGTGTGTTATAATGGCTTTAAATCAAGAATGAACGTATTAAGAATGGGTGATTTCATGCTCACAAGTGTCAATGTTATCTGGCAGAAAACATTGAAGATCCTGACATTTTTGTTGTTGTTATTGTTATTGTTGTTATTATTATTATTATTATTACTATTGTTATTTGTTGTATTGGTGGCAATGTTTGGTTTTGATGGTTTTGGTGCTATTAATAATGGTAAAGATAGTAATAGTAATAATGGTAACTTTGTGATAGTGATGATAGTGATAATAATGATAGCAGAAATAGTAGTAGCAGTGGTAGTACTAGTAGTTGTAGTAGTATATAATATATTATTGGTAATTTTGGTGGTGACAATAGTAGTAGTAATAGTAACTGGAAAATGAATTACACTCGTGGCAAAAGTGCTTTGTTATTACGATCATCAACACTCTTATTATCATCACTATCACCTCCTCTTTTCCTTTTGTTAATTTGAAAACTGTACACGTAACAGACAGAAATACGAGTTTTGGGTTCACACACTTAAGATTCACATTTACGGTATTTTACTGTGTCCAGTGCTGTCAGAGATTACCATCTCTTCGTGGTAAACCTCTGTTATTCTGACAATCGGGCCATTTGCAGATATTCTTCATTTCATGGCAGAGCTTTCAGTGACTGACAATAATTTCCCTCAGTAAATGGTTACCATAAAGAACAATAATCTGACTTTATTTCACGATAGAAATATTACATTTCTTGCTCTAAATTCCTGAAATGGTTCTTATGTTGGCATGCGGATTGGGAAGAGTGTGTGTTATGACTTGGTAATAAAAACAACATGGTGCACTATTGGTGGTTTAATTCGAGATTAAAACCGCCCGATTTCAAAAAACTGGCCTGGACTGGGTGAAGCAGACAGTTACTCTGAGGAAATAATGAAGTCTTTAAAAATCTTAAACAGTTTTTGAAAGCTCCTACTTGCCATTAATGTTGATGAAGACTTGTAATAATATTTTGAGAGAAAATTGCAACAGCTTTGACTCCCAGCAGGACATAATGATGGCCATTATGATCTGATTGCATAAACAGTTTGAGTTTTGTAAACAGTCTCAGTTTCCACGTGATCCTGGGTTATCGCTTTATGATTCACAGATTGCTGGATGGACTGGGTTTCTGAGAAATGGAAGTGAAGTGTGTTTGTGTGTGTGTCTGTCTGTGTGTGTGTTTCTGTGTGTGCTAAAGTGAGGATAGGGAAAGAGGAAATGGAGAAGAGAGACAGACAGACAGACAGGCAGACAGAGACAGACATATGAAGTGTTCATTTAGAATCTATAGTGTCCTTATATTGAAACTTAATCCCCAGATGTTTAAATGGAAAACATCTTGTGGTCTGAGAAAATGTCTCTATTTTTGTGAGAGAGAAAAAGAAGAAAATGAGAGATTCTTTAGAAGTGACTAGAAATCATGATGGTTATGCATGTCTGTGTGTGAGTGTGGAGTGTAAGAGAGTACAAGGACAAACGAATTGAAAGTACAGACTGTGCTGATGATGTCTAATGATGAAATTGGTGCATGTGAAACTTAATGCCGAGTGTGAGTAAGTGAATGAAAATAGGTTAAAAATAGTATATGCTAGCGTGTGAATAAAAGAAACTCTTTCTGACTAAATGCAGACATCAAATTAAATCCATGGAATTTCAAACCCTACTTCCCCAAGGACTGATAAAGCTAATGTACATCATTGTCAGGAGACTTCATCTCAAGTAGGTTTTACACATGTGTGGCCTTTCTCACTCCAGCACCCTCCCTTGGTGACTGGGAAATTTAACACCTTTCATAAATAATTGATTGAAAAAAAAAATCTATCTTTTAAACATTCTTTTTTTTTATTTTTTTCATTTTATTTATCTTTCTTAAATGATTTTTTTATTATTTTTTTTTTTTTTTTCCTGTCTGTTTTCCTTACTTTATTTATTTTATTAATTTATTTATTTATTTATTTTATTAATTTTTTTTTTTTTTTAAATTTATTTATATTTTATGAAATGAAGAAAGGAGCTCTGTCACAGAAAGGGCTGTTCACTTTTGATTTGATAAATGAAGTCAAATGATGATTTCTTTGATTAAAATATCAAAAAAAGGAAAAACGTTTTAAAAGAAAAATTTCCCTGATGGTGCTTTCTTCAAAGAACTCTTGTTCAGCTAATGGGTGTGTCATTTCTCAAAGCTCCACTGTTTATATTTCAAGGATAAGTTTCTAGTCTTTTTTTGAGCTTCGTGGGTCAAAGTTTATGACAGGATTGGCAAAAGGTGACACTGTGTTGATTTTCGTTGATATCTAACAGATGTGATACGTGTTGTAAAACACTGCACGATTTGTTTGCTTGTGTATAAAGAATCACTTCACAAGGTTATCCACTGCATAGGCACATTGCTCCCAAAACCCTGGAGTTATCTGCTCTGAGATATTTTAACCATTCCAGATGAAGATCTCTGACACTGGCAATTTACTTGGCACTTTAAATAAAATTTAAAAATTTAAATTAAGAAATTCTTGGAAGAGAACAGTTTTACAAATTTATTTTATCAAAAAAACAAAAAAACTTTTTGAAAAGTTCTGAGAAACAGTCCCAATATGCTGTTGTTTTTCTGTCATCATTTCTGATGTTCCATAGACCTATCATCAGAAATTCTTCTGTTTTAAAAAATCAAACAACATATTCTTTATAACCTAACCCTGATTATTTACCAGTCTATGAATAATTCAAAGTAGGGTGGAAAAAGAAAAAAAAACTTCTGAGCAATGATTCCAAGTCTTTTTTACTATATTGTCTATTGTTACATAAACCCATCATCAAAACTTCTGATTTGAAAAATAAATAAAAATAAAAATATTCTTCCTATGCTCACACAACAAAACAGGACTAACTCATGGGGGGAGAATTAATATTTATATTTTGATAAATAAAGAGTTGTTAGCTGGCAATTTTGGCAATTTCCAGTATGTTTATCTATCATTATTTTTTTTTCATATCTAAAAAAACAAAAAAACAAAAAAATTTTTTTTGAAAATAACATCTGACATAGCGTATCTTTAATCTTTAGAAGAAAAAAGTGTTAGCAAAATAAAATGTTATTTCCATCCTATTAATATTTCTTGTCATACTGAAACCAATATATTGACGACAAAAAAAATTGAGTCTTTATGAAAATAAACCATGTTAGTAAGAAACTTCAACAGTTTACAAAAATCCTCCAGCCTCAGTCTGTTAAGAGTAATTAACCTTGGTTTGATCAAACGCCGAGTTCTCTTTGTTCTCCGTTTCTGCCTGGGGCAGTGGGCACTTGGCCGATATTTCAATCACTTTGATCGATGTAGCAATTTGTTTGTCAAATAGAACAGAAATCTGAAAAGCATCTGACCAATAATGCTTGAAATTTTGATCTATTTTAATCAGTAACAAAGAAGATGTTGAAAAAAAAAAAAAAAAAAAAAAAAAAAAAAAAAGAAATCATATTTTGCTGGCAGCTAGTTACAGTATCAGTTTATTCTACTGGGTCATTAATTTTGATTAGGTAACATATCCTTTATATCATATTTCTCAGCATCACGTTAATGGAATAATGGTGTGCAGACATTTCTCTTACAGTCCTAGTTTACAGAATGAATGATATGTCAACCCGTGCTTTAAACATTATTTATTTATTTATATTTATGCTTCATTTTGTTTTATTTATTTATTTATTTATTTGTGTTGCTATTATTATGACCACTAACTGGCACTCAGTAGCTGATTTTGTTTTGTTTGTGGTATGATTCTTGTTAAACAATTATTCGGTGATTGAGTTATTTATATATATATATTTTGTTTATGTTATTTTTTATGAATGAAGTCTTGCTTTCAAATAAATAAAACATTTGTTATTAACATCAAATAGGAACCTGTTTCTTTCTACCATTAAATGTATTATTAATTAGCAGCATTTTATATATAGATATATATATATATATACACACACACACACTTCCCATACACAGTAAAACACATAGTACAAGTCTTTGAAAATTCAGATATGAGACCCTGTTAGAATGGAAAATGTATTAAACTGAGACCTGTGAATGACTGATCTTCTGAACATCAACCTCAGTACATTATTTTACTTAATGTGAGAGAAACCTCACATTTAAACAACCTGTATGCATATTTAAACAATCAGTCTGTATATTTAAACAACCTGTATGTATATTAATATACTTTTAAATGGATGCGTATGTATTCTGCTGACAGTTTCAAAATGTTCTGCTTGACTTCATTCAAAAAAAAAAAAAGAGTCTAATTTTAACATTACACAGTATGTGGCAGTCTTTTTTTAAAATTTATTTCAATCCTGACCTGCTCTTAAATATCTATGTGTCTACATCTTATTTACACTGAGACACATTTGATTTTAAACTGATAATCTTTTATGCTTCAAAAGTGTGCATTAAGTTTGAGCTTGAAATTTTGTAAAAACAAGCATATTGTGACCCAAAGTTCACACACTCCCACACACATGACATTTATTAATGTCTACTAGCATATAAACAACCATTATTGAACACCATATCATATGACTGTTATTGAACATTGTATCATAAGTCTTTTCCAACTGACAGTATGATTACATCAACAGGCTTAACACATTCTTTTCTGGAAGAAACAAACAGAGCCCACTTTGTGTGAGATACTCGCTATCTGAAAAAGCAATCTTGTCACTTGACAAATGTAATTCCTTGAACCTTTTCAACTTCTGTTTAATTGTTATTCCCCTGTAGATGACAGATTACTAAATGGAAACAGATTAAGGATGAGTGAAAGAACGTTAGTTTGTGAAATGTTTTTTTTTTTTTTTTTTTTTTAAATTTATGTTTTTAAAATAATTTCAGTTTTTTTG
The DNA here is from genome assembly GCA_012295275.1 of Chrysomallon squamiferum. NCBI lineage: Eukaryota > Metazoa > Mollusca > Gastropoda > Neomphalida > Peltospiridae > Chrysomallon > Chrysomallon squamiferum. The sequence continues at coordinate 26,816,005 of CM022671.1, forward strand.
TTTTATTTTATTGTTTTTAAAATGGTTCAAAAGGTTTTAATTTTTATTTATTTATTTAGTTAGTTTAGTAATCAAATAATTAGGAAAAAAAAAATAACAACATATTGAAATTATGCTGTTTCAGTCATAAAAATGATGATGACAATGATAACACACTGTTATTTATTGTAAAAGAAGTAAACACACACACACATGCACACACACAGAGATACAAATACACACACATACACACACATATAAAACATATGCTTATACACACACACAGACACACACACACACACACAAACTTTGTAGAAAACTATTACAATAGTTACAATATCTCACTTCATATAATTTATATTATACCCATGTAATACGACTGTAGCAGTGAATTATTACTGTTTATTTCACAGATGTACAAGCTGCACTGAAAGCAAGTTTCCCTGTATGTGGTGCATCTACAATCACATGTGCACCTACAGTGCATCGCGAGCTGACTGTCCAGCCAATGAGACCATCATCAATGCAACGAATGTAAGTATTTAACATCCAGCTTCTGACTGCTTTACAGAAGGTAGTCGGTTCAGTTCTCACCACTGGCTACGTTATAATATGTATATTGTAACAAATATTAACAAAGCAAGTGTATTTATTTAAAATTTAATTATCATCATTTAAAAAAAAAATGTAATCATCATTATTAATATCTATGTTGTTGTTGTTGTTGTTGTTGTTGTTGTTGTTGTTGTTGTTCTTCTTCTTCTTCTTCTTCTTCTTCTTCTTCTTCTTCTTCTTCTTCTTCTTCTTATTCTTATTCTTATTATTATTATTATTATTATTATTATTATTAAATTTAACAACATTATCAAAATCCTGAGATAACTATTAAATAATTTCTTGGTTTTGAACATAAACACATAGTCAACTAATACTATTTTTTTATTTTATTTTAAAAAAAAAAAGCTTCCTGATCATGGCAGTACAAGAAAAGGACCTAAAGCTTGTCCACAGTTTGAGTTCTCTGACGGGAAAATTCAAGACTTAGTCCCAGCTAATACAGTGAAAAAAATTCACGTGAAAGCCCACAACCTACAGGTCTGAAATACTTTCACTTTTTAATCACTTATTTACATATTATTTGTTTTATTTCATTTTATTTGTTATTTGTATGATTGTTCTTCAAATGTTTATTTTTAAAAATATTTCATAATCATCAGTGTTATCATCATATTATTATAAATCTAAAATGTTTAATTTTCCAGCCCTTTCAATTATAATCATTTAAGTTACTGAAATGTTTCTTCAACATGAATGATGGAGTGACAGTCAGTGCAAGTCTGTCATCAAAATTGATAATGTTCTAAAAAGTTTAACATGTGACAAAGCCCTTTCAAGTAAGTAACACTGAAATGTTTCTTCAACATGAATGATGGTGTGTGTGTGTGTGTGTGTGTGTGTGTGTGTGTGTGTGTGTGTGTGTGTGTGTGTGTGTGTGTGTGTGTGTGTGTGTGTGTGTGTGTGTGTTGTGTGTGGCATGTGTGTGTGTGTGTGTGTGTGTGTGAGAGAGAGAAAGTGAGAATGTATGTGTATGTGAGAGTGAGAGAAACAGCAAGAGAAACAGAGAATGTGTGTGTTGTGTGTATGTGTGTGAAACTAAAAATATTTAGTTTTATAATTAAGAAAGTTAAATAATACAAAATACTCTGTGAAGTTGTTGGGTTTTTTTGTTGTTGTTTTTTTTAACATTATTATTAATTAATTCCTAGTATTATTGTTGTCACTGATTGTTATAGTTGTTATCATTGTTAATTATAAATTATTTTGCGTAATATAACTACAACTAAACAGACAATGATTAAAATATACTTTTCATAAATCCTATCATATCTTCATCATTTTGTTGATTAAATATGGCAACATACTTGTTCATAATGTACTTTTGTAGGATGTGTAGAGGCTCAGACTTTTGAAGTATTCATTATATTTTCGTAATGTGTGTATTCTGTATTTTACTTGATGCACAGTGTTATCTGACAGATCTTTATTTTCTGTTCCAGTTTGACTATTTCCAGAATGTCAGTTCCCGGAATGTTCCATTCAGAATCTTGTGGGGAAATGATCATCCATTAGACAATCCTTCCAACATACAAGGTAAATAAAAAAAAAAAAAAAAAATAAAAAAAATTCTAGCAGAATTTCACAATAATCTGCATAGTTGTTTGATGACAAATATTATTTGTTGTCAAGAATGGTTAGCTAGGTCATGTTCTGCATTTAAGTAAATAATGTACACTAAATAAATGATACAAACAGTGCTGTAATTTACATACAACATTTTAATCATTTAATGTATTTACTTTTTCTGTTTAAAATAGTTTGTTTTTGCAATTTCATTCATCACCATTGTATTGAAAACATACAGTTACAGACCAAGGGAGACAACAGCTATTTTACTGTCGAGTCCATTCATTTCATTAATTCAAACATTCTGTGATTATATAAATGCATATTATTGATATAAAATAATAATAATAATAATAATAAAAATTACATATATATTATTATCTACATGTATTTATTTATAGTTATATATATATATATTTTTTTTATTATTATTACATTACTAAATTATTTATTGTATCTTTTTCAGTAATGATGTACAAAGTGTACTGCAATGGCCTCAAGCTGTGGAGCCTGTTTGGACCGGCGCCTGTCTGACTTCTTGTGTGGGTGGTGTGATGACACATGCACCACCCAGTCCCACTGTGACCAACTCAACAAGAAGTGGCTGCCAAATCAGAAGACCTGTCCAAACCCCATCATTTCAGAAGTAAGAAAACAAAACTGTAACCAGCAACATGCTGGTACACATACACATGTTTTTTTTTTGTTTTTTTTATCATTTTTGTTTTGTTTTTGCAAGATATTAATATTAATATGGTTGGTATTATTATCATTATCATCATTAGTATTATTAGTAGTCTTATAGTCATCTTCAGAATTTTATTATTGTCACCAGTAATTATTATTACCATGCTGTCATTTTTGTTATGTAAATTATCCTTGTCATCATCATATACAAATTATTTTAATTATTAGTAGTAGCAGTAGTAATAGTAGTAGTAGTAGTAATAGTAGTAGCAGTAGTAATAGTAATAATAGTAGGAGTAGTAGTAGTACTATATTACATTATCATCATTATCACTATTATCATATATGTGATTTTTTTTATGTTGTTAACATTATCATTTACAAATTTAATATTTTTACAAATACCTTTATGAGATCTTTGTGGTATTATTATTATTATTATTTGTAAAATATTTCAGTTTCACCCAAGCTCTGGACCTGAAAATGGAGGCACTCTGCTGTCCGTTACTGGTGAGAATCTGGGGAAAGAGAAAGATGACATATCTGTCGTAATAGATGGGACAGTGTGCAGAATCATTAAATACGAACCACCTACCAGGTACATAACAATCATTAGTGATCATTAATACGACATTCTGTTAAAACAGTTGTATTTTATGTCAGATGTCCACATGTGTCAGAACTGAGTGTATTTCTTAATGTAATGTTTTAAAACTGGTAATAGTTACGTTTGGTCTATGCATCAAAAGTGGAATATTTCTAGTTAACACAGACTAATACACAGTTAATCATTTAATGTGTCCAGTACTGACAGGATTGACTTTTAATTTTTATTTTTGTTTTTGTTTGATAGTATACACACAGGTATACTCAATATTATTTCAGTGGAACAATATTTAGTGAATATTTAAATCTAATTGGAATTATTATTATTATTATTATTATTATTATTATTATTATTATTATTATTATTACTGAATTAAAAAAAAAAAAAATTCCCTACACAATTAATTAATTTATTTTAATAATAATAATAATAATAATAAAATCCAAACAAACCAAGGAAAAATATTCTGGAAAGTAAACCATTATTTATTTATTAATATTTAATAATTGTAACATTATAGCTTTTAAATAAATATTTTTTTTTTTATTGATTTCAGCGTACTCTGTGAAACTGGGAAAGCCAAGTATCACAACCAGGAGGGTGTGGTCCAGGTGATTGTGAAAGGCGAATATGTAGCCCGGTCCAGAGACAGATTCAAATACATTGTGAGTGTTTTGATTTCAAGTTGTCACTGCAGTACTATCTGTATCTCTTCAGTAGTACCTTCATCACTGTATCTCTTCAGTAGTACCTTCATCACTGTATCTCTTCAGTAGTACCTTTCAGTTATTAGTACCTTTGTCTCTGTATCTCTTCAGACAGTTATTAGTACCTTCATCACAGTATCTCATCAGACAGTTATTAGTACCTTTGTCTCTGTATCTCTTCAGACAGCTATTAGTACCTTTGTCTCTGTATCTCTTCAGACAGCTATTAGTACCTTTGTCTCTGTATCTCTTCAGACAGCTATTAGTACCTTTGTCTCTGTATCTCTTCAGACAGTTATTAGTACCTTTGTCTCTGTATCTCTTCAGACAGCTATTAGTACCTTCATCACTGTATCTCTTCAGTTATTAGTACCTTCGTCACTGTATCTCTTCAGACAGCTATTAGTACCTTCATCACTGTATCTCTTCAGTTATTAGTACCTTCATCACTGTATCTCTTCAGTTATTAGTACCTTCGTCACTGTATCTCTTCAGACAGTTAGTAGTACCTTCATCACTGTATCTCTTCAGACAGTTATTAGTACCCGAAAGCCTGTTACACGTGTTTATGTATGTATATATATGTGTGTTTTTGATTACAGGTGCCAGTTATCAAAAACATCAGGCCAAGGCTGGGTCCATTTGATGGTGGCACGAAGGTGACAATCATAGGCAGACACATGGATGCTGGCACAAACAAAAACGTGTCTATTGGAGACCTGGAGTGTAAATTCATTTACAAGTACGTCCATTTCACAAAAACAGCCTAAAACAAACCAACCAATAAACAAACAAACAAACAAATATTATTTATTTGAACTCATTTGTCTAAGATTATCTGAGAACATTTTTGATAAACAAATTTGTCAATGAATGTTTATTTTTTAAAGATCAAAAACATTTTGAAATCATGAACTCAGATTTCTTAAAACATTTTTTTTTTTTTATAATAAGCAACTTTAAAATTAATTAAAGAGGATTAAAAAAGATAATTTGAAATCTTGAAATTGATGGGTTTCCAAGAAATATTTCGAGTACACGAAAAGATCGACTGCATACGTGATTTCTCTGTGTTTTAGTCTGAATTCTGATGAAATGTTGTGTGAGACGGTGCAGAGCCCGAACAAGAAGCGGAGAGCGTACCGGATCAAGATGATGATGGACAATCAGGAGATCATGGCTCCAGGCAATGTCAGCTTCATGTACGTCGAGAATCCAACTGTGTCCGCAGTGGTGCCCAAGAGAAGCATTCGCAGGTAACGACTTGATAGACTTTAAACTGTTTGATTCATCGACAACTGTTTTAATAATGCAGTGCCAGGAAGGAACAGTTTCTGTGTTATAATATTATAAAGTCAAGTATGGACATTGACAGTTGTATTATTCATGTAATAACATTATTATAACACAGAAGGTGTATAATATATTAATCTGATTGTTATAAAAACCCATATAAGAGACACTTAAGAACCCATAATCATAAAATATGTTATATCAGTAATTCTTAAACTATTTCAGTGTCATTCACCATCACAAAATTATATTCATTGCATATTTGGTAATTAACATTTTACTTCAGTTTCATTCACTGTAAAATAATTCTATTTACATTTGGGTGAACTGTATTTAAGAACACAGTGTTAAATTATCTATCCATTTTTTTAAACTTTGATTTCAGTGGAGGTCTGCATGTTAGTGTGACAGGAAAATACTTCAACCACATCCAGAAACCACAGATGTTACTACTTGCTTACAACAGAGAATTTGCAAGTGTAAGTATTTCAAAAATATCTTCAATTTATCAGATTGTTTCATTTGCCTGAGGTTAAGTGAAATATATATTTTAAATTGTTAAATAATTTCATATATTGTTTTATTTCTTAAAGTAAATCTGTATTAACTGATACATTTTCAATTCTCCACAACTTTGTTTTTTAAAGGCTGTCATTTGTATTGTCCTCTCTCTGGATAGATGCATTTAAAACTTTTAAAAGATCTTTTCCATTAACTGAAAAGGACAATGTTAAATGGTGGCAGTACATTTTTTTTCATTATCTGTCAAGGTTCTTACATATGACATATGTCATTATAAAGAATATTTATTTCTACATTAAGTGAACTTGCATTTATATATAAATAATTTTATATATATATATATATTTTTTTTTTTTTGTTCTGAGGTATCATTCATTTACTCATTCATTAATTTATTCATTTTCTAATTCTCCAGGAATGCAAACAGACAAATTCAAGTCACATGGTGTGTATCTCACCTTTAGTGTTTACATCTGATCATGACATCACTGACCCCATCGAGATTCCTTACGGATTCCGCATGGACAACGTCCGAGATGTGTACAATCTGACACAGTTCAACGAGGATCGCTTTGGTGTCTTCACTGTTTTTCCCGATCCAGAATTCTTTGAGTTTAAAGGACAAACAAAAGCACATCAGAAGAAAACAGAGTTTCTGACCATAAATGTAAATCTTACTACTACTACAACTGTTATATTATTGCTATTAAAGAATATTTAATGTTTCTTTTTTAACTACATATTAATATTTTTTTATTAACTACAATATTGTTTGGCTTACAAATATATATATATATATATATATATAATTTGAATTAAATTAGATCTGAAACACTTTTGACAAATTGCCATGGTCCAGTTATTTTTTTAAAATATTTTTAATATTTTTATCTTATTAAGATGAAACAAATTTATATTTCATTGTCCAACATTGGTTGTTAATAATATTTATCACAATGTATTACATAATACTGTTTTTAATTCAGTATTTAATCATTTTAATAATATTTATCACAATGTATTACATAATACTGTTTTTAATTCAGTATTTAATCATTGTAATAATATTTATCACAATGTATATATTATTTAGTTTTAATACAGTATTTTATCATTTTAATAACATATTTACAATGTATTATAGAATATTAATTTGTTTTAATACAGTATTTTATCATTTTAATAACTTATTTACAATGTATTACAGAATATTAATTTGTTTTAATACAGTATTTTATCATTTTAATAACATATTTACAATATATTACAGTATATTATTTTGTTTAATACAGTATTTTATCATTTTAATAATATTTATCACAATGTATTACAGAATATTATTTTGTTTTAATACAGTATTTTATCATTTTAATAATATTTATCACAATGTATTACTGAATATTATTTTGTTTTAATACAGTGTTTTATCATTTTAATAATATTTATCACAATGTATTACAGGGTCTTAACCTGAATCCACCCCTCAGCACATCTGACATTGTAGTTATGATTGGGCCAGAGCTCTGCAACGTGACGTCAGTAGCTGAAAATCAGCTGACCTGTCGCCCCCCAAAAAGCCAGCCAGCTGCACGACAGGGGACTGGTCCCCAGAAGTTGTGGTAAGTTACATGTGTTTGTTTTGTCATGATTTTTCTGTTGATATGTCAGAGAGAAAGAGGGACAGGGAAATGGTGAAATAAGTGCAAGATTTTCGTGTTGAATGGAACCAAAGATTTTCATTCTGCTATCATGTTTAGAAATTATAATCATTTGTTTTACTCTTAAATTAAAATTATTTTGGTTAAAATTTCTTTTTATACATTTTGAAAATCCACTGAAGAATGAAATAATCTCAACATACATTTATATCAGTTTAATTAGTATCATTATATGTTGAACTCAAACAGGTTTGTCTTGCAAAAGATACAACATTTTCACTTAGCTGTGTTCGCTATGAATAAATTCCCAGTGTTTACATTTGATTTACCATTAATAAATTCTGCAGGTTCGCGTTGGAAGGAATCTGACATTCTCAGTTGGCTATCTTTTGTACGAAGAACCAGAAACACTGACACTGGCCGCCATTATTGGCATTGCTGTTGGAGCTGCTGTACTTGTTCTCATCGTCATCATTGTCATCATCGCGTACCAGGTGAAGTCACGTCGCAGCAACGACATGATGAAGAAGATGAGAATTCAGATGGATTCACTGGAGGCGAGAGTGGCTAATGAGTGCAAAGAAGGTAAAATGTTTTACTTTGTTCTCTTTTATAACTACTTTGTTTTCTTTTATAATTACTTTGTGTTTTTTTTATAACTACTTTGTTCTCTTTTATAACTACTTTGTTTTCTTTTATAACTACTTTGTTTTCTTTTATAATTACTGTGTTCTCTTTTATAATTACTTTGTTCTTTTTTATAATTAATTTGTTTTACATATATAACTACATTGTTATTTTAATAATAACATTGTTCTTTTTTTCTTTTTTCTTATTTTTTCTTTAAATATTTACTTTAATATTTTAATAAAACTCAGGGTTTTTTTGTTGTTTTTTTTACTTCTTTCTTCTAATAATTATTATTTTATGTCCTTTTTTTTTTATGCTTTGATTTTTTATTCATTATCATTTTTTATTACATTTAATATGCTATAAATTATACTATGAACACATTTCCAGGTAACTAAATACCACTTACCTTTTTACCTGTGCATACAAACAGTGACCAAAAATAAATTAATTTTAAATTTAACATAAAATATAAATTTATATTTGATTAACCAGTGGCAGTAATTTATCATTTACAGTTTACATTAAAATAAAACATTTTTGTTTGTTTGTTTTTAGCCTTTGCTGAACTTCAGACGGATATGACTGAACTGACCAGTGACCTCTATGGTCAGGTGTCCATACCTTTCTGGGATTACAGGACGTACTGCATGAATGTTCTCTTTCCTGGCGTTGAGCACCACTCAGTTGTCAGGGATTTGCAGGTAACACATTCTACTTACCTTTTTACCTGTGCATACAAACAGTGACCAAAAACTTCCATAAGACTGTCTTTGTTTATTTCTTTTATGACGAATTTTGGCTAATAATTAATAATGAGAATAATAATGTTAGCTTTTTAAAAAAAATACTTTACACCAGACAACATTTTCAGAAAAATCTCTGTGTTTAAGATTCTTCTTGTTTCATATACGTTAACACTGTGTTTCACATTGATATTAACAATTATCTGTGTATGTTTCAGATGTTAACAGTGTATGTGTCTGTATTTCAGATTGATATTTACAATGTATATGTGTATTTCAGATGTTAACAATGTGTGTGACTGTGTTTCAGATGTTAACAGTTGTGTGTCTGTGTTTCAGATGTTAACAGTTGTGTGTCTGTGTTTCAGATGTTAACAATGTGTGTCTATGTTTCAGATGTTAACAATGTGTGTGTCTGTGTTTCAGATGTTAACAATGTGTGTGTCTTTGTTTCAGATTGACGTAAATCATCACAAACAGGAGGACATTGAGCGAGGACTTCATCTGTTCTTCCAGCTCATGAGCAACAAAACATTCCTGCTGATTTTTATCAGAACCCTTGAATCAAGCAAGAACTTCCAACTTCGAGACAGAGTAAATGTGGCATCACTCATCACAGTCGCACTGCAGACCAAAATGGAATATGCCACAGAGTAAGTTTTACTTCAGAAATAATAGAATTTCATGTTCATTTTAAACTGAGTGGTTCATGCATTATTTTCACCTTCTGCTTAGTGAGAGATTTGTTCATTATGCTTAACTCTCTCTCTCTCTCTCTCTCTCTCTCTCTCTCTCTCTCTCTCTCTCTCTCTCTCTGTACATGTTTCAATGTATTGAACAACTGTTATTTTAATTATAATATTTCAACTTAAATGTAATTTTTGCTATTTTAATATTGCAGTATTTTAAAGACCCTACTGTCAGATCTTATTGAGAAAACGGTTGAAGATAAAAATCAGCCAAAACTTCTTTTGAGAAGGTGAGCCAGCTATCTTTATTTTTACTAATTTATTTACGTAACGACGTAGGCTTTTTCATATTTTTTTTATCAAAGGCAGTGGTAGGTGTTGTCCTGTTTATGAGAAGGTGTGTTTTGACAAAGAGCAGCTAACAGAGTATATTTTAATTGCTTACTTCCTCCTTTCAGAATCATCAGACAAAATGTCTGTTATTATATTCTTTCAGAAATTTAGACTTAAAAGGCTTGATTATTATTATCAAGATGAATAACAGTTTAGTAAACTTTGTATTATTTTCCTTTCTAGACAGTTACACTGAACGTAGTTTAAAATATTATCAGTCAACATTTTTCACTGATTTATTCTTAAAATTAATATAACCATAGAAAGATACACGATTGCTATTTATAGCTGGGATGAATCAATCAATCAGTGTTATAAATTCATAAAAATCACGTAACTGGTCCTGAATACAAACAAAATGTAAGATAACAGTGGTTTTATGCATATTCAGTGTTTGCTTCACTCTTTTCTTCCAGAAATGAGTCTGTTGCTGAGAAGATGCTGACCAACTGGTTCACATTTTTACTATACAAGTTCTTGAAGGTAAGTCCACTTAAACATTTGTTTTAAAATCTCAGGTTAAAAGCCATCAAGAAACCTGTAGCAAGATTTCAATTTTTACTGATATATTAAATTATTTATGTCTGTATTTATTACATCAGTGACAAAATGGATGTTTTGAGTCAAAATTTTACAATTCAGTTGTATTGCTCTAATACAACTACATTAGAATTTGTTGTTAGGTATGAATTCAGAGGTTGATAAAATGCCAAATTTCATGTTCCTTGTCTCTGAAGTTTTCTATTATCAGTTAGCCTGATTAAAAAATATAAAAATGTTACACAAATTTTATTTATTCTGCATCAAGGAAACATATCTGTTTGTATCCTAAGTTTAACAAAAATTCAATTCTTCTACCTATGAGTCCACACTGTATTGAAGGAGAATATACTGATTCATATATATTTTTAATTTTTTTTTTTAAATGTTCTCTTCAGTGAGAAGCTGTATTCTGTCTTTAAATTTATTTTAATCACCATTACAATGAACACACTGTTTTTTTCTGAAATTCTGGATCTGTCTGTTCATCCATCTGTTCATGTTTCATGTTTTGTTGTGTTGCAGGAGTGTGCCGGTGAGCCGCTGTTCATGCTGTACCAGGCAGTGAAGCAGCAGGTGTCCAAGGGACCAGTGGATGCTGTGACAAGCGAGGCGAGGTACTCCCTGGGTGAGGACAAGCTCATCAGACAGCAGATCAACTACAAATCAATGGTAAACATGTGTTACAGTGCTCCTGATTGGTTATTATTAGTAACTGACAATTGCATTAAAAATAAATAGTTGAAGAAGTCAAGATTCGGATATCCAGAAATAATGAATGTGTGATTGCTGTTTGCTTTTTATTATTATTTGATAAATTTACATGTAAAAATCGTACCTAGAGCTTTGTAATTAAACTTCAAATCCTGTAATTAAAAACAAATGCTTGCACATTATTCTGCCATTTACATCAGTTTCCAGAATGTACCTAAAATTTTGCATGAGTGGTTCAAGGTAACATTAAACATGCATCTCTGTCTTTATTTGTATTCAACATGTACAACATATTCTGAGGGCACTGTAAATAATTTATTTCAAGCTTAGAGAATTTTATATATTCATATTCTGCAATATTACAAACACTTCATCTAAGACTTCGTTACTTGTGTTTAATTGCAGACACTGAACGTGGTTGACATGGACAGCTTCACACAGCAGCGTCAGACGCACACGGTGAAGGTGTTGGACTGCGACAGCATCTGCCAGGTGAAGGAGAAGATTCTGGACGCGATGTACAAGAACGCTCCGTTCAGCAGTCGACCAGCCAAAGAGGAGTTGGATCTAGGTAAGGACTCGGCTCCTTCATAAAAGGGTCCTTCAGTAAAGTACATACATACATACATACAGACAGAGAGAATGGGGAGTTGGGACTTGGGCAGTGTTTATTGGGAACAAAGGTAGCAGTTACAGTTGACTTGTTTGTAATATGTACACCTAGGTGGTACTGAGGGGTTTGGTCAAGTGTCTTTTATATTCAGTACCAGTTTGAAGAGTAATGAGGAAAGGCAGTTTGTTGAGAGAGCATATGTACCCAGAGTCGGGGCATGTATATATAATAATAATAATAATAGTAATAATAATGTTATGTATGTACTTTTTGGATGATACCTGATTCATTAGAGTTCAGTTTATATATATGTGTCTGTGTCAGTTATAAAATAGTTTTAATTAATATTTTTTAAAAACATTATTTTTAGCCTTTGTCATTGAAATTAAAAACATTATTTTTTGTTTTCATTGATGTTTGTTTTCTGTTCTGTTTTTAAAAACAAAAAAATAATAATAAAACTGGCAAAAAAGCCATATATTTCAATTAATAATCATTTAAGATGTAATTATTTTATAACTGGCACATACATCTTATTTGTTCATCTGCATAGAAATACATATACAAGTTAGTACTGTTTGGTACAATATCAGTTTATTTAACAACAAGAATAAATAGATATTATTTTACTAATAATATCAAAAAGCTTCTGTTAGATTAAAAATGATCATCTTATACTAGGCATGATCATCTGATCATTTCATCATCAGTAAAACACATCATGCTTTTAATAAAATCATACATGATCATTAGCATACTGTTAGAGCTAGTATTATTACTACTGAACAAATTAACCTGATCAGAGACTATATATATATAATACACACACACACATATAAAGCTGAATGTTAACTATATGTAACAAATTAACCTGATCAGAGACTATATATATATATAATTAAATTGTGATTGCTATTAATTCAAAAAAGCTTGGTTAATTATATAAATGACAAAAGTCATTACTGCTATATATAAACAGTTAATTAGTTTTAATGATCATGTTCTGTTGATGTGATAAGACAATGTTTAAAACAAAATGGGAGAATAAATTTGAAAAATAAATAATTTCTTTCACTGTTTTTTAATTTTGTTATTAAAAAATAAAAGATTTCAGTTTACTTTTCAAATTTACTTTAAAGTTAATTCCTTATAAATAATTAACTGAAGAAAAAAGCAAAGAATGATAATGCTGTTGAAATCAAATTTTAAAACAAAAACTTTGTATTAATTAGTCTTAACTGAATAGAAAATAATGTTTATGTTCAACATAACCTGCCATCATCTGTATATGATTTCACATATTATATGAGACAAATTTGCAAAGACCATTATGATCTTACACACATCTAACAACATGTATTTGACAATGCTTTAAAAGAAAAGAGAATTTTAAAAAGAAAAGGTTTCGTCAAATTCAGCCAGTTAGTTTTATAATACTTTATATTTTACCATCTGCTTTTATGTATATCAGTTTTATTAAACATGATGAAGTTTTATATTTACATCAACTAGAGATTTCTGCTTATTTTGTTTGTCTTTCTGTTAGCCATTTTCATTTTATTTTATTAGAAATGTTTTTTGTCTTTATTTTTCTTTTGTTTTGTTTTTCTCTTTTTTGTATTTCCTGTGTTGTCTATTTTTAAAGGGGGGTTATTAAAGATTTGTTTTGTATAAGTGGGTGGGGTTACAACTGCAGTGTTGGACAAACTTGAGAAGCATATACTTTGGGATGCATGTGGGTTTTTTCTGCTTTAATTTTTAGTTGCTATTTCATTTTAGTTTTTTTAGGTTTTTTTTAGTTTTCTAGTTTACTTGGATGCTGTGAAATAAATAAATATCAGTTTAAGTTTTACGATTTTTGGGTTTATGATCTGATCATAAGTTTTGAGGCCTGAATCAATTTTTTTGAAATTCAGAATATAATTTTTTTATTTTTTTTTAATAATGTTGCATAAGCCATAATTATCGGTCACGAATAAAAGTTAAATAATAATAATAATCATAGTAACAATTAAAAATTAAAAACAGTACAATAATATATGTTATTTTTTTTAATCACAGCATTCAACTATGCATGATGTTTTTTAAAACATTTTTAGATAGATCTTTTCTTTTCTTCTTCTGCATATTTCCAAACATTTTGCTTTGTGGTAAATGGTTTTTCTTTGCTTACTTAATTTTGTTTAGTTTACTTTAGTATCACAAAAAGATCAAAAAAAAAAATTAAATTTAAAAAAATAATAAGAATAAGAATAAAAATATATTGGAACATGTAAATAGTCTTTTAAATTTGTTAATTTGTTCAGCTGGAATGTAAAACAAGTAAAAACATTCATCAATTCATTCATTGATTCATTCTTTCATTTTATTATCATTTATCAATCTTTCATTTCATTATCATTAACTTCATCATTTTATCATTGCTACTTCATTTGATGTTGTTCTTTTCCCTGTTTTAATTTTAATTTTACAAAATAAATAAATAATAAAATGCAAATTTGAAGAGATATTTTTTCTGACATACACATTTGAACTATTAAGCGTTACAAAATACAGATGTGAAATAGCATGATTTTGCATGAGTTTTTTTTTTATCTTAACTATATTTATTTTTTTATTTTCTATTATTATTACTATTTTTAAAATGTATTTATACACATGTATTTTAAACTTATTTATATATCAATATTGTTCTTAGTAAATTTATTATTTATTTATTTATTATTAATGAAAGGGAGAGGAAGGGAGATAGAGATGTGTTGATCAAATTACAATATTTCATATAAAACAGGATATTAAACTATCAAATGAAATAAACTTACACAGAGAAAAGTATTTATTAAATTCTAATGTCAGAACCGTGTTTTGTTTGAAAAAATTAAATATTCTGTCACAATGAAATTAGAAAGAAACCAAAAGGTTTTTACTGAAACATCATTTACAGTTTCTTGTGTTTTCATATTTTAAGTTATGCAGTTGAAAAAATTAGTTCTTCCATTCTGATGATATTCTTCATTTTAAAATTAAAAAAAAATTCTGTAATTCAATTCATTTGATAATTTTTTGAGATAAAAATAACAAACAAACAATAATAATAATAATAATAATAATAATAATAATTAAATAAGATAAAAATTAAAGATTTTAAACTTGCAGTAAAAACAGTAGTAATAATGTTTGAGTATTAAAACTGTAGGTTGATTTTCTAATATTACAATGGTATATACTAATGTTTAGAATAACCATGGTGGGGTGTGGTAGGCAGATTCAGAACATCCTAAACATAATGTGTAGATCGGTTAGTGCTTGCTTTTAGCTAACTAAAATGATACAGGTGAATCAAACACTTGCAAAACACAAAATGGATTATTTTGTTAAATGTATTTATTATACTGATTTGATCCATTTTGATGCAATATCAGAAGAAAATGTTAATATGAGAGAAAATATCTTTCACTGTTTTTCATTGAAAAGTATAAATAATTAGGCCTTTAATATTCAAAATTATCTTAATTCAAAATGCTTAGAAAATACCATTTTGGTATAACAATAATAATGTATTTAATAAAAATAATATTAAAAAAAAAAAAATAATAATAATAATAATAACAAAATCAACAAAATGTTATTAATATAATTATTATTATTATTATTTAAATCATAAAAACGTAAAATTTTCTATTATTAACCGATACTTACAATTACCGTGTTTGATTCACCTGTGTAAAACTGACATCATTAGAATAACAAGTCAGACAATAACATTACTACTAGCGACTCCTTTGGACGCTCATGTTGCATGTTCCACACTGCAGAGTGGGGTTAATGGGGACATGTTTGATTTGCTCGTTGACAGTTTTGTTTGAAACTCCTCCTGCAGAGTGGGTGTGCACGGAGAAGTCTCGCCAGCTCATCCTGCACGACGAGGACAGCTCCTCCAAGATGGACGGAGACTGCAAGAGGCTGAACACCTTGAACCACTACCAGGTGAGTCTGTCACATGTGTAGCCCTGGTCATGGGACAGAGGTCGAGTTTATGAAGTCTTATAGTTTCTGCATACATTTGAATTAGATATGATTCATGAAATAAATTCTATATTACTTTGAATGAGATATGATTCATGAAATAAATTCTATATTACTTTGAATGAGATATGATTCATGAAATAAATTCTAGATATGTTTAAAAGATGTTTCTTGAAATAAATTCTACAAACTTTTGAAATAGTTAGATTCATGAAATATATTCTTCAGACCTTTGAAATAGATTTGGTTCATGAAATAATTTCTGTATACCTGTGAGATAAACTTAGTTCAGGTTTAGTTTATAAATATGAAAATATTATAAATCATTTACAACCACTGGACAGGCTGGGCTGACAAAGAAATATTTGTAAAATTAAAATTTCTTTTATTTAAATATACTTATTATGATGTTTAATCTTATTTTATATTAATTTTTTTTATTATTATTTTTTTTTATTCTGTTCTTACTCATCAGATTAATTTATAATTAATTTTACTATATCAAATGTAAAACTGCATTGTTAGTAAATTACCTGTCTATTTAATTACATTTTAATTAACTCATTATATTTAATTTATATTCTTAATTTTTGAAATTTTTATTTTTTATTTAAATTTAAATTTTTAAATAAAAACTAAAACTTGAAAATAATAAAACAGAAAAGTTAATAAATGTTTTTCTGACATTTCAGGTTCCTGATGGAGCTTTTGTTGCCATAGTTCCCTAAGCAAGATTCTCACTACAACACAAGCACACTTAGCATCATCTCAGAAAAATCAAATAGTAAGTTTGGTGAGTCATTCTCACAGGTCAGAGAAAAACACACTTAACATGCAGTGAATTACATACAGAAAGAAAAATATTAGTTATATTCACCTATACTTTAAACCATTTAGACTTTAAAATTAAAATATTAAATGTACTCTTTAGTTAAAAAATAAAAAGAATAAAATGATAAAATTTATAATTAAAACATTTAATCCACTTTATAATAAAAAATATTAATTTTGCTTTGTCATTAAAACATTTTGTGTGTTGTATAAAGAGGAGAGAAAAAAAAACAGTTGTAATATATTGATGCAGGTTTGAATTAAATCAGTCTTGGAGCAGTGGCTTGAATGTGAAATTAAATTTTAAAAAATGTGGAATAATACATAATAATTCATTATTAATGAAATGTGAAATTATTGCTGCTTGCCTCTGTGTTTTTGAAATTGTAAACCATGAACATTTTGAATACCCAGACAAATATTTGTTTTAAATTTTTCTGTTTCTCTAAACCCTCTGATTCCATTCAACAGACTGAAAAACCATTAGACTGCATAAAAAGTGAAACATTTTAAATATTTGTCTGTACCTTTTAACAAAACTTTTTAATGTTCAGTAAATATTTAGTAAGCAGTAAAATATGTGAATTAATTTTATAAATATAAGTTGCATCATTCACATTTAAATGATCTTTTTTTAACTATTTTCGTGATTTAAGAATTTGTAAATATTTTTTTCAGATAATTTTTCAATAACAAATCGAAGTTCTCCAATAATTCGCATGACCTCTCCAGACAGAATACATATTGATCTTGAGTGCAATGGAACAACAAAATATTACCATTTGGTAAGTAAACACAACAGTTGTTATTTCTTACTTTGTTGTTTAATAATTCCATGATACAAATATAATAGAAAATATGGAAAATGTTTTCATTATATTTACTATCTGTTACTCTCTTGCTCATGACAAACATATTTAAATCACTGAATTTAACATTTACACATAAATAATGTATTTTGTATCTGTGTTAATTGTTTGGTTCTATCTTATCAGATATACTCACATGTACAAATTAGTAAAAAGATATGACACACAAACTTATTCATACCTATGTTAGTCAATACTGATGATTATTCTTGTTTACTGTTTAGCATGTTTAATAAAGTGTTAATGTTTGTAACAAAGGTGTAACTGTTGTTTATCCAGGTGAGGCAGCATGATGCTGATATACAGAAAGAAGGTGACAGAGGAAGTAAGATGGTCACAGAAATCTACCTGCCTAGACTCCTAGTCACCAAGGTAAATACATGTATATATGTAAAATGTCTTCTTATCATCACTATATTGTCAAACAAATCATTATGTATCTTTTCTAAATATCAAAATCATATTTACATGACTAGGCTGTAGATAAAAAAAAAATAATAATAAAAAAAAAATAACCATAATATATAAAACATAAGTGATTATTCCTACAGGATTATTGGTATTATTCAGAAAAACTAAAGCATAACTCAACATTAGTTTTAAGAAAACTTCATTCTTCTTTAGGAAAATAAAATAACAGTTTATTGACACTGAAAAGGGAATTAATTTTGATTTATAAGTCTAAATGAAAATTTAACTGTAAATATTATTACTGCAGTTTGCAGAGGTTTGCCACAATTTTAAAAAATGTATTAACAAGAAAAATTACTTTTAATTAAAAGTGTTCTGTTAAGAAGGAACATTAGTTCTAAAAATAAAATTGTTATAGTAGTTTAGAGAGGTTTACAAGAAATTTAAAATTTGCTAATAACATTGAACATTAACAATAATGATACTAAAACACAGTAATAAGAAGTCACTAATAAAGCTATAAATGTTTCTGTCAACAGTGAACATTAACAATAATGATACTAAAACACAGTAATAAGAAGTCACTAATAAAGCTATAAATGTTTCTGTTATCAGGGAACATTAACTATGATACTAAAACACTTTAATAAGAAGTTACTCTTCTCACTAATAAAGCTATAAATGTTTCTGTTATCAGGGAACATTAACAATAATGATACTAAAACACTTTAATAAGAAGTCACTAATAAAGCTATGTTTCTGTTATCAGGGAACATTACAGCAGTTTGTCGATGACCTGTTTGAGCGAATCTTCAGCACAGCTCACCGAGGCACTGCGTTACCACTCGCCATCAAATACATGTTTGACTTTCTCGACGACCAGGCCTTGCTGCACAACATCATGGACCCCGACGTGGTCCACACCTGGAAATCAAACAGGTAAAAATGTCGTTTACTTGCTCTTGTGATTGTACAGGTGTATGTTTGTGGATTTTTAGGGGGGGGGAGCATTAAAAAAAAAAAAAATTATTTGACAAATAACTGATAATTCTACAGTAATATATCTCAGATGAATAGAAAAACGAACATTTTATAGCTGATCATCAGTGCTTTTTTAAATATTTCAATTTTATAATAGAAGATATGCAGAAAACTAGTGGATGTTATAAATCACTGTTAGAAATATAATGTTAAAGATGAGATGGGTTTTGTTATGAAGAAGAAAAATCAAGTTAAAAATGGAATTATATCTTTTAAAAAATTAGCATTAAAATTTGTTTTTTTTACAATGTATTAAATAATAAAATTTAATAACTAATAATATTTTTCCTTAAGATTAATATTAATAGTAATAATTAAAAAAAAACACAGCCAATGTTTCTCTTACAGTTATTAATTATGTCACAAATGCTCAGGGTGTAAAAAACATTTACAAAAAAAATAAATAAACAAATAATAATAACAATAATAATAATAATAAAACATCGTTCGTCTGTTGTTGTTGTTTTCAGCTTGCCTCTCAGGTTTTGGGTGAATGTGATAAAGAATCCAAACTTTGTGTTTGACATTTACAAATCAAACATCGTCGACTCCTGCCTTACTGTCATTGGTCAGACGTTCATGGATGCGTGTTCGGTGTGTGAGCATCGTCTCGGCAAACATTCACCTTCCAGCAAACTGCTGTATGCCAAAGATATTCCTAAGTACAAGCAGTGGGTGGAGAGGTTAGTGTATTTGTGTACAGCATTATATATGTGTTTTTATTATATTATATATGTGTGTTTTTATTATATTGTGAAGAAAAGATCACAAAATACAGTGTTTTAAGAAAATTAGTGAAAAAGACAAACCATTTCTGTTGTTGTATGTTTATAGACTACTACTTGTAATATTTTTAGAATTCAGTATATTCTGGTTTTTTATTGTGGTTTTTTCTGTCATTGTATTTATTTTCAATGATTTTACATATCTTAAAATCATTTCTTCAGTGATAATAATCACTGATTAATTTAGAACATTGTTTATTAAACTATTTCAGTGTCATTCATCCTGAAGTCTCTATCATAAAAAATGCATTACCCATTTTTAAAGGAAAAAACAAAAAAATAAAACAACACAAACAAACAATTATTAATTAAATGATTTATTTTACAGGTATTATCAGGATATCAAAATGATGCCAGCCATTAGTGATCAAGACATGACAGCCATGTTGACTGAGGAATCAAGGGTAATATTTTCTAGGAAATCTTCTGATTTACATTCAGATGAATAAAATTTGGTTTTTATTCCAAATTTGTAAATAACTTTTCATTAGGTTTAACCTGCTTTGTTTTACAACATAAATTAGATACAGAACATTTATCAGAATTGTTATGTTTTCCATATTTCTAGATTTGTATTATAGTTTTCATAAAATTATCTTTAAAAACTGGCAGTATTTGTTAACTGTGTTTAACTGACTGTTAATTGTGTTTTTCCTCGATGTTACTATTTCAGTTGCATCATAATGAATTCAACATTAATGCTGCTCTCTTGGAGTTGTATAAATATGTACAGAAGTATAATGAAGAGGTAAGTGTCACTGAAAGTCAACAGTTTATTTTTATTTAAAATTTACGTTCATTCTCTAGCTGAACAATTACAGATATATATATATATATATATATATATATATCAAATATAAAAAATATGAATTATGTGTGAGTGCATGCTTGCATGTAAATAAAATAAAAATACCAACCATTTGTTGAGTTTTTATCAGTGGAACATGCACATGATTGTTTCATCATAATTTTTTCTACATAAACATTTGACCAAATTCAGATTATGAAATTAATTAATCATCAGACATTTATAACTGCTAGAAATGTATGTTTAAACATATTTTAAATCGCTAATTTATTATTACTGTTGGCTGAAATGATGAAAAGAGGTGCACTTGGTTTGGAAACTGCCCACAACCGATAATGGCAGAGTCCAATTCTTTTAACAATGGCTTTTAAATTTGTTTTTATTTATATAACTATTTATACACCACGAAACATTCTTTTTCATGAATTATAAACATCACAGTTAATCTTGTATCATCACTATATTACAGTTACTGCTGTTGTTTCTGACAAAGAACTGTTTCTGTTTCAGTTAATCACTGCTTTAGATGAAGATGAGTTTGCAAGGAAGAGCAGACTGAACTACAAGCTGGAGCAGGTTCAGTCTGCAATGGATGGGGATGCTGTGTGCTAGGACACAGTTTAACAGAGACGTGGTGGTTGATGACCAGCTAAAGCTTGCTGTGCCAGTGTCAGTGAATCCAGGACTTAAAAAACATTGTCTCCATCTGTGATGTAATCTGTTGGCTGTAAAAACACTAGGTCACCTCTAAATAACACTTAAAAGAGGAAGTGAAAGATGTGACTGTGTTCAAAGGCAAGAACAAACCCGACAAAACAGTGATCGTCATGTCTTGGGATTTATTTGACTTCTGTTTGATGCTTGCTGAGTGACAGCATTTTTTTTTTTTTTTCCATTTTATTATTATTATTATTATTATTCATTTATTTATTTATTTTGCAGAAGACATTCTTATATCAAAAACTCAGCCTATATAAAAATCTAAATCGTGATTACCAAAAAAAAAAAAAATCTGACATTGTGATAACAGCAGATAGATAGTGTTACAGGTTTTTATCAGCACTATACAGTGGATAAATGTAAAAATAAAAAAAAAAAAAAAGAAAAAAAAAAAATCAACAACCTCAGCCAATCACATACATCTTTACAAATAACCAATCAGAGACGTTGTATTGTTGGTTCAATGACAGCCAGTTAACTGGTGTATTTCCAATTGTGCCTAATGGAGCTTACACGTGAAGCTTTGTTGTGCTTCCCACCAACTTGGATCACTGTATTGGTGCTGTGCCTCTCGGCTCAAGTGAAAGAGGAGAGTCAGTGATCTCCCTTTGTTACGGTGCTTTATTCATTTAATCATATCTATGCAGACTAAAAAGACAATCCCTTTACTGTTCAGGGATAATGCAGTATTCCAAAGTGCTTTTTTTTTTTTTTTTTTTTTTTTTTTTTTTTTTGTGTTCTGTTTTCTGCAAAATTATTTACTCTTTTTATTATTTTGATGTGTCATCTTAATCAATTTTGTGTTATTATCAGAATAAAATAATCAATGTATATAATATTAGAAAAAAGAAATGAGGCTGTATTGAAAGTCCATGTCTAGCCAAAAATTAAAAAAAAAAAAAAAAAAAAAAATAGACACTAACAGAAATAGAATCAAGTAAACTTTTAATATTGAAAACTTTTTGGAGTTCCTGTGACTTTTATATTTTTATTTTAAATTCATTCTTTTTTAAGAATATTAATTTTAGATTCATGTTTTGCATTTTAATGTCATCAGCTTCTTTTAGTTATTTTCTTTTAAATCAAATGAAATTCAGTTCAAGCATCACTGATGAATAGTAATTTCATCAACATTGTATATTTTATATTATATGTCTTCAGCTTTAGCAGTAAGACACGAGAAAAATAGAAGAATACAGATAGTAATGTTCAGATATAATATATTTGTAACTCGGAAAGAAACAGTTATGTTAGTAAAAGCTGTCACTTTTCGAACTAATTTTCCAATATTTTTGTTATAAAATCTTAATTTATCATATTGATCTGTTAAAAATATTGGGTGGAAAGATTTGATCAGTTATTTGAATTCTGGATCTCAGTGCTCAGTAACCATAATTCTTCATAATAATACTTTTGATTTTAAAACAGAATTTCAATTCTTAATTTTAAACCACAGCTAAAAATTTTAAATGTCAAAGATTTTTGTGCAAAAAAAATCATTAATTTATTCTTATTCAGGTTTCATTCTTCACTTGAATTTTCATCTGGGATTTTATTGCTTCAAGAACTATCACTTTCCAGAATATTTTTTTTGATTTCAAAATAGAGCATGGATTATTATTTTAATTTTAATTTTTAAATGTAATCTCAATAATATGTTAAAGGCATGTACAAACATTTTTTTTGCTGATAAATATTACTAATTCATCAACTGAATTAAAAATATTGCTTTAATATATGAATAGCTTAGTTTTTATAGCATGCACAAAATGTTTTTAATTTTTTTTTAGCCTCACTAGATTCTAGGACATTTTAAAATAGGATAGTAAGAAAAGTAAATACTTTTAATGAGGATAAAGCTATATCAGTATGCAAAGTTAGTGGTGCTTTGAGACATTGTGCCTTCATATCAGAACATAATAGTGAGTTTCTAAGTATAGACATTCCAATACACAGCTTATTAATTCTGAAATATCCATGATGTTATTCAAAGTAGACCAAGAAAACATAAAGAAAATCCTATTTGAAAAAAATTCAAGTAGTTTATTGCATTTAAGACATAATGTCTTTAATCTTTATTCATTTGTAGTCCAAAACAAAATCATCAGATAAAAAAACAAGTTAAAAGAAAAAATATTTTGTACATTTTAAAATACCCAAGAATTTTTCAGCATGGTTATATGCAGTTTATAATGTAGCAGTGTTGAGTTTTGATGTAGATAATTCAACTCATCCTCTTTTAGTTCGTTGTTAGTATACACCAGTTGATTACTTCAACCAAAGAAAAACTGCTTGTGGAACAGTCACGTTAATTTAATTATGATAGATTTTTGAAAAAAAAAAAAAATGTTAATTTTAATTTTTGATTTTTATGTTATACTAACACAACATATCATTTTGAAATTTATAAACCTAGGTATTATAAAGATATTGTTTTTAACAACATCAATTGAAACAATTCCTGTCTTTTATAATTTATCAGTAGACAGTGACTACCTTAAGATTAAACATCAGAATGATTGCAATTGTAAATAAATAATTTTATTTTGATCATTTAGGCTTTATGTATCATTTGACATGTTCAGTATGTTTGCAGTTTAGCTAAGTTACTATTATAATTTCACACTTACTAAATATGTTGTGATTATTGCGAGTTTAACATTGGCTAATTTTGTGTGTTTGACTTTTTTGTGATTTTTTAATTATCAGTTTACCTTTTTGCTTGTATTTCTTTCTTTTTTTAAAAGCCAAATTCGTGAATGTATCTAACACAGTAACCAGAGCAACTGTATATACTTTTATTAATATAAAAAATTTGAAACATTTTGTTACTGATAGTTGCTATGGTTATGTGTGTTCAGAATTGTTAATCATATCAAAGAGTTTATTTTTGTAATAATAATGTACAGTGTATTAGTGTCTGAACATTGTATATATAAACATATATATATAAAATAAGGCATCTTTTCTAGTCACCATGGAATACAGTTATTTGACTCTTGATATTTAAATAATCCCTAATAGAAAGTATCACAAAAAAGATGACATTTTATAAACCACTGGTAATTTTTAGTCATTTATGTAACAAACAGCTAATTATGTACAAAAAAATAATAATAATAAAAATAAAAAAATCTTTTAATTACATGAAATAATAAACAAAAATATTCAGAAAAATGGGGAATAAAAACAAATATCAGGCAGTCAGTTCAGTATTAGAAAAAAAAAGAAAAAAAACATATATTGGCATTGCAGGTCCAACATTAAAAAATAAAAAATAAAAATAAAATAATTTCAAAATGCTGCCCATCCAACAGAAAAATTGCAGCTTTTCTGCTGGTGGTAAAAAGTGTGATGTAGTCATCTGTAAATACCCATCATTAGCTATGCAATTAGAGTCTTTATTATATGTAAAGTGTGGTCTCATGTGTTATGTATATGGAAATACTGTTTTAAAATATTCCATACTGAGTGTAGGTATTGTTGTTCCTCTGTCTAAATGTATATATACAAAAACTCTTTGTGCTGTTTTAGAAACCAGTTAGATGTGTGATTGTTGATGTAAAACAATGACTTCGTGTTAATCTTGTAATTACTAAATGTTTTTTTTTTTTTTTTTTTAAAAGAATTGTAAAATATTCATATGCATGTGTTACACTGTAAATAAAAGCTGTGAGTGATGATGAATGATGGATTGATAAATGTTTATAAATTAATAATTCAGTGGATATGTTTGGTTTTTTTTTTTTTTTTCATTTCTCTGTTTTTGAATTTCTAAACAAATTTCCTTTTAACATTCATTGCAATGTAAAGTTATTCGATTTTAGAAAAATAAAAATGTTTTACTAATTTTCTGAAATGTACAATAAAAATACTTTTATGCATCAACTGTATCCATTATTTGTAAACATGAAAGGAAATGAAATGACCATCATTTCAGTGTGTATTAATAACTTCTTTACTAACACGAGCTTGTTTATTAATGTGTTTATGATTCCCAGTGCATTTCTTAACGATATGTGCATGATAAACATTCAATGGTTTTGCTGTTTTTGATACATACGTACATATATTTAAAAATAATTTACATTAGTGTTGTATAACTTTTCTGTTTTTAAATACAAAAAAAGCAAATGATTCAGCTCTTTTCATTTGGATTTTTCTTATTGTTTTAATTGTTTCATATCTAGTATGTTTTAAATGTTCAAAAATAAGATTGGTTAAAACTATCAGGATATCAACTAAAGAATCTAATGAAACCATCAGTGAAGGCAGTACTCTCACTTACTGTCTCTTTAAACAGATGAAAAAAGTGTCTGGTTGAAGTTGTTATTTCAAGAGAGATACTGACTGCTGTTTTATGTGACCAGAATATGAAAATAGTCTTTAGAAATACAGAATCAGTTGACGTTCATGCTTATTAAAGATTAAAAAAATAATAATAAAAATATTAGAAGACAGAAAGGCCAAAAAACAAACCATGCTTTTTGACTAAATTTTTATAATTTATTAAATAAAATATTGAATGAGAAAACGTTTCACTTTAAAAGAACTAAACACCAAAAGGCTAAATGAGTGGGAGTTTTTTTTAATAGTTGATTCATTTCTTCATCGTTTTTTGGTCTTTATTTCATTTTGAATATTTTTACAGTAACATTAGTAAATATGTCATTTTATTAGTTTTTATAGTGAAACTGAATTTTTTATTTTTTTTATTTTTGATATCTAAGATTTATTTTTATATAGACCACATAACTTATAGCTGTCACCACCAATAGATATTTCACAAAAACCTACATTTAGAAAAAGAAATTTGAAACATTTTATTTTAGTGATAATACATATTTCATCAAAATTTACATTATATCTACATGCAGTTTTAATAATCTTTTTTAATTTATATATAAATTAACTTATTATTATGGTGTTAAAATCTTAACAATTAACTAAGCTTTACGAAGAAAGTATTTTAATTATATGTTTTAGAATTTAGTAGAGTATAAACAAAAAAATGCCATCATCTATTTAGAATATTTTTTGTTTGTGTGTGAATGTTGAACTGTGTTCAGTTTTAGTGTTAGTATGCTCAGTTACTGTTTTACTTACACAGTAATTAAATAACACAGGCATTCATGTATGTATGTATACACAAGGCCTTCAAAAATTAAAAAGTATGCACATTCTCATGTTAAAGCATGCAGATGCTAAATGCATGCAATTCTTCATATATATATATGTACATGATTTTAAAAAAAACATTAAAAAAATTATAATAAAAAAAGAATAAAGCAATAAAATATAAATGTTTTGTTTTATTTTGCACAGGTTAGTAAATGAATATTTAATGAAAGAATGGAAATGGTGTTAAATAATTCCGTTTTCTGCAGCATATTCCAAAATGCGCGACCTTCCACTTACCTAGCGATCAGCGAGTGACGTTGTTGCATTGATTGACGTCATATTTATATACTTCCGAACAAAGCGGAAGCAAACGACATCGGAAATCTTCGTCAAACGCCATGTTGTTGCAAGGTGGTGTGGATTTCTGTTTTCATTTCAATCGTTATTTACAGATTGAAGGGAAAGACAGTGAGGCTCAGTGACAAAGATAAATGTGCAAGTTTCACGTACTAGTACTATGAGAGCGTTTCTGTGCATGTATATTATTAAACAATTTTTGTAATTTTTTAATCGCGATGTGGTTTACAACAAACACATGCTTACATAATTGATGATGACTAAGCTTCAGAAAGATAGTATTTGAATTATACACTTTAGACTTAGAAGGGAGTTCAAAAATGTTGTGATAGAATTAAATACCAAGCATTCATGTATGTATGCACAAGGTCTTCAAAAAATGAAAATGTATACACATTTTCAAGTTAAAGTAAAGCATGCATATGCTAAATGCATGTGATTCTACAAATATATATACATAAATGAAAATGAATAAAGCAATAAAATATAAATGTTTTATTTTACAAGCAGGTCAAATCAAAGCACAATTATAGTTTTAACAAACAACAGTTTCATATCGGTCTGTTCGTGGCTTAAACAATTAAAGATTTCAAAAATCTTCATGCTGATGGATTGGGAATCATCTGGTCACCAGAAGATATGACGGCCTGCCTTTTGTATGTCCTGCAAAAAAAACCCAGAAAAACATGCTATTGTACACACACAAACACCAAAATAGTATTAAATGTAGTCTACAGAGATAGAACTAATAAGTCTTTTATATATGTCCTGATACATAGTATTATAACAATCAAATATATTTTATTACATCAACTTTGCTGAAAAAGGATTTTTGGGGGTTGGAACAAAAACTACTACTATTTAGATCAATTCATCAAGATGGGAAAACTCTGGTAGGATGGAATCATGAACCTGGAAAGAACTAGTAGAACAAAATGTAAGAATATCTAAATATTGTCTTTGAATTTCAGTTAAAAATTTCTATGAACTTCTGTGCCATCCCAATATTATTTACATGACAAAGAGAAGTAGTGATTCAGATACACTGAAGCAGACATCTGAAAGAGGCAAGATATTTGAAAAGGGGTAAACTCGAATGATGTTAATGCATGATTAAAAAAAGGAATATTGCAGAACAACATCAACACGATGTGAGGGTATTTGTTGTGGGTTTTTTGTGCTTTTTTTTAATTTTAGAGAGAAATTATAATTTTCTCATTTTTGTTATTTGTTTTTGCTTTTAAGTATTACTGCTGTCCAATAACGACACTTCCTTCTTACCTTTTTTTTTGTATTATTCTGACAAGTTACATGATCTGCCCAGGTTTCAGGCTGAACCTGGGAATAAATCTATAAAAGGATAGTTCTGTTTTAATCCATAGGTATACATACATCTCATGACCCCACTAAACAGTAAAGATAACAACTGACATCAAATAATAATAGTACACACATACAGAAAACAGAACATATTTTAAATAAAAGAAAGTCAGTTTGAAATTATTTTTCAGATGTTACAAAATTATTTACAAAATAGATGCATGTAATTTCTATTTACAGTTTGAAATGTGATAAAGAAAAGAATCAAGATATTTGACGACATTTTATAATTCACAAAAAGGGAAGAAATGTTAGTTTATATTTATTGTTAAGAACCACTGAGACGATGAGGACAACCTGCTGTTAACATATTTAACATTTTTCAAATAGCAACAAGGTGTATTTTATACACACCCTACCAAAGACAGTAAAGCAGACACCATATGTTTTTAGACAAATCTGTTGTATGCTATTAGCTGACATAGCCTCTATGTATATGTAAATAACACTGATATTCCAGTTACAAGACAATTTTCTTTTTACAGTAGACTGAACAACATGCAATAAATCAAGTAAGTTATTCCCTTTATAACACTTAAACTACATTGTACTGAAATTTCAAATAATCCAGCCATTTTGTTTTTCATATGTACTCAGTGCTTAGAAAACTTGTTGGTTTGAAGGATTGGAAGAGTTGTAGAGTAATGGTGACCATAGCTTTTAAAATGGCAATTTTATTTACACTAACTCATAATTAATAAAAAAAATATTGTAATGAACTTCAAATTGTTATAATTCATCTCCAAAGTGTAATATGAGGAGAATTAAAAGCTATACCAAACATCTCCAAAACAATTCCACTGCTTACCCTGCGTAAACATACAACAATCCTCATTAATCAAAATAAGTGAATTCAAGAAATGTATCATTTAATAAATATTTATTAACAACAAAACACAGTGTACAGAGGAAATAGTATCGCAAGTTGACAACATTCTCTTAACTTACATGTTGTTTTCTATACGCTGCCTAATCTGTTCATAATGTCTCTCTTCTTGTGTTTGATGTGCCAGTTTCAGTGCACCCCACACCATCAATCCACACACAGCTCTGTGAAAACCCCCAAAAAAAATAATAAAAATTTGATGATAATAACAAGAGTTGGCAAAGTACATGGCAGTAAAGCATTTTAATATCTGTGTACAGATATTTTCTTGTTACAACTGTCATATTACTAACAGTTTACTGGTGTTTCAGATTCCCACTAACAGCCCTAATAACAAATAATTATTCTAGAATAAAAATTTCAAATATCTTAGAAAGACAGTGTGTTAACATATGTTGATAATAAACCAATATTTAAAGGAATATGGTAACTGAAATGATACATTATAACTAGTTTAAAACAACAAATTTAAAAAATATTTTTGATATTCTATTATAAAATGTCATGAGTTAATATTCTTACCCCATGGCTCCACTGATAAGTCCTCCAGCAAACATTCCTCTAGGACCCAGTCCAAACTTGAGTATCGATCCAGTAACAGCTGAAAGCAGTAACACTGATTTTTCAGTTTAACACAGACCTGATAGACTGACAACAGTATTACTTCCATAAATACATATTTTAGTTTATTAAATTGTTAAAGTCAGACCTAGTTGTACATTAAAAACAATAATTTACTACTTTCATTTCTTTATATAAAATTTAAAATATTTAAATTTAAATTTACCTGCTGCTACTGTATACTCAAAAGGTGAAGTTTTGTTTCGATACACAGCTATACTCTGTGATACCAAGCTGCAAAAGAAAATATTTAGTTAAACAACAAAGGTGATTTCTAAAATAGATTTTAATCCATCTTCATCACAAAACATACAAGATAAAAGTTTTAACACACCTAATATACAGTAAAAAAAATTTTTTTAAAATTCCCTTCCAAAAAATTAAATATAATGAAGGCATTGATACAGAGTATATTTTATAGTAAGTCTTTGGAAATCCTGGACACTGGAGGTTTGCTGTTAGAGATGCTGTCTATGGTAACAATAACACTAGCAAACACACTGAACCAACAGTCACATAGTATAATTGTCTTGACATGTCAGAATTATGCACTTGAATTACACACAAATACACAGGATACTCACAGAAAAGGCAAAGTAAACACTGTTATCTTGAAACCCCATTTCACTCCTTGTTTCATGCTCTCCAAGAAAACAGCATCGTGAATTTTTCGCTACAAAGAAAAACATTTAAATTACTTTATATTATTTATTTTTAACCATCTTATATTTAGCAGCAAGTTGTAATTTCTTTGGTTAAGATGACATTATCCTTACAATTCATAAATAATTTATCAATTTTCCAATTGTTTTAGCATTTTACTAATTTTTTTCACCTTAAAACATAAACTGAATGGTTAAAAAAAAATGTCATTTTTGAAACTGGAGATTAAACAAATGTTTAACATGCTGTATTGATACTAGTAAAGATAACTTACGAAAGCCTGAAATTTTGTCTTGAAGACAGTTGCTTTGTTTCGCATTAGTAACTCTTCTCTAGCACTTCGACCTCCCAGTGTAGACATTATAAGGAAAGTAACAGCTGCTGACTGAAATACTACTTGATTTATAAATGTCATCTCAGGACTTTTCTCTCCAATTTCACTACAGTTTAATAAAGAATAAAATTGAATTTCAAAATCCATAAACTGAACTGTTTATACTACAAATAATTTAAATACAAAATAATTACTTCTTTGTTTTGAGAGACCTCCACAAACACACATAGCTATATACACATTTGTGCAGTATGTATGACTGTATGTAAGTATCATTCCACAGATAAATTTATATATATATATATGTACACACACATACACACACACACACACACACACACACACATAGATACATATAGATACACAGATACATATAAAAGTAGAAAGAATGATGGCAATTTAATTAATAAGAAAACCTCGATTTTTATGTTCACTTTGCAGAATGTTATGTTTTATTCTTTTTTTTTAAATTTTGTCTTGAAAAAAATGGTTCCCTTCCTAAAAATAAATAACATGAAACGAAAATACTCACTTCCCGTAAAACATGTCATGCAGTCTATCAATTCCAGTTTCTTTTGACAAATAGTTCTTAATGTCTTCGTCTTTCACAATGACTTTTTCACAGTGGTTTTTCTCTTCTTTCATTTCAGAAGTAGCAGTGTGTTTCATTCTCTCTGACACTCCATCATTTTCTGCTGCATATACCTTCCACAACCACGACAATGAAAACCATGATACACCAGTTCTTGTTAAAATGTTAACTTTACTAACTAATGTTTGCAAAGTACTGTCATTTTTATGATTCTCCTGGATATATTCTACAGTTCTAAGATTTCTTGCTGATAAACTACTTGTCAAACTGATACATAAACATTGATGCTTCCTCTCATCGTGTTTGTTTACCAAATGAATGTGAAACTTTGGATTTGAAAAGATATTTAACAATTTTGTATGTATTTTCAGTGATGGATTGTCAGCAGGACTGTCCTTTTCAGAACTTTCTGTCACAGCCATTATTTTAGTACACTGGATTTTCTTGTTTCTTGTCAGTTAGAGTTCACTGGTCATTTCTGATGCTAAAAGAAGATAAAATATGTAAATACATAAAATATCAAGTGTCAATTTAAAATCAATTTAATATATAATATGTTGTTGTTGGTTTTTTTTTTTTTTTTTCATTCATTATAAATACTATAAAATATACTGAGAAAATGCATTATCTGGAAGATTCAATGTAACACTGTTGTAATTATATATTAATATATTAAATATTTTTTTCAAAAATCCGTAATGCTCTACCTCTTTCGTATTTACCATTAAAATAACGTTTATCAATATATATTATTATTATATTTAGCTGACCACAATATGAAAAATATATATCTTTGTATATGAATGACTATGTAATTATGTCAATATTGTTATGCAATAAATACAAGAAACGATAATTTTATTATTATCATGTCATGTACGATGTACTAATGTAATGATGTAGCTATTTGTACAAATGAAAATTCTATTTATAATTAATGGAATAGAATTTTAATTAATTAATGATTACGATGATTACCGGCATCAGATCAGTTTTATTATACTCATTCTCAACAACGGGGACTCGCCGTCAAATTAATTATTTTAATATGCGGAAGGAAATCGAAAAAACATCACGCACCAAATAAATGAAATACTATGTGTACTATAAATGAATAACAGAAATAAAATAACAGACGTCAGTACTTAACATTAAACTTTTCAACCTTGAAAGTTGAAGCAATTTATCCGAATTACCTCCCTTCATTATCATTCGTCTATTCTTTGTTTTTATTTTCCTCCAGTGAAAGTGTGTACTCATGATTAATATTATTCTCGAGCAGTTTATGGCATATAGGTGGGGACAATCGGTCAGCTTTATCCGTTTTATTAAAAACCTTTATACGAGTATATTTTTTAATGTTAATTTAGATTATAATAGGAAAATGTGCACGCAAATCAGACTTGTAGTCCTCTCACACGCACATAAAAACAACTGGACAACAGTTAATTTTATTAACACTTTATTGTAAAATACATAACAATCCGAAAACTACAAAAGAAAACTTTTACAAAACTCATGACATTATCCTTTCGTTGAATAAATGTAATAAACAAGTTGCGAACATCTTAAAATTACTTCATGTCTTTTGATAAATGTAATACATCAGGGCTTGCTATCTTCCGTACGTAATCTCACCCATTAGTAATACTGTATTCTGAATTTTTATTTATTTATTTATTCATTCATTTATTTTCGAAGGAGTTGTATAAAACCACGGAAGGAAACTCTTGCAGAGTATGTTAATTATTTTTCGATTAGTACATGCAATATTCGTTATATTCCTCATGATACAGTTATTGTTTTTTTTAAAAAACAGTACGTTTACATATTGCTCCACTGATATCGAAAAATATAAAATGTACAGTGTAATGATTAACAGAAATTCTCTTGACGCTTTCAAACTAGCCGACATTTAAATGGTATCATAAAGAATATACAATTTTGGAGGTATGTTATTATATTTAACAGGGTTGAACCCGAATGAAAGCTACGAATTAATCGTTGGTTTAAATTTTTACGAATAGTGACTCAAGACATGATGTAATTTCCATGTAATATGTTCGCAACTCTTAAAAATTACATATACAAATCTATAGACTGGCCGTCATTTTCGGCATCAAAATTAAAGCTAAGAAACAACAATAAGATATATTAGTTTTTTTTTTTTTTTTTTTTTTTTTTTTACTTTTTCTAAATTTTAAATAAACAGTAATAATTTTATTTTTATTTGTTTTTCTGCCTTTATCTTGAAAAAAATAAAATATTTTAATTTTTAAATACTGCTATGGTAATTCATTACTGCAGTTTGTATTTATAAAAACTTTTTTTTTTTTTTTTTTTTTTTTAATTCTGTTAATCCTATCTTGATCTTTGTTGGAGATTTTAATTTTTGTTTTATAAATCGATATTTTTCATGATAATATTTTATGAAAAATACTCTACACTACATGCTGAACACCAAAAAAGACGTATACCAATCTATAGGAATTAATTATTATTTAAAATATTTACAAAATATTTAAAATTCTAAAAATTAAAATTTACAATCATGTATATGCTTACAAAAAAAAAAAAATAATAATAATAATAATAATAAATAATAAAAGAAATAAGTGGGATTTTTATTTTTAATTTTTTTCTGTTGGTTTTTTTAAAAATTATAATTAAATTAAAATTAAAAACATACAACAATATCATGTAACCGTAATATTATCAAGGAAAGTTATCTGAAAAAATAGAAGTGTAAAATGTGTGTTAACCTCTTGCCTGTTCTCTCTAATTTTAAGGTGGAATAAATGTACATCAGAATATCTGTGAAAAGTTTCTTGGGCTAGCATTAATTTTCTAATTGCTACAATATTACTGAATAATTAAAGAAATAGAAAAAAAGAATTTAAAAGAAATTAAAACTGATTGTAATATAATAAAACATGAAAAAATATGTAGCACAAATGAAGTTAAATTTAACAAATTTTCATAATATTTTATAACTTTTGTGACGTTAATTTTATCCTGAATAGAACAAACTTTAATATTAACAGTACTTAAAGATGTAGGAGAAAATTACTGGTTTGGTCCTTCTAAATAAAACAGAATCAAACAACAATGATGCTAGAAAACCGTTTTTAAATATAACAATTCAAAATACTGAAGAAAATTATCTTTTTGAAGCTAGCATTAATTTTCTTATGAAAACAAAAAAACATAAAAAAAAAAAAAAAAAAAAAAAAAAAAATTATCGATATTTCAAAATATTTGAGATAATGAATTTGTTGGTGTTAGTATTAATTTTCTTATCATAATAAAAGTTATAAACAAAAAATAAAAAGAAAGAAAGAAAAAATAAAATAAAATAGAAGAAAGTAACAAAACGTTTTGTTTTTAAATTTAACAATTTTTCAAAATATTTGAGAAAATGGCTTTGTTGATGATGGAATTAATTTTCTCAGGACTACAATACAGACTTTAACAAATGGAGGAACGTAAACGTATTTTACTTTAACAAATTCGAAAAAGTTTTATGTTTATCATTTTTTTTTGTTCCCCCAATAAAACCAAGACTAAACCAAAATATTAGTTTCTCCTATTAGGTCTGATCTGTACAAAGTTCCACCATTGAACAGCAAGTAATGCCGAGTAGGGGCTTCGCAAGCGGTGCAATTCCTGACAACCATTTGTTGTTGCTGACGTCATACACTTCCACGTCGGACAACGCCGTCGTTTGCGGACACGTAAGACCTCCCACGATGTAGATTTTCTCCCCTGAAAAAGTGATGAACAATCCTCATTATCGTAATAATAATAATACAAAAATACGAACATAAAGTAAAACATGTGTCGATTCCAGAAATCTTGATTTAAATAAAACTAATTTTTATGCTTAGAATTCAGTGATGTTTATAATTTAAGAGGAAATAATCTTCGTTGTTTTTGAATGCATTTCTGAGTACATGTACATCGTAAAGATCAGTTATCGTTAAAAAAAAAATAATAATAATATAAATAAATAAAATAAATGATTAATAATAGTAAAAAACAACAACAATAATCATTCTTGTGCAAAATAGAAACACAGCACAGAAAGTTTAAACGAGAAAAGCATTACCCGCACAAGTAATTCCTGCATCGTGTCTAGGAATGCGAAGTGTTGTGATGACGTCCCACCTGTCCGACACCTCGTCGTACCGATACACAGAACTGCTGCTTGGCATGACGTCGCTGTTGTCCATGAACATTGAGCCGCCTACCAAATACAGAATGTTGTCGACTTCTACCACTCCTGAGTGACAAACCGGCTGTGGTAACGGATTCTTCAACGTCCATCTTTGGAAAGGTGAAAAAAATAATAATAATAATAATAAGAAGAAGAAGAAGAAGAAGAAAAACAAGAATATAAAAAAAAAAAAAATAAAGAAAATAAATAAATAAATAAATAATATTTTAAAAATGACATCAAAAGAAAATCTTACACATGATTTGGGAACTGCTTGTTACACATAATTATTCAGATTGGCATTAACTTTTTAATTTTAAATTTAAAAAAATTTCGATTTGCGTTTTAAAACTAATAGTATATACAATATAAAAATAATAATAATAAAAAATATAAAAAAATAAAAATTATATGTCTTTGTATGAAATAGATTTTTAAAAAATAACAAAAATTTCACGACCTTAACCTCCTTTGCAATTTATAATGATTTCAAATTGTAATTAACAAACATTATCGGGGAAGAAAAAATCTATAAAGAACACAGCTAAAATACTTTTTTTTTTTTGTTTTTTTTTTCCTACACGCAGTTTTTACCTGTTCCTGCGTGGGTTGTAACACTCCACTGTTCCAAACAGAACTTTTTCTTCTGGTGTTTCCATGTACCCCCCAATGACGTAAACCAGTCCGTTATGACCAATAGCGGCCACGCCTATTTTACAGTCAGA
This sequence comes from Chrysomallon squamiferum, assembly GCA_012295275.1. Lineage (NCBI taxonomy): Eukaryota > Metazoa > Mollusca > Gastropoda > Neomphalida > Peltospiridae > Chrysomallon > Chrysomallon squamiferum. The sequence continues at coordinate 26,852,353 of CM022671.1, forward strand.
CATACGAGCAGCCCGACCCCAGATGTTAGTTTGTGGATTGTAAAACTCCATAGTGTCGAGAGTTCTAAAATATAACATGTCAAATAGCAAGTCAACATTTCTGTCCTAGGAGTGAAAGGCCGTATTGCTTGGACTGACAATAGTTTATGATTTACTCCTGTAGCAATACATTTGTATTAGTATTAAAAGAGCAGTTGCAATTAGACATGATCACTAACTAAAAGTGTGTGTTTTTGTGTGTGTGTGTGTGTGTGTGTGTGTGTGTGTGTGTGTGTGTGCTGCTCCTGCTACTTCTACTACAACTTAGTATTATTATTATTATTATTATTATTATTTTTATTATTTAATTCAAAAGCATTTAAAACTGTTCATATAAAATACCAAATATGAAGTGAAACCAGATATGTAAGCACAGTTATAAGAATTAATATTGCTTGTGAAGTAATTGTAGCCTGTACCCCCCCGCCAACCTACTACAAAACTATTAATTATTATAAATATCTTACTCTCCCCTTTCGTTCTCTCCACCCATGGCGTACAAAACACCCCCAAGAATGGCCACCCCATGATACATTCGTTTAGAATTCATTGGGGCAATCCTTGTCCACACGTGCTGGTAGTAGTTGTACGTGTAACACACACTGGTTGGATTCGCCAGATTTTCTAAAGCTTCTGCATCTAACATTGAACCTCCTACAGACAGGATATAAAATATAGTGAGCACAATAAAATCAGTTAACACTATGCATTTATTATATAAAACCCGATCTAACTGCTAATAAAAAACGTTTAATATAACAAAACCACATTCAACAGTTAATAATTAAAAATTCCTTGTCACAAACATTTAGAAAAATAAAAACGTACTGTAAATATAAATTGTTCGTCAATAACTGCAGGTATAACGTTATGCAGTCTAATATTTGATTAAACTTTACATTTTAATGTATTAAATTTACTATTTGGATCAAAGTAAATTTGAGATAAACTAGTTCTGCTTTATGCATCAGTAATAATATATGAATTCTTGTTTAAAATTTTAGTAAAATAGCTAGAAAATTTACATTACTACTGGCGAAAATATTTTTGTAATGTCATCTTTTAAATAGTGATCCTTTCATTAAAACATACATTTCAGCTCACTGGTTTACCTATGATATAAATGAGATCACCGAGTACAGCAGACGCATGGTGATGTCTGGCTTCGGGTAGCTTCGTCAACACTCGCCAGCAGTTCGTCGACGGATTGTATTCTTCAATCAACTGACACGGCAGGTTGGAGTCCACTTTGAAAGGGTTGATTCCTCCGATACACAGAACCACTCTGGGACGCCTCACTACTGGAACCTGGATCTGGTAATTGCTCGGCGTCTCCGGAAGGCTGCAGGCGGCGTTCACGTCCATTCCGCGCATCATTTTTGCATCGTGCGTGTAATGGGACTGATTAGTTGACTCGCCGTATTCTCTGCTGCGTTGTACAAATCGGTCTCTTGACCTCTGAAAAAGAAAGTAAGTTAATTTTTTTTTCCCCTCATCAAATCAGCGACTGACATCCTCTCTCCTCTCTCGAACACACCCTATTTACTAGATGGTATTGTCGACTTTGAGCAGAAACAAAGTGGACAATGGGTATTAAGGATATTAATATGATAGCTTCGTGCAAATTATATATTTTAATACTTACACTCACTGTTTTCTTTCGTCTATGACCAATTTAGTAACTGATTCTTATAACTATTTTCAAATTGTTTTATTTGCGAAATGGATTATTGTTGTTTGGGATCGGACATAAATTGATTTGTAAAAACTGAGATCATTACTCAATGGTAGAATACCCCGTGGGAACTTAGTCGGTCTGGATTCCCTCCTTTACTCAGGGCTGCCACGTGATCCGTCTGACGATAACTCCGTCTTGGAGGGGGATAGTAGTCATTGTCGATTAGGTAACTTCCACTCAGTTTCAGTGCCTGATACCTGAAATAATAATGATGATGATGATATTATTAATAATAATAATAATTTTATTGTTGCATCTCTCTCTCTCTCTCTCTCTCTCTCTCTCTCTCTCTCTCTCTCTCTCTCTCTCTCTCTCTCTCTCTCTCTCTCTCTCTCTCTGTTCAAAAATTGTATAAATTATGCATGAGATCATTTGTCATTCTGGTTCTGTCAGTAACAAATAAATATTGTCCGTAGGAAGAGGAGCGATAATAAATAAACAAGTAAATAAAATAAATATAATAAATAAATACAGATAAAATGCATTTAGCATTTTACTGTGTTTGTCAACATGAATGGGCCTCATGGGGACAGCAGATCTTTACAGTTTTTAAGATGTAATGATTCAGTGAAAATGATGTATGTTTGCATCTTTACCTGAAAACATTCATTAACATCTGCTGACACTCCAATGTAGGAATCATATCTGGTTCTACGAGAGTGACCAGTTCTTCTGGTGGGATGTAGATCATCCGAACAGTCTTGAGAACTTCGTCTGCGAACTTCAGCCTGGTCTGTTTGTTATATTCAATCCATCTTTTGGCTGCTGTGAACACGTCCAGCTCACGCGCAACCGCAAGACTATCGTCTGACAAAATTTTACAGACGTCTTCAACCGGCAGTTTCAGAAACCTTTCCGTTTTTGTGATTTCGTTGAATCGTTTACAGATAAAACTTTGCATTTGTGGTATCACATGAATCAAATCGTGCTTTTTAGCAATTTGTACAAAATCAAGAACATTGTCAGTTGAGAAACTGAGTAGAATGGACTCACATTTTTTGACTACTTTTGATATTCCGAGATATTTCGCGCATGACAGAATGTCACTTACGTTTCTCGTATTGATGTTGATTTCGGACGTGTAGATATATCTGAGAACCTCTTTCAAAGCATCAGATAAGCCACGAGGCAAATCAATATGGCTGATTTCGGCCATCGTTTTGTTACAGTGTCTGGAAGCAAACGAGTCACTGTGGGCTGCCAGGGCCACTTTGTGTATGGGGAAGACCTGACCATCCACCCGTATCATGACGTCACACATCTTTTGTGCTTGCCACATATTACACAGGTAATGGCCAATCAATCTAGCATTTTCTGACTTGCTAGGGCCCGAACTGTTATTGTATTGCTGCCCATCGTACTGTGGAGAAATATCAAAATCACGACCCGATTCTTTGTGTGGATAATAGTTCTGATTTTCATTCACAGCAGTCTTGTCAGTTAGACTCCTTTTTGTTTCAGAGTCCGTGTAGGAACTACTGTACATAGCGTTAATTTTTGACTGCAGTGGTATGGTTTCCAAACCTGGATCTCTGACAGGTACTTCACGTGAATGAATTGTAGTCAGACTTTCATTTTCCGTACCTTCATCGCGAATCACCGGAGACCAGAAGTTTTCTTGAACAAAACTTTTGTTACTTTCTGTTTTGCTCGAAGTCACAATTTTTTCTTCGACTGGGCGATCGTGTTTTTTTAGTCGCCGGTCACTTTGGCGATGGTAGTTGATGTGATTTTCGTTGGTAAATTCATCATTCTCTGATGGAATATTATTATTTACATTCTGCAACGTTTTCAACAGCCTAGACTTAAATTTTAAAGTCTCCATTTTGGTTACGAGATTATTTCACACAAATCTTTGATGACGTCATTAGTAAAGTAATTACGTGATAAAGTTATATGGTGCTAATGGCAGTAGTTCATCGCATTTGGAATGTTAAAACTTTACTCTCGTTTTCTTTTCTTTTTTTCTTTTTTTTCTTTTTCAAATACAATAGCTGTGTGAAATAAACGTATTCTGATTTGTGGAGATAATACTTCACTTAATCATTTTCACTAATATTAAGATGCAGTGAATCACTGATGCACGTTTTCAATATCTTTTTTTTTTTTTTTTTTTTTTTTTTTTTTTTTTTTAAATTAAAATTAAATAATTAAATTAACAGCTAAATATTTCCCATTAATAGCAAATAATGGAAATCTATATGCTTGTACATCTGTCAAACAGCATTCTAAACCTACATTTAATATACATATATATATATATATATATATATATATATATACATACACATACATACATACAAACCAAAAGAAATGAAGAATAATAATAGTATATAATGTGTTTATTTGTAAAAATATTTTGATCTAAGAAGTGTACAGCAGTTAACAGTTGTCATCAAAATATTAGATAATCAAAGAATAAATCTTTGGTTTAAATACAGTACACTGTAATTATTCAAAATCTCCATCTATTTAACATCTCATAATTCATTCAGATTGGAATTCCAGTAACATTTTGAACTCTCTCTTCATTAACTTATTAACAAAGAAACATACTAACCACACTTTGAATGCCATGCGTAAATTGCATTACAAAATATTTGATTTATAGTTCATAGTTTGTTTCCATTCAAGGTCCTTTAAAGTATTTCATATCATGTAAACTGTTATAAAAATTGATAGAAAACAATAAGCATGCAAAAAGCCCAGAGTAAATCACATTGCAGCAAACAATGAATAAAAAAAAAATAAAAAAAAATATATATATATATATATATATGAAAAAAAGAAGAAAAAAAGTATAGCAAATGAAAGCAGAATGGTAAAACAAACCCTGTACCCTACAGATGCATGTACTTTATATAATACTAGATGTGTTAATATAATATAATATATCACACACACAAACACACACACCCATATACATACACAGCAGTTTATTGAATGGATTAAAACAAACAAACAAACTGCTCTCATTACATTGACAAACTGTAAAATACTATTCTATGCTAAACATGCATAAAAAATAAAAAACAGCATTTATAAGAACCATGTGTTCGCACCCCAGCTGAAGAAAAGTTTATTTGTTCACTATGTTAACTAACTGTGATATACACAATGCCCAGTAAAACTCTGTGGGGATCTTCTGAGTGAGATTACAAAAAAAAAAAATAAACTAAAATAATCTCTTTTATCAAACAGCACCCTAAACTCCATACAAATAAAAAACAAAAAAAAAAAAAAAATTATAATAATAGTAAAAAAACCCAGAAGAGATTGTGTAACGTTAATATAATCCTTACTTTCCATAGAGAAAATTCTTCTGTATTAAAAAGATCTAATGTCTAAACAGATAATAATTTTTGATACATAACACTAATATTTAAATACATTTCCAGTAGTTCACTGTATATTCAAATCCCAACTCCATTGTCTTAATAATAACACAAATTAAAATTCCAAATCCCCTTTTTTTTAATAATGTACTAGATACAAATTCAAAATCCACTTTCATAAAGATGTAAAGTATTCAAATTTCAAATCCACTGTACCACTCTCTTAATGATATACAAAATTCAAAATCTACTTTCATAATAACATAAACCATTTTGAAAACTGCAGTCCTGTCATCCATGATGTGGTTTCAGATTAACAAGTGGAAAATGAAAGTTCCAAGAACAACCCAGTGACTGGCAAAACTGAGGTTAGCCCATTTGTCCAGTGTGTGTAACATGGTGTATCCCTGGTTAAAAAAATATTAAAACAATTAAATAATAACAGTAATAACAATAATAATAATAATAATAAGAAGAAGAAGAATAACAAGAAGACAAAGAAGAAGGTGAAGATAATGAAAAAGAAGAAAGAAGAAAAGAAATTAAAAACAGAGGAGAACATCTAAAATCATAAAGTTCAAAACTATTAACAGTTATTTAAAAAAGAATTAGAAAATTATTAAAATCTGCACCTTTTGTTCTCAAACACTTTAATTAATATCACTGATTAATAATTTGAGAGAATTCTCTTAGAAATGAAAAAAGTGTATATGTGTGTGTGTGTTTATAATTAGATATATATTTAACATTTAAAAAAGATTTTTAAAAAAGACAGATTAATAAAAATTTAAGGACAAACCTCTTCTTGCTGAGAGCTGCTGTCAAACATGAGACCTAAATAAGCCAGGTGAAAAACTGTCAACATCCCAAAACACACATTTGTCAAAACAACTGCAGGGTGCCACTGTGTGTAAAAATTAAAAAAAAAAAAAAAAAAATAATAATAATAATAATAATAATAATAATAAAAACAATGAAAATAATGAATATAAATAAATAATAACTTGGAAAAAGAAAAATGATACACATGAAAAAGAATGACCTGCTTTTCACAACAGTTACCATTTGTGGCAACATGAACTCAGAGCTATTTTTATTTTCATTTTATGGACAGTTATCCTGTATGTGGATTGTAGGTTTATATTTGACCAGACAAATAAAATCAATTAATGTTATTATTTAAAATAAAATTAAAATAAAAACAAAATAAGAAAATCAAATATAAATCCTCCCTATATAGTCACTAAAAAAACAAAGTAGTCATAAAAAGAAAACATTTGTGTGACCATCTAACTTTCCCCAGAGACTGCATTTTTCATTTTTTTTTTTTTAAATATAATTTTTTCAGAAACAAATTTCTTAAAACAACTTGTGTTTATCTACAGTTTACATTATGACTTACATAACTGTAACGGTGATTGCAGTCACTTGGACACTGTTTGGCTTGGATGCAAGCATTGAATATTCTAGCTAACTTGCTTCTCAAAACTGAAAACATAAACAGAACATATAGGCAAAATAAACATAATAATAATAATAATGATATATATATATATATTCTTTCTTCTTTTTTTTAATTCTTTTTTTATGTATTATATAACTGAAAATAAAGTCATATGAAACTTTTGGTAAGTAAAATAAATATATTTTGCTTAGAGGTTTTGTATGTATGTATGTATGTATGTATAATAATCTATATATAATAAAGAATAATAAATAATAATTGTTGGATAACAGAAATGTAAAAAATATGTATCTTATATCATAGTTGAATTTAATAATAATAATAAAAAAATAATAATAATAATAAAAAAATAATAATAATAATAATAATAATAAATAAATAAATAAATAAATAAATAAATGAATAATCATAACTAAATTAATTAATTAAAAACACAGATTACTCACCAAATTCTACATAGGAATAAAAACCTAAAGAAAACAAAACGGCAGCAAGCTGGAAGTTTAAACCCTGTGAAAATAGTTATAATAATAAATGAATAAATAAATTAAAAAATTAAAAATCAAAATCAACAATAATATAAAATATTTTAATCATGTAAACAAAAGGCGTGTAAACATGTAACATCTATTTTAAAATAATAATAATAAAAAAAACAATAATAATTTATTAATAATAATAAATAATCAAATTAAATTAAAAATAATAAAAACAATGTAAATTAAAAAATATTGTGTAATTGTTTTGTTCTTTAATATAGTAGTAATTTCAATAATTTAAAGACAAAACATTTTTTATTAAGTAAATATAAAATCTTTCCATCATGCACATATATAATCTGTCGTTAACATAAATATAAGTTCTCTCAGTCTCATAAATGTTAACTTTTTGAAATCATACAAAGAAAATATTGCCTATTAACAATGTTGTTATGAAAAATTATTATTAAGACAGAAGATATAACTGACATGATGTTAATGCTTAATTACATGTGAATTTCCTTTTAGAAAGTTTAACCTTAAATCAATTAAATATATAATTTGAAAACATAAAGAAAACACTCAAATTTCTTCATAAAATACCAAAAACAAACAAGCACTGTAATAAAAAAGTTAAAAAATTATTGAAAAATTTTAAATAGCTTTTCTCACATGTACAACTTACATGTAACAATGCACTGAAAGCATAGGTGCTCAAAATGGCAACAAAATTACCCAGTGGTCTTGCAGTCTTAAAAACATCTAAATGAAAAAAATATATATATAAAATAATAATAATGAAATAAAATATAAATTAAGTTTGAAAAGAAAATCAATTTCTTAAAATGTCTGCAAAATTATACATAAACAAGAGAATTACATGAAACAAAAATATAAAAGAAAATTAAAAATAATAGAGTTTAAAGATTTAGAAAATTAGCTCCCTTTACTGCTAGCTCTTGTAAATGTGAGTACAATAAACCAGCTTACATGTTTTAAGCCAGTAATGCATTGGCAGATTCCAATTTGTAACAACTTCAACCAGTGATCGTGGAATCTCAGTAGAGAATGGTTTGGATACTTGTAAATCCCTTAAAAATAATAAATAAAGAAGTATGTCAGTATGAGAATAAATAAATAAAAATAAAAAAGTGAAAAATAAAAATTAAAAGAGTATAATTAAACTTCAAAATTTAAATTTACATAATATAAAAATATAAGATGAATTCTAATTTAACAGATACAGGTTTTGTGTTGTTATTTTCTAAATAAAATAAATGATTATTTTCATTATTTTTTTATTTTTTTTATATTTTTATTGTAAGATAAAATGTAGCATGATCAATAAAAACAAATTCAAACCAAATGCAATTATAGGATGACAGAACAGCAATAGAATAGCAATATCATTGTTAATGTGTTACATAACAACCAATATTTCCATTATAATTGTTAAATGTTTTATGTACCAACCAATGTTTTCATCATCATTATTATATATTTTACATACCAACTGATATTTCCATTATCATTGTTGTATATTTTCCATACCAACTGATATTGCCGTTATTATTGTTATATATTTTACATACCAACTGATATTTCCATTATCATTGTTATATGTTTTACATACCAATTGATATTTCCACTGTCATCTCTGAAGCCAATGCCAGACAGAACTGCTGTTGTTTCAGACAAGAAACTCACAAAGTAATGACTGAATCGGAATGACATAGCATCTCCATACGCTCTCAGCCACCTAAGCATAAACAAATAAAAATTAAAAGAAATTGAATAAAAAAAGTTTTAAAATGAATGGCTGAATTAGTATATAAAAGAATAAAAATTAGGGGCATGTAAAAACAAAAAGGTAAAGTAATGTATGGATGCATAAACATTTGAAGTATGTATAAATAAAAAGGTGAATGAATGACTGAATTATTTAGTAAATAAATAAAAATGAAAAATCTATAGAAAGAAATCTACAGAAAGGACCTTAACATATATAAACTTCTGTAAGAATATATCAGTGACTAACATAAAAATGGACTGAAAATGGTAGAAGAACAAAGACAGACATACTTGTTGAAATCTTCTAGAATGACCCACTGGATGAAGCATGTGGAGACAATGAGACAAAAGAAAGACAGGATGGTACTTTTTATTAACTTCAGGATCCAACCTAAAGACTGAAATCCAAATCAAGAAAGATGATATAATTTAAAAATTAAAATAACTGGAAATAAAATTTGAAAAGATGTCAGAATGGAAACGTTTGGTTTTTGTTAGATATTAACAGTAAAACAGTTGGTATGATAAAAAAATTATCAAATGTAAGAAAACACATGTATGTATATTGTAAAATCTCTCAATTTAGAATGCAATTTTTTTCAAGTATCACTTTGTTTCAAAGGAAGATTGAAGTCCTAACTGTTTCTTTATATAAACTTGTGTTCACATATTGAGCTATGCTGTGTCTTAAGTTATAATATCAAACATCTGGGTTTTTTTTTATAACAAGGATGTTAATTAATTATGAATCATTTAATACATTCAAAAGAGTTTCAAACTTTTCTCTTGTACTCCTCTGCATTATATCTAAAAATGGCAAGCAGTTGACTTTTGGCAGAATTCTTAAACTTTCTTATTATCTCTCAGACAAAATTGTTTCCACTTGTATAGAAATTCAAGAAATATAGTGTATTTTTATAAATTACATTTATTTGAATGTGTTTTAGTTATGTAATATTGATAGACAATGAACTTTCCCTGAAAATAATTATTCCAAAAGATCTTAGATTTTCAGAGTTTATGTTTGAATAATATTTATATATTTCTATTTTATTTTTTAATATATATCTGTGTGTGTGTGTATATATATATATATATGTATTATAAAAATAAAAATAAATAAATATTATTATGTTGTGGTTACTTTCTATAACTTAACAGCAGCAATATCAAAACTGTTTGCTTAATATTAATATACAGATTAAAATTTGGATATAAAAACAGAAAGAAAATTAATAACAATAAAAGGCAATATTAAATTAGTGAACAGTGTAACAGAAACCAAAATAAACATACCAGAAATTAGTAAAATATCAATATTTGTTATTTAAAATAATAAAAATGTCAACATTTGCAGAAAAAAAAAAAAGAAAAAAAAAGAACAAAACATTAAAAATTAAGATTTAAACAATTTACACATTCAAAACATTATAATTAAATATTTGAAAAGAGACAAAAAGAAAAAAAAAAAAAAATCTTACAAAATTGTTTCTGTTTGGTTGTAAAATAGCAATATATTCCTTGTATGAAATCCATGGACCAAATATCACAGTTCCCACATTTAGGCAGTAGCCAAGATATTCAAATATAGTTGGAAGATCAATAATAGCACCACTGGCAAAGTCAAAAGCCAGAGAAATGATCTTCATAGAAAGAATCATTTGAGCACCTGATATAAAAACAAATAATAAGAAGAAGAAGTAGAAGAAGAAAATAAAATAAAATAAAATAAAATAAAATAAAATAAAATAAAATAACAAACAAAATTATGAATACAGAATAACTATATGGTATGAATATTATTTTTTTAATTAATATTTTTTTTTTTTTTTATCTAATTTTGATTGTTATTATTAATTCACAAACAGGCCTATAACTTTATAAGAGAACTTTAGGTGAGTTGGGGTCAGTCACAGAAAAATTCAATGTTTGGACTGTTTCAAGTTCTAACCAGTAACTCAAAATTTTCTAAATCAAAAGATGTGGTATTAGATTTACTTTCTATTGGAAACTGCTCTATGAAATACTCTATGAAGATAACTAATAACACCTGACATATTACAAAATAGACAAGTTTTCCCTTTGTGCCATTATAGAACTTTTTTTTAAAGAATTTTGTAAAATAGCTTGTATTAAAAACCATAATTTCAAAAGTTTTTTTCATAATTTAATATTTTAATACTGTCATGGCCATAACTAGATTCTCTTTGAAATGAGGCAAAAACACTTAATCACCAAGCTGAGTGTAACAAGGGGTCTGGAGGCTAAATGACAATTAACACTGCATCAGGGCAAGAACCAAGCTAACTATGAAAAGGATGCTGTATGCCTTAAATCCTCAGGTGTTTGATAAACCTGTTTGATGTCTGGTGTCTTTGAAGTCAGTTATGTCTTTCTTTGCAACAATTCATTCAGTGGATATCATTTCTATTGGTATGGAGATTTATATTTGTTATTTATAAAATATATTTAAAAAAGGTCAAAACAGAAGAAAAAAAAAAGGCAATTTCGTTATGAGGCATTTGTCCTCATTTGCCTCAATGTAGTTATGGCCATTACTGTAAATTATATCTCACCACGTATCATATGCCAGGTTTTACTCTGAACAACAATCAGTTCACTGAAATAAAAATATGAGAAGAGAAAATAATTTTAGAGTATTCTGCAAAAACATACTAGAATATTCAAATTATATGTTCAACAAAAACTGAACAGCTAACCATTCAAAAGAGGACTAACACAGCAACATTCCTTCATGAAAGGTAATATCTTGTGTTTTAAAATGTAAATGTGTGTGTGTGTGTGTGTGTGTGTGTGTGTGTGTTTATCAATGAAAATAAGATTTAAGATGATAAAAATAAAAATGAACACAGTTTTTATTATGAACACAAACATTAGAATTGAGATCATTAAAAATATTTATTTATATTACCAGCAATTATTATATATTACTTTTTTTTTTTTTTTTTTAAAGTAAAATAATAATTTACTTCTTATAAACAAAATATTTACAAATATATAAATTTTTTTGAATATTACCAAATGATAATAAAGAGGGCAACAAAAGCAGCTATCACAAATCCTGACAGATGGCGCCACCTGACTCTGAGTAAAGAAAGGAGGAAATAAGTGAGCCCAGAACAAACCACAAGGTACAGCAGTGTGATTTGGAAGAAATTATGTAACACCATTAATCCAAACACTGCACTGCTCATGTGTATAAACCAGGCTGGAATTCCTGTTTGTGGTGATGCTAGAAAAATAAAATAAAATAAAATTTAAAATAACCAAACAAAAAAGAAAAACCTTTATCAACAAAGAGATAAACTTTTCATTTGGTTATTCTAGATTTACATTTATATTTGATATATAAAGTCATTTGATACTTTTCTTTAAACTGAAAAAATGAAATATGCTAACATATATCAAAATTCTAAAACATTATCAGCATGTAACTATTACTGTATTTTTATTTTTGATTATTACCATTATTATTATTATTTTTTTTTTTTGCATTAATGTTTTGAGATGATTTTAATATATAGAAATTTTATCAGGTAACCTTTAATATACCATTCACAACTTTTAATTCTTATATAAAGTTTGAATAAATGAATTTTAAAACAAAACAACAAAGAAAAATAAATAAAAAATAAAATAAATAAATAAATTAAAATAAATAATCTGTCTATATGATTTTACAGTTATTTAATGGCTCATCTACTCGTTCATACACACTTCAATAAATCAATTTTAAAACAATGAAAAAAACAAATTACTTGTAATTTTTTTTACTATTTTACTTTTAAGTATTATCAACTTGCTCACCTACCCAAAGAACCAACTGAACAGATTATTCTGAAGATGAAACACATGACAAACAAGGAAACTGCATTCTGACCAGCCTGTGACAGAGTTGGCAGTATACACTTGTGGATGAGATCTGTTAGAAGCACTGGTTCAATTTCCAAAGGCTGTTCAAAACCCTGGTTGTAAGCTGCCAATAACTGCTCCAACTCAGCATTATAATCATCCTCCTCAAAATAGTCCACCATATCATCATAATCGTTATAAATTAAATCTGGATCCATGGTCAATATCTAAAGATAAAGTTTAACATTTTTACTAAGACAGTTATTTATTTATTTTTTTCATTGTTTTATTTAATACAAATTAAAATGATTTTCCTATTTTTCAGTCTGTATTAAAACATTAGCTATCATAATATTAATATTATCCACCCACTACAAAATTTATATTATAAAAATATGTTACATCTTATAAAGTAAATAAATATATAAAATAAAACATGATTGTTTTTAAATGAAGAATAAAACAGTGACATGTAAAATCATTTTCATCAATTAAATTGTAGCCAAATCTATTTTTAAAAATCAATATACACTGTATTTTACAAAATTAATTTAATAATAATAATAATAATAATAATAATAATAATAATAAAATGTTAAGTAAAATAGAAAATACAGTATTGGCTGTTTAAAAATTCATAATAATTTCCTCACAATCCAGTCTGTAAAGCAATGATCATCAACAGACTAATTTAGTATTATTCAGTGTTACAGTTTATGAACAATTCAGCTGTATTGACCAATAATTGATTTACAAGTGGTATCCTGGCTTATGCTATTAGGATTACAAATACCTGTAATTAATGTGATAAATGCTAAAATAATCATTAAGAGAATGCCTTGTTATTGCATCAATTTATATCTCATCCCATTTTGAAAAAATAAAAAAAATTAAAAATATATATATATATATATATTTGCATCGAATTTCACATTTTCAATCTTTATAACGTTACTCTATAATAATTATATAAAATTAATTAATGTTTATTACTTGTAATAAAATGGATTTAAAAAATAAAAAAATGTATTACAAATTATGGCATTATTATTTATTATTACATAATCAACATATTACCTTGGTAACTAATTGCAGAACATCGTCACATTAATACTACACTTCCCCTGTGTTTTAAAAATATATTTTGGATATCCTTATCATGTTTTATGTACGGAATAATGCACCAGTACTAGTAATAGTAGCCAAATACTCGAAACAGTAAATAGACCGGTATTACTTTTTAGCTTTGTCGATACATAATGAAGACAACAAAATGCCATATATAATATTATTTTCGTTTCCGACTGCTTGTATGAAATATCCTTTAAGTTCTATTAGATCTTCAAAATAAAAATAATCTCTTCCAAATATTTGACAATTATTTTAAGATATTTATGGGAGCAGCCATATTGACTGCGTTTTTAAATTAATTTCCGCACAGCATTTTTGCAGCACCGATTAAGAAGTCTGTTACAAGATTTGTTTTTGAGACGAACAAACTTTATCATAATCGTTTTTGCCACAGTTTATTAACAACAATAACAACAACAATAATTATAATAATAATAAAAAATAAATAAATAAAACCAACAAAAATAACTGAACGACAAAGACTTTTGTATGAAACATTCAAAAATTGGATTTGGAAATACATTAAGGAGTACTTTGATTTAATATCATAATGTGCATTTAAATAATCGGCATACACGCACGCACACACACACACACACACACACACACACACACACACACACACACACACACAGGCAAATGAGGCAAATGCATCATGCCGAAATTGACGATCCTTTTTTATTTTTATTTTTTTATATAGACATAGATTTAGTTCAGTGAGGTCTGTTTACAAGTTAAATGGAAGTAATCAATGATAAGTAAACCAGAAGCATTTAAATTTAAGGTCTATTTAAATTTTTATTGGGAGAAAATTGAATGAAAATCCAAAAAGATTTTTCCACAAAAAGAAACCACTTCAGAAATAACTAATTAAATACAAATCTTTAAAAAAATTATAATAATAATAATAATAATAATAATAATAATAATAATAATAATAATAATAATAATAATAAAGGAGTGTGTGTTTGTGTGTGTGCGTGAGTCTGAAATAATACAAAATCATTTTTTTTTTTATTCGAACTGTTTTATTACAAATATTTTTCAACAATTTTACATGAAATTTATTAAAAGAACAAAGACAGAATGACAGCGAGAATGAAGACCAAAGTTTTAGAATAAGAAATATTATTTACATACAACGTGCTTTTTATTATGTACAATATATATAAAGAGAGAAACAAAATGTGGCCAATAATGGAAATATAATCGATAATAATGTAATTTTCTTTCAGATTTTTTGTTGTTGATATTTCAACCAGCGTGTTGGTTTTCTTTAAAATTTTCCTCATAATTTCTCTTTTCCTGGTATTTTTTCTTTTCCTTAATATTCTTCCTTTCCTTTTTTTTCTTTCTTATTATTTTTTTTAAATTACAATCTTGAGTTTTTCCTTATTTAGGGTATTTACACATTTAGCTAGTTATGCAAATTCAGTCAGTCAGCTGGCATCATCTGAAATTTTAAAACAAAATATAACAGTTTATATATTAACTATTCATTTATAAATACCATTCATACATGCGTATTATTATTATTATTATCATCATTATTATTATTATTATAATTATTATTATTATTATTGTTATTGTTATTATTATTATTATTATTATTATTAAAATTTTTTTTTTTTTACAGATACCAGACCGTTTATCCGGATTTAACAAAAGAAATTTAGAAGTGTATTAATTTCATTTTTTGTTTTATATTCTGTATTATTAAGCTTGGATAAAAAAAATAAAATAAAATAAAAATTTAAAAATGTTTAAAATGGAAAATCCAGAAATCCGGATTACCTCCGGCCCCAAGATTACCGGATAATTGGCTAGTGCTTGTATTATGAGAAAGTCAAATGCAATCAAATAGTTAAAAAAATTAATCAGCTTTTTTTTTTTTTTTTTTTTCTCCTTCTCTATCTTAAAATGGATGGGATAGTGTTAATGCGGTAATTTCCCTTAGATATCAGATTTCAGACACATGTAATTCACAAAATGAAATAACTACACAGAAGGCCATAACCAGCAGGCCCCTTATTAGTAGGGTGATGCCAAGTGATGACATGCGCATTTAACAACCTAAACCTCGTGCTTCTGATCAATAGGTGCCTTGTAATCAGCCAAAAAAATCAGAACTCTGATTCTCTCAACACTAATAAATTTGTCTCACTGTGCAAGTGTTAGAAATACTAGGTAGTCTTGTTACCAAATACGTTAACAATAAGATGTTACAGTCCCAGGAGTTTCTGGTTATCAGATAGTTGTGATATCCTACTTTTCTGGTTATTTAAATTATCTTTGAACGATCATGAGTTAATGAACCAAGGTGATGTAAGTGTGTTGTTAATTAAACTGGTTAATCGTTGTCTGAATTTACAGTGTAAAATTGTGTTATATATTCACGAAATAGAAAATATCACTGTCCTAATAATAATACTACTACTAATAATAATAATTGAAAAAAATTGAAATATATATATATTTTTTTAATTGTTAAGTTTAACAACGAGAGAGAGAGAGAGAGAGAGAGAGAGAGAGAGAGAGAGAGAGAGAGAGAGAGAGAGAGAGAGATATTTAACTATATTTACCTACAATTGCTGTAAAAGTGGAGATGAACTGTTGGTGCCTAAAACACCTCCATTATTCCACGGAAAGACGAAGTACCCGACATGCTGACCAAACTCATCTTTGGTGAGAAGACTCCTGTCGTGTCTCCTTTCCAGTCTGTAGGCGTCGTTATGAATTTGGGATTTCGCTGGAGTATCGTGGCTGTACGAGTCTGCCGCGTTGTCGCAGTAGCCGTATTTACACGCCAAAAGAGGTGGGGATTCCAGTTCTGGCGATTTCAATAAATAATGTTTTTCTAATTTTTTCCCACTGCGATTACCAACTGAACTATTTGCAAACCTTGGATCCATACCAAGCGTTCGGCGTTGAGCAGTACGGTACCTAGAAACAGAGCGCTCGTCAAGGATCTCAGACAGCGTGGAAATGTAATTGGTGGCAAGATTTAAAGTTCTGATTTTTGAAAGGCGACGGTGACACACCTGTAGCTGCGGCGGTAGGCAGCGTCTAAGGTTGTCCAAAGCGACGTTTAACTTCTGCATTCGACAGCGCTCCTGAGAATTGGCTGTCAAACGTTTGCTTTCTGTTTCATCCTCTGTCAAGTTATGCTTTGAAGAATTATTAAAACCGCCGCTAGTCTGCAATGAAGTATCAGTCAAGTATCCAGCATCAGTTTCATCAATTTCGTTTATCTCGGATAACATATTTTTGTGTTTTCTTTCTTTAAAACTTGATACTTTCTTCTTCTTCTTCTTCTTCTTCTTTTTAACTTTAAGTAAATCTGATATTTTGGTAAAAAAAGAACTTCTCGAGATAAATGATTTCGTTCATTTAACGTCTGCTTTTTCTTAACTCAGAATACAGCCTTAAGTAATTAGCACAGAAAATTTTATTACGCAAGAATTAACCAATCGCAAAACGGCACAAGGCTGCCGTAGGAAAAGTAATTCTGTGACAAGTATCTGCGACTAAATGGCGGGGTACTTAGTTAACATGGAGGTGCTAAACACTGACTACGAAGATTGTCTGGCTCCATGCTAAGAAGACACTCTGACAAATGTCCGTTCTGAAAAGACTCATGTTTCCGATTTGAAGATTACGAATGTTTATTAATGACGAATTGTTAAACCATTCTTTCTCTGCCTCCCTAGAATAGTACAAAAAGTTAATTTAATGTTATAATATGTTTTCATGCAAGTTTTAATAAATAAATAAGACAAATAATAAAATAAAAATAAAACAATAAAAATTGAGGAACAAACTCTGTAAAATAAAATAAAAAAAATAAAATAAGTAATAATGATATAAAATAATAACAAACAAAAAAACAAAAAAAACAAAATTAATAATAATAACGAAACAAAATTAATAAAATAATAATAATAAAAGCCACCTACCCTAAAATAGTATTACAGGTTAAAAGAAATCAGTAAGCCGAATATATTAAATATTGTTTTTAAGCATGGATGGACAATTCTGATCTACTTAACGCATTGTGTCCGATTCCATCTACTCTTCCACTGTTTGTGCGTGCTTTCCTGTAATTTCTAAGGTATTTTATAAGAGACGCTACTTTAACTGATCATTATCATTCACCTATTTTATGAATAATATATCAACATACACTAGATACCTAATACACTCTTAATATGTATAATTATAAATATGTCATGAAACTAATTAATTCATTGATTCATCCATTTTCAACTTGAAAATGCTAATATTTATTTTCTTTTACTTTCTGGTATTAAAACTTTAATTCTCAATTTCCAGACACTTTTTTCTTCTTCTTAAAATCAGTCTCGGTATTAATGGTGAGTATATAGGCCTATGGTTTATTTTTCTCTCTCTCTCACACACACACACACACACACACAGTTTTCAGCCGAACCGTAAAATTGTTAAATATCAAAATCATGATGCTAATTAGTTGTTGATATTGTTATTATTATCATTAACATAAACATCACCATTATTATTATTATTATTATTATTATTATTATTATTATTATTATTACAGTACATTGTTGTCACCTAAGAGTTTTACAATCTTTTACAAACCAAATTCTATTTCATTATAAATAAAATTTTTTTTTAAAAACAATCGGGGTTAAGAAAAATGTCTGTACATAGAAGGTGGCCGACATGGAAAAGTGTCTGTACATCTCAGGGTCCGCTAAGGAGAGATCTGCCCTAAACATAATGTCCTTACCCCTTTCAAAAGAGTTGAAAAGATTATTCAGTTTAACAAAAGGAAACTGTATTTAAGAATAAAGGTGGGTAAATCATTATAGTGAATTTAAGTTTCAAGATAAAACAATTATCTTTATAAAGACTTAAAAAGTTAATAAAAATAAGTTAAAATAAATAAATAAATAAAAAAAATTACAAAAAATAAAATAAAATAAAAAATAAAAAATAATAATAATAATAATAATAATAATAATAATAACAAAATAAAGAAATAAAATATTTAAAAAATAAAATAAAGAAATAAAATAAAGAAGGGAAACAATGGAAGCTGTATTCTGTAAATAAATTTTATTTCTCCTTTTTTAATGTTTTACAACATTTCAAATAAAAAATAAAAAGAGGAACTTAGAAGAAATCAAAACTCTAAATCATTTACATCTGACACTGATTGACCATCACCCCGTTTCTTCGCCGGCTAGTTAATTCTGTAAACTGATAAAAACGACTCGAACATTTTTCGTTTATTAGCAATTTACGAAAACCGAGACTAATTGTGACGTATTCGGAGCACGCGCCAACAAAGATGCTGTTGTTCTGTGGCATCTGACGTAAACTTTAGCCGCTTCGTTTGAGTATGTAACAAAAATTAAAAATTGAAATGGGTCTATTCAGGGGACGTGTGTGAAATTGACTATGTGTGCTTGTGCTTGAATGAATTTGTGTGTGTGCGTGTGCCTATGCATGTATTAGTTTCTCTATGTATAGGCCTATGTAGTATATTCGAGAATCTATGCTTTATATCTGCACATATTTGTGCAACTGGTGTATTTGGATATATGTAATAATAATAATAATAATAATAATAATAATAATAATAATAATAATAATATATAGATACACATTGTGGCATTTTTTTTTTTTTTTTTTAAATTACACAAAGATTTTATTTAAAAAATATAAAATATAAAGGCCAGAATACAGAATTTTGCATCTTTCAAGTTTGAGCTTCTTGGGGCCTTGCTAACATTTTTTAGCCGCGCTCTGCACGGCGATTAAGTGTTTTTGCCTCATTTCAAAAAGAGTATTTATGGCGGCCATATATATATATATATATATAAAGTATGCCAGAGTTAGACCCTAACGTCAGACCTCTTTCGTCTTAAAATGAAGAGACCGATTTTATCAGCCCTGCGCGTCTGTACCTGTCTTTGCGCTGTATTAATTAGTCGAAGTTTTGAAAACAAATGAAGAGAAAACTTTCCTGACAAAATTTATCCGACAAGCTTTGTTTTCATCTTAGTAGAATTTCTTCAGAGAAAAACTGTGGAAAAGACGAGTTTCAAAACCCACACGATGTATGTACGAAGATGATTAGTTTTTCCTAAAACCCTGACAATACTCGAGTTAAGTTGATGATGGATGTGAAATTTGTTTTGCGAAAGCACGAATTTTTTAATGGGGAATTACATTATGTACAAAATCGTACTTTCCGCCATTAGGATAATATATAAAATTCGAACATGATTTTCAGTCTCACTATTTCTCTCAACCTGAAAGTATGTGTGTGTGTGTGTGTGTGTGTGTGTGTGTGTGTGGTGATAATGCCGAATTAAATTAGCCACGGTGTAACAACACGGCGTATGACCAAATGACCATGTTGGTTCCTTCCGTTTGATTCTTGTTTATTGATGTATGATATTGTTTATCAGCATTTTAATTATAATTAATACAACATCACATCATTATGTGTTTCACTGAGTCATAAAATGAGATGGATATTAACGATAAATGACAAAACAATTACAGTATTTTTACTTTATTATGATATATTTTATTTATTTACATTCTTGACATTCACATTCATATTTTAAAGGTGCTTAATTTTCTATATTTTCTTTTACTCATTTTATTTATTCATTCTAAAATTAGTGATGTTACATTATTCACGTTGTCTCTTTACGTGCCAACATTTTCTTATCACAATTACTTAATACTGACAACATACTTTAATAAAATGCGTTGAACACTTCATCTGACAAAAACAACAACAGATAAAGGCTCATTGCTGTGATTACATAAATCAATGCTAATTCAAGTATAGATGGTATCCTCAAGTTTTATCCATACATTTCAATATACTGACGAAGACGGAATTCACGTCAGCCAAACCGTTTTTCTGTAATATATCCGTCACACTTCCGACTACAACTCGCTATTACCAGTGGAAGCTGCACCGAGACACCTTTAGTAAATAAATAGACAAATAAATAAACAGCCTGGAAACTGTTTACATATTACTTGATAATGAAATAGTGCGTGTGTACAAAATGTGAGTAAGCGTGTGCTTTACGTGTTTGCTGTAAACCATATAGCGATTTAAAAGATACCAAAACAGTTTAATAATATATAAGCGCAGAAACGCTCTCATAGCACTAGTACGTGAAACTTGCACATTTATCTTTATCACTTAGCCTTACTGTCTTTTCCTATGTTCCTATTCTTTTTCTCATTTTCTTTATTCACTCTAAAAATAGTTCTGTTACATAATTTACCTGTCCTCGGTTTCTTATAAGAATTATTTAGCACCGTTTCCATTCTTTCATTAAAATCCTGGACACATCATCTGAAAGAAACAATAGAAAATAAAAATAAAAAATATATATAAAAGAAGTAATATTTCAGAATCTATTTCCTTGCCATTCACATTCCACGATAAGTATAAAAAGACCAGGACTTCTCTCACTTTAGATTACATTTGAAGATTCTGACTCCAATTCAGCTCTTGAATCATTGCTATAGCAGCCTTGGCTGTCTAGAATGGATTCAGAATTACCTCAATTGTTCATCAAAGGTCGACAAGATATTCTGTTTTAAACACACACACAGTCACACACGGACACACACAAACACACACCGACGTACACACACACAAACATATGTAAAGGAACCAAGTCGATACAATAAGCCTTGTGTGTGTAATTTTCTACAAATGGCTATGTTTGTGTGTGCACAAGTGATACATTCGCGTTGTCCGTTCTTAACTAGTTCACGTAACAAGTTACTTTATATGTCACTTCTGATATTAAAAATTAAAATAATATTGCTGTAATTATTTCCGATAGACTGCCTTTAAGGCTGATTGCTGGGATTAAATAAATAAATACTAATTATGTATAGATGGTATCCTTAAGTTTTATCCATACCTTTGAATATACTGACGAAGGCTTCTACTTTATACATCGGTTGTAACGGTAAATCATATGAACAATGTGCACGGCATTCACG
This sequence comes from Chrysomallon squamiferum, assembly GCA_012295275.1. Taxonomy (NCBI): domain Eukaryota; kingdom Metazoa; phylum Mollusca; class Gastropoda; order Neomphalida; family Peltospiridae; genus Chrysomallon; species Chrysomallon squamiferum. The sequence goes on from CM022671.1 coordinate 26,874,241, forward strand.
TCAGCCAAACCGTTATTATGCAAACATATCCGTCACACTTCCGACTACAACACGCTATTATCAGTGGCAGTTGCAGCGCGACACCTTTAGTAAATAAATAAATAAATAAATAAATAAACGGCCTGGAAACTGTTTACATATTACTTGATAATGAAATAGTGCGTGTATACAAAATGTGTGTAAGCGTGTGCTTTACGTGTTTGCTGTAAACCATATAGCGATTTAAAAGATACCAAAATAGTTTAATATATAAGCGCAGAAACGCTCTCATAGTACTAGTACGTGAAACTTGCACATTTATCTTTGTCACTGAGCCTCACTGTCTTTCCCTTCAATCTGTAAATAATTTTCTCTGTGTGTGCATACATAATAATGACGATTGAAATGAAAACAGAAATCCACGCCACCTTGCAACAACGTGGCGTCTGACGAAGATTTCCGATGTCCTTTGCTTCCGCTTTGTTCGGAAGCATATAAATATGACGTCAATCAATGCAATAACGTCACTCGCTGATCGCTAGGTAAGTGGAAGGTCGCGCATTTTGGAGAACTTGTAAAATAATTTTGAAATATGCTGCTGAAATCGGACATCGTCGGTGAGTACGTAAAATTTAATTCCACTTTTACTCATTTTTCAGGTCATTTGTCAATTTGGTATGAAGACTCAGCGACTGGGTATTCCGAAAACAAATCTGTGGTTCTTGATCGGAAATTAATATTCGAAATTGGCATTTATCAAACTGGGCATTTTTTTCACAATCCGATCTAGATTACTTTGGGGAACCGTCTAAATTAGCGTCCAATTCAATTAATTTTTTTTATCATTATTCTAACATTTCGGCTGACGCTTCTAAATTTAATACATTTTTAGATTTGAATAATTATTTATAATAGTGTACGACACAAAACACTTGTCTTTTATTAATGTAGAGTAGGAGTAGTTAAGAAATAGAAAGAAACACAAACACACACACACACACACACACACACACACACACACACACACACACACACACAGAAACAAACAAGAAGAAACAGAAACCAATAAGAAACAGAAGAAAGAAAAGAAGAAAGAAGAAAAAGAGGAACAAGAACAAGAAGAAAAGAAGAAAGAAGAAAAAGAGGAACAAGAACAAGAAGAAAAGAAGAAAGAAGAAAAAGAGGAAAAGAAGAAAGAAGAAAAACAAGAGAACAAGAACAAGAAGGAAGAGAAGAACAGCAGCCAAGGAAAAAGAAAACAAACACAACAATCTCTCCACCTATCTCTCTTTTCTCCCCTCCCTCTTCTCTCTCTCTCTCTCACACAAATCCTGTAAACATTATTTGAATTAAACATATTTTTAAAATCATCCTGTCTTCGTTTTTTGGCTCAGTAGATAATTGTTTTTGTTTTTACCACTAACTCTACTAACACTTTTGTAAACTTTAAATACGATGAAATGAAATAAAAATGCTTTTTAGAACCATTTTGTTGTTTGTTTTTACTATTTTCTGTAAATAATTTTTGTATTATTAAATGAAATAAAATGATTTGTAAAGTTAATGTGTTTGTTTTTACTATTTTCTGTAAACAATTAATTATTAAACGAAATAAAGCGGTTTTAAAAATGATTGTGTTTGTTTTTACTATTTTCTGTAAACAAATAACCATTAAATGAAATAAATATGATTTTTTTTAGAGCATTGTGTTTGTTGTTTCTTTTTAATATTTTCTGTAAACAATCATTAAATGAAATAAAAACGATTTTAAAAATACTTTTTGTTTGTTTTTACTATTTTCTGTAACAAAATAATTGAAATAAAATGATTTTAAAACGACACCGTGTTTGTTTTCTTTAAGAATAATGATATTTTTTACTAACAATACTAACATTAGAAGTAGTTTAGGTAGTAGGTTCTTATTATAATTTTTGATCTGCGTTATGTGTCGTATGCTATTGAAAGAAAATCAAAATCCTTATTAATTATTCCTCACCATTCTAAATTATTATTATTATTATTATTATTAAAAGTGCTTTTTATTATTTAAATAAACTGTACCTTAAATGCAGCGACAGTGAGTCACCTGGTGAGTGATGACACCCCCACCTCAGAGTGGCTAATACGGGGTTGCTCGTACTTGAAAAAATGAGCTATCCTGGGGGACTGTTCACCTTAGGTACAGAACACAAAATATCGGTGTTAAATTTCATTTCAAAATATCTAAAGTATGTTTAAAAATATGATAACCTAACTATAAACAAATAAATTCTGTGTGTTTATTGATGGATCATATTCTTTCTCAGCATTTTAATTATAATTAATACAACATCACCTCATTATGTGTTTCACTGATTCATAAAACCATATGAATAATAACGATAAATGACCAAACAACTAAATTGTCTGGATATTTTGCTAATTTTTATTTTTGTTTTATTTTTAATTTGAAAAAACAACAAAAAAATGTATTTGTCTTCTTGACATTTCCATTTACTCTCAGTATTTTTGTTTTTTCTACTGTGTGACATTTTCAAATTTTATGGTTTTCACATTCTTTTTCTCATTTTCTTTATTCACTCTAAAAATAGTTCTGTCACATAATTTACCTGTCCTCGGTTTCTTATAAGAATTATTTAGCACCGTTTCCATTCTTTCATTAATATGCTGGACACATCATCTGAAAGAAACAATAGAAAAAAAAAAATATATATATATATAAAAGAAGTAATATTTCAGAATCTATTTACTTGCCATTCAGATTCCACGATAAGTATAAAATGACTATGAGATCTCTCACTTTAGATTACATTTGAAGATTCTGACTCCAATTCAGCTCTTGAATCATTGCTATAGCAGCCTTGGCTGTCTAGAATGGATTCAGAATTACCTCAATTGTTCATCAAAGGTCGACAAGATATTCTGTTTTAAACACACACACAGTCACAGACGGACACACACACAAACACACACCGACGTACACACACACAAACATATGTAAAGGAAGCAAGTCGATACAATAAGCCTTGTGTGTGTAATTTTCCGCAAATGGCTATGTTTGTGTGTGCACAAGTGATATATTCACGTTGTACGTTCTTAACTAGTTCAAGTAACAAGTTACTTTATATGTCACTTCTGATATTAAACATTAAAATAATATTGCTGTAATTATTTCCGATAGACTGCCTTTAAGGCTGGTTGCTGGGATTAAATAAATAAATGCTAATTATGTATAGATGGTATCCTTAACTTTTATCCATACCTTTGAATATACTGACGAAGGCTTCTACTTTATACATCGGTTGTAACCGTAAATCATATGAACAATGTGCACGGCATTCACGTCAGCCAAACCGTTATTATGCAAACATATCCGTCACACTTCCGACTACAACTCGCTATTATCAGTGGCAGTTGCAGCGCGACACCTTTAGTAAATAAATAAAAAAATAAAAAAATAAATAAACAGCCTGGAAACTGTTTACATATTACTTGATAATGAAATAGTGCGTGTATAGAAAATGTGTGTAAGCGTGTGCTTTACGTGTTTGCTGTAAACCATATAGCGATTTAAAAGATACCAAAATAGATTAATATATAAGCGCAGAAACGCTCTCATAGTACTAGTACGTGAAACTTGCACATTTATCTTTGTCACTGAGCCTCACTGTCTTTCCCTTCAATCTGTAAATAATTTTTTCTGTGTGTGCATACATAATAATGACGATTGAAATGAAAACAGAAATCCACGCCACCTTGCAACAACGTGGCGTCTGACGAAGATTTCCGATGTCGTTTGCTTCCGCTTTGTTCGGAAGTATATAAATATGACGTCGATCAATGCAACAACGTCACTCGCTGATCGCTAGGTAAGTGGAAGGTCGCGCATTTTGGAGAACTTGTAAAATAATTTTGAAATATGCTGCTGAAATCGGACATCGTCGGTGAGTACGTAAAATTAAATTCCACTTTTACTCATTTTTCAGGTCATTTGTCAATTTGGTATGAAGTCTCAGCGACTGGGTATTCCGAAAACAAATCTGTGGTTCTTGATCGGAAATTAATATTCGAAATTGGCATTTATCAAACTGGGCATTAAGGGTTTTTTTCACAATCCGATCTAGATTACTTTGGGGAACCGTCTAAATTAGCGTCCAATTCAATTAATTTTTATCATTATTCTAACATTTCGGCTGACGCTTCTAAATTTAATACATTTTTAGATTTGAATAATTATTTATAATAGTGTACGACACAAAACACTTGTCTTTTATGTAATTAGTAGAGTAGGAGTAGTTAAGAAATAGAAAAGAAAAACACACACACACACACACACACACACACACACACACACACACACACACAGAAACAAACAAGAAGAAACAGCAAGACCAGACGAAAGAAGAAAGAAAAGAAGAAAGAAGAAAAAGAGGAACAAGAACAAGAAGAAAAGAAGAAAGAAGAAAAAGAGGAACAAGAACAAGAAGAAAAGAAGAAAGAAGAAAAAGAGGAAAAGAAGAAAGAAGAAAAACAAGAGAACAAGAACAAGAAGGAAGAGAAGAACAGCAGCCAAGGAAAAAGAAAACAAACACAACAATCTCTCCACCTGTCTCTCTTTCTCTCCCTCTTTCTCTCTCTCTCTCTCACACAAATTCTGTAAACATTATTTGAATTAAACATATTTTTAAAATCATCCTGTCTTCGTTTTTTGGCTCAGTAGATAATTGTTTTTGTTTTTACCACTAACTCTACTAACACTTTTGTAAACTTTAAATACGATGAAATGAAATAAAAATGCTTTTTAGAACCATTTTGTTGTTTGTTTTTACTATTTTCTGTAAATAATTTTTGTATTATTAAATGAAATAAAATGATTTGTAAAGTTAATGTGTTTGTTTTTACTATTTTCTGTAAACAATTAATTATTAAACGAAATAAAGCGGTTTTAAAAATGATTGTGTTTGTTTTTACTATTTTCTGTAAACAAATAACCATTAAATGAAATAAATATGATTTTTTTTAGAGCATTGTGTTTGTTGTTTCTTTTTAATATTTTCTGTAAACAATCATTAAATGAAATAAAAACGATTTTAAAAATACTTTTTGTTTGTTTTTACTATTTTCTGTAACAAAATAATTGAAATAAAAATGATTTTAAAACGACACCGTGTTTGTTTTCTTTAAGAATAATGATATTTTTTACTAACAATACTAACATTAGAAGTAGTTTAGGTAGTAGGTTCTTATTATAATTTTTGATCTGCGTTATGTGTCGTATGCTATTGAAAGAAAATCAAAATCCTTATTAATTATTCCTCACCATTCTAAATTATTATTATTATTATTATTATTATTATTAAAAGTGCTTTTTATTATTTAAATAAACTGTACCTTAAATGCAGCGACAGTGAGTCACCTGGTGAGTGATGACACCCCCACCTCAGAGTGGCTAATACGGGGTTGCTCGTACTTGAAAATGAGCTATCCTGGGGGACTGTTCACCTTAGGTACAGAACACAAAATATCGGTGTTAAATTTCATTTCAAAATATCTAAAGTATGTTTAAAAATATGATAACCTAACTATAAACAAATAAATTCTGTGTGTTTATTGATGGATCATATTCTTTCTCAGCATTTTAATTATAATTAATACAACATCACCTCATTATGTGTTTCACTGATTCATAAAACCATATGAATAATAACGATAAATGACCAAACAACTAAATTGTCTGGATATTTTGCTAATTTTTATTTTTGTTTAATTTTTAATTTTAAAAAAACAACAAAAAAATGTATGTGTCTTCTTGACATTTCCATTTACTCTCAGTATTTTTGTTTCTTCTACTGTGTGACATTTTCAAATTTTACGGTTTTCACATTCTTTTTCTCATTTTCTTTATTCACTCTAAAAATAGTTCTGTCACATAATTTACCTGTCCTCGGTTTCTTATAAGAATTATTTAGCACCGTTTCCATTCTTTCATTAATATGCTGGACACATCATCTGAAAGAAACAATAGAAAATAAAAATAATATATATATATATAAAAGAAGTAATATTTCAGAATCTATTTACTTGCCATTCAGATTCCACGATAAGTATAAAATGACTATGAGATCTCTCACTTTAGATTACATTTGAAGATTCTGACTCCAATTCAGCTCTTGAATCATTGCTATAGCAGCCTTGGCTGTCTAGAATGGATTCAGAATTACCTCAATTGTTCATCAAAGGTCGACAAGATATTCTGTTTTAAACACACACACAGTCACACACGGACACACACACAAACACACACCGACGTACACACACACAAACATATGTAAAGGAAGCAAGTCGATACAATAAGCCTTGTGTGTGTAATTTTCTGCAAATGGCTATGTTTGTGTGTGCACAAGTGATACATTCACGTTGTACGTTCTTAACTAGTTCAAGTAACAAGTTACTTTATATGTCACTTCTGATATTAAACATTAAAATAATATTGCTGTAATTATTTCCGATAGACTGCCTTTAAGGCTGGTTGCTGGGATTAAATAAATAAATGCTAATTATGTATAGATGGTATCCTTAACTTTTATCCATACCTTTGAATATACTGACGAAGGCTTCTACTTTATACATCGGTTGTAACCGTAAATCATATGAACAATGTGCACGGCATTCACGTCAGCCAAACCGTTATTATGCAAACATATCCGTCACACTTCCGACTACAACTCGCTATTATCAGTGGCAGTTGCAGCGCGACACCTTTTAAATAAATAAATAAATAAATAAATAAATAAACAGCCTGGAAACTGTTTACATATTACTTGATAATGAAATAGTGCGTGTATACAAAGTGTGTGTAAGCGTGTGCTTTACGTGTTTGCTGTAAACCATATAGCGATTTAAAAGATACCCAAATAGATTAATATATAAGCGCAGAAACGCTCTCATAGTACTAGTACGTGAAACTTGCACATTTATCTTTGTCACTGAGCCTCACTGTCTTTCCCTTCAATCTGTAAATAATTTTCTCTGTGTGTGCATACATAATAATGACGATTGAAATGAAAACAGAAATCCACGCCACCTTGCAACAACATGGCGTCTGACGAAGATTTCCGATGTCGTTTGCTTCCGCTTTGTTCGGAAGTATATAAATATGACGTCGATCAATGCAACAACGTCACTCGCTGATCGCTAGGTAAGTGGAAGGTCGCGCATTTTGGAGAACTTGTAAAATAATTTTGAAATATGCTGCTGAAATCGGACATCGTCGGTGAGTACGTAAAATTTAATTCCACTTTTACTCATTTTTCAGGTCATTTGTCAATTTGGTATGAAGACTCAGCGACTGGGTATTCCGAAAACAAATCTGTGGTTCTTGATCGGAAATTAATATTCGAAATTGGCATTCATCAAACTGGGCATTAAGGGTTTTTTCACAATCCGATCTAGATTACTTTGGGGAACCGTCTAAATTAGCGTCCAATTCAATTAATTTTTATCATTATTCTAACATTTCGGCTGACGCTTCTAAATTTAATACATTTTAGATTTGAATAATTATTTATAATAGTGTACGACACAAAACACTTGTCTTTTATGTAATTAGTAGAGTAGGAGTAGTTAAGAAATAGAAAGAAAAACACACACACACACACACACACACACACACACACACACACACACAGAAACAAACAAGAAGAAACAGCAAGACCAGACGAAAGAAGAAAGAAAAGAAGAAAGAAGAAAAAGAGGAACAAGAACAAGAAGAAAAGAAGAAAGAAGAAAAAGAGGAACAAGAACAAGAAGAAAAGAAGAAAGAAGAAAAAGAGGAAAAGAAGAAAGAAGAAAAACAAGAGAACAAGAACAAGAAGGAAGAGAAGAACAGCAGCCAAGGAAAAAGAAAACAAACACAACAATCTCTCCACCTGTCTCTCTTTCTCTCCCTCTTTCTCTCTCTCTCTCTCTCACACAAATTCTGTAAACATTATTTGAATTAAACATATTTTTAAAATCATCCTGTCTTCGTTTTTGGCTCAGTAGATAATTGTTTTTTTGTTTTTACCACTAACTCTACTAACACTTTTGTAAACTTTAAATACGATGAAATGAAATAAAAATGCTTTTTAGAACCATTTTGTTGTTTGTTTTTACTATTTTCTGTAAATAATTTTTGTATTATTAAATGAAATAAAATGATTTGTAAAGTTAATGTGTTTGTTTTTACTATTTTCTGTAAACAATTAATTATTAAACGAAATAAAGCGGTTTTAAAATGATTGTGTTTGTTTTTTACTATTTTCTGTAAACAAATAACCATTAAATGAAATAAATATGATTTTTTTTAGAGCATTGTGTTTGTTGTTTCTTTTTAATATTTTCTGTAAACAATCATTAAATGAAATAAAAACGATTTTAAAAATACTTTTTGTTTGTTTTTACTATTTTCTGTAACAAAATAATTGAAATAAAATGATTTTAAAACGACACCGTGTTTGTTTTCTTTAAGAATAATGATATTTTTTACTAACAGTACTAACATTAGAAGTAGTTTAGGTAGTAGGTTCTTATTATAATTTTTGATCTGCGTTATGTGTCGTATGCTATTGAAAGAAAATCAAAATCCTTATTAATTATTCCTCACCATTCTAAATTATTATTATTATTATTATTATTATTATTATTAAAAGTGCTTTTTATTATTTAAATAAACTGTACCTTAAATGCAGCGACAGTGAGTCACCTGGTGAGTGATGACACCCCCACCTCAGAGTGGCTAATACGGGGTTGCTCGTACTTGAAAATGAGCTATCCTGGGGGACTGTTCACCTTAGGTACAGAACACAAAATATCGGTGTTAAATTTCATTTCAAAATATCTAAAGTATGTTTAAAAATATGATAACCTAACTATAAACAAATAAATTCTGTGTGTTTATTGATGGATCATATTCTTTCTCAGCATTTTAATTATAATTAATACAACATCACCTCATTATGTGTTTCACTGATTCATAAAACCATATGAATAATAACGATAAATGACCAAACAACTAAATTGTCTGGATATTTTGCTAATTTTTATTTTTGTTTAATTTTTAATTTTAAAAAACAACAAAAAATGTATGTGTCTTCTTGACATTTCCATTTACTCTCAGTATTTTTGTTTCTTCTACTGTGTGACATTTTCAAATTTTACGGTTTTCACATTCTTTTTCTCATTTTCTTTATTCACTCTAAAAAATAGTTCTGTCACATAATTTACCTGTCCTCGGTTTCTTATAAGAATTATTTAGCACCGTTTCCATTCTTTCATTAATATGCTGGACACATCATCTGAAAGAAACAATAGAAAAAAAAAAAAATATATATATATAAAAGAAGTAATATTTCAGAATCTATTTACTTGCCATTCAGATTCCACGATAAGTATAAAATGACTATGAGATCTCTCACTTTAGATTACATTTGAAGATTCTGACTCCAATTCAGCTCTTGAATCATTGCTATAGCAGCCTTGGCTGTCTAGAATGGATTCAGAATTACCTCAATTGTTCATCAAAGGTCGACAAGATATTCTGTTTTAAACACACACACGGACACACACACAAACACACACCGACGTACACACACACAAACATATGTAAAGGAAGCAAGTCGATACAATAAGCCTTGTGTGTGTAATTTTCTGCAAATGGCTATGTTTGTGTGTGCACAAGTGATACATTCACGTTGTACGTTCTTAACTAGTTCAAGTAACAAGTTACTTTATATGTCACTTCTGATATTAAACATTAAAATAATATTGCTGTAATTATTTCCGATAGACTGCCTTTAAGGCTGGTTGCTGGGATTAAATAAATAAATGCTAATTATGTATAGATGGTATCCTTAACTTTTATCCATACCTTTGAATATACTGACGAAGGCTTCTACTTTATACATCGGTTGTAACCGTAAATCATATGAACAATGTGCACGGCATTCACGTCAGCCAAACCGTTATTATGCAAACATATCCGTCACACTTCCGACTACAACTCGCTATTATCAGTGGCAGTTGCAGCGCGACACCTTTAGTAAATAAATAAATAAATAAATAAATAAACAGCCTGGAAACTGTTTACATATTACTTGATAATGAAATAGTGCGTGTATACAAAGTGTGTGTAAGCGTGTGCTTTACGTGTTTGCTGTAAACCATATAGCGATTTAAAAGATACCCAAATAGATTAATATATAAGCGCAGAAACGCTCTCATAGTACTAGTACGTGAAACTTGCACATTTATCTTTGTCACTGAGCCTCACTGTCTTTCCCTTCAATCTGTAAATAATTTTCTCTGTGTGTGCATACATAATAATGACGATTGAAATGAAAACAGAAATCCACGCCACCTTGCAACAACATGGCGTCTGACGAAGATTTCCGATGTCGTTTGCTTCCGCTTTGTTCGGAAGTATATAAATATGACGTCGATCAATGCAACAACGTCACTCGCTGATCGCTAGGTAAGTGGAAGGTCGCGCATTTTGGAGAACTTGTAAAATAATTTTGAAATATGCTGCTGAAATCGGACATCGTCGGTGAGTACGTAAAATTTAATTCCACTTTTACTCATTTTTCAGGTCATTTGTCAATTTGGTATGAAGACTCAGCGACTGGGTATTCCGAAAACAAATCTGTGGTTCTTGATCGGAAATTAATATTCGAAATTGGCATTCATCAAACTGGGCATTAAGGGTTTTTTTCACAATCCGATCTAGATTACTTTGGGGAACCGTCTAAATTAGCGTCCAATTCAATTAATTTTTATCATTATTCTAACATTTCGGCTGACGCTTCTAAATTTAATACATTTTTAGATTTGAATAATTATTTATAATAGTGTACGACACAAAACACTTGTCTTTTATGTAATTAGTAGAGTAGGAGTAGTTAAGAAATAGAAAGAAACACAAACACACACACACACACACACACACACACACACACACACACACACACAGAAACAAACAAGAAGAAACAGCAAGACCAGACGAAAGAAGAAAGAAAAGAAGAAAGAAGAAAAAGAGGAACAAGAACAAGAAGAAAAGAAGAAAGAAGAAAAAGAGGAACAAGAACAAGAAGAAAAGAAGAAAGAAGAAAAAGAGGAAAAGAAGAAAGAAGAAAAACAAGAGAACAAGAACAAGAAGGAAGAGAAGAACAGCAGCCAAGGAAAAAGAAAACAAACACAACAATCTCTCCACCTGTCTCTCTTTCTCTCCCTCTTTCTCTCTCTCTCTCTCTCACACAAATTCTGTAAACATTATTTGAATTAAACATATTTTTAAAATCATCCTGTCTTCGTTTTTTGGCTCAGTAGATAATTGTTTTTGTTTTTACCACTAACTCTACTAACACTTTTGTAAACTTTAAATACGATGAAATGAAATAAAAATGCTTTTTAGAACCATTTTGTTGTTTGTTTTTACTATTTTCTGTAAATAATTTTTGTATTATTAAATGAAATAAAATGATTTGTAAAGTTAATGTGTTTGTTTTTACTATTTTCTGTAAACAATTAATTATTAAACGAAATAAAGCGGTTTTAAAAATGATTGTGTTTGTTTTTACTATTTTCTGTAAACAAATAACCATTAAATGAAATAAATATGATTTTTTTTAGAGCATTGTGTTTGTTGTTTCTTTTTAATATTTTCTGTAAACAATCATTAAATGAAATAAAAACGATTTTAAAAATACTTTTTGTTTGTTTTTACTATTTTCTGTAACAAAATAATTGAAATAAAATGATTTTAAAACGACACCGTGTTTGTTTTCTTTAAGAATAATGATATTTTTTACTAACAGTACTAACATTAGAAGTAGTTTAGGTAGTAGGTTCTTATTATAATTTTTGATCTGCGTTATGTGTCGTATGCTATTGAAAGAAAATCAAAATCCTTATTAATTATTCCTCACCATTCTAAATTATTATTATTATTATTATTATTATTATTATTAAAAGTGCTTTTTATTATTTAAATAAACTGTACCTTAAATGCAGCGACAGTGAGTCACCTGGTGAGTGATGACACCCCCACCTCAGAGTGGCTAATACGGGGTTGCTCGTACTTGAAAATGAGCTATCCTGGGGGACTGTTCACCTTAGGTACAGAACACAAAATATCGGTGTTAAATTTCATTTCAAAATATCTAAAGTATGTTTAAAAATATGATAACCTAACTATAAACAAATAAATTCTGTGTGTTTATTGATGGATCATATTCTTTCTCAGCATTTTAATTATAATTAATACAACATCACCTCATTATGTGTTTCACTGATTCATAAAACCATATGAATAATAACGATAAATGACCAAACAACTAAATTGTCTGGATATTTTGCTAATTTTTATTTTTGTTTAATTTTTAATTTTAAAAAAACAACAAAAAAATGTATGTGTCTTCTTGACATTTCCATTTACTCTCAGTATTTTTGTTTCTTCTACTGTGTGACATTTTCAAATTTTACGGTTTTCACATTCTTTTTCTCATTTTCTTTATTCACTCTAAAAATAGTTCTGTCACATAATTTACCTGTCCTCGGTTTCTTATAAGAATTATTTAGCACCGTTTCCATTCTTTCATTAATATGCTGGACACATCATCTGAAAGAAACAATAGAAAATAAAAATAATATATATATATATAAAAGAAGTAATATTTCAGAATCTATTTACTTGCCATTCAGATTCCACGATAAGTATAAAATGACTATGAGATCTCTCACTTTAGATTACATTTGAAGATTCTGACTCCAATTCAGCTCTTGAATCATTGCTATAGCAGCCTTGGCTGTCTAGAATGGATTCAGAATTACCTCAATTGTTCATCAAAGGTCGACAAGATATTCTGTTTTAAACACACACACAGTCACACACGGACACACACACAAACACACACCGACGTACACACACACAAACATATGTAAAGGAAGCAAGTCGATACAATAAGCCTTGTGTGTGTAATTTTCTGCAAATGGCTATGTTTTGTGTGTGCACAAGTGATACATTCACGTTGTACGTTCTTAACTAGTTCAAGTAACAAGTTACTTTATATGTCACTTCTGATATTAAACATTAAAATAATATTGCTGTAATTATTTCCGATAGACTGCCTTTAAGGCTGGTTGCTGGGATTAAATAAATAAATGCTAATTATGTATAGATGGTATCCTTAACTTTTATCCATACCTTTGAATATACTGACGAAGGCTTCTACTTTATACATCGGTTGTAACCGTAAATCATATGAACAATGTGCACGGCATTCACGTCAGCCAAACCGTTATTATGCAAACATATCCGTCACACTTCCGACTACAACTCGCTATTATCAGTGGCAGTTGCAGCGCGACACCTTTAGTAAATAAATAAATAAATAAATAAATAAACAGCCTGGAAACTGTTTACATATTACTTGATAATGAAATAGTGCGTGTATACAAAGTGTGTGTAAGCGTGTGCTTTACGTGTTTGCTGTAAAACCATATAGCGATTTAAAAGATACCCAAATAGATTAATATATAAGCGCAGAAACGCTCTCATAGTACTAGTACGTGAAACTTGCACATTTATCTTTGTCACTGAGCCTCACTGTCTTTCCCTTCAATCTGTAAAAATAATTTTTCTGTGTGTGCATACATAATAATGACGATTGAAATGAAAACAGAAATCCACGCCACCTTGCAACAACATGGCGTCTGACGAAGATTTCCGATGTCGTTTGCTTCCGCTTTGTTCGGAAGTATATAAATATGACGTCGATCAATGCAACAACGTCACTCGCTGATCGCTAGGTAAGTGGAAGGTCGCGCATTTTGGAGAACTTGTAAAATAATTTTGAAATATGCTGCTGAAATCGGACATCGTCGGTGAGTACGTAAAATTTAATTCCACTTTTACTCATTTTTCAGGTCATTTGTCAATTTGGTATGAAGACTCAGCGACTGGGTATTCCGAAAACAAATCTGTGGTTCTTGATCGGAAATTAATATTCGAAATTGGCATTCATCAAACTGGGCATTAAGGGTTTTTTCACAATCCGATCTAGATTACTTTGGGGAACCGTCTAAATTAGCGTCCAATTCAATTAATTTTTATCATTATTCTAACATTTCGGCTGACGCTTCTAAATTTAATACATTTTTAGATTTGAATAATTATTTATAATAGTGTACGACACAAAACACTTGTCTTTTATGTAATTAGTAGAGTAGGAGTAGTTAAGAAATAGAAAGAAACACAAACACACACACACACACACACACACACACACACACACACACACACACACACACACACAGAAACAAACAAGAAGAAACAGCAAGACCAGACGAAAGAAGAAAGAAAAGAAGAAAGAAGAAAAAGAGGAACAAGAACAAGAAGAAAAGAAGAAAGAAGAAAAAGAGGAAAAGAACAAGAAGAAAAGAAGAAAAACAGGAAAAGAAGGAAAACAAGAGAACAAGAACAAGAAGGAAGAGAAGAACAGCAGCCAAGGAAAAAGAAAACAAACACAACAATCTCTCCACCTATCTCTCTTTCTCTCCCTCTTTCTCTCTCTCTCTCTCACAAAAATCCTGTAAACATTATTTGAATTAAACACATTTTTAAAATCATCCTGTCTTCGTTTTTTGGCTCAGTAGATAATTGTTTTTGTTTTTACCACTAACTCTACTAACACTTTTGTAAACTTTAAATACGATGAAATGAAATAAAAATGCTTTTTAAAACCATCATGTTGTTTGTTTTACTATTTTCTGTAAATAATTTTGTATTATTAAATGAAATAAAATGATTTGTAAAGTTAATGTGTTTGTTTTTACTATTTTCTGTAAACAATTAATTATTAAACGAAATAAAGCGGTTTTAAAAATGATTGTGTTTGTTTTTACTATTTTCTGTAAACAAATAACCATTAAATGAAATAAATATGATTTTTAGAGCATTGTGTTTGTTGTTTCTTTTCAATATTTTCTGTAAACAATCATTAAATGAAATAAAAACGATTTTAAAAATACTTTTTGTTTGTTTTTACTATTTTCTGTAACAAAATAATTGAAATAAAAATGATTTTAAAACGACACCGTGTTTGTTTTCTTTAAGAATAATGATATTTTTACTAACAATACTAACATTAGAAGTAGTTTAGATAGTAGGTTCTTATTATAATTTTTAATCTGCGTTATGTGCCGTATGCTATTGAAAGAAAATCAAAATCCTTATTAATTATTCCTCACCATTCTAAATTATTATTATTTATATTATTATTATTATTATTATTAAAAGTGCTTTTTATTATTTAAATAAACTGTACCTTAAATGCAGCGACAGTGAGTCACCTGGTGAGTGATGACACCCCCACCTCAGAGTGGCTAATACGGGGTTGCTCGTACTTGAAAATGAGCTATCCTGGGGGACTGTTCACCTTAGGTACAGAACACAAAATATCGGTGTTAAATTTCATTTCAAAATATCTAAAGTATGTTTAAAAATATGATAACCTAACTATAAACAAATACATTCTGTGTGTTTATTGATGGATCATATTCTTTCTCAGGATTTTAATTATAATTAATACAACATCACCTCATTATGTGTTTCACTGATTCATAAAACCATATGAATAATAACGATAAATGACCAAACAACTAAATTGTCTGGATATTTTGCTAATTTTTATTTTTTTTAATTTTTAATTTAAAAAACACAACAACAAAAAAATTTATTTGTCTTCTTGACATTTCCATTTACTCTCAGTATTTTTGTTTCTTCTACTGTGTCACATTTTCAAATTATACGGTTTTCATATTCTTTTTCTCATTTTCTTTATTCACTCTAAAAATAGTTCTCTTACATAATTTACCTGTCCTCGGTTTCTTATAAGAATTATTTAGCACCGTTTCCATTCTTTCATTAATATGCTGGACACATCATCTGAAAGAAACAATAGAAAGTAAAAATTATATATGTATATATTTATATATGAAAGAAGTAATATTTCAGAATCTATTTCCTTGCCATTCAGATTCCACGATAAGTATAAAATGACTATGAGTTCTCTCACTTTAGATTACATTTGAAGATTCTGACTCCAATTCAGCTCTTGAATCATTGCTATAGCAGCCTTGGCTGTCTAGAATGGATTCAGAATTACCTCAATTGTTCATCAAAGGTCGACAAGATATTCTGTTTTAAACACACACACAGTCACACACGGACACACACAAACACACACCGACGTAGACACACAGAAAACATATGTAAAGGAACCAAGTCGATACAATAAGCCTTGTGTGTGTAATTTTCTGCAAATGGCTATGTTTGTGTGTGCACAAGTGATACATTCACGTTGTACCTTCTTAACTAGTTCACGTAACAAGTTACTTTATATGTCACTTCTGATATTAAAAATTAAAGTAATATTGCTGTAATTATTTCCGATAGACTGCCTTTAAGGCTGATTGCTGGGATTAAATAAATAAATGCTAATTATGTATAGATGGTATCCTTAAGTTTTATCCATACCTTTGAATATACTGACGAAGGCTTCTACTTTATACATCGGTTGTAACCGTAAATCATATGAACAACGTGCACGGCATTCACGTCAGCCAAACTGTTATTATGCAAACATATCCGTCACACTTCCGACTACAACTCGCTATTATCAGTGGCAGTTGCAGCGCGACACCTTTAGTAAATAAATAAATAAATAAATAAATAAATAAACAGCCTGGAAACTGTTTACATATTACTTGATAATGAAATAGTGCGTGTATACAAAATGTGTGTAAGCGTGTGCTTTACGTGTTTGCTGTAAACCATATAGCGATTTAAAAGATACCAAAATAGTTTAATATATAAGCGCAGAAACGCTCTCATAGTACTAGGACGTGAAACTTGCACATTTATCTTTGTCACTGAGCCTCACTGTCTTTCCCTTCAATCTGCAAATAATTTTCTCTGTGTGTGCATACATAATAATGACGATTGAAATGAAAACAGAAATCCACGCCACCTTGCAACAACGTGGCGTCTGACGAAGATTTCCGATGTCGTTTGCTTCCGCTTTGTTCGGAAGTATATAAATATGACGTCAATCAATGCAACAACGTCACTCGCTGATCGCTAGGTAAGTGGAAGGTCGCTCATTTTGGAGAACTTGTAAAATAATTTTGAAATATGCTGCTGAAATCGGACATCGTCGGTGAGTACGTAAAATTTAATTCCACTTTTACTCATTTTTCAGGTCATTTGTCAATTTGGTATGAAGACTCAGCGACTGGGTATTCCGAAAACAAATCTGTGGTTCTTGATCGGAAATTAATATTCGAAATTGGCATTTATCAAACTGGGCATTAAGGTTTTTTTTCACAATCCGATCTAGATTACTTTGGGGAACCGTCTAAATTAGCGTCCAATTCAATTAATTTTTATCATTATTCTAACATTTCGGCTGACGCTTCTAAATTTAATACATTTTTAGATTTCAATAATTATTTATAATAGTGTACGACACAAAACACTTGTCTTTCATGTAATTAGTAGAGTAGGAGTAGTTAAGAAATAGAAAGAAATACACACACAGTCACACACACACACACACACACACACACACACACACACACAGAAACAAATAAGAAGAAACAGCAAGACCAGAAGAAAGAAGAAAGAAGAAAAACAGGAACAAGAACAAGAAGAAAAGAAGAAAGAAGAAAAAGAGGAAAAGAAGAAAGAAGAAAAACAAGAGGACAAGAACAAGAAGGAAGAGAAGAACAGCAGCCAAGGAAAAAGAAAACAAACACAACAATCTCTCCACCTATCTCTCTTTCTCTCCCTCTTTCTTTCTCTCTCTCTCACACAAATTCTGTAAACATTATTTGAATTAAATATATTTTTAAAATCATCCTGTCTTCGTTTTTTGGCTCAGTAGATAATTGTTTTTGTTTTTACCACTAACTCTACTAACACTTTTGTAAACTTTAAATACGATGAAATGAAATAAAAATGCTTTTTAAAACCATCGTGTTGTTTGTTTTTACTATTTTCTGTAAATAATTTTTGTATTATTAAATGAAATAAAATGATTTGTAAAGTTAATGTGTTTGTTTTTACTATTTTCTGTAAACAATTAATTATTAAACGAAATAAAGCGGTTTTAAAAATGATTGTGTTTGTTTTTACTATTTTCTGTAAACAAATAACCATTAAATGAAATAAATATGATTTTTAGAGCATTGTGTTTGTTGTTTCTTTTCAATATTTTCTGTAAACAATCATTAAATGAAATAAAAACGATTTTAAAAATACTTTTTGTTTGTTTTTACTATTTTCTGTAACAAAATAATTGAAATAAAAATGATTTTAAAACGATACCGTGTTTGTTTTCTTTAAGAATAATGATATTTTTACTAACAATACTAACATTAGAAGTAGTTTAGATAGTAGGTTCTTATTATAATTTTTAATCTGCGTTATGTGTCGTATGCTATTGAAAGAAAATCAAAATCCTTATTAATTATTCCTCACCATTCTAAATTATTATTATTTATATTATTATTATTATTATTATTAAAAGTGCTTTTTATTATTTAAATAAACTGTACCTTAAATGCAGCGACAGTGAGTCACCTGGTGAGTGATGACACCCCCACCTCAGAGTGGCTAATACGGGATTGCTCGTACTTGAAAATGAGCTATCCTGGGGGACTGTTCACCTTAGGTACACAACACAAAATATCGGTGTTAAATTTCATTTCAAAATATCTAAAGTATGTTTAAAAATATGATAACCTAACAATAAACAAATACATTCTGTGTGTTTATTGATGGATCATATTCTTTCTCAGGATTTTAATTATAATTAATACAACATCACCTCATTATGTGTTTCACTGATTCATAAAACCATATGAATAATAACGATAAATGACCAAACAACTAAATTGTCTGGATATTTTGCTAATTTTTATTTTTGTTTTATTTTTAATTTGAAAAAAACAACAAAAAAATGTATTTGTCTTCTTGACATTTCCATTTACTCTCAGTATTTTTGTTTTTTCTACTGTGTCACATTTTCAAATTTTATGGTTTTCATATTCTTTTTCTCATTTTCTTTATTCACTCTAAAAATAGTTCTGTTACATAATTTACCTCGGTTTCTTATAAGAATTATTTAGCACCGTTTCCATTCTTTCATTAATATGCTGGACACATCATCTGAAAGAAACAATACAAAACAAAAATAATATATATATAAAAGAAGTAATATTTCAGAATCTATTTCCTTGCCATTCAGATTCCACGATAAGTATAAAATGACTATGAGTTCTCTCACTTTAGATTACATTTGAAGATTCTGACTCCAATTCAGCTCTCGAATCATTGCTATAGCAGCCTTGGCTGTCTAGAATGTATTCAGAATTACCTCAATTGTTCATCAAAGGTCGACAAGATATTCTGTTTTAAACACACACACAGTCACAGACGGACACACACAAACACACACCGACGTACACGCACACACAAACATATGTAAAGGAACCAAGTCGATACAATAAGCCTTGTGTGTGTAATTTTCTGCAAATGGCTGTGTTTGTGTGTGCACAAGTGAGACATTCACGTTGTACGTTCTTAACTAGTTCACGTAACAAGTTACTTTATATGTCACTTCTGATATTAAAAATTAAACTAATATTGCTGTAATTATTTCCGATAGACCGCCTTTAAGGCTGATTGCTGGGATTAAATAAATAAATGCTAATTATGTATAGATGGTATCCTTAAGTTTTATCCATACCTTTGAATATACTGACGAAGGCTTCTACTTTATACATCGGTTGTAACCGTAAATCATATGAACAATGTGCACGGCATTCACGTCAGCCAAATCGTTATTATGCAAACATATCCGTCACACTTCCGACTACAACTCGCTATTATCAGTGGCAGTTGCAGCGCGACACCTTTAGTAAATAAATAAAAAAATAAATAAACAGCCTGGAAACTGTTTACATATTACTTGATAATGAAATAGTGCGTGTATACAAAATGTGTGTAAGCGTGTGCTTTACCTGTTTGCTGTAAAGCATATAGCGATTTAAAAGATATCAAAATACTTTAATATATAAGCGCAGAAACGCTCTCATAGTACTAGTACGTGAAACTTGCACATTTATCTTTGTCACTGAGCCTCACTGTCTTTCCCTTCAATCTGTAAATAATTTTCTCTGTGTGTGCATAGGTAATAATGACGATTGAAATGAAAACAGAAATCCACGCCACCTTGCAACAACATGGCGTCTGACGAAGATTTCCGATGTCGTTTGCTTCCGCTTTGTTCGGAAGTATATAAATATGACGTCAAACAATGCAACAACGTCACTCGCTGATCGCTAGGTAAGTGGAAGGTCGCGCATTTTGGAGAACTTGTAAAATAATTTTGAAATATGCTGCTGAAATCGGACATCGTCGGTGAGTACGTAAAATTTAATTCCACTTTTACTCATTTTTCAGGTCATTTGTCAATTTGGTATGAAGACTCAGCGACTGGGTATTCCGAAAACAAATCTGTGGTTCTTGATCGGAAATTAATATTCGAAATTGGCATTTATCAAACTGGGCATTAAGGGTTTTTTTCACAATCCGATCTAGATTACTTTGGGGAACCGTCTAAATTAGCGTCCAATTCAATTAATTTTTATCATTATTCTAACATTTCGGCTGACGCTTCTAAATTTAATACATTTTTAGATTTGAATAATTATTTATAATAGTGTACGACACAAAACACTTGTCTTTTATGTAATTAGTAGAGTAGGAGTAGTTAAGAAATAGAAAGAAACACAAACACACACACACACACAAACAGAAACAAACAAGAAGAAACAGCAAGACCAGACGAAAGAAGAAAGAAAAGAAGAAAGAAGAAAAAGAGGAACAAGAACAAGAAGAAAAGAAGAAAGAAGAAAAAGAGGAACAAGAACAAGAAGAAAAGAAGAAAGAAGAAAAAGAAGAACAAGAACAAGAAGAAAAGAAGAAAGAAGAAAAAGAAGAAAAGAAGAAAGAAGAAAAACAAGAGAACAAGAACAAGAAGGAAGAGAAGAACAGCAGCCAAGGAAAAAGAAAACAAACACAACAATCTCTCCACCTATCTCTCTTTCTCTCCCTCTTTCTCTCTCTCTGTCTCACACAAATTCTGTAAACATTATTTGAATTAAACATATTTTTAAAATCATCCTGTCTTAGTTTTTTGGCTCAGTAGATAATTGTTTTTGTTTTTACCACTAACTCTACTAACACTTTTGTAAACTTTAAATACGATGAAATGAAATAAAAATGCTTTTTAGAACCATTTTGTTGTTTGTTTTTACTATTTTCTGTAAATAATTTTTGTATTATTAAATGAAATAAAATGATTTGTAAAGTTAATGTGTTTGTTTTTACTATTTTCTGTAAACAATTAATTATTAAACGAAATAAAGCGGTTTTAAAAATGATTGTGTTTGTTTTTACTATTTTCTGTAAACAAATAACCATTAAATGAAATAAATATGATTTTTTTTAGAGCATTGTGTTTGTTGTTTCTTTTTAATATTTTCTGTAAACAATCATTAAATGAAATAAAAACGATTTTAAAAATACTTTTGTTTGTTTTTACTATTTTCTGTAACAAAATAATTGAAATAAAAATGATTTTTAAACGACACCGTGTTTGTTTTCTTTAAGAATAATGATATTTTTACTAACAATACTAACATTAGAAGTAGTTTAGATAGTAGGTTCTTATTATAATTTTTAATCTGCGTTATGTGTCGTATGCTATTGAAAGAAAATCAAAATCCTTATTAATTATTCCTCACCATTCTAAATTATTATTATTATTATTATTAAAAGTGCTTTTTATTATTTAAATAAACTGTACCTTAAATGCAGCGACAGTGAGTCACCTGGTGAGTGATGACACCCCCACCTCAGAGTGGCTAATACGGGGTTGCTCGTACTTGAAAATGAGCTATCCTGGGGGACTGTTCACCTTAGGTACACAACACAAAATATCGGTGTTAAATTTCATTTCAAAATATCTAAAGTATGTTTAAAAATATGATAACCTAACTATAAACAAATAAATTCTGTGTGTTTATTGATGGATCATATTCTTTCTCAGCATTTTAATTATAATTAATACAACATCACCTCATTATGTGTTTCACTGATTCATAAAACCATATGAATAATAACGATAAATGACCAAACACCTAAATTGTCTGGATATTTTCCTAATTTTTATTTTTGTTTAATTTTTAATTTTAAAAAAAAAAACAAAAAAAATGTATTTGTCTTCTTGACATTTCCATTTACTCTCAGTATTTTTGTTTCTTCTACTGTGTCACATTTTCAAATTTTACGGTTTTCATATTCTTTTTCTCATTTTCTTTATTCACTGTAAAAATAGTTCTGTTACATAATTTACCTGTCCTCGGTTTCTTATAAGAATTATTTAGCACCGTTTCCATTCTTTCATTAATATGCTAGACACATCATCTGAAAGAAACAATAGAAAATAAAAATAATACATATATATATATATATATATATATATATATTTATATAGAAAAAAGAGGTAACATTTCAGAATCTATTTCCTTGCCATTCAGATTCCACGATAAGTATAAAATGACTATGAGTTCTACCACTTTAGATTACATTTGAAGATTCTGACTCCATTTCAGCTCTTGAATCATTGCTATAGCAGCCTTGGCTGTCTAGAATGGATTCAGAATTAGCTCAATTGTTCATCAAAGGTCGACAAGATATTCTGTTTTAAACACACACACAGTCACACCGGACACACACAAATACACACCGACGTACACACAAACACAGACCGATACACACAGGTAAAAACCGGTAGAGAAATGCACACTCGGAGTAAGGATGTCGTCGATACAGTAAGAGTTGATGTATATATCTTTTGGTAATTTTGATGATCTGCATGTTTTTATGTTTGCAACATGGTATATTCACACCATGTTTTCATCTTAACGAGTTCTCGCAACAAGTTACTTGATATATTACTTATGATATTAATAAATTAAAATAATCTATTTATTTTTTTTATTTTTTTTTTATTATTTATTTTTTTTTAACTCTTTCGTGTGTTATATAAATAAGAATAAAATCAGAATAACTTAAAAGTTTTTTATAATTATTATATCTACCTTTTTTTTTTTTTTTTTTTTTTTTATGACCGTACCGACAGATTACCTCATTTTATATAAAAACTGTTTTAAAGCTTTTCCTGATGAAACCATGTTAAGGTCTTTGTCAAGGCACCGATATTATTACACATTTTTATTCTAAATTCATTTATATATTCTTTTACACAGTGAACAAAAATTAGTTCTAAAAAGCATTATTATAAGACATCTTTATCACAAATCCCGGTTTCTTCTTTATACAGATGTACATTTTACAAAATGTGATAAACATAAAATGATGATTCAGATAACTGTACTGATTCGTATAGGAAATATACGAGAAAATATTAGCTTAGAACAGCTTGAATTGTACTAACTGTTAGTTCAGCAAATAATAGAAATGTCTGCGTATATTATAACTTCTTATTACATTTGAAAAGCTCCAGTTATTATTTATATTTCTTTAGTATTTTTTAATTTATATTAACTAATAAAGAAATGACAAATTTACATTAAAATACAAGAGATTCATTAATCGTTATGTACGAAGACATCTGGCGAAAGTTAGAAATGAGGTGAAACAAATAGCTGGATCATTATTAATAAGTATTATTACATCGGAGAACGAACTACAGACGTTAAAATCGTTACTCGAATCTCTCTAGAAACGTCGAATATGCATGCAGTCACGGAAATTCAGCAAATGATAAATAAAACTACAATTACATGCTGTAAATGATGTAAATATTATTTTGGTGTATAAATAGTTTTGAATTTATTATTTCACAATGCTTTTCGAGGATTCAGAGCCATCGAACACATGAGTTAGATCCACATAGGTTATGTAAATAATAAACAAAACTTTGTTAGCAACCGAGAGAGAATATTTTTATTGCTAAAAAGTTTGCTTTTATTCAATTTATACCTTGTGTATAACTCTATTAGCGATAACGAAAAAAGTAATGGTAATATAAACAACAACAACGATTATAATACTAATACTAATTATTATTTGTTTTACTTTGTTCTATTATTATTATTATTATTATTATTATTATAAATTTAAATTTCGTTTCGTTTATATATTCATTGTTGAATCAGACTAGGGTTAATACGGTTTACCCCCACTTTGCATGCGCCTGAACAGATTAACTGTAATAGTGCACGGGAGGTTAAGGTCTGGTCCAGTAAGTACAAGGTATACGATGCAGTTATCTCTCCATCACAACTCGCATGAAAACTGTTCAAATGAGTAACCGCAATTATAGTTGTATCATGACAGAACATTCACATTCATGTTTATGCGAGTTAGTAATGTTAAAATGTCCAGATGAGCAACCTGATTTCTTTGTAAGAACAATAGCGTCCGGAAAAGTGGAGACACCCCGTTAATACTACTTAAATCAGTTTATGGATTTGAATTGTGTTTAAACGTAATCCGATAAATCACAATTTTAAGGCGCAAAAAGACATTACAAATCAGATATCAATGAAGTGGATATTCTTTATAAATATATTTTAGAATGAAAATTTATTAAAAACAGTTAACAATCTTATAAAGAATATTATACTTGAGCACACAAGATATTCTTTATAAATATATTAGACGAAATATTTATGACAATAACTGTACGCACATGAATACACCAAATAATAATAATAATAATAATAATAATAATAATAATAATAATGAATAATAATGTGAAAGTCAGCAGATTATCTAGAATTGTTAAAATGTTGTTTGTCCTAGTTTTAAATCGGATATAATTATGATCACCAATCAGCGCATCTGTGAAAAGAGTGAGGAAATTACTGAAGATAATCTAGATCGGCATGACAGTAATTTTCTACTATTTCAGTAATTCTCTTTTCATGCAAATACTCTTAACTGAATTATACTGGTTTTAAATTAAATTAAGTATGCGAAAGCTTGATAAGGAACTTCAGTAACCTCTTTGCCATTTAGCTGTCCTTAACATTGAGCTAGATCTTTGTGAATTATTTATTGATTTAAATTGAGAGAAGCAAAATATTGTAGGTTTGGACAAAAACGAGCTTTTTAATGGTGCTGTAATCAAATACTGAAGTATAATATGAGCATAATGAAGTAGGTATTATAGCAATGGCTACAGCAAAACAGTAAATGATAATTCAGGTTTACGTATGACGTATTTTCAGTATTACAGC
The DNA here is from genome assembly GCA_012295275.1 of Chrysomallon squamiferum. Taxonomy (NCBI): domain Eukaryota; kingdom Metazoa; phylum Mollusca; class Gastropoda; order Neomphalida; family Peltospiridae; genus Chrysomallon; species Chrysomallon squamiferum. Next base: position 26,899,654 of record CM022671.1, read on the forward strand.
AATGAAATATTAATAGCATCATTTCGTATATAAAAACAACAATAAAAAAACACAATGACTATGTTTACCGTACATCCAGACTGTCTGGACAGAACATAATCTAATATCAAATCATAAATTCTTTATACCAATAACTGAAACATTAAGTAACATCGAATTATAATGCTTATGATAGTACTGTATTCTACATGGCTTTAGAGTAACGTGAAACTGAATGCACAAATATTCTACATAACTGCAGTGAAACACTAAATGAAAGCAAATAACTGCGCTTATTGTGTATCTTGCTTGAAACACAAAACTGCACAATATTATTACATTTACCATGTAACAGTATTCTATGCGGTTTCTAACAATTACTTTTAACGTCTGTTTTGCCTTTTATTACAGAGCGTAGTAATAAACCTAATATGATGAAGATTGGCAATGCTTTCGATCTTGATTTTACTATTAATTTTTTGGCTGAATCCTGAAGCCGAACATTAAATGAATAAAGACATTCAGCCTAATTAATGACTGATTGCGGATCACAGGTTAACATGATTCATAACGTCTGCAGTTTTCAGACGTGTATTATTCAAGTGGTGAGTTCTTAGATCAAATGCATAATGATTATAGTTATAAATATTTTACAGAAGAATGTTAAATTAACCAAGGCACGAATGAAAGCTATAATGATCACTGTGTCTTTCCGCATGTTGTGAGATAAAGTTACAACCTCGATTAGAATTATAGGCGCCACATACACGACCAATGTCTTCATCATACGACGTCTATTTCATAGCTTAGGCTTAATGGATTCATTTACATGTTCTATTCCTCTAAATGTGACAGTCTTCGAGCATTGGGATACAGATTAAATCAAGAATTAGAGTTTGTCTAAAATTATTGGTGACATCTGCTGCCGTAAACATGGCTTACCTCCCCCACTACTGAACTACAGCGTAAACCAAAATGATTAGATCTTCTACACCATCGTTATTGTACCGGTGACTGACCTCAGTCACTTATCAATATTATAATTTTTAAATTTTATTTTACTAAGCCACACGCTGTTGGACGAAACCACTGACGAAACAGCAGATGTTGCGCGAGTTTTGAACGAGCAAGAAGCGTTATCACCGAGAGTTGGCGTGTTTACTTCGTGTCTGTTCGGACTGATCATCACGTGACGGACACAGTGGAAAATGTCGACTGCTAGCAAGAAAGTGAGGACTCGTGTGTTGATAGCTATGGATGGGAGTGAAAACTCTCTTTTCGCTTTCGACTGTGAGTATATAGTTACATAGATCTATAACGTATATATTTTAATTTGAAGAACAATATACAAACTGCATGTCTCCCTCTCTCGTCAGTGAAACACGTTCATTCGGAAAGCAAATAAATATCGCTGAGCAAATAATGAACCGCGAAATGTAAATTCTGCTGAGAACCGTAAATGTTGTAACTGCTTCTTTAAAAGACACAGAACGAATGATAAAGATGACGATGACAAATAATTAACTGTACGTAAGTATGTCATTAGGTCACACGTTGTTTCTGAATACCTAAAGAAACAATGTTTACTACTGTTTAGTTATATATCAGTGAAGGTTAGACACGATAAGCTGTAGTATATGACATACTAAAACTGCTAGTAAACATTCATTAGTGGATACAACCCTAGAGAGGTATTGAACTACCATCCTCGTATATATATATATATTTTTTTTTTTTTTTTGGCCAAACGCAATTTGTTTATTTATTTAATGTTTTGTTACGTTTATTATTATTATTATTTTTTTTTAAAGAATGAAACTAAATTCATTTAAAGTATGATAGGTGCCATCCCCTTTCCTGAAATTCTGGATCCTGCTTTGCCAGTGCTCGTCAATTTGTCACAGAAGATTTTAAATCTCTTTGCAGATTTTCGGGCCACAAGCGTTAAGTTGTACATCCAACATAGTCCCACATACTAATTTCTGAGAATATAAAATGAGTCACAAAATTATAAATTAACTCACATAACAAATCATTTTCGTAACTTAACTTTGTTTTTCCTTGTTCTTAGTTTTGTTTTGTATTTTTGTTTTTCTCTGCTTTTTAAACAATCAAAAATCCAAGTCAGCAGCTGAACTTTTGACTTCTCCTTCGATTGAATTCACACGAAATATTGGCCAGTTAACGTTCCTTGAAACCTTGACCTAATTTAATAAATAACAGACACCTATAGATACAGTTAAAAATAAATAAATCTTGCTAATTATAGGAAAAAGGTATCTTATAGAAGTATTCAGGAAATAATACAAATATCTCGCTAATAATAATAATAATAATAATAATAATAATAATAATAACAATAATTATAACAATAATAAATAAATAAATGAAAAAAGAGATTTCACATGGAAGTATTGTAAAAGAAGTTACAGAGGGATTATAGAAATAATATATAATGCTGCATTTAGACCAGTACAGAAAAAAACCAAGCCTCCCCACCTTTCTATATGTGCATCATATAAAAACGCTCCTTTAAAATCCTGGACCCGCCATAGTTATTATCTCCCCTAAAGCATTGTCCATTGTTGAATTAGAACGACCAAAGATTAAATACTGAACTACACGTAAGTAGGATCATTATCATTGTTATCTCAGTTACTAAAGTTAACATACGATCTTTAGGTCAAGTATTTTACAATTTCTCAAAGTACACTGAAAGCTATGACCATAGAGATAACGTGTAATTTGTTTGATGCCGTCGCATATTTTAATATTAATAGTTATTGGATATTCATTAAGTATAATGGTAAAGAAAATATGACAGCTGGAACCCACTTCCATCACAATATGACTTGTATTTCAAGCACTGGCGTTTTTTTTCATATGTAACTTCCCATAAAGAGGACAGCGTATAACATGACCTTAAAAACATAAATAATGGGATATTGGTTGAAATATGAAGAAGCCCGCTGAAACAAATGGATTGGATAAAGAGAAATAGTATTTAACTATTTATCTAAAACGGCGTCATATTTTAATGATATATATCTACTGAAAATGCATAAACAGAACGGAAGAAACTAAAGGATACTTGTATTAATAGTAGTAGTAGTAGTAGCGGTAGTAAGTAATAATATAAATAACTACAACAACAATACAAACCACTGAAAATTGCGTCTTGTTCATATATTATAAGGGTTTTGAAATATCGTTTTATTATTGTTGTTGTTGTTGTTTATTGTTGTTGTTGTTGTTGTTGTTGTTGTTGTTCCATTAAAGTCATATTGTTGTTATTATTCCATAAAGCCATATTGTATTTTACTCGATGATATTAAATTAAGTTATTCCACTTCAGAGTCGCGTGAGGAGCTGTTTTACGTCATGTCAACTGATTTTTTTTTTCTTCCTTCCCTATGATACTATGTTAATCAGCAGACCAAACCAGAATCCTGCTTAACCATGCTGCGTGATCGGTTTTTAACATGGAAATGAAAGATAACAGACAACTCAAAATAGATCAGTTAAAAATTCAGTACTGTATCAAGCTGCGGGAGGTTTGACAGCGGAAGCATTAAGTTTTATTTTAAAAAATACAGAATATTAATAATGATGATGGTGGTGGTGGTAGTGGTGGAGGTGATGATGGTGGTGGTGGTGGTGATGATGTTGTTGACTACTACGACAATAATATCTGACAGCAACAACAAACAATGATAATAATAGTTCAAAGTCGGCAGTTTTTTCTTCTAAAAATACCTTTATATTATTATTATTATTATTATTATTATTATTATTATTATTATTATTAACATAATATAAATATTGTTTTTGTTTTATTTAATTTTATTTTTATCTTTATTTTTATTTCATTTTATTTTATTTTATTCTTATTTTTATTTTTTTAAATGTAGCTAATAAAATAATATATTTTAAGCATGTGGGGAAAATACATTTACATGAACCTTTATTTTACTTTTGTTTCTTTCTTTTTTTTTTTTTTTTTTCTTCTTCTTCTTTTTTTTAATAATTATTATTATAGTTAAATTTTTTGTTTAAGGTAGCAAATAATTTTATAATTTGTGACACAGTCCTAAAATAGTTTAGAAATAGCATCCCACTCGTCTAAAGAAACACTTTACAACATACACATGTATATATGGTCGGCCACTCTCCAGGCTTAACATATGTTAATGATTTAGATTCCCAGCCAGAAAGACATTTCAGATTTATATCCATTCAAATTAATTCATTCCTACTTTTTTCAGACATTTCGTGCCTCTTCTTTATCTTTTTCCTTTCTGTTTTTTCTTGTTATTAGTGTTATTTTCTGATGCATTACTTTATTTTTAAATCAAGTAAATAAATAAATATAATATGTCGATCTCGATCCTACATCCTCTTCCATCCCAGTACATTATAACTGGTATACTGCATTTTAAAACAGACACTATAACGAACAGGGCGTGATGGTAACAATGCAGTGTTTAACCTTGTTACATTAGTGGCGTGACTTCACAAGAAGTTTCCCCATCAGAGATAACGTCATATTAGAAAGCGTGTACTCGTCAAATTTAGGTCACGAACTGTCAACATTATCATTCAGCAAGTAGTGAAATCAAAATTTCCAAAAAAAAAAAATGTTTGATTTGTTGTCCTAGCAGAAACCATTTCCAGCAGTACTGTATTACTGTAGTCAATAATCATTGTTTATGAATTCTCCCGTCCTTTTATCACTGTGTCCAATTATTTCATTTCGGAATTAAATCTGCGTGAATAATTGTTTGCAAAAATTAAAATAGAGAGAGACGGCCTCGATTTTTGTTCCAGATCTGTGAGCATATCCTACGGTTTAAAATACTTTGTGTGATAATATGATTACACCGAACATTCCGGCTGTTTTGTTGTTGTGTACACACATGCACGCATTCACCTTGCTGACTCTAAAACCGAATTCATTTAGACCAAAGAAATGTTCGCATTTCATAAGTGGAAAACTAACAACATAAATAATTATAGTTCATCATAAATGTCACTGTTTCCGTAAAATCTCTCGAGTGAAAATAATGTGATACAATTTCGATTTGGTTCCAATTTATATTTGGCAAAGAGAGAAGAAAAACAAGTAAGCATGTAGCTATATTCTCAAAACATGAAGAATGTTTCCAGACCGTGCTAACGCCGAGGAAGTATAGATATTGTTTAATGTACCCGAGTGTGCGGCAGTCTACTGTCAATACAGTATACTAGTTGATATAATTGTATGTTCGATCCGAAATTGTTTTGCGGAGCAGGTTAGAAAAACTTAAGAAGTGATTTATTTCGAAAGGTTGTAAGTTTATTGTATTTTATAATTATTTTTGTTATCTCAGTACAGATTTATATTAACTGTAACCAAATATATTATAGCTAACGACGGGGAAAAAAAATCCCTTCTGTCTCCAGTTTATTTTACTCCTCAGTTCTGCCTGGCGTGGGCAAAACCTCGGATTTCGCCGTGGAAAGACGTTGACGTACTGACGTTAGCTAAACCGTTACATTCAACACCAGAAGTGAACGTAACTAGGTTTAAACATGGAGATAACGTTCACGACAATGAATTTCAGCACGTTTCACAAATAATCATTATTTGACGCGTTAAGACTAATTTATTGATTTGTCGATCGAGATGATCCATTTGGCTTTTAGGAGATCCATTTAAAGGCTCATTAACGAGTTTTATCTGATTCACCCTAGGTTCCATTTCGCCAGTTCTAGCAGTTGATATTCAGTGGTCTTGTATTCATTTCATCACTGTTTCATCTTCTTTTTTTTTTGTTTTTTTTTTAAGATCAGTACTGCTAGTAATAAAAACAGTATGACTGTAGACACTAAAAAAAAATTCTAACTCTAAACTGAGTGTTTCATTATGATCAGGTTAAAATAGAGGGTCATAGTCTACTGCCAATATTACTAACATCACCACCACCACCACCACCATCACCACCAATACCACCACCACTACTACTACTACTAGTAAAATACAGCTACTGCTGTAGTGCTGCTACTACTGTTAATAATAACACAGCTGTTTGGTATATAATTAAAAAACTGATGAATAATGACTTGGATTCATAACTTTAACTGCTGTAATGAAAATATTTATAGATCAGAGTTACGAATTTTTAATTAATTTATATTTGGACGATTTAAACAACATACAGGTGAATGTTGTCTAACACCAATCAGAAATATCTAAAATCTAAAAAGAATCCATGCTAACCATGAGAAGTTTGTCTCTTATTTATTTATTTATTTATTTACTTTTTTTTTTTTTTAATTTATTTAGATATTTTATTCTGCTGTCCCTGGAGTGATGTTGATGACATTATTAACAGTTTACTTGTTTTAATATCTCCCATAAAGAAAACAACCCATTTATTAATTTTCTTGCAAACTGGAGCATAACTAAATCACATATTTCACACAAAAATGCATGATGCTGTAAATATTTGAAGCTGGAAGGTAGAGTCAGTATTGACGTTTTATTACTTCTTTTACCTTTTTTATTTCCCCAGGACGTTTACTTCAATAAATAACTTCGTTATTTAATAAAATTGTCTATCTCCCGCATTACAAATAATAATTAATTATTTTTATTTTGTTACTATTATTATTATTATTATTATTATTATTATTATTATTATTATTATTATTATTATTATTTATTTATTTATTTATTTATTTACTTTTTATTTATTTATTACTTATTATTTATGTATTTTTTATTTATTTTTTTCTATTTTTTGGTTTTGCAAATGTCAGCAGTGCTACAGCATGAATGAATGAATGAATGTTTGTTTAACGACACCTCATCACATTTTGTTATTAACGGTCATTAAGCTACTGCATGTTTTTATATAATTATGACGGGAGAGATAACTATTATCAGTGCGGAATATACCTTGTCCTTGGCAGAAAAAAACAAAACAAGGCTCTAATTGGAACGGAAAACAACCGAATAGGCATAGTATTATTTTTAATTTTGTATGTTTCTTTAGCCACACATACACAGAGACACACACACTCACACACACAATTTTATGTGCAGCTATTTTTGTATCTTTTTTTTTTTTTCTTTTTTTCATTTTTTTTTTTTCAGGGTACATAGAGAATGTGCACCACAAAGACATTGAAATTTTAATAGCACACTGTCCAGATTTTAGTACCATATTACGTACCCGTAAGTATGAGCTGTACCCGCTTGTAGATATAGCATCAGTCATTCAAATGTATTAACTAGTACATGATCATTCTATTACCAGTCATTTATTTCTATACTGTTTATTTCTGTATGAACCGTTTACTGCATGTTGTATAGCACTGAGCTTGTTTTAATTAAGAAATAAACATATTATGAATTAATTTTATTTGCCGGAGTATTATCATGGATTTGGCATCGCTAAACTGTTTTTATAAATGAAATTCGGATGTGTGAGATTATGTAACTGACGCTTGGGGAGAGTGGGGGAAGAGGCATGCGCTCTCGATCCCATAATCTGTCGTCTGTTTGTCTGTGGATGTGTGAAAAAAAAATAGATGTATGTATTTCGGAGATGTGAACTCTTCCCAGAACTCTGTAACTTTCAACTCGTTTGCTTTACGTTTCTGATTCAAAGGTGCTGCATTTTCCAGCAAATGCTTTTTAGTTTTTTAGTTTTTTTTTATTATTATTATTTTATATCAATAAGTGTGTTTGTGTATGTATCTATATATATATATTCTGAATGAAATTGTGTTTAAGAATTATACGATCTCTTGAGCATACATTTATCTGAACTTTCTACCTTTTTTTTCTTTCTTTCTTTTAAAAAAAACACAAAAACAAACAGCAATGATGAGTAGCGACCCCGTTTTTATTGCGCAGGTGGTAAAACATGAAGAAGATACAGTCGCCGTCATTGTAAATAAAATAAAGGAGAAGCTTACTGGATCTGGGGTAAGTGAGGCAGACCACGTGGTGTGTAACGTGATCTGGTCATTTTACAAAAAAGCCTGTAGTATGAGAAGTAATTCAGGCTAATGTTAATTACTGATATAATACACAGCAGTGTATAATGAATATTTATATGTATTATTTTTCAGCCAAAACTGCTGTGACCTGAGACTGTGTAAATAATATTAGACTAGTTCGATGGGCTATCAGTAACGTAGTGAAATAAAAAAATACTTTTGGATTTTTTTTCCCACCCACAATATATACAATTTTATTGTTTATAATGTATTGTCGATAATGAAGCGTTTTCTATTTCATTTCATTTCTTTTTTATTATTATTATTATTATTATTATTATTATTATTATTATTATTATTAATTGTTGTTTAATGTTATAAAGAACAGCATATTTAACAGCATCTCTATCTATTATATTAACAAATGGAAAGCCATTCAGACAATACCAGTTCTTACGATTGATTACTGAACTCTTAATCTAATTTTGAATTAATGTTACTTACAGGTTGTTGGTCGTATTCTCAGACTGCAGGGCGAACCAGGTGAGGCAATTGTCAAGGCGGCCGAAAATGAGAACGTGAACCTCATCGTTACGGGGACGCGGGGCATGGGCAAAGTGCGTCGGACGTTGGTTGGAAGCGTCAGCGACTACATCTTACACCACTCGCACGTTCCAGTGTTAGTGTGTCGACAGAAAGAGGAAAGTCACAAAGAAGAGAGCAAGAAATGATTAAGGATGAATTACGACTGGTTTTATGACCAAAACAGGAACACTACCAAAGAAAAACATACTAATTAAATCATTTTGTAATCTTGTTACAATAATTTGTATTATTAGTAGTATTATTTTTTAAAAGAGGAAAATGTAGCTTTTTGCTTTTCTTTATTTCTTTTGTCAGATGGTGAGGATTGTGTCGTTAGTAGCAACAATAATCTGTATGTAGCATTTTATACGGTCTGTGTATTAAAAGCAAGGGGAAAAAAAAAAAAAAAACGTTCCAAAAAATATTTAAGTATGTACGCACAAAACAAGACGGAGGGGCAAATCCAGGACTTCTGAAAAGATGAAATGGTGTGATTGCTGAAAGTGACTTTCAAAATGACGTGAATTTCAATATCTGTTTATCTATATATCTATCCATCTATGTAAAAGGCTATTCGTCGAGCAAATGTTATTTAAATTTTAAATCGTATTTTATGACACCACGCTGACGATAATAAAATCAACTCTTATCTACTGTCAAAAGTTTAGTGCCATATTATTGATATTACATTAAAAAATATTTGTAATCAGTTTTGTTTGTTTTCTTTTCCTACAACTTTATGTTTCTTGCACAATGTCGGGGCAATTTCAGTATTGTCATATATATTGCTATTAAAATGAATACCTAATTTACGTTTCCTTTTCGTCAATTCTGACACGCTTGTTCACTTTTTTATTTATTTATTTTTATTTTATTTTAATTTTTGTTTATTTTTTTGATGAGAATACTGCTTTTGAATGAAACAAAAACAACTAAGAAAGAACGAATTACAAAAATAATTTAAATAAATAGATAATTAAATAAATAAGATTAATATTAAAAAAGTAAATTTTTATTACACGTCTGTTTTTGTATGTAAGCGAATCCTGGGTTAAGGAAAAAGTTCGAGCTTTTTCATTTTCATTTATGTAACTTTCGAGGTTTTAATAATAATAATAATAATAATAATAATAATCAAACAACAATCTCAAAGGTGATAAACAAATCAAATAAGACCACATCACGTATTCGGAAAATAAATGAGGACGCTGGAGTTGGAAACCGACCAAAGAGCTAATCACAGAGATATGCTGTATAGTAATACCTCGCTTACACACTAATCTGCATTCAGTTCTCTTATTCACATATCTTGCGTGTTTTATTATATCTTATTTTTTTGTTTTTGTGTTTTATAATAATAATAATAATAATGGTGGTCCGAGTGGTAGTAACAGTTCATTTGCAAATCTGTTTACTAGTTTTATTTCAATATATATAAAAAAAAAAAAAAAAATTAAAGGTGATCATAAAAAAAGAATGACAACAATTTAAGATGATTATTTTGCTTCAGAATGAACTGTAAAATAGAAATGATTCATTACACCAATAAAAGCGCAGAGAATGCAGCTTAATCACGTGTTTTTAATGCATGCATGTCTTTTAATGTCTGCAAAACGTGAATTTAATGCACATATAGCTTTCATATATCCGCTCACCTCTTAATATCACTCATAATTTTAATGAAATTACGAGAAGATGTTTGTTTTTTCTCGCATTTGTTTCATACCTCTTAGTTTTTATAGCCGGCCATGAATTTTCTGGAGATTTTGGTTTGTATACTTCAAAAATGTTTCTCAGTTTTTATTGTTTACCCCAAATAACAAAGCGAGAACTCTTTATTTTTCTCTATCGAAATAATTAATATTTTAATTTTAATTTTAATTATTGTAAACATTATAATCTAAATTAGACCTGAAGCGTTTAGATGATTAATGATATAAAATATTCAGCATTAAAGTCGAGTAAGCTTAAAATGTTAATTGAATTTTCGTATCTCGTATAAACGAGTAATAAAATTATTATTAATAATAATAATAATAATAATAATAATAATTCATTTAGCAAAACTGCGATAACGAATATAATTTCCAACCAGCATTCATGTCTATGGTTACGATTAGGACGAGAATGAAATTAATTTTGGGATCAAAAATTAGTATTTAGACTTTGGATAGTTAAATTCTTCTACATTTTCTTTTCATTGCAGGTAAAAGGAAATGATTTTAAAATCACAACAAACCATATAACCAGTTATTTCCATTGCAGAAAAATAAATAAAAATGTAATCAAACTTATTTATATAGTAAGGGTAAAAATGAACTTGAAATAAATGAAACAATTCGGTAACAAGATTTTTCTTTACAGAAAACGATGGTCTAGTTAATGTTCAGGAACTTGGTCAGCCGTATGACGGAACTAGTTTTAGATTTCCCAAAACTTTAGAGTATCAGATTGGCGAAGACGTCACAGGACACAGGCTTATACTGACTAGAAATGATCACGTGACAGACGACAGCAAAGTTTATGTTCTAACGCGAAACGAAGATGGCAGTTCAAACGTGGAAAAGCAAGACAGTGCAGGAATTCAGGTAGACAAATTTAAAATTTTAATTTTCGCATCAATGACAAGTTTAAAAAAAAAATTTATGTTGTGAAGTGGTTTTAAAACATAAACCAGTTTAATTAAAACTGAAGATTTTTTAGAAATTTCGAAAATGTACAACACTTAAGAAACTTGGGTGAAATTGTTAAATGTTTTTAAAACGTTTACTTCAGGATTATGCTCTGTATCAAGACTTGCAAAATGGTGGTGTTTTCACGGTGAGATATCGATGTGAAAGACTGAAATGCCGACGAACTATTGTAAGTATCATTTTGAAATTTAAAAAGTTAAAGATTCACCTTCTGGAAACATGATTTTGTTTTTATTTCATAATTTCTTGCTTCATTTTTTGTTATCATGGCTATAAAAACTGACATTCATAATACTGAACATTTCTTTAATGGCTCTAACTCAAATTGTCATAAAATAGTCTGTTTTTCTCTGCAAAAGATGGATATTTAAAATTTTCTGTGAGATAGGGTCTTGTTGAATTGCACTGGTATATTCATTTTTGTCTTTTAATATCGGTGAAGCTGTGATAAAAATATTTTTTTCTGCAGATGGGCAGTTTCTACAAAGGTCCATTCAAATTTCATCTGGAGGCAGCAACCAGAGATCTTAGTGCAGAAAATGATGATCTCTATCATCTGATTAAAATCAAAGAATCCAGAAGTGAACATCAAAATTTAAATGATTTTGGTTTGTTTTGTTTGCTTTGGATAGATTTTTATAAATTCAAAATACAAAATAAATTCAGTAATAAATCGATTAATTTGCACTTTTGTAAAGTTAAAACTGTCTTGATGTAGCTTGTCAGTTTTTAAATTTCCTTCCTGATCTTAAGGTAATTTTGAACAAATCTCGTCTTTTTGCTGAGACAAAAATTCAGAATTTTGAATGTAAAAGGTTTATCCAAATGTTTTCCATAGTGTAAATCAGCAAATACGTGAGAATAAATACCAGTTAATGATTCAAATTTAAACATTTGATAGCAAAATTATCACCCTTGACAGTAACTGAAAACTTTTTTGTACTAAGACTGTTCTTCTTTACTACATCATGCACATGTGCATTGTTAACTGTAAATGTTCTTCCCTTTTTGCTGAAGTTAAATATTTGCAAAAGTGTAAATTTGTTCTTAAACTCAGTATTTGTATTTTATAGCAATGAATTTTGGAAGTGAACAGTTTCTCAGAAGGAAAAGATCTTTGATGAAAGTTAATTACTACATTGAACTGCTGATGGTGTTGGATTATTCAGTTTACCAAAAGTAATTTGTTTTTATTTTGTCTTCAGAAAAAGTTCACAAGTAGTTTTCATAAACTATTTATCAATCTGAATGAAACTTTTACATATTTAAATGTATCAAGTGTAACTTATAAATTAACATTTCAATAAAATATTAAACATTCAAAATTTACACTAGTGTACATGCAGAGTTAAGTAAATGCTAATATTTATATAGGCCAAATTGTAACCAAAGTTAGATCTAGAAATATCATTCAGATATCTTGCTGAACAGTGATATGCATTTTTATTTCAGCTGGTTCAATAAACAAAATGGAACATTAGAAGAAAAAGATAAATTAGCAGTGAAAAAGATGAGGGAATATTTTTCTCATTATGTTAATGGAGTAAGTTTTGCTTTTCCAAACGTACTCTAGCACAGAATTTATTATTGCATGAAATTTTGGTCAGTTTTGCTTTAAAATCTTCAGGCCAAAATTAATTGGACAGTGTGGATCATGTTTTCATTATTTTAACAAAATGATTAAATGCAATGCCAGTTTCATTCTGTATGGTCAGTGAAGTGACCTGAAGCTCAGCTGGGCAGTGGATCAAAGGATATTTGTGGTTTGTTGGACTGTTTAGCCAGTATCTAAAGCTTTGCCTCATGCATTTCGTACAGTTCCTTGCTACCTGTTGTTTTGAAGCAATAGGCTTAATTAGAAAAGTACAGAATTTTATATTGAGATAAGTATTAAATTTGTAAATTTTTATCATAAAATGTTTTTATTCATACTGGCATATATATATATATATATAATATAGTATTTTAATTTCTGCACCATTTTAGCACTGGTAAAACAAATAGCTAGAATAAACCTTTTCAAATGTTTTCAGATTGATTTGAGATTCAGAAGTATAGATGATGCTGAAATGGCATTTTTTATTAAACTGGCTGGTTACATAATTTGTAAGGTAATTTTATTTCATTTCTGGAATTTGTCAAACATTCAAGATGGTCTATTTATATGATTAAGGCACATTTCATTAAAAATGTAAAAAGGTGATTAAATTTGTTATGCTTGTATACATTCTGAAAATGTTAACAATTTAATGTTGAAATCAGATGTTCATTAATATAAGCATTTTAAGTAAAACTTGTAAAATTGATAAACTTTCTGACTTAGGTATAAAATTTGTTTTTGATCAAACTGAAATTCTTCTGAACTTGATGTATTTCTCATTTTGATGTTAATACATGTTTGATAAAATTTCATTTTGAAAAGTCGTACATTAATTGTTAAAACTGTAACAGTTTTACATTTAAAATAGACTAATGAATCTTCACCATGGACCATGAATAACAGGGGACCTGTGATTGCTGGAAAATATGGCCGCCAGGACCGACATTCTGTTAGTCTTAGCATCCTGAAGGATTTCAGAGCCTGGCACAGAAATGCCACAGAAGAGAAGAAACTACCGGAACATGATCACGCCATGCTGTGGACAATGTATGTGTATTGGATGATTTAAATTTTTCACCATTGATGCATGGTTAAGCCAATCCTCCAGGATGTAACAGCTTAATCTTGATGGTGTAACTTTACTGAAGTCTATTACTGGATAAGTTAACCATTGTTGTAGAATTTTGTTGTAAACTTGAAATATCTGCACTTTATCATACCCTTTTATATATATATAAAAAAATGTTATCATAATTTGTGGATTCATTTTAAAATGTTTATTTTTTTTCTGAAATGACACAACTGACAAATAATAAAAATGTATTGCTGAACATTTTGCCTAATACATTATAGTGCATCAGACATGTCAGAATTGACATTTTGTGGTCAGGTACATTTACTTTAAGTGCATTTTACTACTAACCAAAAAATGTTACACCTGGGTTTATGTTGTAGGTAACATTTGGAATTCAATTTTGGCAGATTGTATTTGAACATTCAGCCTTTTCATGTTTGTTTTTCACTCTTTTAACATTTTCAGAGATGACCTGGCAGATGGAGATTTTACTGGTGTTGCAGGTAGGAATCAGTTTCTGAAATCTGCCTTCAGATTTTTAATTTCCATTTTAATGAAAACTAGCAAGCAAGAAGTGTTTGACATTTAAATAATAAACAGCCAAAAGGAATAGAATTTGCTGTGCAAATTGGTCCTCATGAGCTGTGTATCAGTTTTAATATAAAAATCTCAACTTCATTATCAAAAGCATCTTATGGGCTTTTACAACATATAGGGGAAAAAACATTTCAACTAATTGATATCTCTTAACAGAAGCAGAATTCCTTAATCACTGTAACATAATCAATCATGGTTTTGGCATTTAATACTTGCAGGTTATGCTTATGTCAGTGGTGTTTGCACCTCATCAATGGTTTCTGTGGTGGAAGAACATGGAGCATTTTCAAGCATAGGAATAGCAGCACATGAACTGGGCCACAAGTAACTGTTACATATTCCAGATATTTAAGTTGCCCTTCTCAGATTGTTTAAATAAGATTTAAATTGGTTTTAAATGTTTAAAATTGTGGGTTGTTAATCCTACTCACAGAACACTCAGATTTATATAACTGTATCAGAGGGCATGGTAAGTTCTTTCCTGATAAAATATAAAGATTTTTTATAACTGTTATTCCACCAATAGTTAATTAATAATATAAATTTTATTTTTATGAAATAATGAACCTTTCAATAAATCAGTGAGAAAATGTTAACAAACTGTTGCAGTAAAAAGTTTACATTTCATTATGCTCAGTTTAGCTTTCCACTTGGTAAATTCACCACCTCACATTAAGTCACATTGAAATTTCTCTACATTTTTATTTTGAACTGTTGCTTGGTCATTTGAAAGGCTATCATGTTTGTGGTATAAAATTTGGTTTTCTCATTTGATATTTATTATCCTAGGTAAAAATGTTGTTACAAATTATTTTAATTCATTAGTTTGGGAGCTGGCCATGATGTAGGAGATGTTTGTCCTTCCAAACACCAGTTCATCATGTCACCATCAAGTGGTGCTGTTCCAACAGATGCAGAGAATCCGTGGAAGTTTTCTAATTGTTCTGTTGAAGACTTCAGAATCCTGATGAATAACCTCAACAAGTAAGATGAAAAATATTATAAACAGATGAATATTTCTTTTTCAGGCTTCCTATTTAATATAGAAACATTAATATACAAAATTACTTCTGATTTTAAAATAAGAAAATTGTGATAATTGATAAAATGATTTCTCCTCTATATTTGTGAAAACTCTTGGATACACTGCAATCGAACTTAAGAAAACCAAACATTTAATAGAAATTTACATTCATTGTACTTCACAATTAAGCATATCACTGGACATTGAGGCTCTTCGTTCATTACAAAATTATAAGATGGTGTTCTTCTTCAGAACATTGGAGCTGTTTTGTATTTCTCAGATTTTCTTAATTTCAGCAAAGATAAGAACTGTCTACTTGATAAGTCTACACACACTGATCCAGATTTTGAGACCCACATTTCTCTGCTTCCTGGTCAGCTGTATGGTGTGGATGAGCAGTGTGCCTTGCTTTACCAGGAAGGATCAAAACAGTGCAAATTTGTAAGTTACTCATGTCTTTCTGATCATTTCATCCATAATGATCTATTTTCATAAATTTCTTTAGTATGTCTTCATAACTTAATGCTAGATGTATATTTATGTAGAAATATTTTCAGTGTAGAATTTTTGTAAGTGCAAAATGTTCTATTTCAGAGTAGTACTATATACATTTGAGTATTGTGTAGTAAGAAGGTAGAATTAACTCATTGACATAATGTTCAACAAGTTGGTTTTACTCTACTACCCATGTTTAAAAATGTCATTTTAGGCTTACATTTGGAACAATCTACACTGTTAAAGGAATAAAATATTTTAGTTGTAAGGAAACTTTAATCTAGGGACAGGGTTACTAAATGATGTAAATGTTTCTTAATGTAGAGTTCAATACCTGAGGAAGAAATTTGTCAGAAGTTGTGGTGCACATCAACAAAGAGTAATTTCTGTTACAGTGGATCTGCAGCAGCTATGGGTACATCATGTGGCAAAGAAAAGGTGACTTAACTATTCTGAACCTTAAACTGTTTTTCTGAAGGTGTTAGGGTATATTAATAAATTGGGAATATTTTTGAAAATGATTCAGATTTGTCCAATTTTAGCATTTTCCAAGTTCAGTAATTATACTTAAGTGAAATGTTTTTAAAAGTTAAAGCTAAATATCTGAAAATGAATTAGAATCATCTTTAACCAAAAGTTAATTCATTGAAAGACTGATGTTCTGAAAAACTTGTATTTTAAGAACTACTGACCCTCATAGTAATGATTTCAATGTCTTAATCTCATTTACAGTGGTGCATAAGAGGTGCCTGCATTAATATATCAGAAACAAGTAAGTTTGTCATGTTTATAAAATACTCTTATTTAGTTGAATGGAATGTGTCAGCATATATCTATTAACATGAAACAACCAATTTAAAAATAAAAAGGAAAGAAGCAAGCAATTTAAAGTTGGCAGTGGAAGTACCTTGTTTCAAAGCTTTTTTTTTTTTTTTTAGCTATTGGTCTGCTACAGTAAAATCAATTTTACAATGTTTTTAATTATTTTGTAGATCAGACTGAAATACCAACTGTTGAACCAGTGACAACATTCAAGCCTGAAACCACCCAGTTATTTACACCAACACCTACAACCACATCACCCATTACAACATCAATATCGGCGTCTGTCAGCGTAGTGAAACCTGAATTCACCACAGTACCTACCACCAACACTGTGGTCCACACCTCTACCTTGTCACAGGTCATGACTACAACAGTGTTGCCTACAACAGCATTGCAGTCATCTTCTCAAACTATTTCAGTAATTAATCCAACATCTACTGCAGTGTTTCAGTCTAGTTTAACTTTTGAATCCACTTCTGCTTTTACGTCCAATGCTACATTATTTGAATCCAGTTCTTCGATGTCAGAAACTGTTTCAACAACCAGTCCTACCTCTACTTCAGTTTCTGAAATTAGTTCATCAATTAATCCTACTTCTACTGTGATATCCAAACCATCTTCAACTATGCAACCCACATCTACTTCAGTATTTGAACCCTCTTCAACTGTGATGGTCAAAACTACTTCAGCAGTTGAATCCAATTCTACAACAGCATTTAAAACCACTTCAATATTTAGTGCAGAATCCACATCAGTGATCAGTCCTGGAAGCACAACGTTCAGTGGTCAAACTTCCCCAACTCACAAACCCGTAACAGCAACACCGTTTGAGACTAATTTGTTTACATCATTTGAACCTTTCTCAACACCATCCTCTACAGCATTCAAACATCCAGCAACTACATCTTTCAATATTGAGACATCAACATTTGAATTTGCGACATCTTCATATCCCACTACAGCTGCAACAAATACATTCTACCCTAAAACAACGGTTTTCTTCCCAGAGGTCTCTCGCACCAGTTTCAAATCATTGTCTGTCATCACTACACCATATGAACAGGAATACAGTACACATTTTGAACACGTTACCACCACGTGGTTCCCAACATCCTCAACATGGTCTGAACAGGCTTCAAAAGTCCCAGAAGTTGCGACAACCAGCACCAAACAGGCCACTACCTCAAGCCCAGTGAAACCAACTCAAGTGTGCACAGACAGTACGTTCTGTTCTACTCATGACAAGAAATTTTTGTCACTGATTTGCCGTCACAGTTTAGGAGCAGCAATGTGTTGTCAAGCTTGTAAAAAACTCAATGGTTCAGGTAAACATTTTTGAGAAAGTTTGGATAAAAAATAAAAAAATTAAGATGGATAATTTCAGTAAAATAAAATGCATGTCTGTAATTTTAATATCAAATATTGAATTCTGTAAATTTTACATCGTTTTTCAATTTTTTATTGCTTATATCATCAGAATATTTTATGAACTTTAAAAATTATTTCGTCTGATTAAATTAATTTTTTTGAATTCCAGGCATATCTAGTCTTGATTAAAAATAAATCAAAAGTTGAATTAGTAATAAAATAACCTGGGAAATATTTGTAAATGTTTTTAAAATTTTTTTCAGAAATACAGTGTACAGACAAATCTTGGTATTGTCGCTATCTGAGGAAATCTCACTGCTACAAGAAAAGTTACGTAACAAACTGCTGTGAAACGTGCAAAAAACACGGAGTGGAAGACACAGGTGAGACTAAAATCCAACCCACTTCAAGAGCTGAGCAAACGTTTATTTTGAATACATCAAAATTCAACGTCGATTTTTCTGGGCGAAGTTGGTCCCTCAAGTTGAGGGACATAATCGCTTGTTATTTGATTTGCATAAATTTTGACAGGTCCATTTCAATTTCTTCTATATTTTTATTTTGAACGTTATCATACTTAACTTTTATAGCAAGTTCCAATAACTCTTTCAGCCCAGTTTTAAAACGAATTGTCTCCCTTGTTTTTGCAAATTCAGGATATTTTTTTTTTTTTTTTTTTTTTTTTTTTTTTTCGAAGAATGAAAACAAACGGTCTCCATTAAATGATTAACAGTGAATCATCATACAAATTAAAAATTACTAAATTCTGGACTGTAATTCCATTCAAATTTTAACTGTATTTTAACATAATGGAAAAGAAATGTTAATTACATTTGCAGGTGAAAAATCTTGTACTGACTCACAGCAGTGTCGATATACAAGTCGGTACAGGTGTTACTCCAGCTACATACAGAAAAAGTGCTGTGAGATGTGTGAAAAGAACAAAGTGGACATCCCAGGTAAAACCTAGAAATGTTTGATTTCACGATGCTCAATAACTGGGTAATGTGTACAGACAAAATGTAGAATTTCGTTTCTTGGATGATGTATAGAAAGCAAACAGTTCGAGAACCCAGTAGTGTTTTATCAAGTATCCATGTATCTTCAAGATACTGACAGTATTTTTGACTTTGTACAATACAAAAAGTACAGTTCCACACTTTATTAAAAAAGAGTAAATTTAAAATGTGTAATTTTGAAATTTCTAAACATTTTCAAACTTAAAGTGTGTATTTTTATTCCAGAAGGCGTAGAAATGAATCTAGTTATATTTTAAAGATATATTTTGGCTTTGTGTGATGATTGTTAATGCATTCCAGGTTGTGAATATGGTGATAAGAAGTCGTACTGCAGGAGAATCACAACACACTCAAAGTACAGATGTTACAAAGAAGAAAATCAGTGCTGTGAAACGTGTGTTAATTATGTCGATGATTATGCCCATCCTAGTAAGTACACAGATTAACACTGTTATTGGTGTGAACATAGTGATTAAAATGAGGTTATAAAACTGAATTTAAATATTTTTCAAAATTTCATTCTGCCCAAGCAAGAACTTGATTTTCTCTCTATATATTCTACCTGACAAACTGTGAGTGCGCGTGTGCGTGCGCATAGTGAAGCTTCAGTTCATTAAAAAAAATTCTAAATTATATGGTACAAATCTTTTATATACTTGTTTGTATCTCTTCAGAGAACAGAATTTTTTTTATTATTTTTATTCATCAAACCTAATGGCAGCGTTTGTATCATCTTTCCAAACTACAGGTGCATACAAAGACTAGCTAATGGCAGCGTGCGAATAACATATTACTACTTCATATTTTTCAAAATCTAATTTGATCTGTTCAAATATTAACTGATTTCAAAATGATTGATTTTTTTTTATTAAATTTTTTTATTTTTTCAGAATGCAAATATGGCAATAGCTGGCGTTCAAATAAATGTGAGAGAATGTTCAGTAAACACAACAAAGACACACACAAGTTCTGTTCCATTAGCTACTACCGGACGAAATGTTGTAAAATCTGTGGATATTACCTAAAATAACTTTACATGATGAGCATTAAATAACTGAGCTAGCGCTCTGAATTCTGTTGTTAATACATGAATGTTAAACTATTAAATTTTGGAGAAATAAAAAACGGTATATAAATGAAAAAAGATGTTTGAAATGTCATTCGAGAGTAAGCTTTCGTAAGAGAGGATCGCAGCAGTGGTAAAAATGTGGAAGGGCGATAACTCGTGCAAAATCAGCAACAGGATTTCTTTCTCGTGGTCAAAATCATGAATGTCTTCCACCACCCCTCCCATCAAAAAAAAAAAAAAAAATGAAGAAACAAGAAAAATGAAAATGATACCGACATCAAATAACTGACCTTCTTTATTTACGATTTTGTTGTGAGGCAATTGAACAAAGTATAGGTGAAAATACACAATTTCCATTGTTAAATCAAGTGTGTAGTTTCATATCGAATCTTTTTCCCGAGGAAAAATATCTAAATTTTTCCTGAAGGTAATTTATGGTTTAAAATAGCTCATACCTAATCGGATCACAAGATCAATAGAGTATATTTACTTTTATGGAATATTATTTCTACCCTCGGGCAGCTGACGTCAGGTCAAATGGATCTGGACTTCCTTAAATCTCGGAGAATTTCAAACATACATTAAATTTCACGTCAGATCTACATTTAGCTAATTATTTTACCGCTAACAAAAATAACTAGTGATTCAGACGCATTGACACCAAAGAATAATAGCTTGATATGTACTGGATGCATGTCCTGGCATAGAACACATGACTTAAATAATGTAGAGAAACATAATCTTAATACTATATAATGTGTATTTTAATACTATATAATGTGTATTTTAATACTATATAAGTGTAATGAGAAACCTATAATGAAATGTTAGATTGAAAATCTGGATTCTTCACTGAGCGGATATTTCTTTTTCTCTTTAATAAAATCTGCCGATTCTATACCATATGAGGTTGTCATTCTTGATGTCATTCGCCTCTTACATTGAACTAGACCCGCCCCTGAACAGCCTCTCGACTGAACAGTTTTCGACTGGTGTTTGTTACTGACAAGTTAATAAGATGATAATACAATTCTAAAAAAAAAAAAAAAAAAAAAAAAACAAAAAAACCTTAAAAACCAATTCCACTTTAGTTTTCGAAATGAAAGGTGGGGGGGGGGGCAAAAAAAAAGTCATTTGATATAAAACATTGGAAGCAAGAACGACAAAGCCAATTGTAACTGGCAAACCGATCATGCATACGTTGGTGTCACAAACGAATGCTTCTTTGACAGCTTTATTCATAGAACACTGCCGTTGTCTGGGTCGAAGCACGGCCAGACATCCCTGATTTTCCAGTTCCTGCCATGATCGGACAATAAATATAATGGGGCCTGTCATTGAAAGCAATGTCATTTAGAAACGGGATTAAGGGATTAGTCGATTTCTTTATTTGAAAGCTAGTAGGTTAGAACGTACAATTAGAAACCAGGCCAGGAATCGATCAGTTGCGTAATGGAAAATGGAAAACAACCAATGATAACGAAATCAGCTTGGGCTCGGTTGTTAGAACGCAGATCAGAAGGGTGTTAGGCTGCAAGATTAATCTTCTGTTTTTCCACTGAATTGAAAATCCATGGTATGTACTGTCCTCTCTAGTGGGAGGCTGCATTTTAATACGGGATAGTTCGTAACGATAACGTGTTTTCAGTCGAATTATAGTAATTATACAAGATGAATATAATACATGATAATTGCAACTACTAAAATGTTTTGAGTTGTCATTAAAATATATTTTTCAATCTTTTGTAGATACTTTGATTTTTTTTCAACTGCAATTTAAAAAAAATAATAATAATAATAATAATAATAAATTAAAAATTTAATAATAAAGCTGCAGTTTAAAAATAATGGAATTATATTTTAATCAAAGAACAAATAAACAAAAAAGTTAATTAGCAGTAGAGTATGTTTAAAATGTGACTAGCTCGAGATCAAAGCTATTCATAATGCATCACTGATGAATGCAGACTTCAGGCGGCGCTGAGGAACACAAAATGGATCCACACTAAGATGTATGAAACAACTGAGCAGACGAAAAAGTAGCACCATCATTTACGTTAAAACTAACAGAAGAGATTAATATCTGAAAACTATAATGACGTACTTTTTTTTTATTTATTTTTTTTTTTTTTAATTCTTGTTATAATAATAATAATAATAATAATAATAATTAATTAATTAATTAATTAAGGTTGGAATTGTTTGATAACAGTTTTATGCAAAAGTTTAGAGGAAAAATTTGAATTTCCCTTCTCACGATCATCAAATTAATTCAAAACTTAACTTTAGTTTATCGAATTAAAATTGTACAAATTCACGTTGGCTCAAAACTGATTTGGGAATTTCCCTCGTTTTTCACAAAAAAAGTGCAACCTATTCTACTTTTTATGTATAAAACATCCGTATCCGTCTTTTTTAGGCAACATTAAAGTTACTGTCATTATTTTTTTTTACCGTTGTTTTTTAAATCATTGAAAACAGTATAACATTGTTGTTCTTTACAGAGAAACAGAGAAAGCTTTGGTATGGAAATAATTCCTGTCTCATATTTAAAAAAAAAAAAAAAAAAAAAAAAAAAAAAAATAATAATAATAATAATAATAATAATAATAATAATAAACATATAAATAATGAAATCCACGCCCCACATCCTGTATGACATTACATTATCTCTGTCTCAGTAAACATTACTGCAAGTTTTCCCGGGAATTTCACAATTCTAACTAAACCAGGACGTTTTGGGTCTAAAATTCGAAATTACCCTCGGTGACGAAAAGGTTACAGTTAATCAGTGGAAAATTTCTGCAAACGTGTTTTGAATACTAATATGGATGTGTTTCATGCTTATCTATAAATATACATTTGTATACAATGTAAGTGTCCGTCTGTGTGTGTGTGTGTGTATTTGTTAAGTGTATGTGCGTATGTTTGTGTGTGTGTGAACATGCAGCATATATAAATATATGTTTATAAATCATCTTTCTCAATTCTCCCATCTGTCTCTGTCCCTCTCTTTAGCCGCACACACACAAACACACACACACACACACACACACACACACACACACACACACACACACACACACACACACACACACACACACACACACACACACACGTATAATATTACTTTGGAGTATTCGTCATATGACAGTTTACAGTATAACCCACAAGACACGCAAATCCACATTCAGTGTTTTTACCGTTACTCATAAAATCACTCTCACCGCTTTACTTTGTTAAAAAGCACTTTAACAGTAACAAATATCTTCTTCTTTTTTTTTTTTTTTTTTAAATAAAAATAACGGTGACCCGTCAGACAACCCGTGAGTTAAAGTACATAAAACAGGAGATAACACTACCAAAAACAGAACAACAAAAATCCCTTTACGTATTTGATCTAAATGAGTCAGCGACTTTTATCTACTTTACACTTGACCTTTAAATTCACGGACCTCGATTTTCGGAAAATCCGAACCAAATCCTGAAGAAAACCACAAAATTTGAACTTCCTGACATTTCACACGTGACACTTTACCTCTTAAGTTATTCTGAGTCTCCCTGTACGATCACGACAACCCTCATTCAACACGTCACCCAACCTAGCCGATATTGTTATACTGTACATTTTTCTTCATATATACCTGTATGACATTTGTTTACAGTTTTATGTCTGTATATTATTCTTACATTATTGTATTAAAGTGAATTTTTTTCGGTAAATTTTAGGGTTATTCTTTATATTCACAGTTTCCCAGATTTTTGCATTTTCCAGACCTGCACTCCACCGAGAAATCGAGCATCAGCAGTATTTTGATCTTTTTATTTTTATTTTTTTATATACTATAAACTTTCTAATTAAGTGCTTCAGTAAAAATAAAACTCTATAAAAATGAAATGCGTTATCAAAAAGACATATAAGCTATATACATAGATAGATAGATAGACAGACACATACACTTATCATACTAACAATCATATTATTTATGTGCCTACAGTCGGGTAATGACCTTTAAATAAAGCCGACCGAACAAAGTACAGTGCTTTTGTATAAAGTTTCTATACAAATAATCTAGCATGTCATGGTGATATCAGCGAGAAGGTCATAAAAAAATAAAATATTATGTCTGCTAATGAGCTGGCTTAAGTCGTTAGTTAAAGCAGTAGACTCAGACATACACAAAATGACAGGATTAATTCTCCTCAGTGTTATTTCCAGTTATAACCAATTCGTTTATTCATTCAAAACTGCTGCTACGATACGTACAGCATTACAAAATGAAAAGAGAAATGTAGACTGTTGTTATGGCGTGTGTGTGTGTTTGTATGAGTCTGCATACACCTAAATAATGGAATAATTATGGAATATCATATCAATAAACACACAGCGCAAAGTCAATGGACGCAATAATAATTAAATTGTCATTTGTATCATAAAAGAAATTATATATTCAGAGCTGTTGGATTTTTGTACTGATTTTTCTGCCCATTATTTATAATCAGTCTGACATCTGAAGCCAATGTTTAAAGATTATTTTCAAGTTTCAAACCGATATCCTGTTACTTCTCAGTGTAATCCTTTCATAAATAAACAAGATGGTGTCGTATTAAGTTGTGTGCTCCATGCAAAATAATTTCAAAAGTACGGGGCTCCCAGCATTTACCAGATCGATAGTTTATTAAGGTATTATTAATATCCGATGGAAGGTAATGAAGGCTGAAGCAAACAGACAGTTACTTAATTCCCAGGAGTCGAGAGTTTTCAGCGTCGTGCTCATTAAAGTGCCCCAGTAGCTTGTAACAACATCCGATTGTGTGCCTACCTACATTATCGTATGTAACGTTGTTTTAGATCCTTTAGAGTACCAGTTATACACTGCCTCCCCGCACAGCATAAACACACATACACACATAAAGATGTACACACGGAAATATATATATATATACTCACACAAACACACATTATAATAGTACAGTACGTATGAACCAAAGTATAAAATATATATAAACTAAGTGTCAGATTTGACGTCATTATTTGTTACACTTTATTAGTAGTAGACGTTGATGGCTAAAGAAATAACACATGTGTAAGAACAACAACACAAGTGTTCAGCCTATATACCGTCAAAGGCACGCTTTAATTAAAAGTGATGAAGCAGTTAGATTTGATCTGAACTTTTGTAAATACCACTCGACTATCTTTTCCATTACAGAATGTTTTTAATTAGATTTTCTAAATCTCGTTTGCAATTTCTTACTGTGTTGAATGTTTATAGTTAACTTCTGAATATTTACTTCTTTTTTTCTCATCTATTAAAATCGCTTTAAGACATCATATTTGATTAAGTGCTCCACATTTGACGTGGGAAAATATGAAATTCATCATAATTGATACCTTTGCCTCCTGAAGCTTTTCGTCCTTTAAAATAATTATGTCCCCTGGCGACTCTGCTTCTGAACCTGTAGCTGACTGTAACATAATAATCACGTTTACTTAAAGTACACCGAACACAGACAGTTAAAATCTGCAGGACGGTGTGTGGTGTTATTTTTGTTACGTATTCCCACTTCTGTTTAAAAAATACTTAAGATCTCTCTTAGCTGAAGGAATTAAATGCTGTATTTTGTATCTGTATAACAATATTATTATACGCAGTAAATAACTTTAACAAAAAAATTTCTAACTGATTCATGTAGAAAAGGGCTTTAAGGAATGTGATAAAGCAATTCAAAAATATTTTTCTTAACTAGGAACAGCCGAGACAAGTTAGTTGAATCTAGGTTGATTATGAACTCAAAAGTGAAAATGGAATGAGCTGATATTGGCTTTGATTGTGAACAATCAGTTAGATGTTATATCTCCATATTACAAACACTGCAGTGGGATAGCTACCCCGGTTTATTTATTTATTTATTTATTTATTTTACAAATAATAGGATATCCCGTTAGCAGATATCTTAACAATATATAAACTTTTGAACCCAATTCCGTTTCGGTGATTATTAAAAATCATAAATAAATAAATAAATAAATAAATAATAATAATAATAAATAATAATAATAATAATAATAATAATAATGATAATAACGGCTTCTTGTGCAAACGACTTGATAATTTAATTTAAACGAAAAATATTTTGCTCCTCCAAAAAAGGAGGAATTCACATCCTTGTGGACACCTCCCGCCTTTCCGTGCCTATAGATAAGGTTTCCAGCTTCATCCTGACGTTACTGAAGTGATTAACTTACATACGTCTATCAGTCTAATCTATGTGGCCCATCAGGGTTATGTTTCTAAAGCAGCGCCTTTGAATTTCTAATTAAATAACAAAAATTAAACTGATAAGTCAGTCTTAGAGGGTTTTATTACGGCTACTCAAAATGTCAATTAGTAACAACAACAAGAAAGAAGTAATAATTGTTACTAAATAGAAACATTTTATGAAATTAAATGTTGCTGTGAACAGTTAAAAATAGTGACCTACCGTAATCTTTGTTGAAAATATAATTTAAAAAATAGTAGTAGTACCTGCGGCAGTAATAGTAGTTGCAGTAGTGGTAGTAGTGGTAATAGTAAAAGTAGGTAGTAGTAGTAGTAGTAGTAGTAGTAATATTACTTGTAGTAGTAGTAGTAAGCTTACCACAATAACTATAAAATATACGTATCCCAGTGACAGAAAGAATATTTAATGACCCTTCAGCAGAAAATTAATTATATTGGCTTTTAGGTGTGATACAGATAAAAATATATCAATATTAATATATATCGTCTTTACGTTAACCTCTGACAGCAGTCATAAAAGAAAACATGCAGAGGTCAGACAACCTATAGCATTCATTATACTGCGGTTCGATTTTGAATCAGTTTATGGTCAACTAGGGGAAAATACGAAAAGTCGCACCATCGATATTTGTAAAACCTGAAAGGAACATTTAACAGCACTTGATTGACAAAGGCTTCTCTAATTTACTGCAGCTAATCTGATGAATCTATCGACGAATCTGCAATGAATGGCGACCTTCAGGGAAGTGCCATGTAGACAAGGGAAGAATGCCAAACGAACGAACAGCGTTGGAGAAATCTGTCGAGACTCTGATGACTTGAAGCCGTGCATTCTGATTGTTTAGTTGGGAAATTTATCGTTGTTAGTTTCCACAGACAAAGATTTCTCTGCAATCACGACAGAAGTCGTATATGTGTGTGTGGGTTTTAATCCGATTCTTACTGAATACGGCTTATAACTTTGATGAAATATGGTCTGACAACCTTCTGAAACTTCAAATACATATTCATGATTGTTAATGCAAGATTTCTGACCTGTTAGACAGACGTGTGGTCATTATTAAAGGATTCATACTTTTTCCATTTCTTTTTTTTTTTTTTTTTTTTTTTTTATATATGTGGCAGAGATTAATTGCCGGCGTTTTTCTGGCTGTGTGAAGGTCTGTTTCCATGCAGATAAAGGATTACAGGCACGTAAACTCATTATCTGGGATGGCGTTCCATTGTTTGGGTGAATTTTTACTTCGTCGTCAATCATTTCTTCCTCTCACTGGTGTATCTATAGCCAGGTTGAGTGATAAAGTGTTTCTTATATTACCTATTTCACGCGACATTAATTAGTGAATAATCTGTTACTTTCTGTTTTATGTGGCGTAGTTTGAGTGTGCTTTAAATATTATTACCCATTTTATATATGGTAATTATTAGTGCATGTAATATATATTAACTGGCCATGATCTTAACATTATTATACTTTTTATATATTAAATGGCCATTTTCTTTATATTACTACATATTTTATATATTAACTGGCATTGTTATTTTATAACCAGTTTATATATATATATATATATATATATATATATATATCTATATATATATATATATATATATATATATATATATATATGGCCAGATTCTTTCATATAACTCTTGTGTATTCTTCATAATATGTTGTTGATGTTGTGTTGTTTTGTTGTTGTTGTTTTTTGTGTGTTTTTTTTATATGTAAATTGGTTTTACTATTTATATTATCATCTGATTTATATATCAACGAGTCATATTATTTGTATCATTGCCTGTTTTATGTATTATGACTGAGCATATGTCTTATATTATTACCTTCGTATCAATTACATATCAATATGTCAATATTTAATGACTTTGCTAATCGCATTCGAACTTTATTATTTTCTTTTTCTTTTTTTAAATGACTTTTAAAAAATAAGCATGTTTAAAGAGAAATTAACTGACCGATATTTGTTATCATGACAGTTTAGATTCACTGCTTTAACATCAGCGCCAAGCTCTGCCACTATCAACTATCTGAGAGTTCAACCGGCTTAATCTACATATATATATATGTAGTCAAGTATATATATATATATATATATTATCAAGTCTTTAAAATGTATCGTGTTATTTTATTTTTTTCAAACAATATGACAAATATTTACTAACTGCTTGAAACTAATAAAATTTGTTTCAAGTCTTATTTCTACAATATATATATATATATACATCTTATTTCTACAGTATAATGATATACAAACTATTTCAAATATTATAACTGTATGTAGTAATAGCTATTTCATTATCTAGCAAATAATATTTTTGCATCTATCTTTCTTTTTTTCTTTATTTTTCGCTCTCTCTATGTTTTGTTTTCCCCGTATTTTTTGAAAATAATTAGTTATATCTATTACAAATGTTATTCAATATTTGGTATCTAACTACGTTTTCATTATTCAGTTTATAATACTTATTATTTAATTATTAAATTTGAAAAGTTTTTTTTTTTTTTTTTTAAAGAAAACGGTTAACACGCACACACTCATACACTAACACAGTATTAGTTTTGTTTATTTCAGCAAGTCAACTCTAAACTGTTCGGCCGTGTCATTTCGCTATCACCTGAGCCGGTAACATCAAAGGTCAGCTGATAGACAAACGTACGTATACATACATTACACACAAAAAGAACTTGACGTAAAACAGGGTTTGGCCTAGGCGGTGACAAAACAAAACGCTGTTCCCGTGACCTCGCCCACAACTCGAGAGTGCACGAAGGGAAACATCTCCAGCCGGCAACATGGCCATCAACCTCCACGCCGCGGCACCCAAGCGAGTGGTAATAGCGATGGACGGAAGCGAATATTCACAGAAAGCTTTTAATTGTGAGTACGTTTCACTACTGTTTTATTTATAGTCAATAGTCATGCTTTAGCCACGTGTTAAGTGTATCAATACTTACGTCCTGGTTTCGTTCGGCACATTGAAAAGCATGTATGAACTGAGCTCGTCAAATACTCGTCGCGTTCAACGTATTCGTTTGTATTACCACGATGTAAAAAACTTCACAGTGCTTTACACAACAACGTTTTAATATTTTGCTTCTCAAATATAAAACAAGTAGTTAAATACAAACGCTTTTAACGACTAGGCGTTAACCGATGTCGCTAAGACAACATAAAAATCCGGTTTGGAATGTAAAAGGTTACCTGTTTCGTGAGAAAAAAAAAACGAGTAGTGTGGTTTGATTCGTTCACGTCAGGGGAATCTCTTTCATTAGTCGTATAACAGATTCGGGAAAAAGACGAAAACAAATTTAAAAAAAATCCCCCTTAATGTCACGTTGACATCCTGTTCTATTCAGTCGTCAGTATAAAATACAGATATATCAAGTAACCGGGCACTGTTCAGGTTCACTAAATTATCAACTTTTCGATAACTTCTGCCAAATCATTTTCTGCTGTCAGTTCTATATTCTCGTAGCTTTTTTCCTCATGAACGAAAAAACAGATCCCAAACAAGTGATAAAAGACCTTAAAGTGCAGACGCTACGCTTAACTTTGATTCACAGCCAAACTGCTGTTTTTTTTATTATTTTACACAGAAGCAGGCATACAGCGTTGCTTCAAAATTTGCATCTAAACTGCCCGAAGATACGAGCGCCGATCGATAAGTTAATCAATACGTATTACCAGACTCGATATGGAGAATGAAAGTTACGTCATGGAAACAGGTGCATCACATGTGTGATGGAAACTTGGAGGTCGAGAATGGTGTTTTATTTATTTATTTATTTTGCAACTGTTTCAGAAGCTACATTACACAGGATGTGCTGAGTATTATTGCTGTAAAGCTGTAATAATCTACGTTAGAACTGGTTTTGTAACTGAGCATTTTAAAGAAAATTAAACACGAATAATGGATTCAGGGTAGGGTACTTTCTACCCTTTATTGTTCTGCCAACTCATCATTTATTTATATATTTATTTATTTATTTGTCTGTTTTAAAATTCATTTCGTGTTGACAAATACATTCGGCCTTTTACCGAAATTCTGGATCCTTTCTGATAAAAAATAAATAAATTAATAATAATAAAAAGATAAAATAAAATTTAAAAAAGTAAATTAAGATAAATATAATATAATAAATAAATAAATAAAAAAATTAATATAATAAATAAAAAAAATTAATAATTAAAAAAATAATATGAAATAATAATAGTAATAATAATAACAATAACAATAATAGTAACAATAACAGAAAATAACAAAAACAACACAGAAAAAAAAGGACAAAAAACCCACAACAAAACAAAACAAAACAAGTATATCTGATATCTAAGCTATTTTCCTCAACTATTTTAGAAATAATAAATAATGATCACAGTGTGACTTGAATATAAGCCAAACAGGAAAAGAAATAATCATTTTTATGTTTCTTATTCACCTGCAATAAACTAAAGAAAAGAACAAAAGAACAACAAACAGATTTATATATATTTTCTTTTCTTTGTGTGTATATGTGTATATTCCTAATCATAAAAAATTTACATTTTTCTGCTTCGTGTAACAACCTACACATATGACATGCAAATGTATTTGCTTACATTGTTTAAAGATATTATGTCAAAACAGAAGATTTTCTGCTTATTCTGGTCTGATGACCGCGGCGTAAAGAAGGTTCACAAAGAACCTTAATCCACTGTCTTGAGGCTTCTTTTTTTCTTTTTAGTGAATACAATCTTAAGTAGCTGCCAAAAAAGGTTTTGTTTTACTTATGAAACTGACACGTATTAAAGTACACAAAGAATACTTGAATAGTAGTGTGTAGACTGTTATCTATAAGCTTTATGGCTCTTAGGCAAACATTTTACAGTGGCTTGAAATATTTGTTAAATACTAATTATATGGAGGACAGATAGATATAATACTGAGAGTTTACATATTTATAACGCACATTTGATAAATGTAAATATAAACAATAACAGGGGTCAGATGAAAATGTGAAATTCATTATCAATTTCCTTCAGTTGATATATCTTACATGTGTGTGTGTGTGTGTTGTGCACACACAGAGATACACACATACATACATACATACATACATACATACATACATACATACATACACACACACACACACACATACATACATGCATACATACATACATACATACATACATACATACATACATACATACATACACATACATGCATGCATACATACATACATACATACATACATACATACATACATACATACATACATACATACATACATACATACATACATGCATGCATACATAGAACCTATTCACACACACACACACTTAGTGATTTAAAATATTTATTTATACTGAACAATCAACTGAAACCAAACACGAAATTACATTATACGAGTAGCAATCTGCGAAAACACACTGAAGTAACACTGCAGTCACAGTTTGAACAACGCTTTTAGACACAGCTGTTTAACTGCTTTGTAAATTAGGAAATGAATCGAACTCATTTTTCCTGGACAGTAGTTATTCAGATCCTCGATGAAATGACTCGACTATGACTACAAGACACTGGTATACAATGAATAGTCACAATTAGACAAGGAAACCTAAAATTGACGTGGCCGTGTCGTGAATACGTAGGCGTATCGTTTTTAAAATCCGTGTTTATATATCTGTGTATGAAAACGCTTCAATACGACTGACAGACATACTGATTACTTTTCGAGTGTGTGAGTTTAACATTTGGCTACCAGTCTTTGCTAATGGTAAAGTATGGCAATGAAATAACAAGTACACGAGGGAGATAATTAGTAACAGACAAACATTCACGATTCTTACCAATGTCCATGATTAAAAGATCAAAATTTTTTACTTGTTCTACCAGTAAGATAAATGTTAACTATAGGCTGCCGATATCTGCCTTCCTTTTTCGCTCATCTTCTCTCTCATGTTTTTTAAATCTCTCTCTCTCTCTCTCTCTCTCTCTCTCTCTCTCTCTCTCTCTCTCTCTCTCTCTCTCTCTCTCTCTCTCTCTCTCTCTCTCTCTCTCTCTCTCTCTCTCTTCTGTCTCTCTTCTGTCTCTCTCTCTCTCTCTCTCTCTCTCTCTCTCTCTCTCTCTCTCTCTCTCTCTCTCTCTCTCTGTCTGTCTGTCTGTAAGCTGAAGTATTGATAGATGAACGTCGAGGTTTAAAATTATAGTAATTATTAGTTGAGGAATGCACGCCGCACAGTAAGAAGTATAATCTATCATTATCGAGAAACCAAACAGCGCACTGCACTCAGCAGTCTGCGGGTTGGGTCAATAACCAGGTAGAACGAACGATCCATGCTTATTAAATTATGATGGTATGTGAGGTCATGTCTTTATTCGGGTTACATCGCGATCTTTTAAATAGTTTTTCTGATTAGTAAAATTCCTTAAAAATAAAACCTCTTAATAAAAAGTGCAAGCACTTTATTCTTTGAGAGAGGGAGAGAGAGAAAGAGCGTTGTCCTTGGTTCCTTGGGTTGAAAAGAGGCACTGCTAAAGTGAATAAATAAATATGTACCACGGCTTCAGTTGTTGATGTTACTATCTCACATTACGAATGCATAAATAAACGGGCCTAGTGATCGTGAATGCTGACGTTCTTAGTTCACCTCGCTCTGCTGATTGTTCAGAACAGCAGGCTCGCCACGCTTCAGTGCCTCCCAATTACATCAACATGACCGTCGTTAGAAACAGACTCTGGCGATTTAAACCAAATGAGACACACAGGACTTACTATGAATACAGGCATGAAAAATAACGAAAGGCATTTTTCTTTGTTTCTGAAATGTGAAAAAAATTAATAATATACAGAAAAGTGTACGTTAATTTACATTTGAAAGTAGTTTTAAAAAAGTATTAGTTTTAGATTTTTGTATAGATCTTTTGGATGAATATTTAATTCGTATTTTAAAAAGTATTAAAACCGTTAATTAGAGAAATTTTACTGATATTTTAAAGGTTTGTTTCTTGAATTTGAAAATGTAGTGAACAGAGAATGTTATAAATAATATTACGTTTTTAACATAAGAAATGAATTTCGCATTTTGTTACTGTTCTCTGTTCCTGCCTGGATTGTTTGTTAAGGCTACATGTAACTTCACGTGACAGCAGTTTTGCTTGCATCGCTTGATTGTGTTAATCGAACAGTATATGTAAATTCGAGTAATTTAAGCAGTCTTCCACCAGAATTCCATTTAAACTGTTCAGAGTTCTTCCCAAGAGAGGTTTATCGGGCAGTAGCAAATGCTCTTTTTATTTATTTATATGCAAAAAGTTGAAAAAATAAATAGCTTTAATATCGATTGAAACCAATACCCACAGAAACTTAAGTTAAAAATTTATTACTATGCGTCTGCATCGGTTACCCTGGGAGTAAACATTTTTAAGCAATAATAATAATAATAATAATAATCAATGATGATTTTGTTTGTTTGTCAGAGATGATCATTATTACCTGAGAGAAATCAACGTAAGTGGAAGCTATTAGCTTTTACCGGTTCAGTTTGGTTCGCTTTATTTGAAATCGTTATCTGGAAGACAGGGGAAAAAAAAACAAAAAACAAAAATCGTGAAGAAAAATAAATATAATCTACTTCACTTTAGATCGTTTTTCATTCATCTTTTGATCGTTATGTATAAGAAAACATGTTCTGTTGCTGTTTTTTTTTTTGCGGTGGGTTTTCGAAGAATTTTTATATTTAATAATGTTTTGGTTATTGTTGGTCTACTACTTCTTCTTCTTGTTCTTTTTCATGTTCATCATCGTCATCATCATCATCATCTTATTATTATTATTATTATTATTATCATCATCTTATTATTATCATCATCATCATCATCATCATCATTATCATCATCATCATCAATATTATTAAAAAGCCTATAACAGAATAACCCTATCATCTAGAACCTGGAAAATTAGCTCTTCCTTGCCCTTGCATCACACTAAATTGTTCCATTCCTGTAGATAGTTTATGTTCCAGATTTAGACATGTTAATCGTGGCTTCGCGTGACTTCTGCATCGTTTACGTAATTCAGCTCGTCTCAATCATGGCATTAAAAGCAGTTTACTTATTTTTCTCTTTAAGAGATCTATTTCTGTTTGATGATTTACAAAACGACGATTGCTTGTACAAATAACAGACTGTTAATTTTTTTCGTCTGGTTTAAAGTTTAAAATTCGGGGAATTTCGAATGACTTTTAAAGTTACATGTCCACGCACAAACAGAAAAAGCTGCTGATGAGACGTTCTGAAGGGCTGCCGAAGTAAGAAAAGACACACTTTATGTAAATTAGTTCGTGACCAGAATTTGTAACGAACCTTCGTCGTTTCCAGTAAAACCGCGGTCTATTACAAGTCGCAGCAGTTGGTAGCTGCCTTTTTTCACCCTTTTTATATTTAACCATTTAAGTGTGCAGCCATGTTAAAGTGGTTTTGCTGTTAACACAATAATTTTGTGGGGTTTTTTCTCTGGGAGGTCCAGTCGTGCGTTCCTGCTTTTCATGCAGTTTTTATGTATCTCTTTACCTGTCTGCCTGCCTGCCTCTACGTCTGTCTGTCTATCTGTCTGTCCACCTATGCATCCATCTATCCTTCAGTTGTAGTTCCATCGATCCATCTCTCTCTCTTATAGCGTAAGATAAATGTTAACTCTGGGGTGTCCGATAGTATCTTCCTCTCTTGTTCATTTTATATCTCAGATTTTTCTGAATATCTCTTTTTCAGTCCATCTCTCTCTCTCTCTCTCTCTCTCTCTCTCTCTCTCTCTCTCTCTCTCTCTCTCTCTCTCTCTCTCTCTCTCTCTCTCTCACACACACACACACACACACACACACACACACACTATATCTGTCTATTTACTATCCATTTCTTCCGCATGTTAAATGGCTTCTTCATAGCTAAATTTGTTTCTTATGCAGCTTGTGATCCTGTGGCTTAAACCAGGATTTGAAAACAAGATAAATGATTCATGAGTTAAAATGTAATTTTCAGTTTGATCGATTGAACTAATTCAGGCATATTAGATCTGTCAGTGTCTAAAATAAATCTATCTTACGACGACCTGTATCATACAACACAGGACATTTTCGTTCATGAAGTAAAAGAGGAAAATTAAACTAATGAAGCGAAAATGAATTAAATGATATTATGCAGTGTGGCTGTGAGCAAGACAAGTCCCCACATATCTGATACTACTACTGCTGCGATTGCTACAACTACTACAGCTGCTACTATTAAAACTACTAATATTGTTTCTATTATTACTATACTACTACTATTACCACTACTACTACTACTACTACTACTACTACTACTACTAATAATAATAATAATAATCGATATAATAACAGTAATAATAATAAAATATACAATATTAATACTAACAACAACAACAACAGCAACACCCTACAAACAACACCAACACCACCGCTATAATTATTATTGCTACTGTTGTTCTTCTTCATCTTTTTCTTCTTGTTATTTCTGTCATTATTATTGTTATTAAATTATTTATTACGATATTTAGAATAAAGAGAATAACGCAATAGTATCATGTTTTCAAACGACCAGTGTAGTTTAAAAGTAATACATGCGTGTATTTTATTATTCATAAAACGGGTATCAACAAAACATGTTACAAATTTACCATTTTGTTCCAGTTTATTATAAGCATAGTTCTCAGATGAGTATCGTATGTAACAAGAAAAAATATCATCAGAATTTCTCATAAAACAATAACAAGGAAAAACCAATACAGCAGCAACTAAAATAATAATAATAATAATAATAATAATAATAATAATAATAATAATAATAATAATAATAAAACAAAACAAACAATCCCACAGAAAACAGAATAGAATAACGTATGTTTAGTTATATAATATTCTTGTGACACTGACAAGAGAAATGAGTGGATTTTTTTTCTTGATTTTTTAAAAAATATTTTCTTTTTATTTATTTATTTAAAAAAAAAAAAAAAAATATTTTGTAAAAAATTATAAATAATATATCCGCCATTTGATTCATCATGTTAAGTGTCCTGGGTGACTTTCGGTTCAAAAATTTAATTGTAAAGCATTTTTTAAATATTTTTTTAAAATCTCTTCCAAAACCACCTCCAGCGTCAGCCTGAATAAATCGAGTTATTTGTGTTTATCCTTTGCTTGTTTTATTTAATCGCTGTTAATTGGTTTGTAAATAATTTAC
This sequence comes from Chrysomallon squamiferum, assembly GCA_012295275.1. Classification (NCBI taxonomy): domain Eukaryota; kingdom Metazoa; phylum Mollusca; class Gastropoda; order Neomphalida; family Peltospiridae; genus Chrysomallon; species Chrysomallon squamiferum. The sequence continues at coordinate 26,936,513 of CM022671.1, forward strand.
TTAGCTGATGGTTGTGGTAGGTGGTTTTTAATGAGGTTTCTATTTTTCTTCCGTGTCATTGGTTCTATCAAACCATCCATCGCTGTTTTCTCACTCTCGAGTGCAAGGAGACAAGATATTTACTTAGATTCAAGTTGATCGAGACTGAGCTGGTTTTCACTGTAAAACGTTCATCGGTAGTCTCCTCTTTGTTACACAAGTCAGGAATTAGCTACGTCATAGCCAAAAGTTAGAATAAAATCTGCCAGTTCATTTAGAAGTGGAAAAGAAACCTATATGTCTGTCTAAGAAATAATCTCAGGTTATACTGGAACCGTCCTATTCAGTTACGAGTGGTAACAAACCTATGTATTTGTCTATGTAGAAAGCTTCATAATTTTCAGATATAATGGAATTGTCCAGTTTTAGTTATGGTGAAATCTATGCATTTGTCTACATAGAAATCTTCGTCTCTACTTCATGTCTGAAACGCATTTAAAACAAGAAAGGAGCATACTGTAAAAAAATCAGCCATTTAATCTTTTCTGGATACGTTTTTCTTATAATACATATATTCATTCATATAAAGGCCTAAGTTGTTCAGTCTACCCTTCTCACTATTTAAAAATATGAAAGGGAAATTAAATTATTCTGTCCACCCACCGTGTTTCTGTTCGGCTTCTATAACGATCATTCCTTTAACTGATCGAACTCTCCGAACCATTTATGTTGTTATAAAGCACATAACATGTGAGACGATACCATATCGTCTCTTTTCTTCTCTTTTGTGTAATTTGTTTTTCAGATACGATCTGCTTCCATTCTGCTGTATACGATATTCATTATATCTCCGTATTGTCGTAATCTGACTCTTTAAAAAGTCTGCCTGATATATTATGTGTCTGAACTTGTCTCTGCAGTTCTTCACTAATCGTTTAGACCTGTGATATAAATTCATGTCCCGGCTTATCTTTTTCCTGGTATAACGTGTACAATCACGTATCAAATACTGTGTGTGTATTTACATTACTAAAATATCTGTTTATTTGGATAGATAAACTTCACTGATATAGCAGATACGTAATATATGAACAAATGCAAGTATAATGTTCTTCTATAACACAAACGTAACTGGTCTAAATTTACAAAGCTATTGTATCACTGTCGTTCTCTTTCTTTTTAAATGTTTCTCTATTGTCAGTGTTACTCTCTTGAATTTATACATATGCTCTATCAATGACGTCTATCCATTTAATAATATAATTATTATCATTATTTAGTAGTATGAAATTGTATACATGTTATATCACTGATGTTTACCAGTCTAAATGTTCCTCTGTATTACTTCAGCAATATTTCTCAATTTTAAGTATCAGTATCCTTTTAAATCTTCCTCAGTATTGTACAACGAATATTTATTGGGTGTGGATGTGTCTGTGTGGTGTGTACACACACATACACACAAATATGTTCTATCAGCAAGGTTTACGTATCTGAACTATTTTTTAAAGGTAATTTTATTTTTTTATTTTTTTCACCGATCTGGTACAAACCATGTTTTTTTCTTCTGTTCAGTGATTGATAACAGATGTGTTCGTTAGAAGGCTGTGATCGGTTTTCTTCTGTGCAATTATCTAAGATGTCAGTTATCCTGAGTTTGATGTTACTTAGTGATGAAGGTTTAGAGTATTCGGGGATTTTGAGAAATTTGTGTGTGTTTTTCTGAGTGTCTCTCTCTCTCTTTTTCTCTCGCTCTTTCTCTCTCTCTCTCTCTCTCTCTCTCTCTCTCTCTCTCTCTCTCTCTCTCTCTCTCTCTCTCTCTCTCTCTCTCTCTCTCTCTTATATATTAAAACATATTTGCATCAGCCTTTCGCAATTTTCATTCGGTTTTAATCAGCTATCGATTTCTAAACGGCGAGTTGGGTAGAAATGATTCCTTTGTTAGGTGAAGACTACGTCAACACTGCAGTCAGTTAATTATTTTTTCTTCCCGTAGTCGACATTGACTTAACAATGCTTGATCTTTGTAACAAATTTCAGAATGTCATCAACACATTCTCAATACACGTTTTTTTTCTTCAAGAATTAGAAAACTGACAAAAGAAAATCTGTATAAATATTCTATTACTTTTGATTCTCGAAAATATCATTAGATATCGCGTGATACATGAGAACAGAATGTCAGGATGTTACAGCGTCTGTTAGTTCTAGTACATACTTCAGTTATGCTGTTGATTCTTGGCTTTGTTTTACATTATATTTCAATATACTGAAAAATGCCATCATGTTATTTTTATAATGTTCAAAGTAATGAACAAAAATAATTATTTTTCATTAAAATTGTATCATATTTTTTGTATTTCACTAACAATAATTAAAAAAAAAAAAAAAATTGAAAAAAAAAAGGTTCATGTACAAATAATATATGCTTATTTCAGAGATGGATGAAATTACATAAAGATTTATTTATTCACTGATGTAAGCTGTGTGTTTCAGGGTATGTGAAGAACCTCCACACTACCAATGATGAATACGAGCCTATTCTCGCCTACTGCCCCGAGTACGCTCACATTGTGTTTGGCTGTAAGTATCACATTGCACCTTTTTATGTAACAACTGTACCGATGCGAATGTGCTGGATAAACAGTCTCTTTTTTTGTTCACTCGTGTTAGCTTACACAAAAACATCTTAAACCATTTCAGTGTTATTTACCTCGATCTGTGTAATAACATTTCCTTCGTTCGCAACTAAATTTCCTTATGTTTCTGGTAATTTTAACCTCTCTCTCTCTCTCTCTCTCTCTCTCTCTCTCTCTCTCTCTCTCTCTCTCTCTCTCTCTCTCTCTCACACACACACACACACACACACACACACACACATACACACCTGGGATGAATAAAGAATGACTAAGATTAGTTTTAAATCGACCAGAAATATCGCACGAGACTAGAATTTAAAAAAAAAAAAAAAAATTCAGAGGACAGTAATTAACAGTTAGTTGCAGCAAGCACACTTCCATTAGAGTGGCATGACTCGCCGCGCAATTACTTCCTGTTGGCGATACACCGGCTATTGTCTAAGCTTTTAACTTTGCAGACGTCCGTAATGTAGATATGCCTTGGCGTGTTATTAACTCGTATCTCACAGAGTTCAAACAAACACGAGTCATGTACTGTAACTGTATTTATTAAACGTACTAATACAAAAATGAAAAAACAAGACACACACACACACACACACACACACACACACACACACACACACACACACACACATACAGATAGTTTATTGTAAGAATGAAGACTTTCGTTTTTAGCTAATTTCAGCCAGTTGAAATGGATCGTCCATAGCGAGTTTCGGAACTCGGAAAAGTGAATACGAAATATTTCTTACCGCAGATCTCTGTGACAAACAGTGATCAATCTCTGCAATAACATTAGTACAAAAATACCACAAACAATTTTTTTTTTTTTGACGCTTTCATATGAATATGTAAATGTATCTAAGTGAAATTAGCGTGTATGGGTTGTTATCAGTTTAATATTGGTGCGTGTTTTCTTTCGCACACTCTCTGATCGAAATATTCTTTAAAATATTCTCTAAAATGTTCTGCATACAGACTTCGACGGTGTTTTGATATACCTCGCTGCCACACACACACAAACACGCGCTAATTGTAAAGAGTGATTTCCACTGCTTTTCTCAGACTGACTGTTCGAAGCCAGTAAATTAGCTGTCTTTTTTCCCCTCGAGATTTTATCTCAACATTTCACTTCCAAATGTCAGACTTTGGATTAAAGAGTTTCTCATTAGACTGCACACACACACCTGTCTGTCAGTCACTTTCATATCCGCACAGGCTGCGTCAGTCACAGTGTAAAACCTAATTTGAGATGAGTATGTCAACAGCCATTCATTTACGTGAATATTATATTGGTATGTTTCCGCTGTGATTGTGGAAGCCGAGTCCAGTCTTTTGTTGAAAATAATGATGTTTTTACGCTGCGCTTCGAGTTAATGCAAAAACCGAGACGCACAAATACATCCCTCACTCAGATACCAGCGGTGGTTCCAGATTTTGTAAAAGAAAGTGTTGAGATGGTTCAGTCTCCCGTAGTAGTAGTAGTAGTAGTAGTAGTAGTAGTAGTAGTAATAGTAGTAGTAGTAGTAGTAGTAGTAGTAGTAGTAGTAGTAGTAGTAGTAGTAGTAGTAGTAGTAGTAGTAGTAGTAGTAGTAGTAGTAGTAGAAGTAATAGTAGTAGTAGTAGTAGAAGTAATAGTAGTAGTAGTAGTAGTAAATAAATAAAAGCAGTGAAATTAGTTATTTTCTTCCTGCTCAGATTGTGTTCTTAATAAAATATAAATTAAAAATAAAAAGACAAATAATATTTTTATTACCTACTGATTAATCTTGATGCTTTTCATTTTTTTTTTTTGCATATTTATCATCACCATCTTCATGAATTAAATGCATTTACAAGTACTTTTCAAGAAAAGCATCATCCATACAAAACAACTGCACGACGGTAAGCGCACACATACACACGATCGTATACATTTCCCTAATGTATGAATTGCTGCTGATGCATCTTTTTCATAATTAACAAATACTGTTTTGTGAAATTATGTACACTCTGATTATTATTATTATCATCATCATCATCATCATCTCATTATTATTATTATTATTATTATTATTATTATTATTATTAATTTATTATTATTATTATTATTAAAAATTGAATTACTGAGTCAGTTATTTACTAAGTTGGATTTTATGGTTGAATTATAATTTCTTAATTTTTTTTTTTTTCCTGCTTGGATCGTTTCAGCTTTTCTACCGACGGACTCGAATGCTGTGTCTGAAAAAATCCGAAAAGAGGAAGAACAGACGCAGGCTGTTCTACAAACACTGCAAGACACATTAGACACACACTGGGAGTCACCGATGAGTCACCGATACTACAACAACTACTAGTACTACTACTACTACCACTACTACTACTTTACAACTACTACTACAACAACTACTAGTACTACTACTACTACTACTACTAGTATTACCACTACAACTACTACTACTACTATTAGTACTACCACCATACTACTACTACTGCAACTACTACTACTACTACTACTACTACTACTACTACAACTACTACTACTACTACTACAACTACTACTACAACAACTACCACTACTACTACTACTACAACAACTACTACTACTACTATAACAACTACTACTACTACAACAACCACTGCTACTACTACTATTACTACTACTATTATTACTGCTTCTACTACTACTGCTACTACTACTTTTACTAATACTACAGCTATTATTACTACTATCATAACTAGTACTACTCCTAATAATAATCATGACGGTGATGATGATGATGATGATAATAATGATAACGATAATGATATTAATAAAATAATGATAACGATAATAATAACAACAACAACCATTAAGTATGTGTAATAAATTTAAATGCGATATGCTTTTTAATCTCACCAGCACTACACGATTTGTATTACAGCATTGGTTATAAATTCTACTACTCCGTCCACTACAACTACTGTCATTACAGCTGCTACCACTCTCAACATTATAAACACTACTACTACTACCACTACAACAACAAAAACAACAACTACTACTATTACTACTACTACTGCTACTATTACGACTCTTTTGTTTGTTATTAGTATAATTATCGACGCAGCTGTGGTGATTTCTCAATCAAAGACAATATCAATGATTTTTGTTGTTGTTTTTTTTCCAGATAATCGGCCGCGTTGTCCGAGTGTCCGGCAGTCCTGGCGAGGCGATCTGCAAACTGGCGGACGAGGAGGACGCGGACTGCATAGTGACCGGGACGCGAGGACACGGGAAAATCAGGAGGACGATTCTAGGCAGCGTTAGCCAGTACATCATTCATCACGCCAAAGTCCCCGTGTTCGTGTGCCGGGACCACCACAAATGAAACGTCAGAATATTACTAAATAACAGCATAATGCAAAAAACAAGTTATATAGACACACACACAAGTGAGGCGAGAGGTTGAAAGATTTCTCAGCCAGGTGTTGTTGACTGGCGGATTAACGAGAGAGACAGATCCTGTAGGTTGTGGAGATAACCTGGAGAGAAAAAAAAGCTCGCGGTCCCCAGCCAGGTTTTTTTTTTTTTTTTTTCATCACAGACTTTTCGTAAAACACCGACACCAGGCCTGATTGTGTGAGTGAAAAGTGTTGGAAAGGGAAATCACTAGTTCCACATTATGGCTCCAAGCTGTCTCAGCCGTCTTCTGAAATAGTCCAATCGTGTTTTGCCGCACAGTATATATATAAATATATAATTATTTATTAAATTCCCCATTATAGTATTTAATTTTTAACACTCGTTGTTGGATTGTTTCTGAACAAGTCTGCAACACATTTAGATTCATCTCACGCATCCGTGACATTTAAATTCGCCGCTTAAAATAGTCACTGAAAGAAAAGTTGAAGAAAAACTAAAAAAAAATGTCGTCTACTTTTATAATTTGTAAATGGAATTTTACTGCAGTTCAAATTTAAATAAGTAAGCAGTATGTGTTGACTCGCGTAAACATAAAACATAACTAACAATCTTTATGAAGAAAACAGTGTCGAGAAGATGATAATGTGAAAAAAAAAATATTTCAAGTGCATACAAACAGACTAACATGTTTAAAATATATACATACAACTTATATTTTGGTCAGGAATATTTTAATAATAATAAAGTATGATAATATTAGAAGACAATATATATCCATTTTTGTCATGACGTCATTTCGTGACAATTACTTTGTAATCATTATCTCAGTCTACCAGCTTCTATATTTATTATTATTATTATTTTTTTTTTTTTTTTTAATAAACAGTTCTGTACACAAATGCAAGTCATGAAAATAGGGAAAACTGTGTGAATCTACGATCTGATGTATTGAAATTATCTTACTTAGTTATCAGAAAAGATTAGAAACAAGAACAAATATAACAATCACGAGGACTTATGCCAAATGAATAAAAATTTATATTTTTTTCTTTCTTCCCCATCTTCTTAAATTTTTCTTCTGAGAATTATACACACAACCACTTTTTCCACATATTTGTATTTGGCACCAACCTTCATCAGGTTAATATAGAACTATTTATATCTGTATTTGCAAAAGTACATACCTGTGGTTTATTGTTTTGGTTTTTTTATGTTTGTTTATTTATATCTATGTTACTTATTTTGTTTTCACATGTTACGTTTTTAAAAATTATTAGAAATAAAGTATTATAACAGTTCACATAACTGGAAATTTTGTTGTATTTTCTCAAGAAGAAACATAGATTTCAGTATGAAAAGACATTTCAGTTTTTACATACATGAAAACTTCACTTATAATAATGGCGCCGGTGCTAGTACTGTTAGTAATAAAAGCAGCAGTTACTGTAGTAGTAGTAGTAGTAGTAGCAGTAATAGTAGTAGTCGTAGAGGTGGTGGTGGTGGTGGTGGTAGTAGTAGTAGTAGTAGTAGAGCATTAGTATATAACCTTATTTATTAAAACAGTTCTCCAAAAAAAAAAAAAACGCAATAAAAATATTATTATCATGACTGTTCGTCTAGCTCAAGATAGACACCATGTCAGCTATGCGTAATGCAATGCTATTAATAAACCTCCACAAACTTCTTCCTGCACGAATCATAAAATAATGTTTCCATTATAAGTCACAGTTTTAAGCGGTCGCATCCACAAAACAATAAACGATTATTGTTATTCTAACGAGACATTTTCAAAACATTCCGTTTTTAATTTTCCGGGTTTAAGAGTTTTTCGTTTCTCAGAATTCGTATCAGTGCTAATGCTGTCATGATCCATTTCTATTTCGGACTAATGCCATTTTGTTTGTTTCGTTGTTGTTGTTGTTTTTTTTGTTTTTTTTTTTTTTTTTCTGGTATATGAAAGTTTGTGTACCTTTTATTTTGTCTTTGAATAAATAAGTAAATAAATATACAGCAATATTCTCTCATTATTTCACACATACATCGACATACACACACGCGCACACACGCGCGCACACACACACACACACCTAAATACATAAACAGATTGTTTTGATGGCCGAGTGGTATCTTTTTCCTGTGCGGGTGAATGGGTGACACACGTTCGAGTTACGTCAGCGGCATCTGACAGGGTTTATTAAGTGGAGACTGGACTTTGTCCTCCTTGAGCCAGTGTGTTCCCGAATGCTATCTATGTGCAAAGTCTAATGAGACGTACACAAAACAGAGGTTATTCAAATTCTAAACTCCATACATGCGTATATTTTATATTGTATTAGAAACATAAAAACTTATATGCATACAATCACCCATTCATTCATTATTGCAAATCTCATGCTCGCCTGAGTTACTTCATACAGATTCAAGTCTGCTAAATACAAATATAACTGTGTGACTTTATCGTGTCCTTGTTGTCATATGATAACATTATCCTGGTGTAGAGAATTTAAGCATACAAACCTGCCACCGAGGAGAGGGACAGTACGTTGTATAATACTTATGAATTATTACCAATTGTGGCAGTTTAGGTTAAATATATTAATTTATTACATCCAGTGAGGTGAGGTCATGTATCATTTTTCCGACCTGAGTATAAAACACAAAGGATAATTGCATATCGGAATGTCGCTTTATCAAGTGCAGAATGCAGAGCTGTATTGTAATTATTCAGAAAACAATTCGCTGTAGAAAGCTTCGATTATCTATCTCGCGACCCCATCCTGACCTCTGATCCATGATCAATTGCTGAACCACACATTTTCAATTAGGGGCGTTTTAACATTCCTTTATCGGTATAGTTACAATTTCGGTGACGTGGGAGATAATTATGTTCTATCGGCGATAAACTGTAATACTGAAGTATTGATGTAAACAATTATTTAATAGGCATTTTAGTAGTAAAAATAAATAATTTTTGCTTTGGACATTGTGTAGACAATTTTTGATCAGTAATATTCTAAATATATTCAGTATACTTCCTGGTTACGTATTATTTATTTATTTATTTATTTATTTATTTATATGCCATCCAACATTAAAAAAAAATCTGTAAAAGATATTTTAAATTATAATAAAATAAGTACAAATTATGGCTTTGTTCACGTGCTATAAAATTTAAATTTTAAAGTTCAAAGTTGACCTAGATAAAGCAAATTAAAGCGAAGCAGAAGTGACGTGTGTCTAAAATTAAACCTCTGCAGACATAAATAAAGCAGCGAAGAAAAGTGAGGTAGGTTTTTTTGGCTGTTTTTGCACAAAGCTTCACATTTACCATTTTAATCTCTGCTTATAGAATGCAGTTAATAAATAAGCATCAAAAATATTTTAAAAATACAGATAAAAAAAACCATCTAGCTATCTTCTGCTTGTTTGTTTTGTATGTCATATTTACCTAGTGGTTTTTCTAGTTCACTAAACTATTTGAAGTATGTGTGATAATAGGAGAACCGCCTTTAGTCCACTGTTTTATAACAGCTGATGTGACAGATGGACTGACAAAGACATCTAAAACAGGCGTGTCTTAAAAAAATGATTTAAATGGTTTTCAGACTTTGTTTATATCACAAGCAATCGTAAAATATTAGTATAAAATTGCATATCTAAATAAATTATAATTAAAGTTTCGTATCATATCAGCTGCACATTCGCCTTATATTTAGAATATTGTTTCGTATCTCTGCAAGTGCATTTCAACCATAATATCACATACGCAAGCACGCACGCACGCACACACACACACACACACAAATTATATCATTTACACATTCGCCTTATATTTTTAATATTGTTTTATATCTCTGCAGGTGCATTTCAACCATAATCTCACACACACACACATACACACACACACAGACACACACATATACACACACTCAACACACACACACACACACACACAACGCACACACACGCACGCACAAATACGAGCGCGCACACACACACGCGCGCACGCAGACACACACACACATATAATTGTGGTTGGTCAGACTTCGCTGGTGCTGGGCCCGTATCAGTTCAATCTTCAGAACACAAAATATTTGTGTAAGGTCGCTGCAGCAGATCATGAAAGAGTTGAGTACCTCCTTGAACAAAAACACCTTCCTGATTTCTTTATTTGTCTCTAATCGCTTACCATAAACAATGATACGAAAAGTGAATGTAAATAATATATCAGTCAGCTGTATATTTACCTAGCGATAACTGATATATATATATATATATATATATATATCAGTCAGCTCTTTATTTACCTAGCGGTAAGTGACACAGTAATATATAACACATGTAAGCTGTTACCTGTTAATTGAATCCTGGCAAACAAATAATTTAATGCAGTGTAATTTCATATTATTCTTAATCATAACGAAAATAATATTTGGAAGCTGACTGGTGGTGATTCACTCATAATTACGTCATCTAAAAATAATATCTGCAAGCTGACTTGCTGGTGATTCACTCATAATTACGTCATCTAAAAATAACGGGTGTAAAGGGATTTTCGCTGTTTTTACTTTTAGTAGTTGTCTGTTTAGTTCCTGCTTTCGATAAAGAGTCTTATTTCTTAAGTTGGTTTTTTTTCCAGGGTTTTCCCCCAAGTTTATACATTTATTTTATAAAACTGTATTAACAACAACAGCAACAACAACAACAACAATAATGATGATGATGATGATGATGATGATAATAATAATAATTAGAAGAAGTAGAAAAAAAACCAGAGAGAATTATTTTATTATTTAGTAAGTGCTTTTATTTTATTTATTTCTTTTAGTTTACATTTATCTACGCAAATGAATGTCCATAGCAGTGGTGTACCTGCAGCAGAGTTTAAAAATGCAAACTGAGTAATATCTGTAATAAAAGCACTGAATTTAAGTTACTGTAATTATAAACGGTAATATCCACTGTACTTGTATAGCTACTATGAAATGAACATTTGAATTACTGTAACTCTATATGGAAAATACAGAAGCATTATATAATGGACAGCTTAAGTCTGTTTCCTTCCCACTTAAAAAATAAATAAGTAAACAAACAAATGATGATGATGATGATGATGATGATGATGATGATGATGATGATGATGATAATAAAAATACACAACACGTAATTTCTTTCATCTACTTTCCTTATTTTCTACGTCCTTCTTTCAAAATGGAAAAACATTTTTTGGTTAATTCATTAATTAATAATAATAATAATAATAATAATAATAATAATAATAATAATAATAATAATGATGATGATGATGATGATGATGATGATGATGATGATGACAACTGTAATAAATAATAAATACTGGTTACTTATTTATGTTGTATGGCCCGTTGGCCCGTTGAGTTTTCCCCACAGCGTTTTTCCCAGTTGTTCTAAAAATAGCTCAAATGGTATTTCCATTTTGATTATACTATCTTCCGTTCTTACACTACAGTCTGCAACAAAGGTAAGTGAAGAAATTTAGATTGTGATATTATTTATAATTTTGAATGCAAATATATGTCTAAAAATAGGGAAGAATTGTTTTAATATTATCTTTTTTTTATCTTTACGTTTAGGGCTCCGGAGATAAAAATAAAAGGGGCACATTTGAGGCTGCGTTAATTTTCTACACAAAGAAATTGTAGAAACGTGTTAATGACTAACGTAAATAATAATAATAATAATAATAATAATAATAATAATAATAATAATAATAATAATAATAATAATCATCATCATCATCATCATTATCATAATGTAGTCAGAATAAAAGAGCACATTGTTAGATTGATAATCACTTTGCAAAAATAACCGAAATAAAGAATTTGGCGGTATAAATTTGTATTACTTAATTTAAAACAAACTGTATTAGAAATGCATGTACTTGAGCCATAATAGAAATTAATGTTTAAAATGTAATAATTTATCAGTATAGCTAATCCTGTTACAATATTGCAGTTTTTTATTTTAATTTTTGTTATTATTATTATTTTTTTTGTTATTTTGCCACGTTTCGCTGTTAGCGAATGCAGTATAATACAAGACAATATTTGCAACGTAGATTGTACGTTTAATTACATACAGTTTTGGTACATATAATAAAATCGTTATTAGCATTGCTGCCGAAAAAGTTATGAAAACAAATCATGCAAAAATTTAAACATATGGTATAAGTCGAACGTGCTTAGACCGACATTTTGGATTGTATTACTGTAACGATAAGAGACAAACTTTGACCCACATGTCAGCGTCCTATGTCGGGAGAATAAAATATTCAAATTTAGTCCAGCTGAATTATTATTATTATTATTATTATTATTGTTGTTGTTGTTGTTGTTGTTGTTGTTGTGTGGGGGGGGAAATCATTATTTTGTACGTAAAAATATGTTTGAAGAGTTACATACCGTATCACCGTTACTAGTTTAACCTACTTAACGTTTCAAATTTATATCTTAATCTACTTTACGTTTGAAATTTTGAACTTTATAACTCTTCTAATCAGGTAAACATATTCTTAAACTGAATATTTTTTTTTTTTTTTTTTTTTTTTGTTTTTATTTTGCAGATTTTTATTCCATTATTAATATATTATTAGTAGTTTTGACGTATTTGCTGGTTCTTTAGTTTAATTTACGTTTTAGTTTAGTTTATAGTAGTTTTAGTTTAGTGGTAGTTATAGTAGTAGTAGTAGTAGTAGTAGAAGAAGAAGTAGTAGTAGTTGTAATAAAAATAGTTGTAGTAATGCCAACAGCAGCAGCAGCAGTATTAGTAATATCTAATTATACTACATATAATGTTTACTGTAATTAAGTTTCAGGAATTATGTTGTTATTGAGCGAAACAAAAATTTGAAAAACTTCCGCGTAAATAGGGAAACATTTTACTCATTTGCCAAAAATAGTAACGTAACTAAAAGAGTTCCAGTACGCAATGAATTAATATTTTATGAGTCATGTCTCAAAGAAAAGATACATAAAAAAAAACCCATAATAATAATAAAAGCAAAACACTAAAAAAAAAAAAACCAGCTTGTCAGTTCTTCCTAGCTGAAAGAATAATTGAGAAAATTAATAACTGATGAAACTGTTGCGGAAGTAAATATAACCAGCGGCGTAATGAAAGTGAAAGTACGTAAACTGGTGACGTACATCAAAGGCGGTAGAATTATATTAAGGCTGAAGTTTTGGTATCAGAGTTTATTCAGAATATCTCTCTAAAGCGAGTACCATTATTACTGACAGTCAGGGAAGGATTTGAACAGTTCTAAGAGCCCCAGTGTAAGTGTTATCAGAATAATAATTAAAACCACGTAAAAACGGACCAAATAAAAAGGAATCTCTTTTTAGATTGTCAGGCCGCTAAGTTGTAGCTTTTCTAGCTTTCAGCTTATTGTTGTTGTGTCAACAGTGGTATTGGTAAATGCAGTAAAATATTTATTGATAGGTGTATATGTATGTTTAAGTATATGTTTGTGTGTGTGTGTACGTGTGTATGTGTATTTGCAGATGAATATATAATGTATACATGGGAAGAAATGCAATCATTCCTTCTGGCATTTCACTTTTTATTTTCATGGATTAATGAGGAAAACGGTGATTAAATAAATTTTATAATATTTAAATTTAGATTATTTTAATTCAAAAACCAGGATCCTGTGCATGAATCAGGATTTGTTGTTTTGTTTTCAAAAACTGGTACTGTGACATTCTGTCTTCAAGATCGTACAGTCCTCCTCGTCTGGATATTTTGATGCTGACATTATAGCGTAATAATCATCCACCAGTGTCATTATACACATGGACATCTTGGATACGGGTGGAAATATTCTGGTATTTCAGTACTTACATCTGGATCGTGCTACTCTGCCTGCTGATTGGTGATATCGCAACATTACCTTAAAAAAAAAACCCAGAGAAATCATTCTATTATTTTATATTGGGATGTTTGTTTTTTTAAATCCATCTTACAACTTTCATCAGTATTCTATTACACTGATATCCAGGATCAGTATGTGATGTTCTGATGTCTCACTATATCTGGGATATGCTGTCCTTCTCTGTCCTGGTATCTGAATGCTGATATACTGAAGAGGATCATACTGTTTATTCTGGAAACCGGAATTTTGATCCCGGATTTATATTTCAGTATGATTGTGTCCTGGACTCGTGAGCGAACATAAAGTAACAACTATTGTCGATAAATAATAAGGATATAATGTGTTAAATCCTGGTTGTTATAAATATGTATCTGTTTGTGTTTGTGTGTATGATCATAGGTCATCCATTTAACATTTTTTTTTTGTAATCGTTCTCACTGCCTGGTTGCCTGAGAGAGGTGTAAACCTTGATAGTTAAAATATTTTCTTTCATTTTGGATATCTGCAAAAAGTTGTTAATTCAAATTTAAGAAGTAATTGAAGAAGGTAGTAAGTTTGTAAGGCTTTCGTTTTATCTTTCTTTCTTCTTCTTTTTCGAATACGTATACTCATACATACACACGAAAAGCACATAAAAGATATTTTACTTCAGTTCTTTAGATTTACATGAAGTCTTTCTTCCCGCTTAGTGTTTTATCTTAACGACAGCACAACAAACTTTTATACGTGTATATGCATGTACATCTCTGTGTATAGTATATGTAAATGTATGGTGTATATAATACGTGAACATGTTCGTATATGTATTTGAGGTTTTTCGTTGACACTCCTCTCACGGTAATTGATTTTGATTATTGTATTCTTTTTTAGAATATATTTTTCTTTTCATTTGTCTCAAATATGACTTGTTTAGTATTTTAATCACTTTGTAGTGTTTGAATTTTTATTATAAAACGTTTGTTTCTTTGTTTCAGATACACATTACTATTGATTTCTGGTTATAAAACTAGAAGTATTTTCCTAGAAGTCGATCAGTAGATCTATATTTTTAGAAGCGTTCCCTGAAAGCGGTGGTAAAATAAGCAATAGCGTCAAAATTAAAAGTAATGAAATGAAATTAAAAGTAAAACCTTTAAAAAAAAATAAACAAATATATGTTTCGGTTTGATCAGCACTGTATCATGATGTGATTACTAAATTTCGATTTCCTGGAAACTGAAAATAAACAAGAAGTCTATAAATGTAATCTTTCGTGTGATCATAACATCAGTGTTTCACACGGAAACTCTCTCTCTCTCTCTCTCTCTCTCTCTCTCTCTCTCTCTCTCTCTCTCTCTCTCTCTCTCTCTCTCTCTCTTTGGATCTCTTCTTATATATGTATTTTGTTTACGTTTTAATACCAAAGTATAATAAATATTTTCAGTTTTGCAGTCGAATGGCGACGTGACATATTGAAAGATATATTGTCAGTACAAGGACATTTTCTAGTTTTATGGCTGTGAGACTACGAATAAATAAAAATGTATTATCGAGACGGTGGTTCAGACTGTCTTGTCGAAACAACCACCCACGTGTACAGCAAAAAAGAAAAATTAGGTGTTGGTGCTTCCTGCGAAGTCTACAGAGGAGTGGAAAAAGTACGAGTTTGAAACAAGTATAGCGTTGTACACACACACACACACACAAATACATATATATACACACACATATACATAAAAGAAATACATACATACATATACATACGTACATAATACATACATACATACATACAAATACATACATACATACATACATACATAAATGCGTGCATTCTTACATTTATCAACTATTCTTACTGATGTACTTCAAATTTACTTACTTACTTACTTACTTACCTACTAATAATTTCAGATCACTGGAACAAACCATGCTCTTAAAGTGTTCAAGACCGAAGCCTGGTCAAAATCCTACGAATCGAGAAGAGAAGTAGAGGCTCTGACGAAGCTCAAACATCCCAACATCGTGGCGTTTTTTGGAAGAGAACGCGAGGTTTGTTAAGTACCGAAATGAACAATAAATACGCTTAGAGAACGCTGTGTTTTCAAAATATACAGCTTCGTATGAAGGAGATAATCCTATTAGTACTCGTATGGATATGATATACAGAGACAGCTGTTTTAAGTATATTTGATAATGTTTATTGTGTGTGTGTATATGTATTTATGCTTGTGTTTATGTTCATATGTATACATATATATACAGTCGGGGAAGGTTTTGAACAGTTCTGTGAGCCCCAGTGTAAGTGTTATCAGAATAATAATTAAGACCACGTAAAAACGGACCAAATAAAAAGGAATCTCTTTTTAGATTGTCAGGCCGCTAAGTTGTAGCTTTTCTAGCTTTCAGCTTATTGTTGTTGTGTCAACAGTGGTATTGGTAAATGCAGTAAAATATGTATGTTTAAATATATATTTGTGTGTGTTTGTGTGTACGTGTGTATGTATGTCTGTTTGCAGATGAATATATAATGTATACATGGGAAGAAATACAATCATTCCTGCTGGCATTTCACTTTTTATTTTCATGGGTTAATGAGGTGATTTAATAAATTTTATAATACTTAAATTTAGATTATTTTAATTCACAAACTAGGATCCTGGCTTGTGGGAATCATTCTGCATGAATCAGGATTTGTTAATTTTGTTTTCAAAAACTGGTACTGTGACATTCTGTCTTCAAGATCGTACTGTCCTCCTCGTCTGGATATTTTGATGCTGACATTACATATATATATATATATACACTTATATCCAGCTTGATAAAATTAGAAATAAGCGTGGAAACAGAGATACAACAGATAAATATCGACACCATCCAAGTCCCAAAAATTGTAAACTATATTATACAGCATCCAACCATCCATCCATCTGTTCATCCATTAATTTGTTCACCATTTGTTCACCATTTGCTCATCATTTATTCATCCGTCAGATATCCACTGGCAGAACAGTTCTTGTTATGGAGTTCTGTCAGGGTGGCAGTCTTCTCAGTTATCTCCAGGAACCAGAAAACCTGCGAGGAATTGGCGACAAAGAATTTCTCTTATTTCTAACTAATATATGTGAGTACCACCGCTTCATTACTACTGATATTGTTATAATGATTTGTTTTTATTTTTATTTATTTATTTATTTATTTATTTATTTATTTATTTTTTTGTTGGTGTTCTTATTATGGCTTTTCTTCTTGTTTGTGTTCCTCTTATTATTTTTATTATTGTCAAGATATTAAGACTCATACAACACGCACATACACATAATAATTTACATAATGATACGTATTTATATCAATACAGCTACACAGACGACATTCATCCGTACATACTAATTTATAATATTTTTCTGATTTCTTTCTACGTATTTAAGGCTGCTGTGGTTAATTCTGTTTGCCTTTCTTCAGGTTCAGGACTGAAGCATCTCAGATTAATGGGTTTTGTGCACAGAGACATCAAACCAGGGAATATTTTACGAGCTATTCTTTTCGACGGAACGTAAGTAACAACACAGAGAGAGAGAGAGAGAGAGAGAGAGAGAGAGAGAGAGAGAGAGAGAGAGAGAGAGAGAGAGAGAGAGAGAGAGAGAGAGAGAGAGAGAGAGAGAGAGAGAGAGAGAGAGAGAGAGAGAGAGAGAGAGACTAAAACAGGTGATATATAATATAAATTATGTATGTATCTATGAAGTTATGTACATATTTAATTTCTTTATACTTAGTTTTTTCATAGTGTTGTATATAAGATATCGGATTTTGGATCCAGTAAAAATATAAAAAACGACGAAGGGGAGTTTTTATCATTGGCGGGCACGGAGGAATATTTAGTAAGTTTCTGATATGTAATTAATTATTTCAGCAAATCATGCACTTCCCTGTAACGCACTCAAGTACATTTACAAAACATGCAAAAATACCCACATACACACAAAAAAACAACAACATTCTCACGCAAAGAACATTTTTATTGTTCAATGAATTTATCCATTCATCCATTCATCCATCCATCTCTGTCTATCTGTCTATTTGGCTGTTTGTCTGTCTGTCTGTTTATCTATGAGTCTGTCTATCTATCTCTCTCTGTCTATCTATATATCTATATATGTCTGTCTGTTTGTTTGTGTGTCTGTGGGTCTGTCTGACTATTTATCCGTTTAATACTTACCTACGTGAGTGTCTCTATCTACATTTACATATATACATAGACATTATTTTGCTGCATAAAAGCCATACCTCCACTGGTGTATTGTATTATAAATGTTTGAATGCTACAATAAATTAACACAGTGAATAGTTTTTAGGTTGTTTTGTTTTCTTTCAGCCAGGTAAGCAATTTGATAATTCAGTAGACTGGATCAAATTTATAAACATATCTGTCATCTAGAAAAACGACTTGTAAGGTCTTGTTTGAAAAACTAAATGCAAAATCATAGTGAGAATGTGAATGATAAAATAGAACCTTCCCAAAATATTAAATATATATTTTTTTATTCATTGTATTAGCAGTATTAACTATGTGTTAATATTAGATGTATATATGTTTTTACAGTCACTTTATTAGCAATATTAACTATGTAATACTGTTAGATGTATATATATATATTTGCATTCACTGTATTAACAGTAGATCGAGTAGTAGTAGTAGTAGTAGTAGTAGTAGTAGTAGTAGTAGTAGTACTAAGTAGCAGTTATTCATAGTATCTTAGTGACACGACCTTTCAGTTTTAAATAAATAATAATTACACGAGTACATCTGTGCGTGAAACTACGCATGAATGTGTGTGTTTATATCTGTATTTATATCTAAATATACTTCTTTTTTTTTCCACAGCATCCAGCTATCTACTTGAAGGCTTTTGTCAAATCAGACCTCAACTGCAGCTTCAACAGCACAGTAGACCTCTGGTCACTGGGTTGTACCATCTATCATGCCTGTACTGGAGACATCCCATTTAAACCATATGGAGGAGTGAGACATAACAGAAATGCCATGTTTGTATTACAGTGTTACATATGAATATATAAATATTATGCATACTTCTGAATACTGCACATACTTTAGAAAAAAAAAAATATTGTATGTATATAGATAGATAGATAGATAGATAGATAGATAGATAGACAGACAGACAGATAGATATGTAAATATTATATATACTTAGAAATATTATATATACTTAACCTATATTGTGTACATATGTAACTATGTCTATCTGTCTATCTATCTATATCTACCTGTCTATCTCTGTTTATCTACATCTATTTGCCTACCTGTCTATTTGTCTGTCTGTCTATGTATCTGTCTATCTGGCTGTCTATCCATCCATCTGTTCATCCATCATCAGTCTATCTACCTATTTATCTCTCCATTCATCCATCTATCCATCCACGGATCCGTGTCTGTCTACCTGTCTGTCTATCACTATCCACACACATACACACACACACACACACACACACACACACAATAAATATATAACAAGATTGTTTTCTAAGCTACGTTAACTCTGCTGTTTGTCCAGGTATATCATGATCACATGCAAACCCAGTGGAGCAATTTCAGGATCACAACCTCAGAAACAAACAGATGTCCACTGGCAGGACAAACTTCCTCACAGCTGTCAGATATCTCAGTATGTGTAGATAATACTAACAACATTATTATGATTTTTGTTTTAATGATGGTAATGATAAAAAAGATAATGGTGATGATGATAATGGTTATAACTGATGATAATGATAGCAATGAAGATGATGATGGATGATAACCGTTATAGTGGAAGATACTCATAGCAATGAAGACGATGATAATGATAATGATGACAGTGATAATAATAATAATGAAGATTATAGTAATGATGATAATGGTGATGGTAATATTATATAATCATAATGATAAAGAACAATAAACAAAAATAGTGATATATGATGGATATATATATATTGCACAATAATGACTGTAAGTTTCCTCTGTTCAGCATATACTGACTGGAGAAACTAATACTGTTGCATGTATTCTGAATTCAGAAGTCTGAGGGGTTCTGTTGAACGGCTGATAGCAGGACTCATCGAAGCAGATAAAACCAAACAATGGAATTTCCAAACCTTCGAGCAGGCAGTGACGGATTTAAACCGATTAAAGAAAGTTCGCGTTGTCAACTCCAGTGATGCCTCTTTGCACGACATCTATTTTCCACCATCTACAAAGTAGGTTTTAATCACTGATAAATAACATCCAGCAGCATTAATGATAATAATTTCAAAAACCAAAAATATGAATTAATGCTTAAAGAAAGCAAATTTCAGGTCATTAAAATTCACCAGCTGCATTTGAAGAAATTACAAATAATTGTATGAATACTCATATAATTATTAAAATACTACTACTACTACTACTACTACTACTACTACTATTTTTGCTACAATTACTACTACTACTACTATTAGTACTACTACTACCACTACTTTTGCTATTAGCATATAATTATTGATTACTATTATTAATATACTTCTAAAATACATCTTTGAGCATACTAAAATGAAATTATCTTTGTACTTTGTCACTTTTGTATTTCAGTTTCAAAACATTTATTTCATGTATCGAAAATCAAACCGGCATTGAATCATCATCCTTTATGTTACTACACAAAACTAACGAACTCTCAAATGAGTCAGACTTTTCATTGGACGCTCTTGCAGCCAATGACAGTGCAGCTGTTATTTTAATACACACCTCTAATGGAAGACGTGTATTACCTCATCAGTCAGGTAAAAATATTTAAACATTCACTCCACCTTCTTAGTTAATAAAGTGTAAAAATTGTTTTGTGTATGTGTGTGCCTGTGCGTATGTATATATGTATGTGTCTGTGTGTATGTTTATACATGTTTTTGCATGTGTGTTTGTATGTATGTATGTATGTTTAGTTTAATTTTTGTTTGAATACTTTACCTGTTTGTATATATATACATGTATGTATGTACGTAAGTATGTAAAAATAACATTTGCTTTTGAGTGACATTTTCTGAAGAATGATAAATATGTTGTTTTAACGATATAATTGTAATATCTTCCTACGCCAGATCCTTATCCCAGTTTCGCATCATCTGTGTCGTTGGAAAAAGAAATCCAGACTGCATTAGAAAGCGTTTGGGCAGTTTTCAATTTAGACAAACGTATTAAGTCACAGGAATTCGTTCGTAATACACTGAGTGAAGCTGAAATAGTATTAAGGTCTGTATTATTATCCCTATTATTATTGTTATTATCCCTGTTATTAAAATGATTATTCTTCTTCTTTTTATGATTATTATTATTATTATTATTATTATTATTATTATTATTTTATTATTATTATTATTTTATCATCATCATCATCATGATTATTATTATTGTTATGATTATTATGATTATGATTAATATTATTATTATTATTATATTATTATTATATTATTATTATTATTATTATTATCATCATCATTATTATTATTATTATATTATTATTATTATTATATTATTGTTATGATTATTATGATTATTATTATGATTATTATTATTATTATTATTATTATTATTATTATTATTATCATCATTATTATTATATTATGATTGTGATTATTATTATTATTACAAACTGTAGCAATATGTAAACACTAATCAATCTAACTGAAAGTTACTTGTGCTAATTATGCTGCAGTATCAGCATTGAATTTCGAAATCCATAAATCAATCAATTAATCAACAAATAAACAGACAGATAAGTAAAATAAAGTATAACGTATATAAAATAAATAAAGTAAATACAAAACAGAAATACAATACTTCCATGTTATAATCTTATTGTTTTGATCAACCTGTCATTGTTAATAATAAAGTATAAGAGCAATACTACTAATAATTTCTACAGTTTTGCACAGACTGTAGACTGACGCTGAATGTTTTGTTACAATGCTTTAGGGAACTTGAGAACAAACTGGTTACGGTAAAAGGTGGCATATGAATAATTTACTTACAATATCTTTCTTATAATTTATCACTAATTAAGAATGGACCAAACAATCTTTCTTTTTATAATATATAAATCTAAAAATAAATAACTAAATAAATAAAAATAATAATAATAATAATAATAATAATAATAATAATAATAATAATAATAATAATAATAATAATAATAACAATAATAATAATAATAATAATAATAATAAATAAATAAATAAGTATATTTAGACAATTTCTTTATATCGCTTTAAATCGTCGACTCTTTGAATTAACGTAACGCGGAAAACGAGAAAACATGCACAGACATGTATACTGTTTGTAAAAGATCTGAATATATATCTGTTAATAATACGTATTTAAATGCTGCATTTATCACAGCTGTATTATTACGTCTGTTCTAACCAACAAAAGAGAGGTTTAGCATAATCATTCTCAAACTAAAAACGACTTTGGCTTTTTAAAAGATCTGAATATATATCTGTTATTAATACGTACTTATATAATGTATTTAAGATAGCGTATTATAACGTCTATTCAAATCAACAACAGAGAGACTTAGTATTGACGTATTCCATTCACGTATCTGATTACTGTACGAACCTTACGGCACGGGTCACGTACGGAACTCACCAATAACCTTTTTTTTATATAACGTTTATCGTAACTGAAAAGTAATATGATTATTCATTGAATTAATGCAAATATGAATTACACATATTTACTTATATATATATATATATATATAATCCCACATAGGTAGGTATCTGCATACATATATATCCACTCGTACATACATACAACAGACTCACATACGTACAGATATATATAAATGTATGTGTGTGTGTGTGTGTGTGTGTATATATATATATATATATAAAACAAATGCACGTACATATGTACAATAAGTATACATAAATACATATAATAAGAACATTCTGAAATTAAACACAAGTGCACATTCATAGGTACATGCATAGATAAATACATATCTGTATAAAATACAAGCATACGCAAACGCATGTATACTTATTGTGAAATAAAACTAAGCGGTGTATTTCAGTTCTGTGTGCAAGGAGAAACACAGGCAGATTACACATCAACATCGGCAGCTGCTGGAAATATCACAATACAAACGTTCTCAGCTGGAGATGATTGGAGAATGGGAGAAGTTCAGAAGCAAACTTTCCAGCTGCAAAGACGTTTCTCTCTCTCAGACTGAAAAGAAGCGAAAATCCTGTGTCTGCAGGTATTAAGATAAATTAACAGTCTACATTTTTTTTTTTTTTAATGAATGACTGGTCTGAAGTTCAGTCCTTGTCATTACTGCTGCTGACGTAGTTCACATTCCAGACAAAGAGTGATTTATTTATTATCTCAGCTGTTTTATATAATGTTCCAGACTAATGGTTGGTGCAGATACAAATTCTTTACTGCCAGTCGAAAACATGTAGCTAGCTGATAGATTGATTGTGGCAGACGATTTTTTTTTAGATTTCATTTAAATAGTGGAACGTTACTATTACCTGTTATATAACATGTTAACCATACGTTAAAAATATGTGTAGTTTGTCATTAAATATATATAAAAAAAACAAATTTAAAAATTTTAAAAATGTTTTTTCGCCTTCCCATAAAATATCATTTTCTTATAAACTGAAAAAAAGTAACTTGGGTGGCGGAAGATGTTTGCTGTCTTTTCCCAGGATGTATGACATCATAGATCAGGTCAATAAATCATTCAGTGGAGGCTAAAAAAAAAAAAAAAAAAAAAAAGTATCTTTTTAATGACAGTGGAGGGAGATTAATAATTATCTGTTTTCTTTATTTCGCTAAAAGAAATAAACAAAAATAATTTAAAGATTTCTTATAGTATTGCCATGGAGCAAAAAGAAGAAAAAGAAGAAAAAGAAGAAAAAGAAGAAAAAGAAGAAAAAGAAGAAAAAAAATATATATAAGATAATTATATCTATCTATCTATCTATATATCTATCTATCTATCTATCTATCTATCTATCTATCTATCTATCAATCCATATATATATATATATATATATATATATGTGTGTGTGTGTGTGTGTGTGTGTGTGTGTACACATTATTTATCAATACCTCAAACACATTCTTTTAAGTCTGTTTAATTTCATCTAGCATTATCATGGCACAAAATGAAAAAAAAAAAGAAGAAGAATAAAAAGAAAGAAAATTAGATTATTGAGCAATAGCTCGAAACAGCAGCTTTTGATAATATTAAGGTAAAGGCAAGATCGGGAATTATCCAAAGGATGAGCCGAAGAGGACTGATCCTAGTTGTTCGCTTTTTTTTTTCAGATTCATAACGAACTATTCAGTGTTCAGGATAAAATAAAGATGAACACAATGAAGTCAAAAGAGGGATCGAGTCTTCAAAAGTTTGTTGGAGAAAATGCTGATGCAAATGGATTAGAGAATACCGACTTGTAAGTTGACCATTTTCATTACAGAATTGTATTTTATTATTAAAAATGTATTTTCAGATATATTTTAATAACAGATGCACAACAAAAACAATAACAATAACAACGATGACGACGACAACAACAACAACAACAACAATAATATACAAATTAATTGTCATAATATTCGTTATCAGGAAATGAATTAATTGATACTGGTTAAAGAAATTATTAATATCACAGATCATAATATCTGTCTCCATTTATCACACACACACACACACTATAAACATAATATTAAAGATACATATGTATATAAACTATTTATCACAGGCCATCAAGAGCTGATCATCTGTTTGCGGAGGGTAAATCAGTTTGGCAACGCATGAAAAGAAGGCGAGAACTCAAACATTTGTCCCATCTCGAAGACGTCATGCACAGAAAGGACAAGTAATGAAAATAAAATTCATTATTGTTAAATTTGTTTAAAATTAAATTTCATCAAATATATAAGACTGCTATGACTGATAACAACTAATTTGAAATTAATTAAAACAGAATTGATAAACTTACAGTAATTATCAGTAAATTCGATAACGTATGTATTTTGCTATTAATATCACTGTTGTCCATAATGAATGTACTCTCTTATTAATATCACTGAAATCGATAATGTACTTTCATATTAATATCACTGAAATCGATAATGTACTTTCATATTAATATCACTAAACTAGATAATGTACTTTCATATTAATATCACTAAACTAGATAATGTACTTTCATATTAATATCACTAAACTAGATAATGTACTTTCATATTAATATCACTAAAAAACATAACATATGTACTTTCATATTAATATAATCAGATAATGTATTTTCATTTAATATCACTGAAAAAGATAATGTACTTTCATATTAATGTCACTAAAACAGATAATGTACTTTCATATTAATGTCACTAAAAAGATAACTAAAAAGATAATGTACTTTCATATTATCACTAAAATAGATAACATATGTACGTTCACATTAATATCACTATTTACGATAACGAGTATGTATTTTCACATTAATATCACTATTTATGATAACGAGTATGTATTTTCACAATAATATCACTATTTATGATAACGAGTATGTATTTTCACAATAATGTCGCTGTAACCGATAATAGTAAATTTCCAGTTTGTATCGACGAGAATTACAATTTTTGTTTTTAATTATGTAATTATAAAGATAATCAGTAGCAGATATTTCTAGTCAGTATAGATAGGAAAATCTGCAAACGCAAACACACTTGGTAGCTATAAGTCTTATCATAAGTCTAATAATAATAATAAAAACAACAACAATAACAACAACAACATCAGTCATTGATACTGATTTAATCAACAGCGATCGCGACTTCATCTGCATATTTATTTAATAATCTTTTAACCGTGTATTTTTGCTAAATAAGATCACACAGTTATGTAATAAATGTTGGTTTTATTCACAGGAAAGATATTGAAGAAATCTGCGCCCATGCAGTCCATTTGTGGCAAGATTTTTCTGTTCCCAAAACACAAAAAGTATACGACCATTTCATTGAATGTAAAATGTAAGTGTCTACAGATGAATCTCTAAGTAGTAAAGTTTAGTTATTAATGGAAACTGTTTTGTCAGTTATTCAAGTAAGAGATTAGATATGATAGACGTGTTATTGAATACAAGAGATTTTATATGATAATTAGGAATCCCGTAAAATTACCAGAATGTTAAAGCAACAACAACAAAAAAAAAAAAAAAATTAATAATAATAAATAAATTAATAAATAAATAAATAAATAAATAAAAGACAATAAAATAAAACATAAAAGAGAATGATTAAAATTGTGCTAGCACAATTAGAACAATTACTACTATATTTATACCACAATTAGTA
>CM022671.1:26967821-27027821 GCA_012295275.1 Chrysomallon squamiferum
GGTCCACACGTACAACGCCTTGG
Organism: Chrysomallon squamiferum; assembly: GCA_012295275.1. NCBI lineage: Eukaryota > Metazoa > Mollusca > Gastropoda > Neomphalida > Peltospiridae > Chrysomallon > Chrysomallon squamiferum. The sequence continues at coordinate 26,967,845 of CM022671.1, forward strand.
ACGGAGAACCTCAAGAACATGCAGGAAGCATACAGGAAGCATACAGGAAGCATGCAGGCCAAGCAGGACTCTAGGATCACAAAACTCATTAAGATTAGAAGCACCAAGAATAAGAACAACCACGTACGACCAAAGATATTTTAATTATGCTGCGCCAACTCTGTGACACACAAACTCACTGCCAAGTAACATCAGGGAAGCTGAAACAACAGCTACATTCAAAGCATTATTAAAGAATCATTTCTTTGGAATCCACTTTCTGGTTGTATTTACATTTTATTTCTCGAATTTTAAAATGTTCAATATACTCATTTATTTCTACCTCCATTTTACATTCGTTTTGTTATTTTTATATCCATGTCTTCAAGTAACTTACTTTATTATTTTACATTGTAAAGCATCGTTTAAACGATTTAATGTGGAAACGGTGCTACATAAAAAGGGTATGTTAATAACAATAAATGAAGAAAAGGTTTTCTTGCCATACAAGTGAAAGCAAATTTTTCTTATCCTAAAAAACTGAAAGAGAACCGTTTTAAACTCATTTTTATGGCTGCGTTTGTGATGTTTGGACTATGATAAAAACCAAGAGAAGCGAGTTGTTTTGATTAACAACTGTTTGACTGTTCAGTTATAGCTGAGACGTATTGTGTGAAATGGAAATGGAAGCGTAAACAGAAGGTAAACAGAATTTGATCTCAAGATTCCACAAACAGACAAGATGCTGGTATGAATTTCTAGATCATTATTGCTATTCTGTGCTTGTCATATTAAAAAAAAAAAAAATTATTACGTCATGCTACATTGTTCATTTTTTGGTTTTTGTTTTCTGTACAATTATGTATGAAGCTTAGCCACTGGGGCATTCAGGTAATCAAAATTAAAGTAAGTATTGGATTCGTTAAATTATCTGATTTTAATCATTTTCAATAAAACATTATACACGTCATTGCTGCTGTTGTCGTTCTTACGCACCGTGTATACATTTTTAAAGAAATGGCCCGTCAAGAAAGCTCTGGCGATGTTGGTGGTTTTTGAGTTTTTTTATGTCAGATGAATAACAGAATACGCTTACACTGACATAACTCAGATCAGTAATATTTAAATAACATTTAAAAGATTTATTCAGCGAAAACCTCTTTATTTTTATTTTTTTTTATTTTTTTCAAATTATCTGACTGGCGTAAACCGGTTTTTTGTTAACATCCCAGTTTGCAATGCGCCGTGCCATTTTGTTTCCCTAGTTCGTGGCTGTTAATACTGCAAAAGCTATAGATATGTGTTCCAAATTCGAAAAGATTAATTTCACTATTCACATGTATCTCATTAATAATTAGCCAGTTACTAAAACTGTGCTAATATTTGGTTCAAACGAAAACGTATTTTAGTCTAATATAACATACTTACACTCGGCTTCAGATGTTTTTAAGAAGCCACGTGACATGTTGGATTTTTGTTTAGCGTGTTGGCAGTATGCTGAAATGATGGTCGTAAGTAGGGGACAGTCTATAATAAAAACACTTATATTTCCAGGTCAACAAGAAATTCACAGTTAACATCGATGACTCTAAAAGAAAATGAAGAACTTAAAAAGAAGTAAGTATAGTATGAATTTTTAAGTCATCACACAAGTAATATAATTACTTTCACATTAAATCAAAAAAAAAAAAAAAATTAAATGACTTTATACGCATTGGTTACATATGGGTTTTTACGATGGAAATATAATTAGATTATTCTAATAAAATTCTGTCAGTGCACATTTCATGTTATGCGTGCGATTTAATTAAATTTAGGATTAAATAATAATGAATCTTCAAATATAAACAAATGTCGAGTTAACATATACGGATGGATGTGTGACTTACTATTGTTGTTGGCATTGTTGTTGTTGTTGTTGTTGTTGTTGTTGTTGTTACTATTATTATTATCTATTTTTTAAAGTTATATTCTTATATGCTTTAGGGTATTATATCTTGTAAACAATCGTTCCGCCTTGTCCGCGGTTTTGACCAATCCCTGTTCACAGATAATTTTTTTAAATTACAGCAGACTGCTAGAATAGAGTAGTCAGTATGATTCACATGAGTTTTAATGTTTTTAGTAATACCTACAGGAGGGATTCCAAGTTTACTAAAGATAGGGTCAAAAATATTTTACTCTCCTAAGTAAATAAACTCATGGAAAAGACATGTCGCACGACAACATTTTTGATGAGGTTGCAAATTCTGACTCGTTAACATGTTTTAATATGTCTTCTTAATATGACTGCATTAACCTTACGTCCGAAATTGTTTCTTGGAAAATTTCGGAGAGTAGAGGAAAAGTTCAGAATAACGTTTCTCATTTTATTCGTTACATTGCAGGCTAACCACAGTGCTGAACGAAATGACGACTGAAGTCATGAAGTTAGAGACAAGCTGAGCGTATTTTTCTGAGATGTACAGTGATATAGTCTGGACATAATGTAATGACACTGTGAAAAATCACTGAAGATTTTTAAATTGTGTGTTCCTTTCTAACTGTCTTGTCGTTTGGGACTGCATACATGTATTTTGTTTAATTACTTATTCACATAACAACTGTTAATTATTCTCACAAATACAGCATTGATTGCAATTGTAAAATTATGTCCATCAGGTACATTTCGTTATTTGTTCGTCAAGAAATGTCAGTAGCTAAACCGTCTTAACTGGTAACTGTAGAATTCTTAAGCGTAACGTCCATACACGTGTCCAGTGTATTTCTCTATCACTAGTGCTAAAATTTATTTTATTTTTAATATTTCTATTTTCATATTAATTAATAAATATTTCGTTATAGTCTACTCTACATGTGAACGATGAGACAAAATGGACAGGGGAACCCACCAACCAGCACATGATCTGTGTTACAACGTGCAAGTTATGACACACACCCTTTTTTTTTCATTTTTTTTTCTGTGTCGCAATTTCATACACACAGACAGTGATGTATTCATTATTATGATTTTACTTTACAGCGTTTCTCGTTGGTTCAAATGTACTGAGTGATTATCATAATCGAGGTAAAAGCAATAAAACAAAAGTTATCAAGACACATCACATTAAACTGTCGCGACCAATATGTCTGATTATGTTACGTTTATATCTTTATACAATAATTTATTAGCTCTGTTACATTATTAGCATATTATTTATTATTATTATTATGATTATCAGCCTCAAAATGTCATTTTGGAATGAAATATCTGGGTTGTTTTATTGGGCAAATTTCATTCCGAAAATGACAATTTAAATTTTTTTTTTTTTTTTTTTTTTTATGTGTGTGTGTGTATATATATATATATATATTATTTTAAAAATATAAAATATCTCTATTCCGATAGAAACGATATGCAATGAAATAATTCGTTTATGTCTACGGTTACCGTTTGAAGTCTTCCGATATCTTGCGATTAATGACATAACTGACTTCAAAGACATCAGTTTATGACTCTTTTCAAAAAGAGCCTAGTTACAACCATAGCAACTACAATGTTAATGTTCTTTTTTTCTTTCCTCCCCTTCCCACATACATACATGCATACATACACACATATATATAAATATATATAAATATATGGATATATATGTATATATATATATATGAGTTGTCTATATTCAGAATAAAGAGCAGTAAATATACAATGCATGCAAATATATACAATTTTTACTTATAGTGTGATATATCCCATAGTCAAAACATTTCTTTATCTTGATTTCAAATCACTGTAGTTAAAAAACATCAAAAGATAAAAAGCATGAAGTAGAATGCATTTAAAACATCAGCACGTCAGCTTAAAAAAAAAAAAATAACAATGACAATCTTTCAAGATCCGATAATAATGCCAGAGCTGGCGAAAGTGATGTGGTGTACAAAAAAACAACCCCAAAAAAGCAATATATGCAAAAGCTCTCTAACGCATAGACGGTGTCTGCGTGAAACTTTGCATCTGGTTCGTTACAACAACGTGCTCCTTACAGTAACATGCTTGGGTTGTTCGCGTCTGAATCACACCCATAGCGTGCTTGTGATGCTGGGATGTAATTTGTGGCACACCTGTCGTGATTTTTCATCACTCTGGATGTGTGACAAGCCGGCTAGCTCGTATCTGTACTCGAGCTGCACGTGCAATTGCAGTTATTCACTAGGCACGTGCGTTTTTTTTTTTTTCTGTTTTTTTTTTTTTTTTTTTTTTTTAACTATTTCGCGTATTTTTACATACCGTAACGTTTGGGCCGTCTTGCTTTACTCTGATTCGGTTTCAGTTTGTTGTACATTATTATTTATTTATTATTTTAATTTCTTTTGGATATAGTTATTTCTCTACAAACAAACAAACAAAAACCAAATAAAAAATAAAAATAAAGAAATAAAGAAAATTAAAAAAAAAGAAAGAAAGCAAGAAAGAAATATAACAGCAACAACAAAAAATAAATACGAGGGATCAGGAATATTATTACTTTAACAAATTATCAAAGGTAATAGTACCGCATTCCTGTACTTTCTTTTTTTTTTTTTTTTTTTTTTTTTTTGACAGGTTATATTTATTACTATCTGCGACAGCTTCAAGGGGAGGAAAGAGTACAAGAGAGAAAAATCAGAGAGAGTGAGAGAGGCTAGAAAGAACGAGAGACAAGCAGAGGGTCAGACAAAAAAATCAGATTAACTGACAATTTTAATGTATTGAGTAATCTTTCAGAAATAAAACAAATAAATACATCTTAAAACTTGTTTACAATATCCTATTAAATACACAAACATGTAGTTCTGACGACAGTTTGCCCTGTAATTCTAGAATATTGTTTGTCCGTGTGTAGTTCTAAAATATTGTTTGGCGATAGTGTATTCCTGTAATTCAAGAATAGTGTATGTCCATGGTTTAAACTGTAGTTGTAGAATAATGTCTGTCTACACTTTACTTTGGAATTCTAAAATGTCGCTTGTTTATAGTTTACCTTGTTATTCTACAATGCCGCTTATCTACGATTTGCCCTGTAATTCTAGATTATTGTCTCTCTAGAGCTGAATCTGGAATTCTAGAATATCGTTTGTTTATAGTTTACCTTTGTATTCTAGTATATTCTTGATCTATCGTTTGACTTGTAATTCTAGAATATTGTTCATTTATAGTTTGCCCGGTAATGCTAGAATAGTGTGGGTTTTTGTGGGTTTTTGTGTGGTTTTATTTGGTTATATATGAGTGTGTGTGTATGTATGTGTATATGTATGTATGTGTCAAATCTGTAAAAAAAAAAATAATAATAAAAAAAAATATAAATAATTATCGAAAATTATTTAATAATAAATCTCTTTTCGATAATTATTTTTTTTATTATTATTATTTTTTTTTTTTACAGATTTGACGTCTAATTGTAGACACTGTTTGTCTACAATGTACACAGACGTGGCAGTTGAGGCATATGAGGAAAATGCCTCTTACCGAAACAGACGACTTTTTATTGTATTTTATATACAAAGATTTCATTTTTAAAATATATAAAATATAAATCTCTATTCCGATAGAAACGATATCCGCTGAATGAAATTGTTTATGTCTACGGTTACCATCTGAAGTCTACCGACATCGTTGCGATGAAAGACATAACGACTTCGAGGACATTATTTTTGCCTTAATTTTAAAAAAGTCTAGATACGGCCATGTACCTCCTGTACTTTCATACTTCACCACACCTTTTTCCATTCCAAATTTCAAACAGTTTATGCAAATGCACAAACAATAAACCATATGTATGTATCTTTTTATATATATATATATATATATATATATATATTCTATTTTTAAATTGTTTTTGAAATAAATGCGTAATAAATAATCCTGCCTGATTCTGTATAATTTTACCAGTTCGTGTTTTTCGTAAACTTTAACATAAATCTGATACAGAAATGTTGTTTCACTTTCTTACTGTTGCCTTTCTTTTCGTTGGTAGAGGTAAGATACTAAACTAATATATGTGTATATGGATGCATGTATTTGTGTATATATGTATATATGTTTGTATGTATGTATGTATGTATGTGTATGTGTGAATGTATGTGCGTTTGTATGTGTATGTGTGTGTGTATATGTATGTAGAGAAATGCAACATTAAGGTATTTAACTTTCAGGAAATATTATAATAAAAAGGTTAACCGACTATTGCTTCAATATTGTTGAAACAAAATCAGAATAAATCTCTATTTTCCAGAAACTCAATATTTTTATAAAACATTTTACACTGAAACATTCAAATTGTTTCATCAGCGTATAAACTGCTTTTCAGTGCATTTTCTCTGCCATGTGTTTTTTGTGGGTACGTAAAGTTCTCGCTTTTTAAAATAATTCATCTTTCTTGAATCGTCCTCTTAACAATTTCAACCGAACGCAAATCTGTGAATCGTAATGCAAATCAGCGGAAATCTGCGAGAAATCCTAGAAGTTTAATAACTAGAAGTTTAATAACTAGAAGTTTAACCAACTGTTGCTACATTACTTTGAAATTTGAGAGGCGTCTGTGTCTCTCAGCGAAATTTGGCTTAAGACGAGAGAAACAACGAAATGATTAGAAGATTATGGATATGCATGGCCGTAACTAGACTCTTTTTGCAATTAGATAAAAAATAAATAAATTAATTAATTAATTAATTAATCGCCAAGAGGAGCGGGGTAAACAATTGAGTGCTATCGTGATGTTAAATGACAATATACATTGATTCAGGACAAGAAACCGGGCAAAGACTGAAACGCGTGAAAACGATGCCTTAAATCATCAAGAAAAAGAAAGAAAAAAAAGAAATAGTCAATTTGTGTATGTAATAGGTTATTGCCTCAATGTAGTTACGGCCATGCCATGTACGTTCAGGAATACAATTGAAACATTTCAAACCTTTACAACTACGGCGACGTAGCGTATGACGTTTCATAGTTAGTTAGAAGATGATATGAGACATTTAAATTTCGCAAGATGACTTACAAACAGTTCAAAGTCAGTCTGTGAAAACAACGAAGTAATTATAAAACAATAAAGCAAAATTTACATAGGACCTATTCACTGACTTTATTTTTCAATTAAACCCTTTATTATTATTATTATTATTATTATTATTATTATTATTATTATTATTATTATTATTATTATTATGATTATTATTATTATTATTATTGATATATATATAGGTATTGATAAATTTACAGTTTAATTACTAGCAGTCTTTCAACTTTCGTCATGACATGCTGAGACATTCTGAAATTGCGAGACTTTTGTGAATAAAACTACTTTGTGTCTGCGTTATGAATATATCGGTCTTGCTTCAAACATAATATTTATCGCAGTAACATTAACTGCAGAATAATATAGACTTGCCTAGTCTTTACAGTATAACAGCTTAAATGATATTATCATCATCATTATCGTCATCAAAATCATCATTATAATTTTTACTATTATTGTTGGTGGTAGTGTTGTTATTGTTACTATTATTATTATTACCTTTATTGTTATTTTTACATTGCTGTTATCATTGTTGTTATTGCTGCTGTTGATATGTTGTTGCCGCTGTTGTCATTATTATTATTTGCTGCTGCTGTTCTTGCTACTTTCGTTGCTTTGTTTATGTTTTTGTTTTAAGCTAAGTTGGTCAAAAAAAATTAAATGTATTTTAATGCGTACGAATCAGATATTTTATTAACTGGATGATGGTGACGTTACTTCAAATAAATTAATTGCTACCAATTTTCATTTTCTTTCCTTATCTCTTCTTATTCACTTTTTCCTTTCTCCACTTTGTTAATTAATTAATTATTAGTATTTTATTTTTATTATTTTTGTTTTTATTTAATTTATTATTTTTCCTTATCTCAACAGAGCCGAAGGAGACGTCAAGTAAGCTGAGATACGACGTAAGTGACATTACATTAACGTTCATTTTAGTGTTTCAGTGTGCTTTCTTTCACCATCGGTTCACACACGCACATGTACACGTAAGAATACACGCTGGCACACAAATGCACGTTTACAAAATGATGTTAAAATAAAAGAAAATTCCAGCAATATTCTCAAAAGCTCGTTATTTGTTATTTAATAATAATAATAATAATAATAATAATAATAAATTCATTCATTCATAAATAAATAAAAATAACTCTTTATTACTACCATCATTGCTCTACTACTACTGCTACTATCATTACCATCACTACTACTAGTATTACCACTACTACAACTATTATTACTACTGCTTCTGTTATTACTACTACCACTACCACCACCACCACCACCACCACCACTACTACCTTTACTATCACTACTAATATTATTTTTTACTACCACTACTACCATTACTACTAATATTATTTTTTACTATTACTACTACTACTACTGTTACTACTTGTTCATTTTGTAGATTTTGAACTGTCCAGCTGAGTATGTACACCAGTACTTTAAACACACGATGTGCCTTGTTGACGTGGGACTGACCGTTCATATCCGACAATCAGCCAAGGAAGCAATCGTCCACAGACACAACGTGCTACGTTTAACAGTGTCTCCTGCGGCGGCTGATATGCAGAAAATGGTAAATAATAATATTAATAATAATAATAATAATAATAACAATAACAATAACAACAACAACAACAACAACAACAGCAGTAGTAGTAATAAATAACAATAATAATAATAATAATAAAATAATCATTTTAATAATAATTGTATAAATAATAATACCAATAATCATAATAATAACAACAACAACAACAACAACAATAATAATAATAATAATAACAATAACAACAACAAGACTCTTTTCGTTTCCATGAATGAGACTGACATTATGTTAAACATTTTCTTCTCCTTTTTTTCTTTTCTTTCTTTTTCTTTCCATCTTTCGTTTTTATTTTCTTACATGATTTCTTTGTTCGTTCCTTCATTTTATTCACATATTTACGTTTATTGGTGTATTTTGTGCAACACAATGAATTTTGTTGCTGAGAACAGATAGTTAAATTAATGCATTATACTAATAATCTGCTTAGTGATACAGTCCTCTCTCTCTCTCTCTCTCTCTCTCTCTCTCTCTCTCTCTCTCTCTCTCTCTCTCTCTCTCTCTCTCTCTCTCTCTCTCTCTCTCTCTCTCGCACACACGCACACTAACGCACACACATAAATATTATACATATATATATATATATACATCTAATATGGGGATGCCATTATATTATAACTAACATTTTTCCCACGTTCTACTATTACTAATATTACTATTTTATTACTACTACTACTACTGCCACTACCACCACTACAAATATTTTTGAAAACGCTAATACAACTATTATTACTACTGCTGCTAATTATAATAATAATACCACTATTATCACTACTTTTACTAGTACCACTGTTGCTTCTACTGACTTTAATATTAATAAAATTTCTTTTACTACTTCTACCACTACTATTACCACTACTATTAGCACTGCTATTGAAACTACCACTGTTACAGCTATCACTGCTACTACATTTAATAGAGATGACGACGATGACGTTGATGGTGATAGAACTCTGGAATTTCTATTGGCTTAATTTAAATTTTTCTTTCTTTATCTCTATCTGTCCATCTATATTCATTTTACTTATATTTTGTATTATTATTATTATTATTATTATTATTATTATTATTATTATTATTATTTTTATTTTATTTTTTCTCTAGTTTTGGGACGATAATCTGGCCTTGTTAGCTGACAAGTGGGCAAAACAGTGCATATTAGGACATGATGCTGCGAAGGCAAGAACGAGTCCAGGTCACAGAAAACATTTGTGAAATTGTTTTTCACACGAAATTTTAATATGTATGTTTGTATGCCTGTGTGTGTGTGTGTGTGTGTGTGTGTGTGTGTGTGTGTGTACGTGTATGTATGCGAGTATCTATGTACTATTACCATTATTATTACTTTTATTATCATTATCATTATTATTAATATTGTGGTTAACATTATTATTATTATTATTATTATTATTATTATTATTATTATTATTATACAACCAATGTTAGCTTGTACTGAATACTTAACTTTCGGAATATTAATTACGAAGTAGAGTTGTTCTTTTTTCTTCATATTCTTCTTCTTCTTATATATATATATATATATATATATATATATATATATAGAGAGAGAGAGAGAGAGAGAGAGAGAGAGAGAGAGAGAAGTTTTATACTCTGTAATCTCTGTTAGCTTATAATCGATGCAGATTATATTTCAGATATGAATATTAATAGACATGTTTTACAAGTCAAGAATGTCTTATAATCAATTCTAACTCTCAGAAAAATAAAACGTAATGTTATTGTTTTTTCGGTTTTTTAATTTATTTTATTTTTTTCCCCCATCAGCACTACCAGGCATTTCCATTGGACAGAATGCAGCATTTGGCTATAAAAATTATACAACTGCCATAGATTCTTGGTACAGCGAGAAAGCACATTTTCTCTTTGGCATCGGAAGCTATGATAGATCGCCAGTTGGTCATTATACACAGGTTACTACTGCAGTACTATTCTTTATAACATTATACACAGATCTGTACTGCAGTGATACTTTTTCTGACATCAGTACTACAGTAATACTCTTCATGAGACTAGTACTGTGGTAATACACTTTATGACATTAGTACTGTAGTAATAGACTTTATGACACTAGAAGTGTAGTAATACACTGTATGACACAAGTACTGTAGTAATACACTTTGTGACACTAGAAATGTAGTAATAGACTTTATGACACTAGAAATGTAGTAATACACTGTATGATACTAGTACTGTAGTAATACACTTTGTGACATTAGAAATGTAGTAATACATTGTATGACACTAGTACTGCAGTAATACACTGTTTGACACTAGTAATGTAGTACTACACTTTGGGACACTAGTACTGTAGTAATACACTTTGTGACACTAGTAATGTAGTAATACACTTTGGGACACTAGTACTGTAGTAATACACTTTGTGACACTAGTAATGTAGTAATACACTGTGTGACACTAGAAATGTAGTAATACACTTTGTGACACTAGTAATGTAGAAATACACTGTGTGACACTAGAAATGTAGTAATACACTGTGTGACACTAGTAATGTAGTAATACACTTTGTGACACTAGTAATGCAGTAATACACTTTGTGACACTAGTAATGTAGTAATATACTTTATGACACTAGTAATGTAGTAATACACTGTGTGACACTAGTAATGTAGTAATACACTGTGTGACACTAGTAATGCAGTAATACACTTTATGACACTAGTAATGCAGTAATACACTGTGTGACACTAGTACTGCAGTGATATACTTTATGACACTAGTAATGTAGTAATACACTTTGTGACACTAGTAATGTAGTAATACACTTTGTGACACTAGAAATGTAGTAATACACTTTGTGACACTAGTAATGTAGAAATACACTTTGTGACACTAGAAATGTAGTAATATACTTTGTGACACTAGTAATGTAGTAATACACTGTGTGACACTAGTAATGTAGTAATACACTTTGTGACACTAGTAATGTAGTAATACACTGTGTGACACTAGAAATGTAGTAATACACTGTGTGACACTAGAAATGTAGTAATACACTGTGTGACACTAGTAATGTAGTAATATACTGTGTGACACTAGTAATGTAGTAATACACTGTGTGACACTAGTAATGCAGTAATACACTGTGTGACACTAGTAATGTAGTAATACACTGTGTGACACTAGAAATGTAGTAATACACTTTGTGACACTAGAAATGTAGTAATACACTTTGTGACGGTAGTATTGCAGTAATACACTTTGTGACACTAGTAATGTAGTAATACACTTTGTGACACTAGTACTGCAGTGATATACTTTATGACACTAGTACTGCAGTAATACACTGTGTGACACTAGTACTGCAGTGATATACTTTATGACACTAGAAATGTAGTAATACACTGTGTGACACTAGAAATGTAGTAATACACTGTGTGACACTAGAAATGTAGTAATACACTTTGTGACACTAGTAATGTAGTAATACACTTTGTGACACTAGTACTGCAGTGATATACTTTATGACACTAGTAATGTAGTAATACACTGTGTGACACTAGTAATGTAGTAATACACTGTGTGACACTAGTAATGTAGTAATACACTTTGTGACACTAGAAATGTAGTAATACACTTTGTGACACTAGTAATGTAGTAATACACTTTGTGACACTAGTAATGCAGTAATACACTTTGTGACACTAGTACTGCAGTGATATACTTTATGACACTAGTATTGCAGTAATACACTGTGTGACACTAGTAATGTAGTAATACACTTTATGACACTAGTACTGCAGTAAAAAAAAAAGTTGTATTGGAATTATACTCTCCACGGAAATTGTCATAGTACTATAACACTTAAAAAAGATTCAAAACAGTGTAAAAACGACGAAGTTATAATTCTGACTTTTAATTAGTACATTTTTAACCTTCAGTTTCGTTCATTGCTACGTTACAGATAGTGTTTGCCAAAAGCAATAAAATTGGCTGTGGGCATGCTTACTGCCCGAACTCTAGATTCAAAGATTATTTTATATGTAACTACGCCACTGGGTAGGTACATTTATACTATTACTGTCATTTCTGTTATTAGTGTTAATTCTACTATTACTGTTACATATATCATTAGAGTTATTTCTGTTTATTACTTTTAATTCATTGATAGCTGTTATTTCTCTTTTTACTGCTATTCTATTGTTACTAATAATTATATGATTATGGTTAGTTCTGTTATAATTACTGCTGTTCTCGTAATGACTAGTATTTTTTATTTACTATTCACTCTGTTATTTCTAAAACTATTGTTATTTCATTTATTACTATTAATTCTATTATTACTTTATTTCTATAACTCATGCTGGTTCATTTATTACTGCCAATTCAATAATTATTGTTAATTCTATTATTACTGTTTCTTCTATTATTATTGTTAATTCTATTACTAATGTTATTTCTATTGTTATTGTTATTTCTATTATTACTGTTAATGCAGTTGTTGCTGCTTATTCTACTATTACTGTTAATCGTATTATTGCCGCTAGTTTAATTATTACTGCTATTTCTAATATTACTGTTATTTGTTATCGCTGTTATTTCTATAAATAGTGTTGCATATAAATATGTCTTGCTACATTTGTAATATAATATTAGTTTTCGTGTTTGTTTTGTTTTGTTTGTTGTTGTTGTTGTTGTTATGTTTCTGTATAATTGTGTTTGAAGGTTAGACATTGGAGCATTCAGCTGATCAAAATTATATTTATATAATAAATGAAACATAACCTGGACAAGTATGAAAAACATTACTGATTTCTGATAATTAAAATGTCATTTGTTATTTTTTCCATTTCAGTCAAGACACTGAGAGAAGGCCTTACAAACCAGGACCTCGATGTTCGTCGTGTCTGCATTTTTGCCAAAATGGTCTTTGCGGTATGTTTCGTGTTTGTGTCGTTGATTTTCTTTGAGTATATTTTAAGGTGTTGGATGTTTCTATATTATGACTTTCAAATACGAATATTATTACTTTTAACAGGATTACTGGATCGTCAAAAAAAAATAACTTTATATACACACACACACACACACACACACACACACACATATATATATATATATATATTATTAATTTGAATATTATTATTATTATTATTACTGTTATTTGACAGAGGCATTGTTTATAAACTTTGAAAAGGCAATTTTGCCTATATCAGTTTCACATATTATTTGCAGACTGTCGTAGTAAACAGTGTTTGAATGGTGGTTATCTGAATGAAAGCACGTGTAGCTGTCACTGTTTACCATTGTACAAGGGCTTTTTATGTCAGAATTGTAAGTTTAAATATTTTGTACTACGTGTGTGCGCGCGGGTTGATTGTGTGTTTTGTGTGTGTGTGTGTGTGTGCGCGTGCGTGTGTGTGTGTGTATATATGTAGCCATTTCACCTACTTATGTGTAGACGTGTATCCATCACATCACATGCACACATACAGCAAAAATATCAGAATCTTAAATACCAGTAACGTCAGTTATCTTAAATACCAATTTTCAGCAAAATCGGAGATGGTGAGGTTTCATTTTCCCATTAGTTCAACAAGACCTGTTTATTTTTTTTTGAAAGATGGGTTTTATATCAGCAAATATTTTGTTAATTTATCTGTGTGTGTGTGTGTGTGTGTGTGTGTGTGTGTGTGTGTGTATTATTTTGCTTGAATGGTTCAAAAAGCTGTTGTTTTTTGTGGGTTACACAGTTATTTAAAAATGCTTAGATACTAATCGATAAATAGCTTGATGATAGACAACATCCTTTCTCGTATTTTAGGTGTGTAACATTATTTAATAACCGCGAAATCACATAATAACGAAAATAGGTAGAGGTGTCGTATAGAATTCATCATTTCAAATGTTTGCTTCATTCTTTTAACTTTTTTACACAGTAAACTGTACCAGAAAGGACAAGTTTTGGTGTTCGAGACAAAACCCAAAAGCCTGTCATAAATATTCTAACTTTCCCTCTGACTGTCCATTTATGTGTGGAGTATGTTGAGAACGTTGGTGAAAAAATGGAATTGTAGAAGTCGCATAGTATGAATTTACCTTAAGCAGAAGTAAAACAAAATATATATATATATATATATATATATATATATATATATATATCATGAAAATAAAAGCGATTTTTAAAAGCCATAAGACTTACTTAATTAAAATTATGTCACTCATTCTATTAAAACACTACATACATGTAGAGATGATATCAATAGCATTATAAATATTTTTACCATGTGTCGACAATTTTATGAAACTTTTTTTTTTTTTTTAGGAATTTTTTTTTTTTTTTTTTTTTTATGAAAATGGAGATAAAAAAAAGAAAAGAAAAAAAAAGAACATAAAAAAACACAGCTTGTGGAGATGCTGATGTTATCTCTGTCAGTTATTACAGCACACGTTCAATGTTAGAAACAATGTTTGACACATTCCACTCCACTGATGTATATAATATGAATATTTATATCATGCACGTCTCTCTGAATATTATTTATTCATTCATTCATTAATTTCGTTCGTTTATTTTATTTTATTTTGTTTTATTTGATCATACTGTGAAAATATTTTCTACAACATATCAATATTTCCGTTAGGTTATATTTTTAAAATATTTTATTACCTTCAAAAACATAACAGATTAAGGTAAAAATTGTTTCTTCTTAAGTTATCTTTGAAAAGCAAAAAAAAAAAAAAAAAAAAGCAATTAACTGGAAATACTTACATTAATTAATACTTTAAAAATATTTTATTATCTTCAAAAACATGACAGATTAAGATAAAAACTATTTCTTCTTTAATTATATTTGAAAAAAAAAAAAAAAAAAAAAGTAACAAAATGAAAATGGGGATTAATTCAAAGTGGTTCCCAGCCACAGACGGAAGAACAAGGTGTGCCGTCTCCACCAATACATTTTCCCAGTCTGCAGTTGAAGTTGGTGTAGCAGTGCTGACCCTTGTTGACGGTCAAGCCACACACGTAGCAGATACAAGACTCAGCAAGACACTGGAAGTGATCAGAACATGGCTCCCCGTCCTCCTTTCTGAAATCACACGTACTAAGTATGTCTACGGTCACGTGAAAACTACCACGTGACAGTAACCATGTACGTGCTTCCAGCAGTAGCCCTCTGTGCCAAAAACAACGTAGCGTTAAAACAGTTAAAACGTACTAAGTAACCCGTGCTTCCAGCAGTAGCCCTCTGTGCCAAAAACAACGTAGCGTTAAAACAGTACTTGTGTGGTCATCATGTCTACGGTCACGTGATGAAAACTATTACCGCGTGACAAAAGATATTGTAATTGCATGACTAGCTAGATTACAAAAGAAACCTTGATTACATAATGAACAGATTCAAATGAAACTGATTTCATGATTAAACAAATTGAAAAAAAGACTACAATCAAACAAGTGTCTAAGTGACGACAAAGACCATCAAAGTGGTGACAGATTCTATAATTAGTGTAAGTCATAAGAATAACTGCAACAACAATAATGAAATCGTAACAATAATGGCATCAATAGTAATAATAAATAGTTCTCACTGTTTCCACAATCAGAGTGTTTTTCACAAGGGATCCCAAAACCCACAGATTTCTGAACAGTCAACATAAGGACAGTCACAGTTATATAAAACATTGTCATCATGTCTGAAATAATATAATAATAATAATAAAAAGAGAGAGAGAGAGAGAGAGAGAGAGAGAGAGAGAGAGAGAGAGAGAGAGAGAGAGAGAGAGAGAGAGAGAGAGAGAGAGAGAGAGAGAGAGAGAGAGAGAGATGTGCAGTTAATTTCTTGACGTACAGAAATATTCATATAACATAAATATACATACAAGCACAAAAAAAAACTAGAATACAACTACTCACATATACAACTGATGATGATGTTGTCGTTTTTGATAATGTTGAATAATCACACAGACACAGGCCCACGCACACAGACACACAGAGAGAGAGATATATATAAACACAAATATATACACAAAAACAATTTTAAAATGACTGTCAAACGTACACAGATGTGTGACATCTCGATATCCCAGCTGATGTGATGTTTTTTGATTTACGAAATATCATTCTAAAATATAGCAACCAGTAACACTGCAGCTTCTAAACATACATATATAGATCATAATAATAATAATAAGAAGAAGAAGAAGTACATCGTTTTTGTTTTGTTTTCAGATTTTGTTTCGTTATTTATAGATATATAGAGAATTCTAGAATAACAATGTAAACTATACATACATACATATATATATATAGTTTACATTGTTATTCTAAAATTCTCTTTGTCTATAGTTTAACTTGTAATTCTAGAATATTCGGGGTTTTCACAGTCTGACGTGTCATTCTAGAGTACAACCTGTCTTCAGTTTGCCCTGTGGATCTACAGTTTGTCTACTATGTACACAGACGTGGCAGTCTACCTCGCATTTCTCTACACAGTTCTACCCCATGGCCGTAACTACATTGAGGAAAATGAGGAAAATGAGGCTAATATCTCATACCGAAACTTTTTTATATACAAAGATTTTATTTAAAAAAAATATAAAATATATTAAACGAATTTTAAAAATTCTATTCCGATAAAAAGGATATCCGCTGAATGAATTCGTTTATGTCTGCTGTTACCGTTTGAAGTCTAATGACATATTGCGATGAAAGACATAACTGACTTCAAAGACATCATTTTATTTTATTTTATTTATTTATTTATTTTTTTTTTTTTTTGCCTCGCACCTTTTTCCATTCCAGGATAAAATTTCAAATAGTTTATGCAAATGCAAAAAAAAAAAAAACGTGAATATGTGCATAATAAATAATCTTGCCTGACTATATATAATTTTACCAGTACGTGTGTTTGTCTGTGTGAATTTATGTGTATATGTGTGTATGTGTGTGTATATATGATTTGTATGTGTATGTTTGTGTGTGTATAGAAATGCAAGATTAAAGTATTTTATTATAATTAAAAGTTTAACCAACTACTGCTTTATTATTTTTGAAAAAATCAAAATAAAATTTTTTTTCCCTGAAACTCAATATTTTTATAAAACATTTTACACTGAAATATAAAAATTGTTTCATCAGCGTATAAACTGCTTTTCCATGTATTTTCTCTGCCATGTGTTTCTTGTGGGTACGCAAAGTTCTCTCTTTTTTAAAATAATTTATATTTCTCGAATCGTCTTCTTAACAATTTCAACCGAAAGCAACAAAGCAAATCTGTGAATCGTAGAGAAAATCAGCGGAAATCTACGAGAAATCCTAAGAACCCTATGGAATAACAATAAATATACATACACACATACCTACATACATACATACATACATACATATATACATACATACATACATACATACAAACATACATACATACATCGTATTAGATTAATTTATTATTTAACCTTATTAAATCATTACTAAACACTGGTTGTGTAAGTTTTTTTCTATCGTAGTCGGCTGAAGTCTTCCATTTGCACTTATATTGTTAAATGCTAATAACAGTTCAGCATAAACTGGAGGTAGTGAACCTAAATCACGTTTTTCATGTTTCATAATTAAAAACACTTTCTTTCTGTTGCATGTTACTTCGTCGTAAAAGAAAATAAGTGAGCACGTCAATATTTGGGAATTTAAGACCTCCTTTATTAGCTTTTCCAATTATTCTGTTATATTTTATTTGAGATATTTTTTCATCCCATAAAAAATCCAATGTCGCTATCACTTTCGCTGTTTTTCTGTTCATCGCTGATAAACACTGACATTCATCTTCTTTTCTGCAACACTTTTCGCATACAAAAGTTTTTAGTCAATTTCTTGCAGAATGTCCTTTTTCAATGCAATAATGACATTATATTTGGGCAATTCTTGAGTATATGACTGTCAGCCATACAGTTGTAACATGCTTTCAGTTGATTATCGTGTAAAACACGAAAATACTCTATTCCTTCACTTGTTTTAAACTTCATAGAGTATGGTAAATTTTTTGTGTCCGGTGGAAATTTTACTCTGACAAATTGTGTTCCATCAGCAATTTTGGTGTCTTTATAAAATCGTTTATAAATAGGTGTTAAGATTTCTATTTTCAGTTATCTTAGTTTTCATTCTATGATTTCCTCATCTATGTACGCTGGTAAATATAAGAATGATACAGCTGCAGTGTCAGAATGTAACACTATAGCTTTCATTCTTATTCCTTTCAATTCCAATCCTTCATTTTCTGCAATCATTCTCGCATGTATAATATCATTAGGAGTTACTTCATATATGTCCGATCCTTTCGGTACACAATCATAATTTCAACACCAGTCTGGCCACTTATGTAATCAGTTATGTCGCTGGCCACTTATGTAATCAGTTATGTCGTCTTTTTTTTTTTTTTTTTTTTTATAATTATCTATTTCATTTGCTGATATTTTCTTATTGCGAATGGGAATGCGAAAACCAGGTTATCTGCAATTTACTGGAGCGTCGGTTATTGCGATATGAAATATCACGTGTACGTCTTAATACTTTTATCAGAAAGCTCAGTTACTCGGTTTCGTGGTGTAGTGGTTATCACGTCTGCTTTACACGCAGAAGGTCGCGAGTTCGAGCCTCGCCGGAACCTTAATTAACATTTTACTGCAAATATATCTTTCTGTTTTTAAATAAGGAGAAGAGTAATATTTTGTAAAAAAAAGGAAAGAAAGAGAAGGTTTCGGCGAGGCTCGAACTCGCGACCTTCTGCGTGTTAAGCAGAGGTGATTTTTTTTTTTTTTATCTTTATTAGTATAATCACCAGTTGTACACAATTAAAATAACATTAAAACTGTAAATAACAATACACTCACATGCACGCATACTTATTTATTCAGAATATTCATATATATGTACAGTATTTTATAGTATTAATTCTTTTATCCATTTCCATAATATATCTATATTGATTATTTGTAGCTTTCCAAAGACGTGATAACCACTACACCACGAAACCGTTGTTTTTTACGCTAAAAATAAAATGTAAAAATATTATTATTATTCAGATTATTTAATTTGCTTCATATACAGTTGATGCAACATTACATGCTTGATAACCACTTACTAATGTAATATTAGATGTTAATGGCATATGGCTGTATTCGATATAATAACTATTAATTTATTATCTATTCAATGAAACATTATTAAATATATTTCTAAATTTAATTCAGTTTAACGATCTAAAAAGTATTTATTTATTTCTTTTTTTTTCTTTGTTTTTTGTTTTTTCTTTCCTTTTTTTTTTTTTTTTTTTTTCTTACAATTTCGTCAGATTTCAACTGACATTTCTACCGGAACGTTTCTTATTTCTAGTTTAATTTAATTTCCTTAACAGCTTTATTGATTAATACTTGATAATGTAGGCTTCGTGCTGTGGTGGTTATTATGTCTGCTATACACGCATTTTGTTAAAACCAAAGTTTCAGTTTGGTGAAATTACCACAGAGTCGTGAACGGAGAAAGCTAGATTAACAATGAACACTCAAAGTTAAATGTGCCTGAGCAAATTTAACAGTCGTAAACCAGTACAAGCCTTTGGAAGATATAGAAGACATGAAGATATAAAAAAAAAATTCTCATTAGAAGACAAATCGACGAAAAGGCTGTGTAATGTGTATCTGGATTTAAACTGTTAAATAGATTTCATGACTCTGTAAAAGGTATAAGATTAATGAAATGACACAGAGTCAGGTTTAGTCTTTGCTGTAAACAGATTCTAATCAGAATAAACAACGAATACGATCTAGCAGAAGGGTTGTGAAAACTTCTTATATCGACAGTTTCAAAGTAAACAGAATACAGTTTAGTCTTTTTTATCTCCCTTTATATGCTACTATATAATGTCATTTCTTAGAGTATATTTTTCAGCGATCTGTTGTTTAGATCTTTTAATGTAATAAAGAAACAAATGATTTAAAGTAAATTAATAAAGGAAGGAAGAAAAAAAATAGAGGCTTCGGCTAAATGTAAACTTATAATAACATTCTTTTGAAGTAAGTGTAATTATGTATTTGATTGAAATTATTTGTTTGCATTTATATTAAATAATTACACCATTGTATATGTTCTGAATCCATACCGCTAATCTTTTCTTCCACCTTTTGTGTTTCTTTTACCCCCAAAGGGGGGCCTTTTAGCCAAACTACCCTTCAGCTTTTATCAGAGTAATATTTGTATTTTGTTTCAAGTTTTTATTGTTTCACGGATCTCAACGGTTTTTTGGTGTAGATGTTATCTCGTCTGCTTGACAAGTGTCGGTGGAACCTAATAGTAGCATGGACCAACAGGAACGATAACTCGTAACGGCACAAATTACGTTACCGGAAAAAATGCCTACAGAATTTAATGGGTGCAAACTACACCTGAATGTTCGGGGAACATTGCCAATTAGAAAAGTTAATACATTAATCTTATACCGAATTACAATTTTAATTTATTATGCATGTATTTATAGAAATATAATCCAGTTTGAAAAGTATGATTAAGATGAAAAAGTAGTTACGAAAGCTCATGGAAACTTACAAGATGGCAGAGTCGAACGCCGATCAGTGTTTACAAACTTTTAAAAACATATTCCTTCATAATGCAATCAATTCTACATGGATTATTAAAAATAATTTAGGGAAATATATCATTTAATCAAAGTCTCATATACATAGATGTCTATTATTGAGTCGAAATTGCTGCAAACGTCGAAACAAAATTTCCTTTTTCTTCTGGTAACTTTGACATCATACCTTCTCGTACATGTTTCATACTATATTTTGTTTTCAGTCATTAAGAAAAAAAAAACCACTTTCCACTGTTTCAGCGGGACTTCCACTGTCAGCTTCATCCAGAATTCTTATTCTGTGTCTTACTTTTTTCTGTTTCACTTTGTTCCTCATCACATCACAACTCGTGAACTCGTAAAGCAGACGTGATAACTTTAAAAAAAATAAAATAATATTTATTCAATAAATGGCAGATTTTACAAATATTTTCAAACAAAATAGATAAAATTTAACAACAATATTTCCTATATTTCCTATTATACTGATAGTATAATTGATTCAAAATATCTTTATTTTATTATGTTTGAGAGATACTGACTGTTACTGTCAGTCTTCAAGAGGATACATGTATTTTAAAAGATTATCTTTTAAAGTTATATAAATATTGTTTTCTATACATTTGCGAATACGAGAGAGAGAGAGAGAGAGAGAGAGAGAGAGAGAGAGAGAGAGAGAGAGAGAGAGAGAGAGAGAGAGAGAGAGAGAGAGAGATGGATTCAAATGACAAAGAGACACTAGTATAGAAATAACCTTTCAAAATGTCATTTATTTATTTAATTATTTATGGTACTCGGAAACATTTCAATTGAAAATGTGAAAATATCTACGGACTGCCCTTTTTTTACAGCAACCTTTCCAAACATCGGAAATGATTAGACAAAATATATAAAATAGTAATGTAATAAAAAAAAAAAAAAAAAAAAAAAAAAAAAAAAAGGAGGTTCCGGCGAGGCTCGAACTCGCGACCTTCTGCGTGTGAAGCAGACGTGATAACCACTACACCACGAAACCTGCGTATATGTTATATGTAAATAGTATCACGTAGTTCAGTCAATAAATATAACATCAGTAGCTTAACTAAAGTCAATGGACAGTAATTTTGTGTTAATTCTAAATAATATTAGTTCAAATCTGTAAAACCTGAGTACTTCTCCTTCATATATTGTCGTCTAGGTGCTGTGGTGCTCTGGCTGGCGCATATTAAAGACTGTGCCTATAAATGTCTGTAACATTGTACGTGCAAGAATACTAAAATTTAATGCTGGTGATTCTAGCTTTGTATCACACAGTTTTGTTTAACGGTTTCGTGGTGTAGTGGTTATCACGTCTGCTTAACACGCAGAAGGTCGCGAGTTCGAGCCTCGCCGAAACCTCGTTTATATTTTTCACAATTATTATTAATAATTAATTTTAATAGCTATAAATAAACCATCATTTACATTTAATTATAATTTTTTAGTAATTGAAACGTAAGTCTTTAGTGGTTTTATAATTTTATTCTTCATGAAATGTCTTTTTGACTTGTTTCTTTGTTCGTTTAGGTCCGTTTTGTTTTATAATAATATTTCAGTAAATATGGACATGGAACATGATTTTTCTTTTTAAATTTTGTATGTTTATTTGTTTCTTTCTTTATTCGTTTGTTAATTAATTAAATTACTATATTAATTTATTTATTAGTAGTAGTAACAGTAGTAGTAGCTTCCATTGTAGTAGTAGTAGAAGCAGCAGTAGTTGTTGTAGTTACAGCAGCAACAGCACATACGAAAAAGAAAACATTCTCCCGATATATCTTTCTCTTTTCTCTTTCTTTAAAAATAAAAATAAATAAATAAAATAAATTATCGTTGATAAGGTTACATGATATAATTTCCTTCATGCATAATCTATTTACCTCTACACTGATATTTGATATAGCCAAAAAAAAAAAAAAGATTCAGAGAGAGACAGACAGATCCAACAATGCAACTGATAGCTGTCGTGACATTTTCATTTAAGTAAATAGTCTTAACTGTGTCTATAAAATTCAAACTGTGAATCGGAAAGTGAATATAAGTAATTTTATTTTTATTGTTGTTGTTCTTATTCTTATTGTTCTTGTTCGTGTTTGTGTTTTTTTTTTTGGGGGGGGGTATTAATATTTCTCTTGTGGTGTTGATGGTATTACTATTAATTATTATTATAACTGTTGTTGTTATCATTATTTTCATCATGTTCATCATCACTGTGATCATCATTGTATTCTCCATCAACAGCTCAAACAGCGCAAGAGAAAGCACGAAAATGTTCAAAACAGACTAAAGATTTTCAGTTAGGACATCAAATAAAGATTTGTAACAGTAATATCTCACATTATAACTCTTATTATATTTAGAAATAAAATAAAATATAATTAAATAAAATGAAACAAACTTGGACTAAAAGGTTTAAGTAGTGAATATGATAATGCAATCTCAGATATTTACTAATGTAGCGTATATCAAAGTAAATACGGTAAGACATAAATGTGCAGTTTTACTAGAATATACCAAGATTGTGTTTATCAAATGATATCAGTGATAATTTACATGTTATATGACTCTCAGCTGCTGTCATAATTCTACACCGGAGTAAACATAGAAATAACCTTTAACCTTTGTTAGAAATAACACAAACAAAACACGTTAAGCTTACAGTCTATCTTCGTTTTAGGACAACGTACTTACATATCTCATTAGCGGATGCATTTATGTGTGGGCTGACTGTGGGTTTTGCTGTGACACAAAACTTTCCATTTATTTTACACACGTACATGAAGAAATATTTTACCACCACTATAGCTACTGCTGCTGCTACTGTTACTACTACTACTACCACAACTACTACTACTGCTTCTATTACAGCTATTGCTGCTGCAATTGCCACCACTACTACCACTATGTTGGTGATAATGTTGATGATAACGATGACGACGACGATAACGGTGATTTTTTTGTACAGATAACATACCCAACTACCATTGTTTTCTTTCATATTATCTTCTTTCTTTCTTTTTTTTTAAAGTAATTCTTTTCTCTTTCTTTTACCCTCTCATTTTATTATTTTTCAAGCTGGAAATAATGTGATGTTCAAAGACTGATAAAAATTTAAAAGCTAGATTCAGTTTAACAACTTTTCTTTGATTTATTTGCTCGAGGCAAATCATTAGCCACTGAATAAGAAAAAGTAGAAAAATTATGTAAAAATAATAAAAAATAAAAGGCAAATAAAAAGTAATGAAAAGTAAGATCAACGTACATGAGTGTGAATTAAAATACATTTTTACAGCAAGACCAAAAGCAGCTAACTGAAAGGGAAAAAACAAGACAGTAATAATAATAATAATAATGATAATAATATTAATAATAACAACAACATTATTAATAATAATAGTATAATAACAATAATAATAAAAACATAATAATAATAAAAACATAATAATAATAAAAAGTAAAATATCAATAAATAAATATATATTTATATTATTATTTTATTTTATTTATTTTTTTTAATTGTTTGTTTTATATTTTATTTTTTTTTTTTTTTTTTTTTTTTTTTTTTTTTGGTTTTTTTTTTTTTTTTTTTTTTTTGTTGTTCTTTATATATTTACTGTTGGCGTTGTTTCATATTACAAAATCCATTATTGTCTCACTATCTGAACCTACATAGTTGGGTATTAATTATCTGTTGAGTGGAGAAGAAGGTCATCAAGTAAAGTCACAATTTAGAATTTTTTTTTTTTTTTTTTTTTTTTTTTTTTTAAAGTAACAGGACACAAAGTCACAACGTACATGTGTTTGTATTTGTAGGGTATAATTATGAGGCAGTAGACGAAACATCACTGAACCGTCAACCGACTGAGACTAAAACTCACTAACATTATTACTGGATTTTTTTTTTTTTTTTTTTTTTTTTTTGTGTGTGTGTGTGTGCGTTTGTGTTTTGTCTTTTTTGTTGTTGTTTTTTTGTCCGTAATTCTTTTTCTCCTCCTGTGATAGTTTCCCCTAGAATCAGTTATTTATGTGTAATTTAATTTAATTTAACATTTATTATACCTC
Organism: Chrysomallon squamiferum; assembly: GCA_012295275.1. NCBI lineage: Eukaryota > Metazoa > Mollusca > Gastropoda > Neomphalida > Peltospiridae > Chrysomallon > Chrysomallon squamiferum. Next base: position 26,993,158 of record CM022671.1, read on the forward strand.
TGCGGTTATTATTAAATGTGAATGCAGTTCAGAACACAACAAAGATTTATGTTTCATCTGTAAACAAATGTAATCTCATTTCAGAGTTTATCTGCTTTTCTACCTTTGTTTATGATAACAGTTAAACTCTGTTTGTTTAGTTTATCAACGACTGAAGAAAAAAAATCCGGTTCAGTATATTTGAACACAAGTACTGAACTGTAATGGTATATGTTGAAATTAGTACGTAAATCCCAGATACAACTAGGTGCCTTCATAAATTACGTAGATGTGAAAAATGATATTGTTTTTAATTACCTCTTTCCTGTTTGAACCTTTTGGACATCATATAACTCCAGTGTAGATCGAACCCATGCTGCACACGATCTTTGCTGTCCTGTTTACAGAAGGTTTGTATAAAACATATCTTTCTGCTCATTGTTTGTATTGATCTTAGTCGTATACAAATACTTGATGCAATGATACCGCCGTTGATTAAGCATCTGTTGAGAGTACGGTTGAATAAATAAATAAATAAATAAATAAATAATCAAATTAAAAAAAAATTTAAAAAAAAAAAAAAAACCACTAAAAAAGACCACACCAGTACTTTCGAAATAAATATCAAAAATAATAATAACATTACATTATGCCAAAAAATTCAATTTTAATAGATAAGTAAATAAATAGAAACAGAAAACGACGCAATATAAAATCAATAATTATGAAATATAAAATGAATAATTATGAAGGGAACAATATAACTTTTTTTTTTTTTATTCTTTTTAACGTCATGCGTCAGTAACAGACTGTTTTGAATACCACGTGTTGAAAAGGAGCAAGTAGTGAAGAAAATAAAATCCACAATTTTATAACGAGTTTTCTAACAGCTATCTTGATAACGGAAGAAAAAAAGAAACCTGCACAGACACAGCCAGTTAAATTTTGACTGTAGACAAAACTACGTTAAAGGAAAACGTGTAGGTCACTGAACACGACAATGTTGATAATTTCTTTAGTGATCATTTTCTGTGAATCTTTCGTTTTGCTTGTGGACGGAACAGGTAACAATACAGATTTTATTTTAGTTTTGTTTTGTCAGGTGTTAAAATACAGCTGTCATTTTTCGAAAGTAGAAAAACGTAAAACTATATATATATTAAGGAGTAAAAACGAATTATATTTTGACGATTTATGCATGATATTATTACAGTTGTTGCTGTTGTTGTTCTTATTATTGTTGATGATGATGTTATTGTTATTTTATATTTATTTATTTGTACATTTATATATTTATATATTTCCTTATTTATTTATTATTTATTTTGTTTTTTACTTATTTATTTATATAAAAAAAAAATTGTCTAAAAACAGTTTTGTTCATCATCATTAAAATCATCAACAAAATTATCATCAATGTCCATATAAATAGCGGCATAATTTCTGTATTTGCGAGTAATTAACTGTACTGTGCACATTCAAGATTACGACAAAAGCGGAAGTGATAACAAAGTTTTGACTTTTAGTGAACTAACTCCCACCCTGTTACATTCCTTCACTTGTGACTGACTCACCGAGCAGAACATTTTTATCTCTCCCCTTTTAAAAAAATAATAATAATAATAATAATAATAACAATATCACTGATGATTATGATAATAATAACACTAATAGTATTAATAATAAATTGAATATTATATATAATAAATTTAATTTTCTTTGAAGAGATTGTCTAGTGAAAGAGTGTACTGTAGTATCTATTAAAGTAATTTTCTTCTTTTTCTTCTACTTCTTCTTCTTATTTTTTCTTCTTCCGTTTGCTTCTTCTTTTTTTTTCTTCTTAAGAGCAAAATGGCGGTATTGAAATATTCTGTAACTGTCTTATTTTAATGTCACAGTTTGTTACGAGTTACGTGTTAAGTTAGGTCGACCAAATTAGTTAAATAATAGTTTTGAAATATAAATCTTTTTATTTATACCATTTTGAATTTATTCATTGAATTATTTTTCATTATTATTATATTATTATTATATTTATTCTTATTTATTTATTTATTATTATTATTATTATTATTATTATTATTATTATTATTATTATTATTATTATGTCTACCACCTAAAGCTGGCTTTAAGTACATTTAGTACATTTTATTTTGCATAAGCATAATTGATCACTTCGACGTGTTGTAGACACCATCGTTTGCTATTAATAAAGTTTATAAGCCGACAAAAAGCACCCATTCTTTGTAAAGAGAGGGAAATGAATGCAGAAAATGAGTATCAGTTAAGAAAGAAATAAATGAATGAAAAACTATATACCGCTAATTTAAAAAACACAATCAACTCGGCTTTTTTAAAGAAAAACAACAAAAAAAACCAAAAAAAAACCAATAGACCAACATAATTCATCAAATTAACATCACTTTAATAAGATGATTACGACTGATCTAGATTTTCTGAAGGAACATTGAAAATAGTATTAAAGATCATATAACTTATTATAAATAATAATAATAATAATAATAATAATAATAACAACACAAAAAACTACAACAAAAAATACATGTACAACAATAAACAAATTCAAACAACAATAGCAACAAACGTATAATAATGATTTCATTGATGAAGTCAAATGTAGCAGATAAAGTGTCTTTTTCTCTGTAAATACACAAGCCAAAAAATATAAAGGAGCTATCAACTGGACAATGAACCAGTGATTATAATAGTTACATTAAAAGAGCTTCTTAAACTTTCTTTCATCCAGATGAAAATGCCTCTGAGAAAACAACCATTTATGTTCATACACATACATAAATACATACATAGACACATACGTATATACATGCATATAAAAACACATAGGTGCATACGTACAAAAATATACACGTACATACTTGCGTACATACATACATACATACATACATAAAAAAATACAAACATACATAAAAAAATATATAAACAAACATACATACATACATATATAAATACATACATAACATAACATACATACACACCTACACTCTCTCGTAATTGACTTCTGAGGTCATGACTAACGTCATTTCAGTGCGTTCCTGAATATTATCTATGTCCAGAGTCTTTAAGATAACAGATTACTCATTGCTAAACACACACACACACACACACACACACACAGATATACGCAGACACACACAATTAAACCACTCAAAACTGCACCTTCAAAATGGAACATTTTCACTTCCCCGTAGTGTACACAGATTTTTTATCACTAAATTCTACCCTTTTAAATGGGTAAATCCTCAAATATTTATACACAGATATTTGCCTTTTAACTTATCAAGTTATGAAATGTAAAAGGTTCATTAGGTCACTGCCTTCTTCTGAGTTGAGTCAGTATAGGTTTGACATAAAATGTTTATAATTTCCTTAGGGAAAAAAGAAGAACAAATAAAAGACTATAGATTTATTATAAAATATAATTTGAATATATTTTATTTTAAAAAGCACTTTTCGTTTATAATAAAAACGAAAATTATTTTGTAAGTTAATGTAAATTTGCTTTAGGTCATGTACGGAATAGTACATTGTTCGGGATAGCAACTTTTATTTCAGTATGCCCCAGATCATAATGTCAGTACCATAAAATGCTGATAAAACCACCTCTAGGCTGCAGAATGAATGAAACTATTATTAATTTAATTTAATCGATTACCTGATAATGTATTGTTTCTTTTTGTTTATTATTTTTTCGTATGTGTGTCTGGCTTAGTGTTGTGTGTATATGTATATTTGTATATTCATTTATGTTGTTTATTCTATTTAAGTGTAACTGTATAACTAAATATGTTATTATTATTATTATTATTATTATTATTATTATTGTTGTTGTTGTTGTTGTTGTAATTATTGTTGTGTTATACTATTACTATCATTATTAATACTTTAGTATCATCATCATTATTATTGTTGTTGTTGTTGTTGTTGTTGTTGTTGTTGTTGTTATTATTATTATTATTATTATTATTATTATTATTATTATTATTATTATTATTATTTTCAGCCACACACTGGACATACACAGATGAATATCGTAAGTAAACTAAAATTAAATGTCTCTAGTTGACCTACATAAACATTCTGTCACAGGTCTGACTGTATTACCTCAGTAAAAACAGATAGATTGGCAGAGATGTGTTAATATGCAGGACAAATGCCTGCCGTAAGTTGTCTCCCGATCCAACCAGTGCTCTTTTATTACTTTGCCAAAGACTGTGTTATTTTTTATTGTCTGTGTGAAGGTGAAAACACATAAAATTATGACTAATTGCTAAGTAGATAATGAAGTTTCACCTATTCATCTTTGACTGAAATCTTAATAATAACTATTAATGTGTACTGAGGTTTTATTAAATTCCCTCTCTCTCTCTCTCTCTCTCTCTCTCTCTCTCTCTCTCTCTCTCTCTCTCTCTCTCTCTCTCTCTCTCTCTCTCTCTCTCTCTCTCTCTCTCTCTCTCTCTCTCTCTCTATCTATCTATCTATCTACGTATGTATTCATGTATGTGTTTTTTATTTATATCTGCATTTGTTTAAACATTTCAGCCCCTAGCAAATGGCACGAGAGTTTTCCATTATGTGGCGGAAAAAGTCAATCACCAATCAATATCGATGTTTCAAAAGTGAAACTTGACAACACTTTGACAGACTTTGTCCTCTCCGACCTGAGTAAAATTGAGGGTATCAACATGATACTGGAAAATAATCAAGGTCACACAGGTGCGAATTCGGCTATTGTAAAATACTACTACAGACGATTACAGACGATAATTTTGTTTGACTGAACTAATAATTATAAGAAGAAGAAGAAGAAGAAGAATAGTAATAAGTTCCTGTATAGTTGTTGTTTTTTTACGTTCTACTGTACTAAACTCGTAAGCAGTAGCTCTGTCTAAGGAATCTCAAAGTAATACAGGGCTAAATTATAAATCTAACCACCTATTCTTTTCTCTTCCTCTCTCTCTCTCTCTCTCTCTCTCTCTCTCTCTCTCTCTCTCTCTCTCTCTCTCTCTCTCTCTCTCTCTCTCTCTCTCTCTCTCTCTCTCTCTTCTGTCAGCAAAGGATGTTCTCTATGCATTGATTACATATTACACTGATTCCATATTCATTTTAAAACTATGCTGTTGTAGTTGAGGTTGTAGTGTCAGGCTCACCACAGTTCATCTCTGGTGGAAATTTGCCAGGAAAGTACAAGCTGGCGCAGTTTCATTTTCACTGGGGTGCAGTCGATCAGCGTGGGTCAGAACACTCCATAAACAGCAGGATGCACCCGGGGGAGGTACAGAATTTAGTATTAGTCCATACCTTCAAAAACATTTAGTAACGTTCAACACCGGAGAACATACATAAATACAATCATATGTCATGTTATGATATGTTACGTTACATTATTTTATTTTTATTGTTTTAGTTATTATTATTAACTTCATCTATTTATTTTTTTATTTTGTTGTTGTTGATTGTTGTTTGCTGTCGAATTCAGGTGTCATAGCTTTTTAATCACTTAGAATTTAGTAAAGAGAGAGAGAGAGAGAGAGAGAGAGAGAGAGAGAGAGAGAGAGAGAGAGAGAGAGAGAGAGAGAGAGAGAGAGAGAGAGAGAGTATCTGATATTATGTCGTTATGATATTATGTCATGTTATGATATGTTACGTTACATTATTTTATTTTTTATTTTTTTTTATTTTATTATTTTTTTATTAATTTTATCTATTTTTTTTTTATTTGTATTTTTTTGTTATTGTTTATTTTTGTTGTTTGCTGTCGAATTCAGATGTCATAGCTTTTAATCACTTAGAATTTAACCTGTGAAAAATTCACGGTTTATATATAATCGAAACGTTTTCAGATGCACGCCGTTTTCTTTTCCGATCAATTTTCAAGTTTGAAAGACGCGATGAACAACACAGACGGCTTAGCAGTTTTGGGATCTTTTTTTAAGGTAACAGTAACTCTATTCAGACTTTCATTTATTAGTTCACTATTCAGACATCTGTTTATTTGTTCACTATTCAAGCATTTATTTGTTATTTCTCTATTCAGACATTTTATTTTTCAGGTTGGAAAACATAATTCCAACTTTGACCATCTACAAAATCATTTTGCTAATATATCTCACAGCGGTAAGTTTAATATTTAAATGTTTCATAGTTATGATATTAGAAATAAATAAATAACAATAAAGTGTAAATAAAGATAATACAGACATGCACAACATACTTATTATATATAACCAGATTTCCTTTAACAGTAAAACTAAGTATTGACAATCTGAATTTTAAACCTTTAATAGACATGGAGACGGAGATAGAAACGTTTTCAATCAGGTCTCTGCTGCCTAAGTCAGTGAAGGGCTATTTCAGATACCACGGCAGCCTAACAACTCCACCTTGCTCTGAGTCGGTCATCTGGACAATATTTCATGATGAGATCGAGTTATCAGAGAAGCAGGTGAGTTACACAATAATACATTGTGATTAGATTATGTAAGGTAGATAATGGGAGCAGATGAGTTACAGAATAATACATTGTGATTAGATTATGTCAGGTAGATAACGGGAGCAGGTGAGTTACACAATAATACATTGTGATTAGGTTATGTCAGGTAGATAACGGGAGCAGGTGATTGATAGAAATATCCGGACTCGTTGACATTGCGTGAGTTTTTCAGATCGCGTCCCGGTAATTCCACTGTCTGACTACTTGTGTCAGAAACAAACTGGAATATTTGAATCGTGGAGATTTTGATTTAAGAGACGTGAAACCTGTGATATATATTTTATTTTATTTCAGCTGTAACGAATTTAAGATTTAGCTAAATATTACCAGAACCTTTTTTTTTTTAAATCACAACTAAATAATAATAATAATAATAATAAGGTATTACATTTTAGGTATTACTTGTGTATAAGTCGACTGTAGATTCCAGGCACCGTCACTATTTTTAGACCAGTGTGACAGTGCCATGATGGCCTACATTGTACGCCTACTGTAACATAACTTGCACGAGCTGTAACTTGCACGTGCAATTCAAAGTAAGATAATTTCGGAACCTCAGGAATATTTTTTTCTATCGAAACTCTGCTACAAGACACGCCCCCGATCCTATTCCTAGCGCGCTAATTGGCCGAGGCTTCGCGCACTTAGCAACCGACTAGAATAACAAATATGGCGAGAAGTTCAACTGATTTTTGTTGCAGAAGGTTTATAGAAATTTAGTTTGTTTTCGATTTGTTGGTAGTGGATATTAATGACGATTCCAATATTATTTCACCAAATTCTTTACAATTACACAAGTGAGTTTTGTTTATGAAATTAGGACCGATATTTAGTGCAATTTGGCAGAGAAGTCTGCATTCCTTGATCATTGCAAGACGCCATAAGGCATAACGCCGTACTGACGGTTTTCTCGCTTTAAAATGTATTTTTATGTCATTAAACGGAAGAATATCATGTTTTACATTCATATTTGGTTTTGCTATTTAATTTTTCAAAATTTTTTATACGATAAAATTATATTTTTGAAAAGCATAAAGACCGCGATTATTTTAGATGCATCCCGTACCAAAAAATAGTCAAAATGGCGACTCTTCAGCAACAGCTACAAAAGCATTACCTAGGTATAAGTCGACCCCCAAAATATTACCTTAATATAGTCTCCCAAAAATTCCACTTATACACAAGTATATACGGTAATTTTAATAATAATAAACAAAAATAAATTAAATAACATAAAATAATTATATATATAACTCCGGCGGCTTCTGACAGTTCACTACCTTTTTTTCAGCTGAACAAATTCCGCCATATCAAAGCTAACCCACTTGGAGAACCGGATGTGGATTTAAAAGACGACTTCCGGCCATTTCAGCCTCTGAACGGAAGAACAGTAACGTCCAGTCAGAAAGTTGAAAATGAAATAGGTTCGGCAGAGAAAGTTCACTGCACTTTGACGTTACTGTTACTAACTGTTGTTGTTATGTTTGTTCTCTGAAACTGAATTAATTCGAAAACACGTAGAATGCTGTAACACTTAGAATCGATTTAAAACCATTAATGATAAAGGGTAGAGTTACATTTTATAACAGCGTCCACTGACTCAGGGAGGTGCATTTTTAAATAGCGTAATTTAGTGTATAAAGTAAATTTTAAAAACTGTTGTCTAGAATGTCATTTTAGAGAACTTTGGTTATTGTATGAACTAGTTCAATTATATTTTTAAAAAGCTCTAGTGAAGTAAAGTATTTAATTTTGATATGCCCTTCCTGAAGAAAAAACATCAAACAAACAAAAACATATCTATCTGTCTACCTATATTTCTATCTATCTATCTAGTTTTCTATCTGTCTATCCGTCTATCTCTATAGTACTTAATAATTTAGGAATAAAATTTAATCGATCGAAAAATATTTTAAGAAATAAAGACATATATTCCCAAAACGTATTTTGGTCTATAATTTGTTTCATTTTCAAATAAGCCAGATTGCATTTAGAATTATGAAAATATATATAAATATATATATATATATATATATTTATGTTTTTCTGAGTGATAATGGAGAGGGAAGCAGAAGCTGGATTTCAAACAGTTTAAAATTTGAATGTTTATAGCTTTCAGTTTTTCTTCAGTGACTTCATCTTCTGTGTATGCAGGCATGTGCAGAAATGAAACAATAATAGCTTCAGATTAAAAAATTCTTTCCTTCATTTTCAGTTCTTTCAATACTACTTCTTCGACCATTCTGGCTTGTATAATTTCACTTTGTAATATATTACTTTATAAGCGTCCGATCCTTTCTGTACACCAGCTTTAATTACATCACACACCCACTTACACAATCAAGTATGTCGCCTGCTGATATTTTCTTGTTGTCTTCAACATTTATAAAGACTGTGCATTCTTTGTTAATAATCATCTATCGTCAATTTTTTTTTTTTCTTAAATCCTCTAATCTTTTGTTCCACCTTTTGTGTATCTTTTACCAGAAGCGGGGGGGGTGGATTTTACCCAAACCACCTTATTATCCAAATGTATCCATGATTCTCTGAAGAGCGATGTCATAAATTATGAAATAGAAATCATGAGATACATTGTATCTTTCAGAATTGATCAATTTGTTTTATTTGATTGCAAACTATGAACTCCCGTATTTCCTGACGTCATTCATGATCAGTGTCCTTCAAGTCTTCTTCTCAAACCGTTGTTGAAGTAAGTGTAATTATGTATTTGATTGAAATTGTTTGTTTGCATTTATATTAAATAATTACACCATTGTATATGTTCTGATGGGGAACCGGTTTACGACCTTCGGCTTATATCAGAGTAATATTTGTATATTTTTTTTCACGTTTTTATTGTTTCACTGATCTCAACGGTTTTGTGGTGTAGATGTTATTTCGTCTGCTTGACAAGTGTCGGTGGAACCTGATAGTAGCATGGATCAACAGGAACGATAATTCATAACGTTACAAATTACGTCACCGGAAAAAATGCCTCCAGAATTTAATGGGTGCAAACTACATCTCAGTGTTCTTTTCTGTTGGGTTCTGACACGAGTAATATTGCCAGTTAGAAAAGTTAATACATTAATCTTATACCGAATTATAACTTTAGTTTATTATGCACGCATTTACACGAAAATAATCCAGTTTGAAAAGTTTGATTAAGTTGAAAAAGTAGTTCGAAAGAAAACTTTCGATCGAAATCCAAGATGGCAGTTCTGAACGCCGATCAGTGTTTACAAACTTTTAAACACGTATTACTTCAAAATGCAGTCAATTCTGCATGGATTATTAGAAATAATTTGGGGAAATATATTATTTAATCAGTGCCTCGTATACATATATGTCTATTATTGTGCCGAAATTGCTGCAAAGGTCAGAACACAATAGAAAAGAACATTGCACCCATTACATTCTGGAGGCATTTTTTCCGGTGACGTAATTTGTGCCGTTACGAGTTATCGGTCCTGTTGGTCCATGCTATTAAAACTCCATAGCGAACAGATCTGAGTACGTTCACATGTTATTTGAATGATTGCCTGGATACATTCATTATAATGCTTGATTCCAGTTTTACAACAGAACATTGAAAACAAAAATGAAAGGTCTGTCAACCGGCCGTATGAAAAAAATATTAGTTAAAAATTAATTTTTCAATCGTTTTCGTTAAAACAAAAATTATTCAACTTGTAAAGCAATGCAAACAATATACTATTTTTATCATTACTAATAGTACCACGTTAAACGTTATTTCGATGACTAGTTAAGCGACGTAATCTCAAAAACAAAATTTATGTATCGTTATAACAACAAACAAACAAACAAGAAAGACACATATAGTGATTTTACAGTCAGAAAAAAATTTTAAAAATTTTAATAAAATGTGAAAGGTTCCGGCGAGGCTCGAACTCGCGACCTTCTGCGTGTGAAGCAGACGTGATAACCACTACACCACGAAACCGTTATATACAACATTCAAGTGTTCCTGTGAAGTCGTAAAGAGCGATGTCTTACGAAAATATTTAGCATACATTACATGTGAAAGATTTTCTAAGTCATTAGATAAACGTTGTAAAAAAAAAACAAGACTTTCGTCTGTTTCTGCGGGACTTCCACTGTCAGCTTCATCCAGAATTCTTATTCAAAATCATTAGATACACACTGAAAAAAAAACTTTCCACTATTTCTGCTGGGTGTCCACTATCAGCTTCATCCAGAATTCTTATTCTGTGGCTTACTTTTTTCTCTTTTATTTTGTTCATCTTCACATCAATACTTCTGTCGTTTGATGTATTCGGGTAAAAAATAAAATATTCGTAAGAAGAATCAAATAATTCTCGGCTGAATATTTGTTGTTTTACCTTTCCTAGGAGGACCAGCAATGACGACACTGTTTGTTTCTTCATTACCCATAACTCATGTAGTGTTGCTGGACAATAGTTTTCATACGAAGAATTTTATCTTCTTTGGCGAAGGGCCCACTTTTTTTTATGTTCGACATATTGCTAATTTCCTATAAAGTCAAAAAGCAGACGTTATAACCACTACACCACTAAATTCACAGTTCTTTTATTGTATGCAAAATATTTAACAAGATTTATTACAACAATCTCACAGAAACTGTTAAACATGTCGCCAGTTCGAGCCTCGCCGAAACCTTTTTTTTTTTTCATTTTAAGTTTGTTTACTATTGAACAGCAAAATAAATTAGAATTACGTAATAATTTCTAATACTTAAGAAATAAATTCGATTTAACTGAAAAACTGTCATCAAACATACTGAGACAAAAGATGTGAGAACAGTTTAATATCGATTAGTCAGACTAACAGAAATTTAAACAAGCATTTAATGACTCCAACTCGTGACCTTTTGCATGTAAAGCAGATATGATCAAAAAAAAAAAAAAAAAATTTATCAAGATGGATTCAAATGACAAAAAGACATTGTTTAGAAATAACCTTTAAAAAAATATCTTTAATCTTATTTATTTATTTAATTATTTATGGTACTTGGAAGCATCGTAAATAGTTTCACGTAGTTCAGTGAATAAAAGGAACATCGGTAGAATAAGTAAAATCAGTGGACAGTAATTCTGTGTTCATTCTAAATAATATTACTTAAAACTTAGGAATAGGAATAGGAAAAAAATTAACGTGCTAATCAGAGCAAGCTGTTGTGAAGCACGTCTGCGACAGGCATGCTTTCTGATAGGTCAGCGGGCGTGTCCGTCGCAGAAGTTAAAACTTGAGTACTTTTCCTTTATATACTGTCGTCTACGTGCTGTGGTGCTCTGGCGCATATTAAAGACTGTGCCTATAAATGTCTGTAACATTGTACGTGCAAGAATACTAAAATGTAATGCTGGTGATTCTAGCTTTGTATCACATGATTTTATTTAACGGTTTCGTGGTGTAGTGGTTATCACGTCTGCTTAACACGCAGAAGGTCGCGAGTTCGAGCCTCGCCGAAACCTCGTTTACATTTTTCACAATTATTATTAATAATTAATTTTAATAGTTATAAATATACCATCATTTACATTTAATTATAATTTTTTAGTAATTGAAACGTAAGTTTTTAGTGGTTTTCCGTATGAAATGTCTTTTTGACTTGTTTCTTTGTTCGTTTAGGTCTCTTTTGTTTTATAATAATATTTCAGTATATTTGGCCACGGAACTTGATTTTTCTTTTTAAATTTTGTATGTTTATTTGTTTATTTGTTTGTTCGTTTGTTAATTAATTTAATTGCTATATTAATGTATTTAATATCAGTAATAATAATAGCAGTAGTGATGATTGTGGTAGTAGTAGCAGCAGCACATACGGAAAAAAAAAAAAAAAGCACATTCTCCCGATATATCGTTCTTTTTTCTCTTTCTTTAAAAAAAAAAAATAATAATAATAATAATAATAATAAATAAATAAAATTATCGTTGATACGGTTTCATGATATAATTTCGTTCATGTATAATCTATTTACCTCTACACTGATATTTGTTATATCGAAAAAAAATAAGATTGAGAGAGAGAGAGAGAGAGAGAGAGAGAGAGAGAGAGAGAGAGAGAGAGAGAGAGAGAGAGAGAGAGAGAGAGAGAGAGAGAGAGAGAGAGAGATCCAACAGTGCAATCTTCATTTAAATACATATTCTTGTCTGTCTATAAAATTCAAACTGTGAATCGGCAAGTGAATACATTGTCACTATCATAATATAAGTAATCTTATTTGTATTGATATTGTTCTTATTGTTATTGTCGGTGTCCGTGTTGTTATTTCTATTAATAGTACTGTTCTGGTGGTGGCGGTGATGGTGTTATTATTAATTATTATTATAACTCTTGTTGTTGTCATTGTTTTACCATCATCATCATCAATGTGATCATCATTACCGTGATCATCGTTGTATTCTCCATCAACAGCACAAACAGCGCAAGAGAAAGCACGAAAATGTTCAAAACAGACTAAAGATTTTCAGTTAGGACATCAAATAAAGATGTGTAACAGTAATATCTCACACTATAACTCTTATTATATTTAGAAATAAAATAAATATAATTAAATAAAATTAAACAAAACTGGTCTAAAAGGGTTTATGTTTTAAGTCATGTAATACGGTAATGCGATCTCAGATATTTACTAATGCAGTGTAAATCAAGGTAAATACGGTATGGCATATGTGTCGTTTTACTAGAATGTATCAAGTTTGGGTTTATCAAATGATACCAGTATTATTTTACATGCTATATGACTCGCCGCTGCTGATATAATTCTACACCGGAGCAAACATAGGAATAACCTTTAACCTTTGTTAGAAATAATACAAACAAAGCACGTTAAGCTTACAGTCTATCTTCGTTTTAGGACAACGTACTTACATATCTCATTAGCAGATGCATTTATGTGTGGCTGACTGTGGGTTTTGCTGTGACACAAAACTTTCCATTTATTTTACACACGTACATGAAGAAATATTTTACCACCACTATAACTATTGCTGCTGCTACTGTTACTACTACTACTACCACAACTACTACTACCATTATTAGTATTACTACTACTGCTTCTATTACAGCTATTGCTGCTGCAATTGCCACTACTACTACCACTATGTTGGTGATAACGATGACGACGACGATGACGGTGATTTTTTTTGTACAGATAACATACCCAACTACCATTGTTTTCTTTCATATTATTATTTTTATTTATTGTTTTTATTTTTTTATTATTATTGTTTTGTTAAAGTAATTTAACATTCTTTTCTCTTTTTTTATCCCCCTCTCATTTTATTATTTTTCAAGCTGGAAATAATGTGATGTTCAAAGACTGATAAAAATTTAAAAGCTAGATTCAGTTTAACAACTTTTCTTTGATTTATTTGCTCGAGGCAAATCATTAGCCACTGAATAAGAAAAAGTAGAAAAAAATATGTAAAAATAATAAAAAATAAAAGGCAAATAAAAAGTAATGAAAAGTAAGATCAACGTACATTAGTGTGAATTAAAATACATTTTTACAGCAAGACCAAAAGCAGCTAACTGAAAGGCAAAAAACAAAACAGTAATAATAATAATAATAATAATAATAATAATAATAACAACAACAATAGTAATAATATAATAATAATAATAATAAAATGTGACAACACTGAAAATATAAAATATATTCAAAACATTTAACATTATAAGTAATAATAATAATAACAATAATAATAATAATAATAATAATTCAGAAACAATCTGTATTAAAATGAACCAGCACACAACATATACATATTTAATTAGGATTTAATCAGTTGCTATTTTACATAATTATATGGTTAGAGTCGACATATCTGTTACTCAGAACATACTTACTGCACACTGATGTTGTTCTTCTTCGTTGTAAAAGGAAAACAGCCACACAGTATTCGTATTTGTCTTGGAGGCAACAAAACATTGTTTTAAAAACTGACATCTTTAATTTCAAGATGGCCTACTCACTATTTCAGTATGTTCCTGTAAAGCTGATCGACATTGTCTCTGGTGATTAAAATTTGATTTTGGATTTAAACACTACAACGAGTACACAAATGTCAGTTCAAAATCCGTTGCGTAAATCCACTCGTACTGTTTTAATACGAATTTGATTACGATCTATATAATATTAATCTATATTTTTGCTGAGTGTTATTGTTATTATTATGTACTCTTTTTTGTTTCTTAAATTTGTATGTTTGTTTTTATATCATTATTTTTTTTTTATTATTATTATTAATTTTTTTTTAATTTGTTCTTTATATATATCCATTATTGTCACACTATTTGAACCTACATAGTTGGGTATTAATTATCTGTTGACTGGAGAAGGTCATAAAGTAAAGTCACAATTTACAGAAAGTCACAATGTACATGTGTTTGTATTTGTAGGGTATAATAATGAGGCAGTAGACGAAACATCACTGAACCGTGAACCGACTGAGACTAAAACTCACTAACAAAATGTTTTACATTTGTGGGTTATTTGAGTTGTCTGCGTATTTATTTTAAAGTTGTCGCCTTTTTCACCCTGTTTTTATTATTGTTGTTGTTATTATTATTATCATCATCATCATATTATTTTTTTTGTTTTTTGTTACTTGATTTTTTAACCTTTTTTCATAGTTGTTTTTCTCCTGCTGTGACAGTTTCCTCTTGAATAATCTAGTTAAGTGTTTTTTAATTTAATTTAATATATATTATACCTCTGCGGTTTTTATTAAATGTGAATACAATTCAGAACACAACAAAGATTCATGTTTCATCTGTAAACAAATGGAAACTCATTTCAGTGTTAATCTGCTTTTGTACCTTTTTTCATGGTAACAGTTAAACTCTGTCTCTCTGTTTAGTTTATCAACGACCGTTGATCAAGCATGTGCTGAGATTACTGTTGAATAAATAAATAAATAAGGAAGTAAATAAATCAAATTAAAAAAAAAAACACAAGAGTAATTTTGAAATAAATATCAAAGTTAATAATAACATTATGTTACACAAAAAAAAAAAAGGAATAATAATAATAAATAAATAAATAAATTTTAAGAGAGAGGAAAAAAACATCGAACCCGCGCGCACACCTACACATTCACATACACAGCCACACGCATAAATAAATAAATAAATCAATAAATAAAAACAGAATATAACGCAATATAAAATGAATAATTATGAAGGTAACAATATATCTGTTCTTTTTTTTTTTTTTTTTTTTTTTTCAGGTCACGCGCCAGTAACAGACTGCTTTGAACACCACGTGTTGAAAAGGAGCGAGTAGTGAAGAAAATAAAATTCACAATTTTGTAACGAGTTTTCAAATACCTTATTTGATAAAAAAAAAAAAACATTAAAACGCGCTGAGAAAGCCATTTAAATTTTGACTGTAGACAAAACTACGTTAAAGGAAAACGTGTAGGTCACTGAACACGACAATGTTGATAATTTCTTTAGTTATCATTTTCTGTGAATCTTTCGTCTTGCTTGTGGACGGAACAGGTAAGAACACAGATTTTATTTTAGTTCTGTTTTCAGGTGTTAATGTTACGAAGGTAGAAAAATGTAAAAGTATATATATATATATATATACTGATGATGATGCTATTGTTATATATTTACTTATTTGTACATTTATATATTTATCTATTTGCTTCTTTATTATTTATTATTTTTTGTTTTTTACTTATTTATTTATAAAAATAAAAAAAATTCTTTTAAAAACAGTTTTGTTCATCATCATCAAAATCATCAAGGTCCATATAATTTCTGTATTTGCGTGTAATTAACTGTACTGTGCACATTCAAGATTACGACAAAAGCGGATGTGATAACAAAGTCTAGACTTTTAGTAAACTAACTCCCACCCTGTTACATTCCTTCACTTGTGACTAGACTCACCGAGCAGAACATTTTTATCTCTCCCCTTTTAAAATAATAATAATAATAATAATAATATTATTATTATTATTATTATTATTATTATTATTATTATTATTATTATTATCATTATTATTATTATTATTATTATATTATCAGTGATGATGATGATGATGACGATGATAATAACAATAACAGCACTAATAGTAATAATAATAAATTCAATAGTATATAATAAATTTAATTCTCTTTGAAGAGATTGTCATATGAAAGAGTGTACAGGAGTATCTATAAATGTAATTTTCTTCTTTTTCTTCTACTTCTTCTTCGTTTTTTTCTTCTTAAGAGCAAAATGGCGGTATTGAAATATTCTGTAACAGTCTAGAGTTACGTTAGGTCGATCAAATTATTTAAATAATAGTTTTGTTTTTAATTATACAATTTTGATGTTATTTACTGATTTATTTCTACCACCGAAAGCTGGCTTTAAGTACATTTAAGTACATGTTATTTTGCGTATGCGTAAGTACATTTTGATTACTTCGACGTGTTGTCAGTACCATCCTTTGCTAATAATAAAGTTTATAAGCCGACAAAAAGCAGCCATTTTTCGTAAAGGTACGGTCTTCCAGAGTAAAGTCGGGGGTGGAGACTTTGAAAATAACTTACTCGATGATCAAGAGAGGGAAATGTATGCAGAAAATTAGCATCAATAAAGAAAGAAATAGATAAAAGAAAAACTGTATATCGTTAATCTGAAAGAGCACATTCAACTCAGCTTTGTTTTTAAAAAAATAAACACAAACAAACAAACAAAAAAGAAACATAATTCGTCTAATAAACGTCACTTAGAAGTTTAATTAGATGGAAAACGACTGATCTAGATTTTCAGAAGGAACACTGAAAATAGTTTTAAAGATCATATATATTATAAATAATAATAATAATAATAATGATAATAGAAACACACAAAAAAAACGTACAACAATATAAAATATTCAAACAACAACAAAAAAGAAAAAAGAAAAGGAAAAAGGAAATTGGGTCAGGAAGGAAAGGAAAGAAAAGAAAATGTATCAAATATCTGAGTCAGTCTTCCGTAACGTATAATAATGATTTCATGTAGCAGATAAAATGTATTTTTTCTCTGTAAATACACCAGCCAAAAAAATATAAAGGAGCTATTCAACCGCGTATTTGTATATTCAACTGGACTATGAATCAGTGATTATAATATTTACGTTAAAATAGCTTCTTAAACTTTCTTTCATTTAGTTGAAAATGCTTCTACGTTCGTACACATACGTACATGCATACATACATTCATACATAGACACATACTTGTATACATGCATACATAAACACATAGATACGTATACACAAATAGATTTACGAACATACTTACATACATACATACATACATACGTACAAAAAAACATACAAACATGCATACAAAAATACACATATATGCATACAAAAATATATACATACATACATACATACATACATACATACATACATACATACATACATACATACATACATACATACATACATACATACATACATACAAACATGCATAACATAACATACATACATAACATAACACACCTACACTCTCTCGTAATCGGCATCTGAGGTCATGACTGGATGTCATTTCAGTGCGTTCCTGAATATTATCTATGTCCAGAGTCTAATCGTAAGACAACAGATTACTCATTGCTAAACACACACAAAGAGATATATGCAGACATACACAATGAAATCACTGAACATGCAACCTTCAAAATGTGACGTTTTCACTTTCTCGTAATGTACACATATTTTTTAAACTAAACTCCACCCTTTTAAACCGGCAAATCCTCAAGTAAATATATATATATATATATATATATATATATCAAATTATAAAATACAATAACCTTTCAACAAAAGGTACAATAAGGTCATTGCCTTCTTCTGAATTAAGTCAGTACAGGTTTGACATAAAAATGTCTATAAAATCCTTAGGGGAAAAAGAAGAAGAAATAAAAAAAAAACTATAGACTTATTATAAAATATAATTTTAATATATTTTATTTTAAAAAGCACTTTTCGTTTATAATAAAAATGAAAACTATTTTGTAAATTAATGTAAACTTGCTTTAGGTCATGTACGGAATAGTACTTTGTTCGGGATAGCAAATTTTATTTCAGTATGCCCCAGATCATAATGTCAGTACCATAAAATGCTGATAAAACCACCTCTAGGCTGCAGAATGAATGAAACTATTATTAATTTAATTTAATTGATTTCCTGATAATGTATTGTTTCTTTTTGTTTATTAATTTTTTGTATATGACTCGTATTTGTGTATGGCTTAGTGCTGTGTGTATATGTATTTCTGTTGTTTATTCTATTTCAGTGTAACTGTATAACTGATTATATTATTATTGTTGTTATTATTATTGTTGTTGTTGTTGTTGTAATTAGTGTTGTGTAATACTATTACTATTATTATTAATATTATCGTTTTAATTATTATCATAGTTATCAGTATCATCATCATCATCATTATTATTATTATTATTATTATTATTATTATTATTATTATTATTATTTTCAGCCACACACTGGACATACACAGATGAATATCGTAAGTAAACTAACATTAAATGTCTCTAGTTGACCTACATAAACATTCTGTCACAGGTCTGACTGTATTACCTCAGTAAAAACAGATAGATTGGCAGAGATGTGTTAATACACAGGGTAAATGCTTGCCGTAAGTTGTCTCCCGATCCAACCAGTGCTCTTTTCTTACTTTGCCAAAGACTGTGTTATTTTTTATTGTCTGTGTGAAGGTGAAAACACATAAAATTATTACTAATTGCTAAGTAGATAACGAAGTTTCACCTATTCATCTTTGACTGAAATCTTAATAATAACTATTAATGTGAATTAATGAGGTTTTATTAAATTTTCTCTCTCTCTCTCTCTCTCTCTCTCTCTCTCTCTCTCTCTCTCTCTCTCTCTCTCTCTCTCTCTCTCTCTCTGTATCTACGTATGTATTCATGTATGTGTTTCTTTATTTATATCTGCATTTGTTTAAAAATTTCAGCCCCTAGCAAATGGCACGAGAGTTTTCCATTATGTGGCGGAAAAAGCCAATCACCAATCAATATCGATGTTTCAAAAGTGAAACTTGACAACACTTTGACAGACTTTGACCTCTCCGACCTGAGTAAAATTGAGGGTATCAACATGAAATTGGAAAATAATCAAGGTCACACAGGTGCGAATTGTAAAATGCGATTACAGACGATTAGATTTGTTTTACTTGAAATAATGTATTTTTTTAAAAGTATTACTCCGCTAAATTCTAAATACTCCACTAAAGGAATACAGAGTTAAATTATAAACCTACCCTCCTATGTCTCTCTCTCTCTCTCTCTCTCTCTCTCTCTCTCTCTCTCTCTCTCTCTCTCTCTCTCTCTCTCTCTCTCTCTCTCTCTCTCTCTCTCTCTCTCTCTCTCAGCAATGCATGCTATCTATGCATTGATTACATCCTATCCATAATACACTGATTCCATATTCATTTTACGCTGTTGTAGTTGAGGTTGCAGTGTCAGGCTCACCACAGTTTATCTCTGGCGGAAGTTTGCCAGGAAAGTACAAGCTGACGCAGTTTCATTTTCACTGGGGTGCAGTCGATCAGCGTGGGTCGGAACATTCCATAAACAGCAGGATGCACCCGGGGGAGGTACAGAATTTAGTATTAGTCCATATCTTCAAAAACATTTAGTAAAGTTCAAAACCGGAGAAAATAGATAAATACATGCATACATACATAGAGAGAGAGAGAGAGAGAGAGAGAGAGAGAGAGAGAGAGAGAGAGAGAGAGAGAGAGAGAGAGAGAGAGAGAGAGAGAGAGAGCATCTGACATTATGTTATGATATATTACGTTACATTATTTTACTTATTTATTTATTAAATATTTATTAAATATTTATTTTAGTATTTATTTTATTTTATTTTATTCTAATTATTATCTTTATGTATTTATTTTTTGTTTTTTGTTGTTTTTGTCGAATTTAATTATATATAATCGACATTTTCAGATGCACGCCGTTTTCTTTTCCGATCGATTTTCAAGTTTGAAAGACGCGATGAACATCACAGACGGCTTAGCAGTTTTGGGATTTTTTTTTAAGGTAACAGTAACTCTATTCAGACTTTCATTTATTCGTTTACTATTCAGACCTCTGTTTATTAGTTCAATATTCAGATACATTTATTCTTTCACTATTCAGACATAAATTTATTCGTTCATTATTCAGACATAAATTTATTCGTTCATTCTCTATTCAGACATTTTATTTTTCAGGTTGGAAAACATAATTCCAACTTTGACCATCTACAAAATCATTTTGCTAATATATCTCACAGAAGTAAGTTTAACATTTAAATGTTTCATAGCTATGATATTAGAAATAAATAAATAACAATAAAGTGTAAATAAAGATAATACAGACATGCACAACATACTTATTATATATAACCAGATTTTCTTTATTAACAATAATACTGTTATTATGTGAATTTTAAACTTTGCTAACATTTTACACGTTTTATTTTGTTTTTTTTGTTTTTTTTTTTCTCTCTCTCTCTCTCTCTCTTCTTATGATCACTATTCTGGATATTGAACACAAATAACGAAATCATCTCGGATTCATCTTTTAACACCTCTTTTATTTCACAGACATGGAGACGGAGATAGAAACATTTTCGATCAGGTCTCTGCTGCCTAAGTCAGTGAAGGGCTATTTCAGATACCACGGCAGTCTGACAACTCCACCTTGCTCTGAGTCGGTCATCTGGACAATATTTCATGATGAGATCGAGTTATCAGAGGAGCAGGTGAGTTACACAATAATACATTGTGATTAGATTATGTCAGGTAGATAACGGGAGCAGGTGAGTTACACAATACTACATTGTGATTAGATTATGTCAGGTAGATAACGGGAGTAGGTGAGTTAAGAATAATACATTGTGATTAGGTTATGTCAGGTAGATAACGGGAGCAGGTGATTGATAGAAATATCCGGACTCGTTGACATTGCGTGAGTTTTTCATATCGCGTCCCGGTGTTTCCCCTGTCTGACTACCTGTGTCAGAAACAAACTGGAATATTTGAATCGTCGATATTTTGATTTAAGATACGTGAAACCTGTGATATATATATTTTTTTATTTCAGCTGTAACAAATTTAAGATTTAACCAAATATTATCCACACAAAAAAAATATATATATATATATATTTATATTTATTTATTTATATAACTCCATCGTCTTCTGACTGTTCACTGTCTTTTCTTTCAGCTGAACAAATTCCGCCATATTAAAGCTAACCCCCTTGGAGAACCGGATGTGGATTTAAAAGACGACTTCCGGCCATTTCAGCCTCTGAACGGAAGAACAGTAACGTCCAGTCAGAAAGTTGAAAATGAAATAGGTTCGGCAGAGAAAGTTCGCTGCACTTTGACGTTACTGTTACTAACTGTTGTTGTTATGTTTGTTCTCTGAAGCTGAATTAATTCGAAAACACGTAGAATGCTGTAATACGTAGAATCGATTTAAAACTAATAATGATAAAAAGCAGTTACATTTTAAATAGCGTCGACTGTCCCAGGGTGATACATTTTTAAATAGTATAATTTAGTGTACAAAGTGAATTCTTAAAACTGTTTGTTAGAATCTAATTTTAGAGAACTTTGATTATTGTATGAACTAGTTTAGTTATATATTTAAAAAGCTCTAGTGAAGAAAAGTATTTAATTTTGACATGCCCTTCCTGAAGAAAAAACATATCTATCTCTATGTATCTATCTATTTTTTTTCTATCTATCTGTCTATCTATCTATCTATCTATCTATCTATCTATCTATCTATCTATCTATCTATCTATCTATCTATCTATCTATCTATCTATCTACCTACCTATCTAAAATCTATCTATATATCTATCTATCTATCTATATAATACTTAATCATTATGGAATCAAATCTAATCAGGTGAAAAATATTTTAGGAAATAAAGACATATATTTCCAAGACGTATTTTGCTCTGTAATTTGTTTCAACTAAGCCAGATTGCATTTAGAATTGTGAAAAATATATATATTTATGTTTTTCTGAGTTAATTTAATTATTGAGTGATAATGAGGGGGAAGCAGAAGCTGGATTTCAAACAATTTAAAAGTTCAATGTTTATAGCTTTCAATTTTTCTTCAATGACTTCATCTTTTATGTATGCAGGCAAGTGCAGAAACGAAATAACAATAGTTTCAGATTTTAAAATTCTTACCTTAATTTTCAGTTCTTTCAATACTACTTTTTCATTTTCTGCAATTATTCTGGCATGTATAATATCATTAAGAGTTACTTCATGAGTGTCCGATCCTTTCGGTCTTTTCTTGTTGTCTTCAACATTTATAATAACTGTGCATTATTGTTTATAAACATTTTTCTTCATTATTTCTTTTCTTGAATCCATACCGCTAATCTTTTCTTCCACCTTTTGTGTTTCTTTTACCCCCAAAGGGGGCCTTTTAGCCAAACAACCCTTCAGCTTTTATCAGAATAATATTTGTATTATTTTCAAGTTTTTATTGTTTCACTGATCTCAACGGTTTTTGTGGTGTAGCTGTTATCACGTCTGCTTGACAAGTGTCGGTGGAACCTGATAGTAGCATGGACCAACAGGAACGATAACTCTAACGGCACAAATTACGTCACTGGAATTTAATGGGTGCAAACTACATCTCAGTGTTCTTTTCTGTTGGGTTCTGACACGAGTAATATTGCCAGTTAGAAAAGTTAATACATTAATCTTATACCGAATTATAATTTTAGTTTGTTATGCACGCATTTACACGAAAATAATCCAGTGTGAAAAGTTTGATTAAGTTGAAAAATTAGTTTGAAAGGCGCGGGACATCATGGTTTGGCTATATGAACAACCATCAATGTCTTTATCAGTGTAAATCATAAAAAGTTCAGAAAATAGATGTAAAATAATTGAAAATTGAAGTTTTAAATCTTTCGTGAGCTAACGGAAACTTCCGACCGAAATCCAAGATGGCAGCGTCGAAGGACTTTAAACACTTATTACTTAGTAATGCAATCAGTTCTACATGGATTATTATAAGTAATTTGGGAAATATGCCCCAGATCATAATGTCAGTACTATAAAATGCTGCTAAAACCGCCTCTAGGCTGCAGAATGAATGAAATTATTATTAATTTAATTTAATTGATTTCCTGATAATGTATTGTTTCTTTTTGTTTATTAATTTTTTGTATATGACTCGTATGTGTGCATGGCTTAGTGCTGTGTGTATATGTATTTCTGTTGTTTATTCTATTTCAGTGTAACTGTATAACTGATTATATTATTATTGTTGTTGTTGTTGTTGTTGTTGTTGTAATTAGTGTTGTGTAATACTATTACTATTATTATTAATATTATCGTTATAATTATTATCATAGTTATCAGTATCATCATCATCATCATTATTATTATTATTATTATTATTATTATTATTATTATTATTATTATTATTATTATTATTATTATTATTATTATTATTATTTTCAGCCACACACTGGACATACACAGATGAATATCGTAAGTAAACTAACATTAAATGTCTCTAGTCGACCTACATAAACATTCTGTCATAGATCTGACTGTATTACCTCAGTAAAAACAGATAGATTGGCAGAGATGTGTTAATACGCAGGGTAAATGCTTGCCGTAAGTTGTCTCCCGATCCAACCAGTGCTCTTTTATTACTTTGCCAAAGACTGTGTTATTTTTTATTGTCTGTGTGAAGGTGAAAACACATAAAATTATTACTAATTGCTAAGTAGATAACGAAGTTTCACCTATTCATCTTTGACTGAAATCTTAATAATAACTATTAATGTGTATTAATGAGGTTTTATTAAAATCTCTCTCTCTCTCTCTCTCTCTCTCTCTCTCTCTCTCTCTCTCTCTCTCTCTCTCTCTCTCTCTCTCTCTCTCTCTCCGTATCTACGTATGTATTCATGTATGTGTTTCTTTATTTATATCTGCATTTGTTTAAACATTTCAGCCCCTAGCAAATGGCACGAGAGTTTTCCATTATGTGGTGGAAAAAGCCAATCACCAATCAATATCGATGTTTCAAAAGTGAAACTTGACAACACTTTGACAGACTTTGACCTCTCCGACCTGAGTAAAATTGGGGGTATCAACATGAAATTGGAAAATAATCAAGGTCACACAGGTGCGAATTGTAAAATGCGATTACAGACGATTACATTTGTTTGACCTGAAATAATTTTTTTTTTTTTTAAAGTATTACTCTGCTAAATTCTAAATAATCCACTGAAGGAATAGCTCTGTCTAAGACATCTCAAAGGAATACAGAGTTAAATTATAAACCTCCTATTCCTCTCTCTCTCTCTCTCTCTCTCTCTCTCTCTCTCTCTCTCTCTCTCTCTCTCTCTCTCTCTCTCTCTCTCTCTCTCTCTCTCTCTCTCTCTCTGTCCCTGTCTCAGCACTGCATGCTATCTCTGCATTGATTACATATTACACTGATTCTATATTCATTTTAAAACTATGCTGTTGTAGTTGAGGTTGTAGTGTCAGGCTCACCACAGTTTATCTCTGGTGGAAATTTGCCAGGAAAGTACAAGCTGGCGCAGTTTCATTTTCACTGGGGTGCAGTCGATCAGCATGGGTCAGAACACGTCATAAATAGCAGGATGCACCCGGGGGAGGTACAGAATTTAGTATTAGTCCATACCTTCAAAAACATTTAGTAACGTTCAACACCGGAGAACATACATAAATACAATCATACATACAATGAGAGAGAGAGAGAGAGAGAGAGAGAGAGAGAGAGAGAGAGAGAGAGAGAGAGAGAGAGAGAGAGAGAGAGAGAGAGAGAGAGAGAGAGAGAGAGAGAACGAACGAGAGAGCATCTGATATTATGTTATGTTATTGTATGTTATGATATCTTACGTTACATTATTTTACTTATTTATTTATTAAATATTTATTAAATATTTATTTTAGTATATATTTTATTTTATTTTGTTTTATTTTAATTATTATCTTTATGTATTTATTTTGGTTGTTTCTTGTTTGTTGTCGAATTTAACCTGTGAAAAACTCTCGTTTTTATTTCTTTTTCTCTTTTGTTGTTGTTTTCTTTATATATATTATTTATAATCGAAACATTTTCAGATGCACGCCGTTTTCGTTTCCGATCGATTTACAAATTTGAAAGACGCGATGAACAACACAAACGGCTTAGCAGTTTTGGGATCTTTTTTTAAGGTATCAGTAATTCTATTCAGACTTTCATTTATTAGTTCACTATTCAGACATCTGTTTATTCATTCACTTTTCTGGCATAAATTTATTCGTTCACTATTCAAGCATTTATTTGTTCATTCTCTATTCAGACATTTTATTTTTCAGGTTGGAAAACATAACTCCAACTTTGACCATCTACAAAATCATTTTGCTAATATATCTCACAGCGGTGAATTTAATATTTAAATGTTTCATAGCTATGGTTTTGGAAAAAATAAATAAACAATAAAGTGTAAACAAAGATAATACAGACATGCATAACATACTTATTGTATATAACCAGATTTCCTTTATTAACAATAATACTAAGACTATGTGAATTTTAAACTTTGCTAACATTTTACACGTTTTAGTTTATTTTCTTTGTTCTTTTTTTTTTCTCTCTCTCTCTTTTCTTATGATCACTATTCTGGATATTGAACACAAATAACGAAATCTTATCGGATTCATCTTTTAACACTTCTTTTACTGTCACAGACATGGAGACGGAGATAGAAACGTTTTCGATCAGGTCTCTGCTGCCTAAGTCAGTGAAGGGCTATTTCAGATACCACGGCAGTCTGACAACTCCACCTTGCTCTGAGTCGGTCATCTGGACAATATTCCATGATGAGATCGAGTTATCAGAGGAGCAGGTGAGTTACAGAATAATACATTGTGATTAGATTATGTCAGGTAGATAACGGGAGCAGGTGATTGATAGAAATATTTCGACTCGTTGACATTGCGTGAGTTTTTCAGATCGCGTCCCGGTGTTTCCACTGTCTGACTACTTGTGTCAGAAACAAACTGGAATATTTGAATCCTGTGATATATATCTTTTTTTATTTCAGCTGTAACGAATTTAAGATTTAGCTAAATATTACCAGAACATTTTTTTAAAAAATCACAACTAAATAATAATAATAATAATAAACAAAAATAAATTAAATAACATAAAATAATTATATATATATATAACTCCAGCGGCTTCTGACAGTTCACTATCTTTTTTTTTTCAGCTGAACAAATTCCGCCATATTAAAGCTAACCCCCTTGGAGACCAGGATGTGGATTTAAAAGACGACTTCCGGCCATTTCAGCCTCTGAACGGAAGAACAGTAACGTCCAGTCAGAAAGTTGAAAATGAAATAGGTTCGGCAGAGAAAGTTCGCTGCACTTTGACGTTACTGTTACTAACTGTTGTTGTTATGTTTGTTCTCTGAAGCTGAATTAATTCGAAAACACGTAGAATGCTGTAATACGTAGAATCGATTTAAAACTAATAATGATAAAAAGCAGTTACATTTTAAATAGCGTCAACTGTCCCAGGGTGATACATTTTTAAATAGTATAATTTATTGTACAAAGTAAATTCTTAAAACTGTTGGTTAGAATCTAATTTTAGAGAACTTTGATTATTGTATGAACTAGTTTAGTTATATATTTAAAAAGCTCTAGTGAAGAAAAGTATCAAATTTTGACATGCCCTTCCTGAAGAAAAAAACATATCTATCTCTATGTATCTATCTATTTTTCTATCTATCTATCTATCTATCTATCTATCTATCTATATAATACTTAATCATTATGGAATCAAATCTAATCAGTTGAAAAATATTTTAAGAAATAAAGACATATATTTCCAAGACGTATTTTGCTCTGTAATTTGTTTCAACTAAGCCAGATTGCATTTAGAATTGTGAAAAATATATATATTTATGTTTTTCTGAGTTAATTTAATTATTGAGTGATAATGAGGAGGGAAGCAGAAGCTGGATTTCAAACAATTTAAAAGTTCAATGTTTATAGCTTTCAGTTTTTCTTCAATGACTTCATCTTTTATGTATGCAGGCAAGTGCAGAAACGAAATAACAATAGTTTCATATTTTAAAATTCTTACCTTAATTTTCAGTTCTTTCAATACTACTTTTTCATTTTCTGCAATTATTCTGGCATGTATAATATCATTAAGAGTTACTTCACGAGTGTCCGATCCTTTCGGTCTTTTCTTGTTGTCTTCAACATTTATAATAACTGTGCATTATTGTTTATAAACATTTTTCTTCATTATTTCTTTTCTTGAATCCATACCGCTAATCTTTTCTTCCACCTTTTGTGTTTCTTTTACCCCCAAGGGGGGCCTTTTAGCCAAACTACCCTTCAGCTTTTATCAGAATAATATTTGTATTATTTTCAAGTTTTTATTGTTTCACTGATCTCAACGGTTTTTGTGGTGTAGCTGTTATCACGTCTGCTTGACAAGTGTCGGTGGAACCTAATAGTAGCATGGACCAACAGGAACGATAACTCTAACGGCACAAATTACGTCACTGGAATTTAATGGGTGCAAACTACATCTCAGTGTTCTTTTCTGTTGGGTTCTGACACGAGTAATATTGCCAGTTAGAAAAGTTAATACATTAATCTTATACCGAATTATAATTTTAGTTTGTTATGCACGCATTTACACGAAAATAATCCAGTGTGAAAAGTTTGATTAAGTTGAAAAATTAGTTTGAAAGGCGCGGGACATCATGGTTTGGCTATATGAACAACCATCAATGTCTTTATCAGTGTAAATCATAAAAAGTTCAGAAAATAGATATAAAATAATTGAAAATTGAAGTTTAAAATCTTTCGTGAGCTAACGGAAACTTCCGATCGAAATCCAAGATGGCAGCGTCGAAGGACTTTAAACACTTATTACTTCGTAATGCAATCAGTTCTACATGGATTATTATAAGTAATTTGGGAAATATGTCCCAGATCATAATGTCAGTACTATAAAATGCTGCTAAAACCACCTCTAGGCTGCAGAATGAATGAAACTATTATTAATTTAATTTAATTGATTTCCTGATAATGTATTGTTTCTTTTTGTTTATTAATTTTTTGTATATGACTCGTATGTGTGCATGGCTTAGTGCTGTGTGTATATGTATTTCTGTTGTTTATTCTATTTCAGTGTAACTGTATAACTGATTATATTATTATTGTTGTTGTTGTTGTTGTTGTTGTTGTTGTAATTAGTGTTGTGTAATACTATTACTATTATTATTAATATTATCGTTATAATTATTATCATAGTTATCAGTATCATCATCATCATCATTATTATTATTATTATTATTATTATTATTATTATTATTATTATTATTATTATTATTATTATTATTATTATTTTCAGCCACACACTGGACATACACAGATGAATATCGTAAGTAAACTAACATTAAATGTCTCTAGTCGACCTACATAAACATTCTGTCACAGATCTGACTGTATTACCTCAGTAAAAACAGATAGATTGGCAGAGATGTGTTAATACGCAGGGTAAATGCTTGCCGTAAGTTGTCTCCCGATCCAACCAGTGCTCTTTTATTACTTTGCCAAAGACTGTGTTATTTTTTATTGTCTGTGTGAAGGTGAAAACACATAAAATTATTACTAATTGCTAAGTAGATAACGAAGTTTCACCTATTCATCTTTGACTGAAATCTTAATAATAACTATTAATGTGTATTAATGAGGTTTTATTAAATTATCTCTCTCTCTCTCTCTCTCTCTCTCTCTCTCTCTCTCTCTCTCTCTCTCTCTCTCTCTCTCTCTCTCTCTCTCTCTCTCTCTCTGTATCTACGTATGTATTCATGTATGTGTTTCTTTATTTATATCTGCATTTGTTTAAACATTTCAGCCCCTAGCAAATGGCACGAGAGTTTTCCATTATGTGGTGGAAAAAGCCAATCACCAATCAATATCGATGTGGATTATTATAAGTAATTTGGGAAATATGTCATTTAATCAATGCCTACTATACAGAGATGTATATTACTGAGTCGAAATTGCTACAAAGGTCGAAATCGTTTTTGGGTTTTTTTTTTATTATTATTGTATGAACAATAAAAAAAAATAAAAAAAAATAAAAAATTAGTAATAAAATAAAATATTTTTCATAGACACTGACCCTTGAATACGAAGAAGACTATTCTCATTAGGTACCATAATGTGGACACGTTACTCTGTTAAAACTGCATAGCGGACAGTTCTGAGTTCGTAGTTGTAAAACGATACTTGAAACCATTATAATTATTTTTTTTCTTATTTTTTTTAATAATATTTATTTCCATTTTCAATGCATTAGAGGTCGTATTTATATGTAAAAAGCAAATTGATTACGTTAATTGAATCATTGCCTTGATACATTTATTATAAGGCTTGATACCAGTTTTACAACAGAAAATAATAAAATAAATAAATAAAAAAATTAAAAATAACATTAAAGGTCCGTCAACCGGCCATAAACAAAAATTAGTTAAAAATGAATTTTTCACTCGTTTTCGTTAAAACAATGAGTTTGCTATTTTTGTTTAAAAAAAATCATTGGTCCATACTAATAGTAATAGTTTGTTTACAACCGTACCACGTTGAAAGCACCGGTTCTCATCCGATGACAGAAGTTAAGCGACTTTGTAATCTCACATTAATTTTTATTTCAAAATTTTAGCATATCAAAAACAAACAAGTACCATAATATATAATTAAGTGATGAAGAAACACAACAGCAAACAAACAAACAACAAATGACACATTCTTATGAAAAGACAGCTAAACGATATTTCACTTACTATAGGAAAAAACAATCTATGTATCGTTATACAGACAGAAAGATAAAGTGATTTTTGAAATTTTAATAAAATGTAAAAGGTTCCGGCGAGGCTCGAACTCGCGACCTTCTGCGTGTGAAGCAGACGTGATAACCACTACACCACGAAACCGTTATATACAACATTCCAGTGTTCCTGTGAAGTCGTAAAGAGCGATGTCTTACGAAAATATTTAGCATACATTACATGTGAAAGATTTTCTAAGTCATTAGATAAACGTTGTAAAAAAAAAACCCAAGACTTTAGTCTGTTTGTGCGGGACTTCCACTGTCAGCTTCATCCAGAATTCTTATTCTGTGTCTTACTTTTTTCTGTTTCACTTTGTTCCTCATCACATCACAACTCGTGACCTTTTGCATGTAAAGCAAACGTGATAACCCTTTTTTAACTTTTTGGCAGTTTTTACAAATATTTTCAAATAAAATAGATAAAAATTAACAATAATATTTACTAATATAATCTGATAGTATAATTGATTCAAAATATCTTTATTTTATTAGGTGGTTTGAGAGATATTGACTGTTACTGTCAGTCTGCAAGAGAATATTTGTATTTTAAAAGATTATGTTTTAAAGTTATATCAGTATTGTTTTCTATATATTTGCTAATAGAAGAGAGAGAGAGAGAGAGAGAGAGAGAGAGAGAGAGAGAGAGAGAGAGAGAGAGAGAGAGAGAGAGAGAGAGAGAGAGAGAGAGAGAGAGAGAGAGACTTTATCTAGCTGGTTCAAATGACAAATAGACACTAGTATAGAAAAAACATTTCGAAAAAAAATTTAATCTTTTTTATTTATTTAATTCTTTATGGTATTAAGAAGCATCCTAAAAGACACTGTTTCGAAAATGTGAAAATATCTACGGACTGTACTTTTTTCGCTAAATTTACTTTTTCACACCGACCTTTTCAACATCGGACAAAATAAAAAAATTAGTATTCTTATAAATAATGAGGTGGGAAATAATTTATAATAAAAAAAAAAAAAAAAAAAAAAAAGTTCCAGCGAGGCTCGAACTCAAGACCTTCTTCGTGTGAAGCAGACGTGATAACCAAGAAACCACTGTATATTTTACACGTTAACAGTATCACGTGGTTCAGTAAATAAAAAGAATATCAGTAGTATAACTAAAGTCAACAGACTTTCTATATAATATTTGCTAAAATCTGTAAAACCTAAATAGTTTTCCATTATATACTGTCATCTATGTTGTGTAGTGCTCTGGCGCATATTAAAGACTGTGCATATAAATGTCTGTAAGATTGTACGTACCATTTCCTAAAATTGGTTATATCTTTCTATTGCACGATTGTGTTTAACGGTTTCGTGGTGTAGTGGTTATCACGTCTGCTTAACACGCAGAAGGTCGCGAGTTCGAGCCTCGTCGAAACCTCGTTTAGTTTTCTTTTTTTCATGATTGACTTATCAGAGGAGCAGGTGAGTTACAAAATAAAACATTGTGATTAAATTATGTCAGGAAGATAAAAGGTGCAGGTTATTGACAGAAATATCCAGACTCGTTGGCGTTGTATCAGTTTCCGGTATAAAGGAATATCTATTATACTCAATGCCAGTGAAGATTTTATATTTATATATATATTGTTGCCCACAAGTAGGTTTACAGTTATTAAACTATCGTTTATATGCTTGAAGTTACTTGCTAAGTACAATTAACATAAAATATTACTCGGGTCTAACTTGTAATAAATTAATTAAAAAATGTTGAAGAAAGACATTTTGAGCACCTGAGAGATTAAACAGTTTCTGTTTAATGCTTGAAACATGCTTATATTTTAAAATAAATTGCCTACGTAATAACTGTAAACCTACTTTTGGGCCATCCTGTGTGTGTGTGTGTGTGTGTGTGTGTGTACACACACACACACACACACATTTATATATTGTAATATCAGAATTTTAGGATTATAATAAACAGACATAGAAACATTGTTATTGTTATTTAAATAATCTTATGATAAATAATTCAGAATTCGATGTTCCTTGTTAAACATTCTTCAGTGTAAGTCTGAATTCAGTTTAAAATATTGTGTGTATTTTATTGGAAATATATGTCTTTATTTCTTAAAATATTTTTCGATTAATTAGATTTTATTCCTAAATGATCAAGTATTAGATAGATAGATAGATAGATAGATAGATAGATAGATAGATATGTTTTGTGTTGTTTGTTATTTTCTTTAGGAAGGACATATCAAAATTAAATACTTTTCTTCACTAGAGCTTTTTAAATATATAACTGAACTAGTTCATACAATAATCAAAGTTCTCTAAAATTAGATTCTAACCAACAGTTTTAAGAATTCACTTTGTACACTAAATTACGCTATTTAAAATGTAAACTGCTTTTTATCATTATTAGTTTTAAATCGATTCTACGTATTACAGCATTCTACGTGTTTTCGAATTAATTCAGTTTCAGAGAACAAACATAACAACAACAGTTAGTAACAGTAACGTCAAAGTGCAGTGAACTTTCTCTGCCGAACCTATTTCATTTTCAACTTTCTGACTGGACGTTACTGTTCTTCCGTTCAGAGGCTGAAATGGCCGGAAGTCGTCTTTTAAATCCACATCCGGTTCCCCAAGGGGGTTAGCTTTAATATGGCGGAATTTGTTCAGCTGAAAAAAAGATAGTGAACTGTCAGAAGCCGCTGGAGTTATATATATAATTATTTTACGTCATTATTGTTGTTGTTGTTGTTGTTGTTGTTGTTGTTGTTGTTATTATTATTATTATTTATTTATTTAAGATTTAAAAAAAAATTGCTGGTAATATTTTGTTAAATCTTAAATTTGTTAAAGTTGAAATAAAAAATATATATACCACAGGTTTTTCGTCTCTTAAATCAAAATTTCGACGTTTCAAATATTCTATTTTCTTTCTAACAAGAAGTTAGGCTGTGGAAACTCACGCAATGACAACGAGTCTGGATATATCTATGAATCACCTGCTCCCGTTATCTACCTGACATAATCTAATCACAATGTATTATTCTGTAACTCACCTGCTCCCGTTATCTACCTGACATAATCTAATCACAATGGATTATTGTGTAACTCACCTGCTCCTCTGATAACTCGATCTCATCATGGAATATTGTCCAGATGACCGACTCAGAGCAAGGTGGAGTTGTCAGACTGCCGTGGTATCTGAAATAGCCCTTCACTGACTGAGGCAGCAGAGACCTGATCGAAAATGTTTCTATCTCCGTCTCCATGTCTGTGAAATAAAAGAGGTGTTAAAAGATGAATCCGATAAGATTTCGTTATTTGTGTTGAATATCCAGAATAGTGATCATAAGAAAAGAGAAAGAGGGAGAGAGAGAAAAAGGACAAAGAAAACAAAATAAAACGTGTAAAATACCATACCTATGAGACATTTAAATATAAAACTTACCGCTGTGAGATATATTAACAAAATGATTTTGTATATGGTCAAAGTTGGAATTATATTTTCCAACCTGAAAAATAAAATATCTGAATAGAGAAATATACAATAAATGTTTGAATAATGAACGAATAAATTTATGCCTGAATAGTGAACGAATAAATGTATGTCTGAATAGTGAACGAATAAATGTTTCTGAATAACGAAGGAATACATTTATGTCTGAATAG
Source organism: Chrysomallon squamiferum (assembly GCA_012295275.1). Classification (NCBI taxonomy): domain Eukaryota; kingdom Metazoa; phylum Mollusca; class Gastropoda; order Neomphalida; family Peltospiridae; genus Chrysomallon; species Chrysomallon squamiferum. Next base: position 27,027,253 of record CM022671.1, read on the forward strand.
TGAAGGAATAAATGTATGTCTCAATAGTGAACGAATAATTGTAAGTCTGATTAGCGAAATATTAAATTTATGTCTCAATAGTAAACGAATAAACAGATGTCTGAATAGTGAACGAATAAATGAAAGTCTGAATAGAGTTACTGTTACCTTGAAAAAAAATCCCAAAACTGCTAAGCCGTCTGTGATGTTCATCGCGTCTTTCAAACTTGAAAATCGATCGGAAAAGAAAACGGCGTGCATCTGAAAACGGCGTGCGAAAAACAAAACAAAAAAGAACGTGTATGTTTCACAGGTTAAATTCTAAGTGAGTAAAAATCTACGACATTTGTATTCAACACCAAACAGCTATTAAAATAAATAAATAATAATAAAAATAAAAATAAATACATAAAGTAATAATAACAATTAAAATAAAATAATATGAAATAAAAAAAAAATTAAAGAAATAAATTAAATAATGTAACATAACATAGCATCACATGTCATCACATATCATAACGACATAATATCAGATACTCTCTCTCTCTCTCTCTCTCTCTCTCTCTCTCTCTCTCTCTCTCTCTCTCTCT
>CM022671.1:27030321-27055321 GCA_012295275.1 Chrysomallon squamiferum
ATGTATGTAAGTATGTATATTTATATATGTATGTAAGTATGTATGTTTGTATATATTTTTGTATGTATGTTTGTATGTATTTTTGTATGTATGTAAGTGTGTTCGTAAATCTGTTTGTATATAATATATCTATGTGTTTATGTATGCATGTATACAAGTATGTGTCTATGTATGAATGTATGTATGCATGTACGTATGTGTACGAACGTAGAAGCATTTTCAATTAGATGAGAGAAAATCTTAGAAGCTCTTTTAACGTAAATATTATAATCACTGATTCATAGTCCTGTTGAATATACAAATTCACGGTTGAATAACTCCTTTATATTTGTTTGGCTGCTGTATCTGTTACATGAAATCATTATTATACGTTATGGAAGACTGACTCGGATATTTGATACGAACTTAGGGGACATGCGGAGCATTTTCTTTTCTTTCCTTTCCTTCCTGACCGAATTTCCTTTTTCTTTTTTCTTTTTTGTTGTTGTTGTTTGAATTTTTTATATTGTTGTACGTTTTTTGTGTGCTTTTATTATCATTATTATTATTATTATTATTTATAATATATATGATCTTTGAGACTATTTTCAATGTTCCTTCTGAAAATCTAGATCAGTCGTTTTCCATCTAATTAAACTTCTAAGTGACGTTAATGTGATGAACTATGCTATATTTTTTTCTCCCTTTTTAAAAAAAGCCGAATTGAACGTGTTCTTTCAAATTAACGATATACAGTTTTTCTTTTATGTATTTCTTTTTTATTGATTCTCATTTTCTGCATTATTTTCTCTGCAAGACGTACCTTTACGAAAAATGGCTACTTTTTGTCGGCTTATAAACTTTATTATTAGCAAACGATGGTATTGACTACACGTCGAAGCAATTAAAATATACTTATGTATACGCAAAATAAAATGTACCTAAATGTACTTAAAGCCAGCTTTTGGTGGTAGAAATAATAATAATAATAATAATAATAATAATAATAATAATAATAATAATAATAATAATAATAATAACAAATAAATCAGTAAATAAATTTAAAATGTTATAAAAGATTTATATTTCAAAACTATTATTTAACTAATTTGGTCGACCTAACGTAACACGTAACTCGTAACAAAGTGTAACATTAAAATAAGACAGTTACAGAATATTTCAATACAGCCAAACGGAAGAAGAAAAAAGAAGAAGTAGTAGAAGAAAAAGAAGAAAATTACTTTAATAGACACTACAGTACACTCTTTCACATGACAATCTCTTCACAGAAAATTAAATTTATTATATACTATTCAATTTATTATTATTATTATTAGTGTTATTATTATCATCATCATCAGTGATATTATTATTATTATTATTATTATTATTATTATTATTATTATTATTATTATTATTATTATTATTATTATTATTATTATTATTTTAAAAAGGGGAGAGATAAAAATGTTCTGCTCGGTGAGTCAGTCACAAGTGAAGGAATGTAACAGGGTGGGAGTTAGTTTACTAAAAGTCTAGACTTTGTTATCACATGCGCTTTTGTCGTAATCTTGAATGTGCACAGTACAGTTAATTACACGCAAATACAGAAATTCTGCCGCTATTTATATGGACCTTGATGATGATTTTGTTGATGATTTTGTTGATGATTATGATGATGATGAACAAAACTGTTTTTAGAAGAATTTTTTTTATAAATAAATAAGTAAAAAACAAAAAATAATAAATAAATAAATAAATAAATAAGGATATATATAAATATATAAATTTACAAATAAATAAATATATAATAACAATAGCATCATCATCAGTAACAACAACAACACTACTAATAATAGAATGCATATAATATAATTCATTTTTACTTACTCCTCAATATATATATATATATGTATGTATGTATATGTATGTGTGTGTGTATGTATATATATATATATATATATATATATATATATATATATATATATATATATATATATATATATATATTTATATATCTATATGTATGTATAGTTTTACATTTTTCTACCTTCGTAACATTAACACCTGACAAACTTGAACTAAAATAAAATCTGTGTTCTTACGTGTTCCGTTCACAAGCAAGACGAAAGATTCACAGAAAATGATCACTAAAGAAATTATCAACATTGTCGTGTTCAGTGACCTACACGTTTTCCTTTAACGTAGTTTTGTCTACAGTCAAAATTTAACCGGCTTTTTCTGCTCGTTTTATATTTTTATTTTCTTTATCAAATAAGATGTTTGAAAACTCGTTATAAAATTGTGGATGCATTTTCTTCACTACTAGCTCCTTTTAAACACATGACACTCAAAGCAATCTATTACTGAGACGTGACCTAAAAAAACAAAAGGAAGAAAAGATATATTGTTACCTTCATAATTATTCATTTTATATTGCGTCATTTCATGATTTTATTTATTTATTTATTTATGTGTGTTTGTGTATACATATATCGAAACTTTTTTTTTTTCGCTCTCTTAAAGCTGCAGTTACAAGTTTTTATTTTATTATTATTATTTTTTTTTTTTTTGTAAAATATAATATTATTATTAACTTTGGTACTTGTTTCGAAATTATTGGTGTATTTTTTTTTTAATTTCATTATTTCATTATTTATTTTTTTATTTTGTACTCTCAACACATTCTTAATCAATGGTTATATCATTCTTTAGTCGTTGATAAACTAAACAGAGTTTAACTGTTATCATGAACAAAGGTAGAAAAGCAGATTAACACTGAAATGAGATTACATTTGTTTACAGATGAAGCATAAATCTTTGTTGTGTTCTGAACTGCATTCACATTTAATAATGACCGCAGAGGTATAATAAATGTTAAATTAAATTAAACTAGGGAAAACTGTCACAGCATGAGAAAAACAACTACGGGGGAAAAAAAAAAGACAAAAAAAAAGACAATGACGACAACAACAACCAAAAAAATACTGATGATAATGATGATAATAATAAGAAAAAAAAATAAGAAAAAAAAAATGATAATAATAATAATAACAATAATAATAATAATAATAATAACAAAAACAACAACAACAAAAGGGTGAAAAAGGTCACAACTTTAAAATAAATACGCAGACAAATAACCCACAAATGTAAAACATTTTGTTAGTGAGGTTTAGTCTCAGTCGGTTCACGGTTCAGTGATGTTTCGTCTACTGCCTCATAATTATACCCTACAAATACAAACACATGTACACTGTGACTTTGTGTCCTGTTACTTTTTAAAATCTGTACTAAACTGAGAGTTACTCTGTGACCTTCTTCTCCACTCAACAGATAACTAATACTACACTATGTAGGTTCAAATAATGGATTTTGTAACATTAAACAACGACAGCAATATATATATAAAGAACAAAATAATAAATAAATAAATAAAATAAAAACATAATAATAACAGTAACACTCAGCAAAAATATAGCTTAATACTACATAGATCTTAATCAAATTCTCATTAAAACAGTACCAGTGTATTTACGCAACGGATTTTGAACTGACAGTTGTGTACTCGTTGTACTGTTTGAATCCAAAATTTAAATTTCAATCACCAGAGACAATGTCGATCAACTTTACAGGAATAAACTGAAATAGTGAGGAGGCCGTCTTGAAATTAAATATCGAAATTCAAAAATAAATGTTTTGTTGCCTCCTAGACCAACACAAAGACAGTGTTGATGTTTTCCTATATCAACGAAGAAGAACAACATCAGTGTGCAGTAAGTATGTTCTGAGTATATGGTAAAAGATATGTCGCCTCTAGCCATATAATTATGTAAAACAACAACTGATTAAAACCTAATTAAATATGTGTATCTCGTTTGCTGGTTTATTTACTTCTATTTTAATACAGATTGTTTCTGAATTTTCAAAATGTATTTTCATCACTATCGTCGTTATCATCATCATTATCACCAACATTATTATTATTACTAGTGGTAGAAGTAGGGATAATAGTTTCAGTGGTGGTGGTAGTAGTGGTAGTAATAGTGGTAGTTGTAGTAGTAGTAGTAGAAGTAGTAGTAGTAGTAGTAGTAGTAGTAGTAGTAGTAATAGTAGTAGTAGTAGTAGTAGTAGTAGTAGTAGTAGTAGTAGTTGTAGTAGTAGCAGCAGCAGCAATAGTTATAGTGGTGGTAAAATATTTCTTCGTGTACGTATGTAAAATAAATGGAAAGTGTTGTGTCACAGGAAAACCCACAGTCATCCGCTAATGAGATATGTAAGTACGTTGTTCTAAAACGAAGATAAACTGCAAGCTTAACGTGTTTTGTTTGTGTTACTTCTAACAAAGGTTAAAGGTTATTCTTGTCTATTCCTCTGTAGAATTATGTCAGCAGCTGCGAGACATTTAACATGTAAAATATCACTGATATCATTTGATAAACACAATCTTGTTACATTCTAGTTATCTAGTAAAACTTAACATTGCGTCTTACCGTATTTACTCTGATATACGCCTCATTTAGTAAATATCTGAGATTGCATTACCGTATTTTGTTTAATTTTATTTAATTATATTTTATTTTATTTCTAAATATAATAAGGGTTATTTTATTTAATTTAATTTTATTTTATTTCTAAATATAATAAGGGTTATTTTATTTAATTACATTTTATTTTATTTCTAAATATAATAAGGGTTATAGTATAGTGTGAGATATTACTGGTTACAAATCTTTATTTGATGTCCTAACTGATAATGTCTAGTCTGTTTTGAACATTTTCGTGCTTTCTCTTGCGGCGTTTGTGCTGTTGATGGAGAATACGATGATAATCACGGTGATGATGATGATGATGAAAACAACCGTTATAATAATAATTAATAGCAACACCATCACCGCCACCAAATAACAACACGGACACCAACAGTAACAATAAGAACAACAACAATAAAAATAAAATGACTTATATTATGATGGTGACAATGAAGATGTCACAGCAGCTATCAGTTGCATTGTTGGATCTCTCTCTCTCTCTCTCTCTCTCTCTCTCTCTCTCTCTCTCTCTCTCTCTCTCTCTCTCTCTCTCTCTCTCTCTCTCTCTCTCTCTCTCTCTTTCTCTCTCTCTCTCTCTCTCTCATTCTTTTTTTTTTTTGATATATCAAATATCAATGTAAAGATAGATAGATTATGCATTTATTTATTTATTGATTTTAAAGAAAGAGAAAAAAGAAAGATATAAAAGGAGCTTGTGGGGGGTTTTTTTTGTTTGTTTTTTCGTATGTGCTGCTGCTACTACTATTATTACTACTGGTAATAAATAAATTAAGATAGTAATTTAATTAATTAATTAACAAGAGGAACAAACAAAACAGACAAAGAAACAAGGTAAAAAGACATTTAATATAGGATAAAATTAGAAATCACTAAAAACTTACGTTTCAATTACTAAAAAATTATAATTAAATATAAATGATGGTTTATTTATAACTGTTAATTATTAATAATTATTAATAATCGTGAACAAAAAACGTAAACGAGGTTTCGGCGAGGCTCGAACTCGCGACCTTCTGCGTGTTAAGCAGACGTGATAACCACTACACCACGAAACCGTTGAACAAAATCGTGCGATACAAAGCTAGAATCACCAGCATTAACTTTTAGTATACTTGCACGTACAATGTTACAGACATTTATAGGCACAGTCTTTAATATGCACCAGAGCACCACAGCACGTAGACGACAATATATGAAGGAAAAGTACTCAGGTTTTACAGATTTGAACTAATATTTTTAGAATGAACAAAAAATTACTGTCCAGTGACTTTAATTAAACTACTGATGTTTTATTTATTGACTGAACTACGTGATACTATTTACATATAATATATGCGTAGGTTTCGTGGTGTAGTGGTTATCACGTCTGCTTTACACGCAGAAGGTCGCGAGTTCGAGCCTCGCCGGAACCTTTACTCTTTTTTTTTTTTTTTTTTTTTTTTATTTCATTATTTATAAAGAATACTATTTTTTATTATTTTGTCTAATTATTTCAGATATTCGAAAAGATTGCTGTGAAAAAGTAAATATAGCGAAAAAAGCACAGTCCATAGATATTTTGTGTCTTTTAAGATGCTTCCAAGTATCATAAATAAAGTAAAAAAAAAAAAAAAAGATTTAAGAAATTTTTGAAAGGTTATTTCAAAACAGTGTCTCTTTGTCATCTGAATCCAATTTGATATAGTTTTTGCTTTGTTTCCCCTCTCTCTCTCTCTCTCTGAAAATAAAAATTAATTATTAATTGATGATATTATACAAGCCAGAATAATCGAAGGAGTAGTACTGAAAAAACTGAAAATGATGGAAAGACTTTTTTAATCTGGTTTCGTTTCTGCACTTGCCTGCATACACAGAATATGAAGTCATTGAAGAAAAACTGAAAGCTATGAACATTGAAATTTCAACACCAATTTACAGGAGATTTTATAAATGATCAAGATATGTAAGAATAAAATTTCCACTCGAAATAAAGAGGTTACCATACACTATGAAGTTTAGAACCTTTGAAGAAATTGAATATTTACGTGTTTTACACGACAATCAACTCAAAGTATGTTACAATTGTATGGCTGACACTCATTTACTGAAAGACTGCACAAATATAAGATGTCATCACTGTAAAGGACATTTTACAAGAAATTGCCCTAAAATTTTTCTTTGTGAAACATTGTGGGAAAAAAGAAGGTGAATCTGAATGTTCGTAAGAGTAAGACAGCGATGACATGAAAAACAGCGACAGTGACAGTGATGTTATGAAGTATACTACGGATAATGCAAAACCAAAGAAGAAAAAAGAAAGTGAAGCCAAAAAAAAGAAAAAGATAAATACAATAGAAATGAAAAATTATAAGGAAAAATCGCAGATTAGGTAGAAAAAAAAAACAGAAGAAAAAAACTATGAAAAATACTAACAAAGACGCAGAAACCATCGAAGCAGAAAATAGTCAGCAGAGAAAAACAATGCGTCGAGCGAGATTGATCAGGCGTCCGTCAGAAGAAAAACTGTGGAGTTCGGTAGACAATAGAAAATAAAAAAGAGACAAGCAGCGCGCATGAAACTCTTTGAGAAACAAGAGAGGTATGTTTATTAATTTCAGATCTCCGTTTTTGGGGGGTTTTATTTTTTTTACTTTTTGTGTATTTGATTTTCTTTTGCGGGGGATCATTTGGGGGCAGTTTAGTGATTTATACATTTTTACTGCTCTCATTCCCATAGCTGCTATTTTAATCAGTTAATTATTGAATAATGTTGGGTCACATATTAAATGGAAAAGTAATTTCTCTAGATAAAAACAAAATTCTATAAATTTCCATAACACACATGCAGGAAAAAAGAAAAAAATCAGTGAAAAGTTTGCCAGGTTCCGGCGAGGTTCGAACTCGCGACCTTCTGCGTGTGAAGCAGACGTGATAACCACTACACCACGAAAACGTCGTAATCTTATTACTTCGTGGAAAGCATTAAGACGTGCCAGTGATAATATAAGACTATACGAATGCGCCCAATAAATGACACGATAAGTTACGTTAAAACTGTTTTTTGTTACATTTGCAAGTTGCATCACTATCGATTATTTATAGTGAAAGCAGAGATTATAAAATATTTTATCAGGAAATCATCATTTCTTTTGCTCATAATTATGACACAGTTTACTGCGGAATTATAATACATGCAGGTTTCGTGGTGTAGTGGTTATCACGTCTGCTTAACACGCAGAAGGTCGCGAGTTCGATCCTCGCCGAAACCTTGTTTTTTTTTTTTCTTTTTTAAATTATTCTGTTCCCATTACAATGAAACATTTAGTAATAAAATAATTATATCTAAGTGAAGATAGAAACATCAAACCAAGATTTACAATTCTGAATTTTTTTCTTATTCAGCGATAAAATCTGACAGTTAGTTAATTAAACTAGATAAAAAGACGAAAAGGAAAGTATTTCCTTAAAAAAGTATTCATTCAAAACATTTTATATCATTCCATTATCTTCAAGTCTGGTATGAATTACGATTTTTCTTCTAAGGAAAAGTCTTCTTATAGAAGTGAGTTTTCTTTATTATTTTAAACTTATCCTTGTCTGTAGTTATGAACTCTACTCAAACAAGTTTCGTTTAGACAGGTGTTATCTGCTTTAAATAATTCTTACAAACAATTTCGAGAAAATGTCTTTCTTTAACTTGAAACTCTTTGAGAAACAAGAGAGGTATTTTTATTAATTTCAGATCTCCGTTTTAGTTGGGGTTTTTTCATTTTTTTTTTTTTTTTTTTTTTTTTTTTTGTGGGGTTTTGGGGGCGTCTTTTTGGGGGCAGTGTTAGTGATTTATACATTTTTACTGCTCTCATTCCCATAGCTGCTGTTTTAATCAGTTAATTATTGAATAATGTTGGGTCACATATTAAATGGAAAAGTAATTTCTCTAGACGAAAACAAAATTCTCTAAATTTCCATAACAAATGGGAGGAAAAAAAAAAAAAAATCAGTGAAATGTTTGCCAGGTTCCGGCGAGGCTCGAACTCGCGACCTTCTGCGTGTGAAGCAGACGTGATAACCACTACACCACGAAACCTGCGTAATCTTATTACTTCGTGGAAAACATTAAGACGTGCCAGTGATAATATAAGACTATACGAATGCGCCCAATAAAATGACACGATAAGTTACGTCAAAACTGTTTCTTGTTACATTTGCAAGTTGCATCACTATCGATTATCTATAGTGAAAGCAGAGATTATAAAATATTTTATCAAGAAATCATCATTTCTTTTGCTCATAATTATGACACAGTTTACTGCGGAATTATAATACATGCAGGTTTCGTGGTGTAGTGGTTATCACGTCTGCTTAACACGCAGAAGGTCGCGAGTTCGAGCCTCGCCGAAACCTTGTTTTTCTTTTCTTTCTTTTTTAAATTATTCTGTTCCCATTACAATGAAACATTTAGTAATAAAAGAATTATATCTAAGTGAAGATAGAAACATCAAACCAAGATTTACAATTCTGAATTTTTTTCTTATTCAGCGATAAAATCTGACAGTTAGTTAATTAAACTAGATAAAAAGACGAAAAGGAAAGTATTTCCTTAAAAATGTATTCATTCAAAACATTTTACATCATTCCATTATCTTCAACTCTGGTATGAATTACGATTTTTGTTCTGAGGAAAAGTCTTCTGATAGAAGTGAGTATTGTTAATTATTTTAAGTTTATCCTTGTCTGTAGTTATGAACTCTACTCAAACAAGTTTCGTTTAGACAGGTGTTATCTGCTTTAAATAATTCTTACAAACAATTTCGAGAAAATGTCTTTCTTTAACTTGAAACTCTTTGAGAAACAAGAGAGGTATTTTTATTAATTTCAGATCTCCGTTTTAGTTTTTTGTTGTTGGTTTTTCTTGATTTTTTTATTTTTTATTTTATTTTTTTTTTTGGGGGGGGTGTCTTTTGGGGGCAGTGTAGTGATTTATACATTTTTACTGCTCTCATTCCCATAGCTGCTGTTTTAATCAGTTAATTATTAAATAATGTTGGGTCACATATTAAATGGAAAAGTAATTTCTCTAGACGAAAACAAAATTCTATAAATTTCCATAACAAAATGGGAGGAAAAAAGAAAAAAAAACAGTGAAAAGTTTGCCAGGTTCCGGCGAGGCTCGAACTCGCGACCTTCTGCGTGTGAAGCAGACGTGATAACCACTACACCACGAAACCGTCGTAATCTTATTACTTCGTGGAAAACATTAAGACGTGCCAGTGATAATATAAGACTATACGAATGCGCCCAATAAAATGACACGATAAGTTACGTTAAAACTGTTTCTTGTTACATTTGCAAGTTGCATCACTATCGATTATTTATAGTGAAAGCAGAGATTATAAAATATTTTATCAGGAAATCATCATTTCTTTTGCTCATAATTATGACACAGTTTACTGCGGAATTATAATACATGCAGGTTTCGTGGTGTAGTGGTTATCACGTCTGCTTAACACGCAGAAGGTCGCGAGTTCGAGCCTCGCCGAAACCTTGTTTTTCTTTTCTTTCTTTTTTAAATTATTCTGTTCCCATTACAATGAAACATTTAGTAATAAAAGAATTATATCTAAGTGAAGATAGAAACATCAAACCAAGATTTACAATTCTGAATTTTTTTTCTTATTCAGCGATAAAATCTGACAGTTAGTTAATTAAACTAGATAAAAAGACGAAAAGGAAAGTATTTCCTTAAAAAAGTATTCATTCAAAACATTTTATATCATTCCATTATCTTCAAGTCTGGTATGAATTACGATTTTTCTTCGAAGGAAAAGTCTTCTTATAGAAGTGAGTTTTCTTTATTATTTTAAACTTATCCTTGTCTGTAGTTATGAACTCTACTCAAACAAGTTTCGTTTAGACAGGTGTTATCTGCTTTAAATAATTCTTACAAACAATTTCGAGAAAATGTCTTTCTTTAACTTGAAACTCTTTGAGAAACAAGAGAGGTATTTTTATTAATTTCAGATCTCCGGTTTATTTTTTTTTTTTTTTTTTTTTGATTTTTTGATTTTGATTTTTTTGTGGGTTTTTTTGGGGGGTGTCTTTTGGGGGCAGTGTAGTGATTCATACATTTTTACTGCTCTCATTCCCATAGCTGCTGTTTTAATCAGTTAATTATTGAATAATGTTGGGTCACATATTAAATGGAAAAGTAATTTCTCTAGACGAAAACAAAATTCTCTAAATTTCCATAACAAATGGGAGGAAAAAAGAAAAAAAAATCAGTGAAAAGTTTGCCAGGTTCCGGCGAGGCTCAAACTCGCGACCTTCTGCGTGTGAAGCAGACGTGATAACCACTACACCACGAAACCTGCGTAATCTTATTACTTCGTGGAAAACATTAAGACGTGCCAGTGATAATATAAGACTATACGAATGCGCCCAATAAAATGACACGATAAGTTACGTCAAAACTGTTTCTTGTTACATTTGCAAGTTGCATCACTATCGATTATTTATAGTGAAAGCAGAGATTATAAAATATTTTATCAGGAAATCATCATTTCTTTTGCTCATAATTATGACACAGTTTACTGCGGAATTATAATACATTCGAGCCTCGCCGAAACCTTGTTTTTCTTTTCTTTCTTTTTTAAATTATTCTGTTCCCATTACAATGAAACATTTAGTAATAAAAGAATTATATCTAAGTGAAGATAGAAACATCAAACCAAGATTTACAATTCTGAATTTTTTTTCTTATTCAGCGATAAAATCTGACAGTTAGTTAATTAAACTAGATAAAAAGACGAAAAGGAAAGTATTTCCTTAAAAAAGTATTCATTCAAAACATTTTATATCATTCCATTATCTTCAAGTCTGGTATGAATTACGATTTTTCTTCGAAGGAAAAGTCTTCTTATAGAAGTGAGTTTTCTTTATTATTTTAAACTTATCCTTGTCTGTAGTTATGAACTCTACTCAAACAAGTTTCGTTTAGACAGGTGTTATCTGCTTTAAATAATTCTTACAAACAATTTCGAGAAAATGTCTTTCTTTAACTTGAAACTCTTTGAGAAACAAGAGAGGTATTTTTATTAATTTCAGATCTCCGGTTTTTTTTTTTTTTTTAGTTTTTTTTTGATTTTTTGATTTTGATTTTTTTGTGGGTTTTTGGGGGGGTGTCTTTTGGGGGCAGTGTAGTGATTCATACATTTTTACTGCTCTCATTCCCATAGCTGCTGTTTTAATCAGTTAATTATTGAATAATGTTGGTTCACATATTAAATGAAAAAGTAATTTCTCTAGACGAAAACAAAATTCTATAAATTTCCATAACAAATGGGAGTAAAAAAGAAAAAAATCAGTGAAAAGTTTGCCAGGTTCCGGCGAGGCTCGAACTCGCGACCTTCTGCGTGTGAAGCAGACGTGATAACCACTACACCACGAAACCGTCGTAATCTTATTACTTCGTGGAAAACATTAAGACGTGCCAGTGATAATATAAGACTGTACGAATGCGCCCAATAAAAGGACACGATAAGTTACGTTAAAACTGTTTCTTGTTGCATTTGCAAGCTGCATCACTATCGATTATTTATAGTGAAAGCAGAGATTATAAAATATTTTATCAGGAAATCATCATTTCTTTTGCTCATAATTATGACACAGTTTACTGCGGAATTATAATACATGCAGGTTTCGTGGTGTAGTGGTTATCACGTCTGCTTAACACGCAGAAGGTCGCGAGTTCGAGCCTCGCCGAAACCTTGTTTTTCTTTTCTTTCTTTTTTAAATTATTCTGTTCCCATTACAATGAAACATTTAGTAATAAAAGAATGATATCTAAGTGAAGACAGAAACATCAAACCAAGATTTACAATTCTGAATTTTTTTCTTATTCGGCAATAAAATGTGACAGTTAGTTAATTAAACTAGATAAAAAGACGAAAAGGAAAGTATTTCCTTAAAAAGTATTCATTCAAAACATTTTATATCATTCCATTATCTTCAAGTCTGGTATGAATTACGATTTTTCTTCTAAGGAAAAGTCTTCTTGTAGAAGTGAGTTTTCTTTATTATTTTAAACTTATCCTTGTCTGTAGTTATGAACTCTACTCAAACAAGTTTCGTTTAGACAGGTAAAAGCAGTTAACCTGCTTTAAATAATTCTTACAAACAATTTCGAGAAAATGTCTTTCTTTAACTTGAAACTCTTTGAGAAACAAGAGAGGTATGTTTATTAATTTCAGATCTCCGTTTTTGTTTTTGGTTTTATTGATTTTTTATTTTGATTTTTTTTGTTTTTGTAATGGGGTCTTTTTGGGGGCAGTGTAGTGATTTATGGATTTTTACTGCTCTCATTCCCATAGCTGCTGTTTTAATCAGTTAATTATTGAATAATGTTGGGTCACATATTAAATGGAAAAGTAATTTTTCTAGACGAAAACAAAATTCTATAAATTTCCATAACAAATGGGAGGAAAAAAGAAAAAAATCAGTGAAAAGTTTGCCAGGTTCCGGCGAGGCTCGAACTCGCGACCTTCTGCGTGTGAAGCAGACGTGATAACCACTACACCACGAAACCGTCGTAATCTTATTACTTCCTGGAAAACATTAAGACGTGCCAGTGATAATATAAGACTATACGAATTCGCCCAATAAAATGACACGATAAGTTACGTTAAAACTGTTTCTTGTTGCATTTGCAAGTTGCATCACTATCGATTATTTATTGTGAAAGCAGAGATTATAAAATATTTTATCAGGAAATCATCATTTCTTTTGCTCATAATTATGACACAGTTTACTGCGGAATTATAATACATGCAGGTTTCGTGGTGTAGTGGTTATCACGTCTGCTTAACACGCAGAAGGTCGCGAGTTCGAGCCTCGCCGAAACCTTGTTTTTCTTTTCTTTCCTTTTTTAAATTATTCTGTTCCCATTACAATGAAACATTTAGTAATAAAAGAATGATATCTAAGTGAAGACAGAAACATCAAACCAAGATTTACAATTCTGAATTGTTTTCGTATTCAGCAATAAAATCTGACAGTTAGTTAATTAAACTAGATAAAAAGACGAAAAGGAAAGTATTTCCTTAAAAAAGTATTCATTCAAAACATTTTATATCATTCCATTATCTTCAAGTCTGGTATGAATTACGATTTTTCTTCTAAGGAAAAGTCTTCTTATAGAAGTGAGTTTTCTTTATTATTTTAAACTTATCCTTGTCTGTAGTTATGAACTCTACTCAAACAAGTTTCGTTTAGACAGGTAAAAGCAGTTAACCTGCTTTTAAATAATTCTTACAAACAATTTCGGGAAAATGTCTTTCTTTAACTTGAAACTCTTTGAGAAACAAGAGAGGTATGTTTATTAATTTCAGATCTCCGTTTTTGTTTTTGGTTTTTATTGATTTTTTTATTTTGATTTTTTTGTTTTTTGTACGGGGGTCTTTTGGGGGCAGTGTAGTGATTTATGGATTTTTACTGCTCTCATTCCCATAGCTGCTGTTTTAATCAGTTAATTATTGAATAATGTTGGGTCACATATTAAATGGAAAAGTAATTTCTCTAGACGAAAACAAAATTCTATAAATTTCCATAACAAATGGGAGGAAAAAAGAAAAAAATCAGTGAAAAGTTTGCCAGGTTCCGGCGAGGCTCGAACTCGCGACCTTCTGCGTGTGAAGCAGACGTGATAACCACTACACCACGAAACCGTCGTAATCTTATTACTTCGTGGAAAACATTAAGACGTGCCAGTGATAATATAAGACTATACGAATGCGCCCAACAAAAGGACACGATAAGTTACGTTAAAACTGTTTCTTGTTGCATTTGCAAGTTGCATCACTATCGATTATTTATAGTGAAAGCAGAGATTATAAAATATTTTATCAGGAAATCATCATTTCTTTTGCTCATAATTATGACACAGTTTACTGCGGAATTATAATACATGCAGGTTTCGTGGTGTAGTGGTTATCACGTCTGCTTAACACGCAGAAGGTCGCGAGTTCGAGCCTCGCCGAAACCTTGTTTTTCTTTTCTTTCTTTTTTAAATTATTCTGTTCCCATTACAATGAAACATTTAGTAATAAAAGAATGATATCTAAGTGAAGACAGAAACATCAAACCAAGATTTACAATTCTGAATTGTTTTCGTATTCAGCAATAAAATCTGACAGTTAGTTAATTAAACTAGATAAAAAGACGAAAAGGAAAGTATTTCCTTAAAAAAGTATTCATTCAAAACATTTTATATCATTCCATTATCTTCAAGTCTGGTATGAATTACGATTTTTCTTCTAAGGAAAAGTCTTCTTATAGAAGTGAGTTTTCTTTATTATTTTAAACTTATCCTTGTCTGTAGTTATGAACTCTACTCAAACAAGTTTCGTTTAGACAGGTAAAAGCAGTTAACCTGCTTTAAATAATTCTTACAAACAATTTCGGGAAAATGTCTTTCTTTAACTTGAAACTCTTTGAGAAACAAGAGAGGTATGTTTATTAATTTCAGATCTCCGTTTTTGTTTTTGGTTTTTATTGATTTTTTTATTTTGATTTTTTTGTTTTTTGTACGGGGGTCTTTTGGGGGCAGTGTAGTGATTTATGGATTTTTACTGCTCTCATTCCCATAGCTGCTGTTTTAATCAGTTAATTATTGAATAATGTTGGGTCACATATTAAATGGAAAAGTAATTTTTCTAGACGAAAACAAAATTCTATAAATTTCCATAACAAATGGGAGGAAAAAGAAAAAATCAGTGAAAAGTTTGCCAGGTTCCGGCGAGGCTCGAACTCGCGACCTTCTGCGTGTGAAGCAGACGTGATAACCACTACACCACGAAACCGTCGTAATCTTATTACTTCCTGGAAAACATTAAGACGTGCCAGTGATAATATAAGACTATACGAATTCGCCCAATAAAATGACACGATAAGTTACGTTAAAACTGTTTCTTGTTGCATTTGCAAGTTGCATCACTATCGATTATTTATTGTGAAAGCAGAGATTATAAAATATTTTATCAGGAAATCATCATTTCTTTTGCTCATAATTCAGACACAGTTTACTGCGGAATTATAATACATGCAGGTTTCGTGGTGTAGTGGTTATCACGTCTGCTTAACACGCAGAAGGTCGCGAGTTCGAGCCTCGCCGAAACCTTGTTTTTCTTTTCTTTCTTTTTTAAATTATTCTGTTCCCATTACAATGAAACATTTAGTAATAAAAGAATGATATCTAAGTGAAGACAGAAACATCAAACCAAGATTTACAATTCTGAATTGTTTTCGTATTCAGCAATAAAATCTGACAGTTAGTTAATTAAACTAGATAAAAAGACGAAAAGGAAAGTATTTCCTTAAAAAAGTATTCATTCAAAACATTTTATATCATTCCATTATCTTCAAGTCTGGTATGAATTACGATTTTTCTTCTAAGGAAAAGTCTTCTTATAGAAGTGAGTTTTCTTTATTATTTTAAACTTATCCTTGTCTGTAGTTATGAACTCTACTCAAACAAGTTTCGTTTAGACAGGTAAAAGCAGTTAACCTGCTTTAAATAATTCTTACAAACAATTTCGGGAAAATGTCTTTCTTTAACTTGAAACTCTTTGAGAAACAAGAGAGGTATGTTTATTAATTTCAGATCTCCGTTTTTGTTTTTCGTTTTTTTGATTTTTTGATTTTGATTTTTTTGTTTTTTGTAGGGGGGTCTTTTGGGGGCAGTGTAGTGATTTATACATTTTTACTGCTCTCATTCCCATAGCTGCTGTTTTAATCAGTTAATTATTGAATAATGTTGGGTCACATATTAAATGGAAAAGTAATTTCTCTAGACGAAAACAAAATTCTCTAAATTTCCATAACAAATGGGAGGAAAAAAGAAAAAAATCAGTGAAAAGTTTGCCAGGTTCCGGCGAGGCTCGAACTCGCGACCTTCTGCGTGTGAAGCAGACGTGATAACCACTACACCACGAAACGTTCGTAATCTTAATACTTCGTGGAAAACATTAAGACGTGCCAGTGATAATATAAGACTATACGAATGCGCCCAATAAAATGACACGATAAGTTACGTTAAAACTGTTTCTTGTTGCATTTGCAAGTTGCATCACTATCGATTATTTATAGTGAAAGCAGAGATTATAAAATATTTTATCAGGAAATCATCATTTCTTTTGCTCATAATTATGACACAGTTTACTGCGGAATTATAATACATGCAGGTTTCGTGGTGTAGTGGTTATCACGTCTGCTTAACACGCAGAAGGTCGCGAGTTCGAGCCTCGCCGAAACCTTGTTTTTCTTTTCTTTCTTTTTTAAATTATTCTGTTCCCATTACAATGAAACATTTAGTAATAAAAGAATGATATCTAAGTGAAGACAGAAACATCAAACCAAGATTTACAATTCTGAATTTTTTTCTTATTCGGCAATAAAATGTGACAGTTAGTTAATTAAACTAGATAAAAAGACGAAAAGGAAAGTATTTCCTTAAAAAAGTATTCATTCAAAACATTTTATATCATTCCATTATCTTCAAGTCTGGTATGAATTACGATTTTTCTTCTAAGGAAAAGTCTTCTTGTAGAAGTGAGTTTTCTTTATTATTTTAAACTTATCCTTGTCTGTAGTTATGAACTCTACTCAAACAAGTTTCGTTTAGACAGGTAAAAGCAGTTAACCTGCTTTAAATAATTCTTACAAACAATTTCGAGAAAATGTCTTTCTTTAACTTGAAACTCTTTGAGAAACAAGAGAGGTATGTTTATTAATTTCAGATCTCCGTTTTTGTTTTTGGTTTTTATTGATTTTTTTATTTTGATTTTTTTGTTTTTTGTACGGGGGTCTTTTGGGGGCAGTGTAGTGATTTATGGATTTTTACTGCTCTCATTCCCATAGCTGCTGTTTTAATCAGTTAATTATTGAATAATGTTGGGTCACATATTAAATGGAAAAGTAATTTTTCTAGACGAAAACAAAATTCTATAAATTTCCATAACAAATGGGAGGAAAAAAGAAAAAAATCAGTGAAAAGTTTGCCAGGTTCCGGCGAGGCTCGAACTCGCGACCTTCTGCGTGTGAAGCAGACGTGATAACCACTACACCACGAAACCGTCGTAATCTTATTACTTCCTGGAAAACATTAAGACGTGCCAGTGATAATATAAGACTATACGAATTCGCCCAATAAAAGGACACGATAAGTTACGTTAAAACTGTTTCTTGTTACATTTGCAAGTTGCATCACTATCGATTATTTATAGTGAAAGCAGAGATTATAAAATATTTTATCAGGAAATCATCATTTCTTTTGCTCATAATTATGACACAGTTTACTGCGGAATTATAATACATGCAGGTTTCGTGGTGTAGTGGTTATCACGTCTGCTCTCCGCGGCTGGAGTCGGGACGTTTCCCCCACGGGAACGAACCCCGGCTTGAGAGAAAAAAAAAAAAAAAAAGAGTGGAACGGAAGTGGATGTAACAAAGATGAAAGATTCCGAGCGTCCCAGTACCTAATTGGTCTGGTACAAGAGAGGAATGGAAGAGCTAAGACTGAAGTAATAGATGAAGATGGTAAAGACTCAGATACTCGAAGGAAAAAGGCTGAGTTTATGAAATTTCTCACTGAAGAGGACTGTGAGGACACAGAAAAGCAGTATGAGGCAGCTGACACATGTAAACAACTGTTCAGACTCTCTGATGCTAGTGGCAGTTTGCAGTTTTCTCTGGAAAAAGAAGGCACTGTTACCAAAGGTGACTTTGACAGCAAGGATGTGTTTATCTTTGACACAAAGCAGCAGCTCTTTGTGTGGATAGGTAAACAGACAAGTCCAGAAGAAAAGAAGAATGCACTTGTTTATGCTCACAAATATCTGATGAAGTCAGATCATCCACTTGTACCAGTGAGCTGTCTGAAGGAGGAAAGACCAAACCACGCGTTCCTTAGTGCCATCGCAGCCTGAGCCAGAAACACTGAAACAATTTATTTTTAACCGTTGATCTTTGGTGAAATGTTTATCATTATGTTCATTGGTACCCTCGCAACTTGAACTAGATAAACAGAAACATTTTATCTTTAACTGTGAACTTTGGTGAAATGGTTATAATTATGAAACTATTATTAACTTGTGAATTAAATTGCAATTCTAACATCATTGTCTTATGATATTGTTAAAACACTTTAAAATGTAAAACAACTTGCTAAATACTGTTTCACTGGTAATCACGTTTTGAAAACATTTTATTATCTTGGTTGGGGAGATGAAAAATTTATTAATTTGTCTAGTTGTTATTAATTCTTTTTGTTTCTGGTATTTTACAAATTTTGTTAATAGAAAACAACTCCTGTTTTCAGTTAGTTCATGGAAATCTTGTAATGAAAACCATGAGCCAACAATAACTTTTAGATGTCATAATAAAAACAGATTATAACATCACACTCAACGTTTTTAGGTTGGTTGCTCAAAGAATATATTAGAACAAGAAATCAAATAGTTGGAAAAATACATTTTTAATATTACATACATACATTTTAAATTGTTCTCCTGTACAAAAATATATAAATACCTTGTTATGAAGAAAAAGAGTAATAAATGTTTTTAATCTAAAAAAAAAAAAAAAAAAGTTATCACGTCTGCTTAACACGCAGAAGGTCGCGAGTTCGAGCCTCGCCGAAACCTTGTTTTTCTTTTCTTTCTTTTTTAAATTATTCTGTTCCCATTACAATGAAACATTTAATAATAAAAGAATGATATCTAAGTGAAGACAGAAACATCAAACCAAGATTTACAATTCTGAATTGTTTTCGTATTCAGCAATAAAATCTGACAGTTAGTTAATTAAACTAGATAAAAAGACGAAAAGGAAAGTATTTCCTTAAAAAAGTATTCATTCAAAACATTTTATATCATTCCATTATCTTCAAGTCTGGTATGAATTACGATTTTTCTTCTAAGGAAAAGTCTTCTTATAGAAGTGAGTTTTCTTTATTATTTTAAACTTATCCTTGTCTGTAGTTATGAACTCTACTCAAACAAGTTTCGTTTAGACAGGTAAAAGCAGTTAACCTGCTTTAAATAATTCTTACAAACAATTTCGGGAAAATGTCTTTCTTTAACTTGAAACTCTTTGAGAAACAAGAGAGGTATGTTTATTAATTTCAGATCTCCGTTTTTGTTTTTCGTTTTTTTGATTTTTTGATTTTGATTTTTTTGTTTTTTGTAGGGGGGTCTTTTGGGGGCAGTGTAGTGATTTATACATTTTTACTGCTCTCATTCCCATAGCTGCTGTTTTAATCAGTTAATTATTGAATAATGTTGGGTCACATATTAAATGGAAAAGTAATTTCTCTAGACGAAAACAAAATTCTCTAAATTTCCATAACAAATGGGAGGAAAAAAGAAAAAAATCAGTGAAAAGTTTGCCAGGTTCCGGCGAGGCTCGAACTCGCGACCTTCTGCGTGTGAAGCAGACGTGATAACCACTACACCACGAAACCGTCGTAATCTTATTACTTCCTGGAAAACATTAAGACGTGCCAGTAGTACTTCGTAAAGCGGTTGCCGTGTGTTCGTTACTGAATTTCAGTTAAATCTTCGTAGAAAACTTTAGATATCGAAAATGTCTGATGCAGCAGTAGCAGCAGTACCTACTCCAAAGGTGAAAACACCCAAGAAAAAGAGTACGAAGCCAAAGACGCCGTCCGAACATCCTAAATACAGCCAAATGATTAAAGAAGCGATTGTTGCTCTAAAGGAAAAAGGCGGTTCGTCTAGACAAGCAATCCTGCAGTATGTTGTGAAGCATTACAAGGTAACCGACGAGAAAACTGTCAACCAACATTTGAAAATGGCACTGAGGGCTGGAGTGAAAAACAACAGTTTAAAACACGCTAAAGGATCGGGCGCCTCCGGATCTTTCAAACTCGGAGAAACAAAAACACCCAAAGTGAAGAAGCCAGCAGCTAAAAAAGTAAAGAAACCGAAGACTGCCAAACCCAAGAAAGTCACGAAGACAAAATCGCCCAAAAAGCCCAAGACAGCTAAACCGAAAAAGGCCAAGGAAGCAAAGCCTAAGGTAAAGAAATCACCCAAAAAGGCAGCGAAACCCAAAGTCACAAAGGCTGCAGCAGCAAAACCTAAAGTAAAGAAGCCCAAGACGCCCAAAAAGGCAGCGAAGAAGTAAACCAACAAAAATGTTAAGAGGTGCAATGGACATTCATTATTTATCAGTGGTTTCCTGACAGTACAGATCTGCGTGTGTTCGTTTCTAGGATATTCTTACGTCAACAACATTTATATTGATGTGACGAGGTGACTATAGTCTGCGGAGAGAAAATAGTGTGAATGAACTGGATGACAAGATTTTTAGAACGTTTTTCATTTCTGAAAGTTACAAACTTCATCATATTGTTAATCTTTCATGGACCATCGGTGTACATATAATTCATAAAAAAAAAAAGTGTCATTTTTATACAAACTTTGTTTAAATATTCTTTTGTTTTGTTTAAAAAAAAAAGAAGAAAAATAGTGCTTCATAGACCTTAGAGATAAACAATGTTTACCATTTTGAAAATGGGACACAATTCTGTATCATTATATGTATGAAACTGAGAGTGTTATAACTAATCATCATTAAATATTATCTGTTTACATTTGAAAAAAAAAAAAAAAAGACGTGCCAGTGATAATATAAGACTATACGAATGCGCCCAATAAAAGGACACGATAAGTTACGTTAAAACTGTTTCTTGTTGCATTTGCAAGTTGCATCACTATCGATTATTTATAGTGAAAGCAGAGATTATAAAATATTTTATCAGGAAATCATCATTTCTTTTGCTCATAATTATGACACAGTTTACTGCGGAATTATAATACATGCAGGTTTCGTGGTGTAGTGGTTATCACGTCTGCTTAACACGCAGAAGGTCGCGAGTTCGAGCCTCGCCGAAACCTTGTTTTTCTTTTCTTTCTTTTTTAAATTTTTCTGTTCCCATTACAATGAAGCATTTAGTAATTAAAGAATTATATCTAACTGGAAATAGAAACATCAAATATTTTTTTGAAACGTTTTTTCTATACTAGTGTCTATTTGTCATTTAATTCCAGCTAGATAAAATATCTCTCTCTCTCTCTGCCAAAAAGTTAAAAAAGGGTTATCATGCCTGCTTTACATGCAAAAGGTCACGAGTTGTGATGTGATGAGGAACAAAGTGAAACAGAAGAAAGTAAGTAACAGAATAAGAATTCTGGATGAAGCTGACAGTGGAAGTCCCGCATAAACAGACGAAAGTCTTGTTGTTGTTTTTTCAGTGTGTATCTAATGACTTTGAAAATCTTTCACATGTAATGTATGCTAAATATTTTCGTAAGACATCGCTCTTTACGACTTCACAGGAATACTGGAATGTTGTATATAACGGTTTCGTGGTGTAGTGGTTATCAACTAAAAAACATGAAAACTAAAACGGAGATCTGAAATTAATAAAATTACCTCTTGGTAGAATCCCATTTCGTAGAATGGCTAAATGTGGTTCAGTGGTCTTATTGACATGTTTGGTTTTACCTCAGTCATTATAATGAACTGCTCCAGATTATTTGGAAAGCGATTATTATTGTATAAATACAGTAATATTTCACTTAATGATACCACGCTTTAACAATCTTTCTTCTTTACAAATTATATAAATAGAAATTTAATTTAATAGTTAATTGCTCGAAATAAATGATACAAATGTATACAGTGCATGTTTTTAAGTCCTTTTTCTTTAATTTTTCGTTCATTCACGAGCTTCTCTCAGTTGTGTTGATCAGTTGACACGTCATATGTGCATCTGATATTCTGATTCTCTTTTGTCTTCTGCTTCGATTTAGACTTAAACTTGTTTGTAATTTACCCTTCCAATATGTCAAAACGAATAACAGTATACCGGCAAATGCTGATGATAAAAGAAAGGGAAGATAATAACTTTAGAAACAAAATACATTATCTTAAATGAAACCAAAACCCACAATCAGCGGCATATACTTATTTCTTAATGTATTTGTATAAATTAATTTGTAAATGATTTACTGTTTATTTAATATCTACAATCTATTAAATCATTTATGTCTAAACTGCCGTTTTATTTCTCCTTATTTCAGCTTTTTTTTTTATGTCAGATCTCATCAGCGAGAAAGTAACCACTGCTTTTAACCTTAATTCTATGTAAATTAGTCTCCCGCTTACCTAACTTAATTATTGGAAGTTTTGGAACCAATATCATCTTTAATCTGAGGTATTATTGTAGTATGGATATTGCTTATCGCATAAAGTATGACAAATATCGAAATAATCTATGTATCGAATATAGTGAATGTAAATAATTAAAAAAGAAGGTATTTATCTAAAAGTATTCCCAATGATTTGGTCCTTCGTATAAACTTTTTCAGTCATAGCCAAAGTATTTGCAGGTCATAATATCTTTAGTGTACACACTATTAATATACTATGTCACATATATTGTATAATATGTGCACAATGTGAATATGTATGTGTGCAAACGTAAATATGATCAGTAACAGATATCTTGTACATGTTTAAGCTGAATACGGTTGAATTCGAAAAGTTAATGATAAATGTAACGTTCAAATACTCTATTTACTGAATATAAGTAAATTACTCATATGTAAAATATGTTTTGTTAAAAATTATATTTGCTGAATTAGTTATTTATAATATTTTTGTCGTATTCTCTTACAGAAGCAAGCCATTTTTCTTTTCTTTCATTCTTTTTTCGTTTTGTATTTTAATAGATAGATGAAATTGATGTAAAATTGTTTATTATTGGTTGCTTGTTTTGTAACGGAAATGAAATGTTTATGAATTAGAAATGACCAGTTTAAAAAAAAAAAAAATAAATAATAATAATAATAATAATAATAATAATAGTAACAGTAATTATAATAAGAAGAATAAGAAGAATAACAATAATAATAATAATAACAACAATAATAATAGTAATAATATTATAATAATAATAATAATGTTGATGATGATAATTATGATGATGATAATGAGAAGGAGGAAGATGATGAAATAATGAAAAAGTAACAAATCAACAACAAATGAGTTGTGAATGCTTATTCTGCTTTCGGTTGATGTTACATAATCGATTTAGGAACAATGCGCTCCCCATCTGAATGTTAGAAAGAAACCAGATGTATGCACAGGCCAAGTTCATTATATACAGAGGTTATCAGGTATTGCGGTAAACCAGGTTTTTCTACGAAATGGGAATTATACGAACTGGGAATCTACCAAATGGGAAGACACCCTCTGTATGTGACTGTGTGCGCGTGCGTGCGTGTGTTAAATTACTGTTACATGTAACAAGCATGCCACGGACGTAAGAAAAGTCCTGTTACTCAGACTTCAGTGCACATTCCGCATTGATCGGGAAGCAGGTTTCGTATTTAATAAGCTGTAAAGAATTTACAGTGAGTTACATAATTGACTGGACACATCTGGTATTATAGCGAGAAGTGAGCAAGGGAGAGACCGCTACCGTTGAGCCATTTTTTCAATAATTTATAAAATATTTAATTCACTTGTATTTATTTATTTTATTAATATTATTATTGGGGTTTTTTTTGGTGTTTTTTTTATTTCATATTTCTTCATTTTCTTTTTGTTCTTCGTTTGAAATTAAAATAATTAAATAACAATAATTATAATAATTATTTTTTTTTTTTTTTTTTAAATTAAATAATGAGTAATAATTATAAAATTAATTTCTTATAGCCAGGCATGAGAAAATAGAGAGAAAAAGGGACGAAATCAGTACGGTTCCTTCGCCTCTCCTACAGTAACTAGATACAAAGGTAACAGAGAAAGATTAGAAAACTGTGTTAATCGAAACATTATAAGTATAAATAGATCCATGATGATGATGATGATGTAAAAAATGTAGAAAAGTAACAGATATATAATTAACACACATGTAAATAATTATATGTAATATTAGATATAACATACATGAAGAGGGTTGTTGTTTTATTTTGATCCCAAGTTGAAACTGTAATCCGAACGTTTATATTTTACCTGCTAAACGTCTTTAATATTTTTTTAGCTCGGCTGTTATTTACGTATGAATACAATAATTACTTATCTTATATTTCTTATTCGTTATGCAATTTAATTTCTGTGTTGAGGGTCACCACCCAAACCTGAAGAGTTGCCTCCCCCAATATCGAAATCTGGCCATAAGTGCAGGTAACCCATAGTGGTACATACCAAAAATTAATGATGACAGAAGTTTAATTAAAAAGTAAAAGCAAAACTACAACAACAACAAAAAAAAAAAAAAAAAAATAATATTAATTAATTAATTCAATAACTAACTAATTAATTAAATACTAATAAACAAATGAATAAAGATGCATGTCGTGCATACCCTCACTGGATCTGTTTGTAAATTTGTCAGGGAATAT
>CM022671.1:27657821-27815321 GCA_012295275.1 Chrysomallon squamiferum
AATATATATATTCTAGTTTTTATTTCAAGATTACATTCATCTAGTACCATATAAAATTGAAATATATTTAAAATTTTCTTTAAAGAAAGAAACATGAATTTAAACATGCATATTTAAGTGAAAGCGTGGTTGAAAAAGCTAAAACATATTTGAAAACAACATAATCACTGGTAACATATTTAAATTGAAATTCATTGAAAGCTAAAATGTGTAGATAATGTCTGCTTTAAAAAGTAAGGTCATTTGTTTGAAAAAAACACCCAGAAAATAACAGGGCTGGGACATGTATTTAAAAATATAACTGTGATATTCAGTTTACTGTTATTTAAAGTTTTTAAATTGGCTTAATTTCAATGTCATTGTTCAGTCGTGTATTAACAGATCTTTAAAAATAATGTTTAAATATTTATTTATTTATGTTTAAAATTTATTATTATTAATTTTTTAATATATTTTAAAACATTTTCTTCTTTTTTTTTTTTTTTTTTTTTTATTTATTTCTTTTTTAATATTAAATTGGTACTGATGTTTCTGGAAGTAACAGGGATTATTTGAAAAATGAAAATTAATACATATAGCATAATATTGTGATATCAGACTTAAAATATTTTAACAGGCCATTAAAAGGATAACTCTAAACCACTTGTTTATTATTATTAAGCAGCATGAGTTAAAACGTATATGGAATTCTTTAGAAAAAAAATTCCCAGAAATCTTAATTACATTAAATAATCTAAATTCACACTAACAGACTATACATTTCTTATTATGTTATTTAACATACCTAATCATTGATACATAATAATATATATATACTTGTGTGTATTAAGAGTTTTGTTCAGTTGTAAAATTTTGTTAGTTGAACAAGTTTTTTGTATAATTTTGGAAGTTGTACCATTACACCGTTTCCTTTTATTGTACATGTTGATTAAAGAGATATAAAAAAAGAGTGTTTTGTACTTGTACTTAATCTGCATTTATCAGTTTGACAGTAAACTGGTTATAGTACACTTAATTTTTATTTCAAACCACTACATCCGAAAGTCCAGATGTTACACAATTAACATTCTTTACACAAAAATATTACATCAGTAATAATAAAATGCGTGGCCTTCACCTAAGAGTACTAGAATATCTTTAGGATATTGAATGATACATTTATATATTTAGAAAAAATAACTATCATTAAATCTTCTAAGAAAAAAGTTACTGGACCAGTTGTTTGTTAGAGAAAATGGGAAGAAAAGTATTATTTAAGGACATACTTAATTTTAATCTATTATTTTTGGCGTCTCATACATATGGTTAAAGTCCACACAAATATCTTCTCTTTTTTTTTTTTTTTTTTTTTTTTGGTTTGTATTTTTGTCTTGTTATTTGAAAGAAAATGAAGTGCGATGAATCATTCGGACACTGTCCAAAATGAAAATTAACTACACGAACAAAGGTATCAAAAGATTACTTTATTTTTATTATTGTGAAAAAATACTATGCGTTTGAGCATTAAAATTCTTTTGAATAAAAAATTAACGAAGACACCCATTATTTTTAAAATATGATTTTGTGTACTCGTATATATATATATATATATATATATATATATATATATCGATATGTACACATATGCACACACACACACACAAAACACACAGATAATGGAAGATATATTTAAATATTACTATTGCTGAATAAGTGTTTATTAAACAATAGTACTATTATATTTATAATTACAGAGTTTTATATTCTGTTATTTCTTTTAGATAAATAGAAACAACAATATAAAAAATTCACAAGTATGGAAAAACTAAAACAACATGCATATGAGAAACAATAGCAAATTATTTTACACACATGAAAAATTTTGAAAAAAGGTTACCATGAATACAAAGGGCCTAAAGTTCCTCCATTTCTCCCATCTCAGATATGCACATGAATTAAGGACATTGTATTTTCTAATATTCCATTATACAGAGCTGAAAAAAGGCAGGAATCTATGACAAATAATTTATATAGGTTTTGTTTGATGAGTCTTTGTCTTCAATGTCCTAGGGAACACCTGCTTTTGTCATTTTATAAATCCACCTTTTACCATAAAGGGATGATATTTCCTTCAAATAATGTAATAAACTGTATGTAGTTACCATCTGAAGAATTTTGGCCGCACTGTTTGCATGCTGTTTACTTATAAGCAGAGAGGAGGCTTTTGTGATCCAATATAAGCAGACTTACTTCATTCAAATACTTAATGAATTTCAGAAGGTTAAATTGAAAAGTTTCCATTCCAGATCCAGAGCAGTGTCATCACATCTTGATCTCAACCAGCGCATTAAACTGCAACAAGAAATACTTACAGATTTGTGTGTGTGTGTGTGTGTGTGTGTATGTGTGTGTGTCTCTCTCTTGTCTGTTTCTCTGTATGTGTTTGTATGTATATGTGTTATCATTCTGCAGGCTACTAGATTTATTTTTAATATAAATATTAAATTGTAAAATAATTATTTAGTTATGAATGCCTTTGTTTATTTTTTTAATATATATAAAGACTTTGTTTTCTCTTTTTTGTTTTTAATTAAAGACACTTTATTGATCCTTCTGCAGGAAAATCATTGTATGTACCTGCCATGAACACATTTTGATTTCCGAGTAGGATTTAAACATGTAGGCCGCAGAAAGTTGAAATAAATACCACCCACATATTTGGCTATGTCTTCAGAGGCATTTTTCAGACAGTAGTAAAACTCTTTGTCACAGTCACATGATACTCTGGTTGTTTTCAAAAACAAGAATGAAAACAAAAGGAATGAGTGATAACTAATATTAAATATCATCATGGCATTAACTCAGTTTTAAATATATTTAAAAAATAAATAAAACAAATACAAATTCCCTGACTTACTATTTCACCATCCATATTGATACAATTAAAGCTCATATTTTTGGGTGACTGTTGTTGTTTTTTTAAATAAAAGAAAATTAGAAAATAAATAAATAAATAAAATTAAAATAAATAACATAATATAAAAACAAGTGGGAAATCAAACAACACAGTTTGTGAATGGGTACTAATTGCAAAACTGAATATACACGATGTATCAGTAACTGGTGCTTATTACAAACATTAACATAATGTTCAGTGGATGAGTACTAAATATATGCATTATGTAGTTAAATATAGTGTATACCTGTTTGTATATGCAAATAGCATGTACTTAATGACATTTATTGTAAAACTATGAAACTAAATCTTCATAGCTGATTAATGGATGACGACAGAGATATTACGAAACTAACCCCACACCAGATGACTAAGTAAAAATAGCAAAATAAAAAAAATAAATAAATAAAATAAAAATAAAAAGTTTCTCGAGTAACAGGTATTGGGACTGTTTACAAAGGTTAAAGGTTAGCTGTTAAAAACATTACAAAAACTGAAAGTTACCTGGTGAAAGGATATCGATTATGCAGATTATATCGATGACTGTAAGCATCGATTTGAATATCGCAGTTATCATGGTCACGGCAGCAGGCGTCAGTCTCGTTTCTAAAACCTAGGTCCGAGTAGTTAGAAGCGATGTTTCCTCCGCCACACCACTTGGTACCTAAATATAAACCAACTAACAAATGTCAAAATAGAGAGAAATGATATTTTTAAAGGTAAACAAGAAAGAACATTTAAAAAGATTAATAAAATAAAACAACTAAATAATAAAAAAAAAAAAAAAAAAAAAAAGAAAGAAGAATATTTTAAACCAAATCCACCTATATCAGTATATGTATATACATATAGAAGGTGTGCGTTATATAAGTCTGTATGTGTGAATGTTTACAAATGACATTAATTAAAAAACAAAGAAAAACAATTATTACTAAAAAGTAGAAATAAAAAAAAAAATAATAATAATAAAAAAAAAAAAAAAATAAAACGGTAAATGTCCTACTTGTCAAAGCAGACTTATCATCAACAAATCATCGTACCTGGAAACATCAGGCCTCGTTTTGAAACGTGATGACGTCTGCAAGCTTTTAATAATCTGTTCATGGTTAATGTGGTCACTGCTGTAATTCTTACTTTTTCCGCTTTCACTCTACTGACACTGTTTTTGAAATTATTAGTAATTAAAACGTATTAAATTAGATTGTTTAATATTTATTTATTTATTTATTTCAATGTTTCTACACAATACATGCAATATTTGAAGGGATAAGGATTTGGTAAAAACAACTAATAAACAAATATTGCAGTACATATCGAACGTTATTTCAGGATGAACAGATCAACATTATAAAATAAATAAATACATAAATACAATAATAATAATAATAATAATAATAATAATAATAAATAGTAATAATAATAAAACAATTTAAAATAAAGTCACATAAAATTTGAATTTAAAACTAATAATCATAATAGTAATAAAACAAAAAATAATGGGGCCTATCGAGCTGTTCCCTTTATTGTTGTTATCATCATCTTCATCATTTGTATTGGCAATAATAATAATAATAATAATAATAATAATAATAATAATAATAATAATAATAATAATAATTAATTAATTAATTAATTAAACAGCTTAAAAAAAAAAAAAAAAAAAATAAATTAATAATTTACCTTAAAACATCACATCGAATATTCCCGTTTTTGTCGACACGGTATTGTATTGTTTGTTTTCCATCAGTGACCGTGTTCTCTTCTGTGCCACTTTCGTTAAACTCAGAGACACCTATTACGATCAAATACATAAACAAAACGTTCAGCAACTTCATTTCAGATATAATTGTTCACAAATAAATTATGTTGAATGTGTCGATGAGCTGAACATCATAAAAAACAATAGTGTGACGTAGAAGTGACGTCTCCAGTTATTCCAGGATCGCGGATAATTACCGGTAAAACGGATATTCTCGTCTACTCCAAGCAGACGACATATTTAAAACTGCAATAACAGATATTATGCACATTAAAGGTAAGACTAAAAAAAAAATTTTGAATGTATACATAAAGCAACAACAACAATAATAAAAATAGACAAAATAATGCTAGTCTTATGCGAAGTGCATATGTAGTTAATTTTAATTATTCGTTTGTAAATAATTATATTAAATCATTATCATTTTATTTAATAAGACTAATCTAAGAATTAATAATAATATAAAATATGATACAGATTTACTAACTGGTTTTTCTTTTAATTTACTGTAATTTGTTATAAATAATAATAATAATAATAATAATAATAATAATAATAATAATATCATGAATGTTATATTGTTTGTCCTTAAAAAGTATATATCAGGTTATTATAGTAATATTGGCATGGGAGATAACTCTTACAACCTTTGAATTACATGTTTTTTTCTTCTTTTACTTTGTATTTCATGTATATATGCATGTGTGTCTGTGTGTGTGTGGTGGGTTGAACCAGCAAAACATCTGATAAATTAAACCAGGGTTCAAAGAAAACTACAGGATCTATTCAGCGATGTCCCGTCTTTTCCTCCTTAATTATCAATGTTTTTTAATAGATAGGGGGCTTTTGGTAGCATGGACCAATGATTTAAAAAAAATAAAAATAGGAAACTCATTTGCTTGTATACATAATAGTACATGTTTTAGCAGTTGAAAGCTTTTTGTTTTAATGAAAAAGAGTGAAAATTTAATTTTTAATAAAAAAATTTATAAGGCCGGTTGACTGACGTTTAATTTAATTTTTTTTTTAATTTTTATTTTTATTTTCTGTTGTAAAACTGATCCAAACGCTATAATGAATGAATCAAGGCAATCATTCAAATAACACGTGATCAATTTACTTTTTACATAAACATACGACCTCTAATGCATTGAAAATGGAAATAAATAAATAAATAAATAAATAAATAAATATACAATTATAATGGTTTCTAGTATCGTTTTACAACTACGTACTCAGAACTGTTTGCTATGTTTTTTTTTAGCAGAGTAATGTATCCACATTATGGTACATAATGAAAACAGTCATCTTCATATTCACGCGCCAGCGTCTGTGAAAAATTATTTATTTTATTTAATTTTATTATTTTATTATTGTTTTATTTTTAGGCTGGCGATAATATCTGAAAAAATATATAGTACGAAACGTGTATGAGAAGGTATGACGTCAAAGACGCCAAAAAATAAAAAAGTTTCGACCTTTGCAGCAATTTCTATTCAGTAATACACATCTGTGTATACGAGGCATTGATTAAATGACATATTTCCCCAAATTATTTTTAATAATCCATGTAGGGTTGACTGCATTATGAAGGAATACATATTTAAAAGTTTGTAACTAATCGGCGTTCGACGCTGCCATCTTGGATTTCGATCGGACGTTTCCGTGAGCTCACGGAAATGTTTGAACTTCTTAAATAAATTATTTTGCGTCCATTTTTCAGAACTTTTTATGATTTACGCTGATAAAGGTAAGGATGGTTGTTCATGTTACCAAACCATGATGTCACGCGCCTTTTCTAACAACTTTTTCAACTTGATCAAATTTTTCAAACTGGATTATTTTTGTGTAAATGCGATCATAATAAACTGAAATTATAACGCGGAATAAGATTAATGTATTAACGTTTGTAGTTGTCAGTTCCCCCCCGTCAGAACCCAGCAGAAAAGAACATTTAGGGGTTGTTTGTACCTATTAAATCGACGAAATTTCTTTGAGGTTTTTTCCGTGACGTAGTTTGTGCTGTTACGAGTTATCGTTCCTGTTGGTCCATGTTACTTTTGGTTTGTTAATACATTCATTTATTTACCATTAACATTATTATTATTATTATTATTATTATTATTATTATTATTATTATTATTATTATTTTGTCATGAATGTTATATCTCTTATATCAACTTCCTGAAATAGTAAATTGGCTTTTAGCTGAGTAAAATGATCTTGAAAAATTACAGCAATCTCACGTCCCTCAACAACAAAAATGAACTAATCGCTTGCAAGAGATTTAAATCATGTAAAAGAGTATTACCTATATCAACAAGAGTGAAGCACGTTTTGTGGGCAGGTATTTTAAATGTATATAGCATCTAAACCGTTTATATACTTTAATTAAACAAGTAACTTTTGGTAATCATATATTACTTTTAAAAAACATGCATATTTAAATAATTAGAATGATAAATAAATGTTTGTGTGCGTACACACAAACATACTTAAATAACGCAGAAATATAAGTTTATTCTACGATAATTTAGAAGAGGAAATGTCTTGTTTTCTTTGCCTATGTTCGCTTTAGCATTGTGATAACTGGCTTTAAAAGTTTTATGAAACGCCCCATGATAAAATGTTTTTTGATTGAGACCTAAAGGCAACAGCTTTTCTATTATTAAACTCTCATTGTTGACTGCAGAGACTAAATGTGTTGCATATTTACCACAGAGAAGATCGAAAAAAACCCACAAAAAACCCCAACATCTTAACAATAATCTGAACATTTACAACGAGACAGCTGTCGTAGCATTTAAAAAACAAACTAGTTTATCCACATCTAAGTATAATAAATATGTCGGCGAACAGTATTTTAGCACCTAATATAACATAAAACTGTCTTCATTTTAAAAACTAACTTTACATAAAATTAATAAATAAAACCAGAAAAATAAACGTTTTTCAATTTTAAATTATATAAACGTTTAGCATTTAACTTATATTTTTAGAGTCAACAAGAGTAAAAAAAAATTCATTTAAAAAATGACAAAGTAACGTGTTTCGATGTGTATATTTTGTAGGCGAATACAAAATCAAATATGCATTTATTTATTATTCTGACTGTTGTTGTTCTCATTATTATTATTATTATTATTATTATTATTATTTTATTATTATTATTATTGAAGGGACTGTTCATCCTACAATATTCATGCGATTTAGTAAAATAAGTTCTGATACGAATCAACTGACATATAAAAAAACATTTATCAAATAAGACCTTTTTTTAAAGTTCTATTTTGCTTCATCATGTTTCTTTGATTTAGATAATAAATAGCAGGCCCGAAGCACTAACGCGTAATAACGTGCTAACTAGACCATAACAATAGGTTTTAAATCCATGTTCTTAGAGTCGGCTGACATTAAAGATTGCTAATATGATTTCGTAGCGTGTTGGCGAGAAATTAATGTTGTCGTAAGGTTAACGAAAAGACGGCTTGGCTTCGTATATGTTCGTCAAATTTCGTGATTAACCGTTGAACAAAAAAAGCCATTAGTCGACTACGCACACATGGTTACGAAGCGTTCCGCGCTAGGCGTTCTACTGCCTGCGATAGTTTGGTCACGTGATACCAACAAGCAATCGGTTTGTGGCAAGCCATCTGACAGGTGGACGATTCATTCAATACATGGTCGCCACACAGACAACGATCGGAACTCGTACGCGTAGTTTTCATGGCCTTAACAGTGACAAACATACAGCACAGCCTCTCCAGAGTAATACGTTCAATAGTGGAGCTATGGTAGTCTAGTGTGGGTACAGCATGTGATCTTACCCTCATCTTTGTAGCCTGGGGGTAAGGTTAAACCAGCATGGATAGGTGCGGGATATTTACCAGTTGAATGTGATGGGTTATGTGTCGTTTGAATATGATCTATATGGATTATTTTGTCTATCTGTGATAAATCTATAGCAATGGAATCTTCGAGTCCCGGCGGTTCGGAGTGTGGCACCTTGCTGGTGCTCGAACCTAAGTCGCTGAGGGAATTTACCACAAATACCGAATATCTCTTTGCTATGAAGGAGGATTTAGCTGAATGGTTTTCTGCTTTGTATCAGAAGGAAATTAATGCTCAAACTTTTCTAAATGTTTTGGAGACTGGAGTCATTTTGTGTCAGCATGCAAATGAAGTCCAGAAATTCGCTAAACAGAGAAGGGAGCAAGGGAAGAATCTTGAAATGAAATCCTACTTCGTGAGGTCCATTCCTGAGGGACAGGTCGTTCTGAAAGAGAACGTGAAACCAGGGACGTTCCAGGCTAGGGACAACGTCTCCAATTTCATAACGTGGTGCATTCAGCTTGGTATTCCTGACGTCCTTAGGTTCGAGACGGATGACTTGGTGTTAAGGAAGAACGAGAAAAGTGTGATTCTGTGTTTATTGGAGATAGCCAGGGTCGGAGCTAAGCTTGGCATGTCGGCTCCAATGATTGTTCAGATGGAAGTGGAAATTGATGAGGAGTTAGCTACCGGAGAACCTCCACCACAGATCAAAACGTGCAATTTGAAGTCTCTGGACGAAATAGTAAGTTACTATGTCTTAATATATATGTTAAAATACTGATATGTGGCCAATGTACAAAAATAGTGTTTACACAAATAAATGCACACACACAGAGACACACACACACACACACGTACACATTAAACGCGTAACTTATAAATATGATGTGATATGAAAAGATATTACTAAAACGTGATTGGCATGACAGATGTATTTATTTTATTAACATTGCATGCATTCAGAACAAAGATATAAAAATATACTATTCACCGTCTTAGATAATTTTGAACACAATGGGTTGTGACTTGACTTGGTTATAACTTTATAATCTACTTGGTAGCAAATCTCTTAATCAGGGTCGTAACAGTTATATTTAGCTTAGCGAATTCGACAGGTAAAGTGTCAGTATGAACTCTTCAAACTCGCCTGGTTACACACTGCACAGTAATCACAACACGTTATCATACATTCCCGTTGTGTAACTATCAAATAGTTACATGATAACAATATCTGTTACATGATAACTATATCTGTTACATGATAACAATATACGTGTTACATAACACCAGTATAGCCAATTCAATAACAATGTGAATATTAAGACGTAAGAAAGATCGGCACTCTTTGTTAGTGGTGAGAGGTAAGGAACCAAGCAATTAAAAACCTCCACTGAATATTTTTATTACTAAAAATCAATACATATACAGATAAAACGATACTGAATTTAAGAACCTCATCTATAATGGTTTTTGTTTATGTATTTATCACGAATCTTACAAAAACATTTAATTCAGAAAGTTATTTTCTGCTTTATAGATAAAAATTAAAATAAAACAACAACAAAAGGCTCTGAAATAGCCATTAAACACTCAAGTTTTATAACTTTAGAATACGTTTAACATTTAAGAAAACTATAGAAGATCTTATATATTTCGGTATAAATAAAAATTAGTATGCAGTCATATAAATTCAAAGAAATATGCTTAAATCAAGTTTAATATCCGGTATTTTTTTAATGATTAACTCGGAGAAAAATGATAAGAGTATTTCAGTTTGTCTTGAATATAATAACATAAGTACTTTCAATACTGTAATGGAAACTCGAATTAACTAGTATTCGTTACATGTTTAAGATGGAAAGGTTAATGGGTAAACTCAGTCATGAACAAAATAGTATAATATGACGATATATTTGAATTCTTCGTTTCTGTTTCTTATTAAGTCACCATCAACATAAGCCATGGATTCAGCTACATATGTTTTTAATTATTATTATTATTTTTTTATTTTTTATTTTTTTAAATGGTTAAACTATTATTTTCATTAACTTTTAAAAAAATGTTTTGGATGATATATAAATCTAGAGGTTTTGTCGAACATGTCATATCGTCTATTACTCTTGAGATAAAGATGGATATTTTGAAAATGTGAAAATTCTTATCATCACATTACTGATAACCGCACTGAGAATGTTTCTCTTGGCTGAGATTCTCTGGTGCTGGCGTGCTTGCATCATGATTAATAGAGGGTAGGTAAAAACTCAGCAGTAAGAGTAATGTACTGATTTTCCAGTTCTTATTTTTTTACATCTGTGAATTAAAACGTGTAAAAGGAATGTGTCAGTAAATTAATGCTTCAGTGTCTCATCTTTCTTACTGTTTGTAAACATTTATGTCAATTTAGACACTAACATACACACACACCAGACACACACATATAAACACAAAGACAATGATAAACAGGGGTATATTAAATGTTGGCTATTAAACTATTACTGACACTGTCTGTATCTTTTTTTAAATTCTCTACCTATATGTGTTTGTATGTGAATGGGCTAGACAGAAATATAAAGAACAACAATGAGAGAGATAGTGATATAAATGGACAGACAGTCAGAGAGAGAGAGAGAGAGAGAGAGAGAGAGAGAGAGAGAGAGAGAGAGAGAGAGAGAGAGAGAGAGAGAGAGAGAGAGATTTGAAAGTTATTAATCTTTTGAATCGCACTGCTATATATATAATTATTTTATCAACAGCAATTTGCACTTTACGAACATATTGTGGGAGGAATTAGCTTAAAACCCAAATATGACTGTGGATGAAAGGCTCGAGTTTTCAGTTTTTCTGACTTGGCACTTCTCCACGTAGCTGATCACATAATACGCCAGTGGATGGGTCCTGTTTAAACATTAAATTTAAAGACACTCCAATGTATGTTATCGTAACCGAACCGGTTTGTAACTATGTATTGTCTAAAACGTTGTGATTCATCATGATAAACATAAAGATAAAAAATAAAATACACATAACAGATCGATAAGTATTCACCGATATACCTAACCGGTGATTCATAGAAAGAACCAACTCAGTCCGTATTCCCATGTGTAATTTGGTACTTGATAGCGTTGCGATTACTTGTTGCGACAAGAATTTTGTTTACGTTGTAGGAAGATTACGAAATCTAGAAAACGTGACAATAACGTTATCTTACTGGTAATCGGGCTGGACATGAACAAAAATATTACAAGTGTCGTCCAGATGAATAAAACAGATTGAAATATAGTTTGAATAATCGCTGATTACTGATTAAACTTTCTGAAGAGCAAACAGTAAACATTTTAATCGTTATGGAATTGGCGGGACGATAGGATACCATGATCACAATATGTGTTTGAAAAGGATACGATTTGCTCATTTGTCCAAACACTGACTGTTATTTCTGTCTTTTGATTTTCATATAAATATCACAGAAAGATTATTTTTATTATTGTTACTTATTTATTTATTTATTATTATTATTATTATTATTATTATTATATATATATATATATATATTTAAAGATATTTTAAAATGCAGTGGTCTATAACTGAAAACATATAAATTCCCATTGTGAATTCTGTTGTGTTAAACAAGATAAAGCGAAGTTTGGTCTAATCGATTTGGATGGTATGTTACCATGACATCTTCCCTATGATAAAAATTGTTTTAACAATCGACAATAAACGAAGGTCTTAAAACCAGCGTGATCTGTCCAATAGAACCTTTTTTATTTAGTTATCGGTATCAGTGTGTGTGTGTGTGTGTGTGCGTGCGTGTGTGTGTGTGTGAGAGAGAGAGAGACGCACAAGCTGATGATGGACAGACACACAGACAAACAGATAGGTTTGTTACAACTGCACGCTGAAGGAAAACAAAAGCAATTACAGATCCAAATACACAGGTATGAAACTGAAATTAGTTTTTTGTGTTGTGATGTGTATGTCATATTATTTTTGTTAATCACATATCTGTTTAAATGAATGATGGTATCCCTGGTTTTGTTCGTGTATTAACGACAGCTGTTGTGGTAGTAAATGCATATTCCTCAAGGAGGTAATATTCATACCAAACAGATGCAAACCGAGAAGGTTGCTTTTAAGTGAATAATTGCTGATCCCTTCCCAAAGCTATTTGCTGACATCCAGACTTCTTGCAGAAATAGTCTATATTCAGCGAGAGCACTGTAAAATGTTGTTACATAATTATTAAAACGATTTCTAAAGGTCTGCATTATATTTGAATTACATTTGTTTAAACCTACCATTTAGTTTCCAAAGTGTAATGATTTATTATTTGTATTTTGTT
Organism: Chrysomallon squamiferum; assembly: GCA_012295275.1. Lineage (NCBI taxonomy): Eukaryota > Metazoa > Mollusca > Gastropoda > Neomphalida > Peltospiridae > Chrysomallon > Chrysomallon squamiferum. Next base: position 27,670,692 of record CM022671.1, read on the forward strand.
TAACTGTGTATGTGTGTTGTTTTGTGTGTGCGGATACATATGCGTGCGTGTATACGTGTGAGAGACAGAGAGGGGAAAAAAACGTAATATATTAACTCTGTCCAGAATACTATGAATAACAGCCATCACAAAGCCTATTAGCCAATATTTAATTACATAGTTTTGTTGTTGTTTTCTTTTGTAAATTCTTCACACAGATAGAGATAATCCCTGTTCCTGTTATCAGTGACATTTTCTTTTTCCCGATGAAAAGTATTATGGAAAAAATAAAAACCTCGAAGTTGTAAAAGACGCGCCATGTTATCTGGTAAAGGTATCAATTTCGGATATATTCTTTTCTTTTTGAAGAGCTTATGTACTGGGAGGGGGCAATGAACCGAAACTGCGAGCATGTTACATGAGTTGCAGCTTTGAGAAATGCAACAAAGTCAGTTTTAACTTTGTTGTTTTTAATGAGATAAGAAAAACTACTGTCAGCAGAAAAAAACCCCAAAATCAATCGTTTTAGACTTGCATATTTGAAGTATTTATTACTTTTCAGTTTTCGTTCTTTAAGCATCTTCGGCTGAAGATAACAACTGGGAAACATTCGGTGTAACTTGATTCTTCTTCATTTTTTTTTTTTTTCTTCCCTTTTTACCGGCAGACAGCTCATTATGTCTTGTCACTAAAGATTGTGCTGTTCCCTGTTACGGTTTTCTCAAGGGACTTTCTGTTAATACGTTTAGTGGGTCACACAGGAGTTTGGGAAAATACTGTGTGAGTCTGTGAATATTTGTCAACTGAAAAACCACACACACCACACAAACACGACAGATAAGTTAATAAATAAATAAATAAATAAATAAAAACCCAATTTAAAAAAAAAAAAAAAAAGCAGGAAAGAAAGAAAGAAAACAATAATAACTGAATTTATTTTTATATGATGGTCTTCTGAATTACCCTTTTGTCATTAAAATTTTGCTATTTTACTTTTATATTTTATAAATCAAATATAATAGTAAATAGCAATATTACAATTATATATGTGGCTAATTTAAAATTCTTTCTGGACATTTTTTAATATACCGAGTATTAACAAAGCGTATGTATCGTTTTCTCTAAGCGTTTTGTAACCTACGTTTAACTAGGCCGAAAACCGAGTTAATGGTTTGTTAATTTCTAGAATTACATGGGCGATTTTCTTACGACAAAACCCTGAATATAACTTCTGGTCTAAGAAAGGATAAGGTTTCTTTGGCTTTGTCAAAGATTTTTGCGAATAAGTAAATCACTGTCTGATTCAAAGACGTTTTATAATTTACAATATTTTGCATGATAATTAAGTCTACTTATTACAATCATTTATTTAGTTTTTGCTTAATCGTGTACAGTCTGCTTTAGATCAATGTATTTTTTTTTCGGTTTAATGAAAATCTTGGGTTTTATAGTCTATTTATTATTTATATATTTGTTATGTATTTTAATGTCAGTCACGTAATCTACCAGCTACCCAGTAAAATAATTACAGTAAACAGTAATTTATAATTTAATAACACACCCTTTTATTTTAACTGCTTGGCATTTCTCCAACATTTCTTGTTTAAAGTTATGTATGTGACCTAAAGTAATTTGTAAAGAGCATATGATAATCCATTATGAATAAAGAACTACCGTTTGTACTGTTGTTGAAAGTAATTAAATTTTCTCAGATCCACACAAAAACAGAGAGAGAGAGAGAGAGAGAGAGAGAGAGAGAGAGAGAGAGAGAGAGAGAGAGAGAGAGAGAGAGAGAGAGAGAGAGAGAGAGAGAGAGAGAGAGAGAATTTGACAATTATTTTAAGATATGGGAAAACTATTCTGTAAATGATTTTCTCTTCAGTCTGGGTTTATTAAAGTATTGAATATTATTATCTAGATAAAAATTTAAGTTAAAGACTTAACAGTAGGTAACTCAGATATACATAAATGCACTGGCTCCAAGAATTATTATTATTTTTTTTAAAGATGGTTTCTAGGATATGAACAAAATTGCAATTTTTTACACACGCACGCTCACAACACACTCAGCTATACACACATACAATCTATATTTTTTGCTCAACCGAGTCGTAATCAAACACCAAAATCAACCCTATTAACCCTTATATTTCTGAATGCCAAAATATTTAGATAAATATTAAGTTAATCCTTTTAGGATTATTCTCATTTTACACTTGTTTATAATATTATACAGATAGCTTCTGAACTAGGATTAATATTTAATCGAAGATATTAAATCATAACTGGCACAGTTTGCAGATTTTTACGGAACATTACAGTATTTTTTGTCGATATGAGGTGATTACGGTATTAAGGGATTGAATAACAACAAACCTTTCAGAAATCAAAGTGTTGATAATGACCAAAAAAAATATAGCTTTGTCCTTGATCGAATTTTCTCCATAATATTATAATGTTCATGCATTTATTCTTTAATTCATTTATCCACCTGTCACACTATTATTCATTCATGTAATGAATTGGTCTTTCAGTACGCCTAGTTAATAATTTGAGAAAAATCCTTGTCCGTTTTCAGTTGTTGTCTGATAGATTAACAGCATATACGAAAATTAAGAATTAAACGTAATATTATTTTTGGTTTTTTCGTTCGAATGAAATAACTATATACATTTAAAATCATTTTACAGATTTTCTCCAGTAAATGAATATGTATGTCCTATATATGTAGAAAATTATAAATGCATATATATATAAGCACACAGGCATTCACACACAAACACACACACACACATTCATACATACACACTCAAATATACATACATATATACATACATGTATGTACGTACATACATACATACATACATAAATACACACACACACACATACACTCATACACATACAAATACACATACAAATACACATACATACACACATACATGCATACATACATACATACATAATTAAACAAAACTTTATTTTTAACATAGGTCTTGAAGTGAGCCAGTCATGTTAAAGATAAATATTTTATTGCGTAGGTAAAACTTTATTATTAACTGAACTAAGTTAACATACTGTTTCTGAAAACATCGCTCCATAAAATGATAGTTAACAATGAACATTTTATCGACATAAAAATGTTTTTGTCGATCAGTTTACTATTTTGGATTAGAGCTACGCGTGATAAATCTTGTATGGACTAATAAATCTTTTTCATTTTTTTTTTACTAATGTTAGAAAACCATAATCTAAAACTGCTTTTATTATTATTATTATTGTTATTGTTATTATTATTATTATTATTATTATTATTATTATTATTATTATTATTATTATTTTTTTTTTTTAAAGAGAATAATGAAGGACAGAAAATGTTTTATTTCAAAACTGATGGTTATTTAAAGATCTCTTTGATAATGCTGAAATCCAACGATCAAAAACCACCCCCATACAGAGAAAAACAAACACAAAACACTATTATACTGCTGTTTATTTTGTTTTATTTTATTTATTTACTTATTTACTTATTTATTTATTTATTTATTTATTTATTTATTTATTTATTTATTTATTTATTTATTTGTTTGTTTGTTTTTTCATCATAGTATATGTAATAACACTAAAAAATATGCTTGTAAAAAATATGTTTAGTTTCTCAGCTTTGGTCGATCATGAAACGAAGAGAATACATTTTTTTAAAAAGATTTGTTTTCGCAACCGTAAGCAAGCTATGTACGACAGGTGTTTAATTCACATGGCATGTACGCATTATGTCGTACCCCGTGGTGAGCTCTAAATTGATTTTTATCTACTTTATGGCTGTGACAGTGGCGCGTATGTGTGTTATTTGTTAGGAGGTGGTTTGGTTTGTCAGAATGAGTTTTCGCTCTGTGTTTGAGAGAGAGAAAGAGAGAGAGAGAGAAAGAGAGAGAGAGAGAGAGAGAGAGAGAGAGAGAGAGAGAGAGAGAGAGAGAGAGAGAGAGAGAGAGAGAGAGAGAGAGAGAGAGAGAGAGAGAGAGAGAGAGAGAGAAAATAATTAATAATAATCAAGCCTAGAAACATTCCTCAAAATGTATAAAAACCCATTACAAATACTGTTTATGTACATCAGCGCGTTAGTCGTCACCACGGCTTGATTTAATGCATCTATACATAAATACGTAATAACACAAATACATATAATGAATAAATGAATATTTAACAATAGCTTAAGACAATATTAGTTGAGGTCAAAGATATATAGATGTGTAATAATGAGAGATATTAACAACAAGAATCCTTTGTATGCAGTTTTCGCACTCTGGACTACTGACTGTCAACAAAAAACCCCAAAAAACTAAATCGAGAGTGTGCAAATAATAAGCATATTATCTGTATGTATTTACACGGTAATTGTAATATGTTATAATAGCATATAATGTAACCTTCTTCGGGTAATTTATGACAAATCCTATAATAACTGTGTGACATACATTATTCATAAATTTCTGTTAGATAATCGGATGATCAACAGCCATAGGTTTCTTTAAGTAAATATAAATGAAACAAAAAAATGTTCCAAAAACAATTAAAATGTTTTGTATTATCATGTTGACAGGACACACTTTAAGTAAACAGTACTTTCCTCTCAAACAATATCAGGTTACGTATTGCGCGTCTGTCAATAGCTTTGTCACTGTGAAAAATACAGTAGTAACCTGTTGTGCAGAACAATAGACACTTCAGTTTTAAGTAAAACAAATGCAGCTGCGAAATCACAAATTACAGTTAATGTTCACAGCACTGTATTGAATGAAACATGTTTTACTTGATTACTGTATATATGCAAGATCATGTTCTGTTTATCTCATCGAACCTGTGATTAAGCTATAAGTCCGATACATACAGAAACCGAACCCGTATAACACATAACCAGAGACAATGTGTAATGCTAAAATCGGAAGGAAATAATTATGTTTGTTAGTTTGTGTGTGTGTGTGTGTGTTGTGTGTGTGTGTGTGTGTGTGTGTGTTGTTGTATATCTGTCAGTATGTGCGTGTATGTTTGTGCGTGCAGTGCTAGACTGAACTTGAAGGTTATAAAAAAGAAAATGTCTTCAGGTTGGAATAAAAACTTTGAAAGAAAAGAATAGCCAGCCCAAAGTGTACGTGCTTAATTCTTAGTGGACATAAAATATGTTAAACTGTTTGCAGCCTGAGACCTGCTTAATGTGTAATCAACTAAGGAGTGGTTGATTTTTCAATACGATGTTTGAGGAGTCATTCGGTTTAGTTCTATATTTTAATTAGAAGATTCTTATTTTACACAAAAGAAATATTTCAAACAAACAATTTTTTTTTTTTTTTTTTTTTTTTTTTATAGTAGTAGTAAAACAAAGGAATTTTTTTTCAGCAACTAGTAACTTAATATTAAAATGTTAAACATATTTTCATTCATTCATAATCTATCAGTTTGACCTGAGATATGAACTTGTTGAATGTTTCGAGACGTGTCGAAGATAACATCAAAATCAGCAGCCGTGTAGCAACAAAATCACCAAATATTTCCTATTAATATTCTAAAGTACTGTCTTAATATCCATGTGTGAGTATTGTGTACTCAGTTTGGTCATTCTTAACTTGAAAACTGTTTCCCAAGTGAGCCAGAGATCTGGAAGATACAGCGATTATCTTCCATATACAGTTCGTTAAATCATTATCAGCTCCGAGAAAGTAACCGAGATATGATTATGGAAGAACACTTTGAATACATGTTTGAAAAATAAGTCGAACAGCTATTGAAAACGAAAAAGAAAAACTAAAAAGAGAAGTGTCTGACAGTGAAATATTGTTTGTTATCGATACGTCCTTTTCTTGTCACAATGGGTGGGTTTGTAAATGTAAGTCTGTACATTTGTTTGTGTACATCAAAAGTATTTGTGTATTGATTCGCTCTGATTGTTGTGAGATATTTCTTGCGTACAACACAATCTGTCATATATCGTTGACAAGTTTTTCATTATTATTATCATCTACTCTATATCTTTATATCGCCTTTCTAACAACCTTCGTGTTAATCCTTGCCTGAAAGGGAGATTTCAACAACACAAAACATTTGCCACAACAAGCACAGAGTAATTCAATTCCAGACAGAAAACAGCCTTTAAATTGACTGTAACATATGTGTTATAGCTTATTATATACATATTTCAAATACTGTGAAATCTCAGGAATGTTATGGTCTATAAACAACCGTTATTATATCTGGGTAAAGTGATGGAGTGTGCAAAAATCTACAATAGCCGAAAATATTTAGAAACAGAAATTAAGATTATCGCTGAATACTGAAACAAAGTGTTATGATTGTATGATTGCCTTTCCCTTACAAAATGTTCTTGAACTAAAATGTGAAGAAAAGAAATTGTTCCTAATGATTTTAATAATTAGATTATCCTATTAGTGTAATAACGGAATACAATTAAAGTATCATTAATCGTAGTCAGAATGTGTTCCACAATTCAGTTCAGCCGTAGGGCATGTCTTTCCTTTAAGTCTGTACATTATTTACAGAGAGAGAGAGAGAGAGAGAGAGAGAGAGAGAGAGAGAGAGAGAGAGAGAGAGAGAGAGAGAGAGAGAGAGAGAGAGAGAGAGAGAGAGAGAGAGAGAGAGAGAGAGAGAGCTTATGTATGATTCGTGATAGACTGTCGTTAAACATTCATTGATTCCGTTTCTCAAACAAACCAAACAACACGAACACTGGTTCACTGCGTCAAATATAAATGAAATAGCTGCAGAACCGAACACGTCCGCTTGATTTTATTGACAGTTCAATCTTGTAGAGAGTCGCTGCATCAATTTCATTATTGTCTCTCCAGTACTCAGTGCTTGAATATATTTGACTAGCTCAGCATTATTTTCAACTGACACAGCTATTTCTGTCTGGCTCGTCTAATGTCTCCAGTCTTCACACACACTAACTGATCTATTTCATTTCTGCTAGTCTAGAACTATCGATTCCTTTTACACCTTAATATGTAGTTGTGCCTTGTTCCCGAAAAGCATGTCAGTACTTTAAAAATGTTTTCTGTCATAAATTCAGATATAAACTTAGAGAAAGACAGTATTACACTGTTTTGTAGATTCCAAATATTCATTTTCAGTAACGAAGCTTCAAAATAAGATATAACAGAAATATGTACCAACATTGTGCGGTAATTTCAACATTACTAATATTTCACAAGCGCAGCAGCAAACATTCAACTACAGCCACCACAACTTCATAAAATGTAATTAAAAAAAATATATTTAAAAGATCAACACTTCCTCCAAATGAAAAAGAAAGAAAAAAAGAAATGTTCGTGTCCACAAACACGTAAATTAATAACATTAATTTATGCTCTTTCTGACTGACAAATATATGTTTACAGTCTCTATCTCTGTCTCTCTCTCTCTCTCATTTTATCGTCTGCACTTTATACCATCAGCCGATAACCATGAATTCAAAAGCAGACGATAGAGCATGACCTATTACACGAATGAATTACGTAAAATTGCAGCTCTGAAAGTCAGATGTACTAAAGGTTCATGGCAGTGCTGTTATTTGAAAAAAACGACAACAAAACAACAAAAAACAATTATAGGACGTCATTAGTTACTGTATAACCTTAAAGCACACGGGAATTATATTTAAACAGGTTTGTGTTCTACAACTGGGTATCAAGATAATGTAATTGATAGGGTTTTGAAAAAAAAGAACATTAACAAATTCTGATTCCCATTTCCTAAAATATTCACGAAAGTCTTATTAGAGCAGTTTTGAGTAAAAATGAAATGAAATAATTAAATAAGTAATTAAGTAAATAAGTCCGAAAAATTAAACAAACAAACAAACACTGTGCAGATAATATTCGATTTCAACAACAACAGGAACAATAATAATAATGTCCCATCTGTACTATTACAAAGAAAATGACAGTATATTAAAATGTGGTCATGTTTCAGTAACTGAAAACTAACATTATTTTTATTTGGATGTAAGCAACAGATGGTTTACTGTTTGATGATTCATTTATGTTACTCTACAATATATTGTCATTGTATTTATGTTCATAATTTATATTTATATTATGAGATTCTTTATGTTTGATTCGAATTTCCAACATACATTTGAAAAACAGCAGTACATTAAAATTCATTTATCATACACATGGCTGGTTACTTTGACATCTGATGTGTAATAATAAATGTTTAATAATGATTTATTTGACATAATGAGGATAAAATGCAGTGGTGTCTGTGTGATATGGAAAGTATTTTACAAATTAAAAACAGTCTGACGAATATCAAATAAAATATCTCATATATTTAAACAAATTTAATAATAATAATAATAATAATAAACAACCCATAACAAATACGTAAACAACTGTATTAGTTGTGGAGTTAATATTCACTTTAACAGTAAAATATCCCTTTTCGTAATGAACCATAACAATACTGCTCTTCGTATAGTCTATTCATTGAATACTATTTATAGTAATTTCTTTTTCGGGACATATGCAAACATAACTAACCATTACTTGTAAAAGAACGATAGATCAAAAGTGGTTAGTTACATAAAAACGTCATCGTTTTATATATATATATATATGTTATTTTTTTCAAGTCTTAATTTCTTTATTTTTTTTTTTTTTTATATATATATATATATATATATATATATATATATATATTTTTTTTTTTAATTATATATCTGACATTTATCATGAAATATATTTACTTGTGTTTATCACCAGAAGCATGCTGAAGAGATTTCTTCTATCAAAAGAATTGAAACTATTTAGGTCAGACGATATGTGCTGATAAGTATTTTATCTTTAAAGGAAACGTCTGCTCAACCATTATCCAGCAGTACTGATATCTAGAAAATATTTTCTGCAAAGAATAAACATTTTATTTTTGTTTCGTATATTATTTTTAGTTTGTTTTAATTTTTCAAACAAATTATCTCTGACAAAAGATATATTTCTGTGAAATCAGTTACCTCTTAAAATAAAACGGGATATATTTTACTCACTGCAGATCCAGCAATTTCAGAAGAGGGTGTATGCTGCTTTTGGGTCGGGTATCACGTTCAAGATAAAAAAAATATGATTTAAGACGTTACCATCTTAATTCCAAAGTAATTTAAAGAAAAGAAGAAGAAGAAGAAAAATAATAAATTCTAAATAAATAAATAAGGAAAGGAAAGAAAAGAAAAGAAAATGAAAAAATTAAAAGAAAAGAAAATCTAGAATTTTGTTTTGTTCTTCCTTCTTTTATTTTATTTTTTTCATTGTTTCTTTGTTTGTTTGTCACTGTTGTGGTTTCGTTGTTGTGTAACAATGGTTTAAATCGATCATTTAATACCACGCATTTTTTAGGCGGCACCTGTCTCGTCTGTAATTTCATTTCTGTTTCTTCGGTATAAAATTAAACTCTTGGTGACTGAAATTGAGAAAACCTTTCGATTAGTAAGGGTCGACTGCAAATGCGCACGTCTGTGTTTGAAATGAACAAACACAGCTGTCAATAAATCTGCGCTTATGTCAGTTAGCACTTAAAGTATAAACAGACGATTTGATACGTTTAATGTGAAGTCAAGGAGATCATATATTACACATATATATATAAAACTTTCAAAGAAAAAAGAAAGTATAAAAATGAAGGAGAGTGGAGTAAATATACACACATAGTCAAAACGACAAAAGAAAAACAAAATAGAAACGTTATGCACTATATCACTGTTACTCTTCTTATTTCGTTGTCTCTGAATGGCTGAGCAAAAAGATGTCCTGTTGAATGTTGTTGTTATACAATTTCTTACCAAACAAGTTTGACAGTGGAACATTAAGATATGTCTGGACTGTAAATTGTTATTAGCATAATATATTTTCAAAATGACTCGGTATTTGGGTAAGTACTTCTGAACAATGATTTGTTACTGACTGATTCGTTACTATGGTAATTCTCTGATTTGTATAGCTTCAGCGAGGCCTGTCAGATAATGAGATATATTCATCGGACAAACCTGCCATATTTAGAAATTATTTTATGACAAGTCACGTACTCGAGACATCTTCATTGTCATTTGGTCTACTTGGCGCATTAATAATTACACACTGACTCAAAATATTATTTTGTTAGGGGAGTTTCCGTATCACTTTAATCATTAAGGCATCATCCTTATTTTTCTAGGTTTCCATATTTATTTTTTATTATTTCATTTTATTTAATTTTTCTCCTTCTCGAATATTTTATTTTTGTTCAGCTGATTTTTATCATACTTTCTTTAACATCGTGTTATTTTAATACAGCTCTTATCTATTCACATGTATTTAATGATGTTGCTGGGTATAAACAGTGGAACGGTACTTCTCGTTCTTTCATTCGTCCCCTTTATTTATTTCTGCATTAGGAAATTTTTAAAGTTTATTTTTATATCAAGTGATTTTCAGTTACTAAATATTAAAACCGCAATGATGTTAAATAATTAACTTCAAAATATTATGTTACTTTCACAGAAAATCGTTTGAATTTCCTCTATGCGTTGTACTCAATGTCAAAAGGTGTATGTAATGACGTACGCTATTTGTTGTGTAGATAATGATATATAATGCATTATTTCCTCTCTTCCTTTGTTCTCATGTCAAAATACTGAATTAATTTACGTTTTTCACTCGTCCATATACATGAAAAAAAATAGTAAATTTCTTAAATGACCGAGGAAGACAGAAGATCTCGTTGTGTTCAGGGATGTGTGACGTATACGTCGTAATATTGCCTTGGGTCAGTTAAGATCACGGGTCGAACTGATTACTGTTATGTGGATCCAAGTCAGGGAAGGACAAATAGGACAAACAATGAAACATATCCAAGCGAAGAAAAAGATGAAAATAAACGTTCACTCTCATAAAGAACAAACCAAACAAAGCAGTTGTATATAGAATTGGGGGACAACAAATAAAAAGAGTTATTTAAAAAAAAAGAAAAAAAAAAAAAAAAAAAAAAAAAAAAAAAAAAAAAAAAAAGAGAAAGAAACAAAGAAAATAAAGAAAGAGAAAACGAAACAAGCAAACAAAACAAATTAAACAAGAACATACAATGTTTGTGAAATTTAAAAAATGCGAACGCTGTATACCTCTCTAACATTGTTTATTAAAAGACAACAAATACGGTAAATAGTTCGTGATTCGGAGTTTCCTCTTACATACCTTAATGAGTGAAAAAAAGGTAGAAAAATAATAAATGAATAAATAAATAAATAACAAACTGCACCTTATTAAATTTGAAATGAAAACAGATCCGTTTTTTATGTATTTTTAATATTCATCCATCAGTTTTATACATCCATCGATTTTACAAAATTTTAATTATATTTCGTCGTTTTTGCTTTACCATCCCCTCAGTAACCTGTAATTAGACAACAGTACAGAGGTATTTTGCAATAAATATTTCATTCTTTCCAACTGCTTTCCGTTTTTCAGAAAGGATCTTTTTAGATGTTTGTTTTGATTGTTTTGCGGCCAAGGATGCTAGAACGTATATATTGTTTTGGTGATGTTTATGTCAGTTCAGTAGTCCTCGGAATTTCTCAATAAACAAAAAGAAAAAGGAAACTCAAATAATGTTTGCAAAATGTCGTCTGCTAATGTGAATTGGTTCAGCTTATTTGTTTTTCGCAACCTCGGAGGGTGTATTCACTATTTGTTACTTCTTAAATCCAGTGAAACCGTTGTTAGTTTCATTTGCTCATGATTGTTTTTTAGTCATTATTTAATTAGTTATACCTCTGCAGCTTGAACTGATGACAGATTCAAAACATCGCAGTTTAGGCTGATTTCAGAATGTTGTAAATACGAGTTCACTTTACATTTTTAAACTTTTGTAATTGTGACGTTAAGTCGTCTGCTCGACGGCGACAAATATTGAATGAGCTTTATACAAACAAACAGCTCTCCACAATCAAACAGACCGGTCTGGAGTGAGCCGAACAGTTGCCACCAAACTGTCAAGATGAATACTCTATTTAGTGAGTGCAAAAAAACACAAAAAAACAACATTATCAAATGCTGTGAGGAAATAATGTTGTCATGTTATCAAAATAGACATTCTGTTCAGCAGGCCTAAATGTTACGCCGCCTGTCATCAAATGCTCTGACGAGCTGTTTTTTTTTTATTATCAAGGATGAATTTTCTTCTGTGTGAACTCAGAGAAACGTTGTCAAATGTCAAGATGAACTACTGACATCAAATCGTCAGGAAAAACGTTCTAATTAGGAAAAATGCTGAGCTATGTTAGTAGACGCTCTGTCGCAGAATTACCGTCAATCTGTCAAGACGAATGCTCTACATACTGTCTGCGTAATAAAATATTATCCAGTGCGCTTATTATGCTCCTCAGATTGCCAGTACGAATGTTCTACATAATGTGTGCAATGCAATATATCTCTGATGAAGTACTGCCGTGAAACCCATTGCTGCGTTAGAGCGTGTAAAATAATATCTTATTAAATTCTCTGAACCTTAGACGTTTGATTATTCATTTCAGTGAGTATTCACTGATTGTATGCAATTATAACTGTTTGTGAAGTGTTAAGATGAAAGGGTTTTGGAAGATGAGTTACTGTAACGTTCTGTTACTTTTCTAATAAAATTTGTGAAGATATTCCAAAGCGGTATCAGTTGGAAACCTCAGTACACCAGTGCTGATTTTTTGTTTTTCTTTCTGTACAGCTGTTTATTAAACAATGTTGTGTGCAGCCCGTTAAAATACTTTCATTCTTTTATCAATTCTTTGTTTCTTTTCTTTATTCTTACCCATTCCAAATATCTTAAGAAGTCAGAAACGAGCCGGCAGCTGCCGCCATATTTGAATGGAAAATATGAAAAAAAAAAAATTATGCAGCTTTGTATTTTCCGGCATAGATATATTTGAACATCTGTACCAGATAAACGAATTTTCCTCGGCTGTTACCGTAACAAAAAAAAAGAAGTGATGATGTATAACCCAGATGGCGAAAGAAAGCATCCTAACATTGGATAGAATTTCTGTTTCTGGAAAAAAAGACCGAATTTTGAAGTTAACATCTGTCACCGCGCAACACATGTGAGTTGGTGTTATGCTAGAAGGATTTCTGTCTGCGAACCGGGAATCGTGCGAGACAAGAATATTTTCCCTAGAATTACAAGCTGGATATAGCATTGCGTCAGCGGTCTAAGAGTGCGTTTAATTTAGCCAAAGATAAACTGAGAGCCTTGGGGACGTAAAGTTCGGAAATTTTAAAATATTTAGTTTAACATATATTTAAAAAAATAAAAATAAATAAATAAATAATAAAAATTTAAAATATAATAATAATAATAATAATAATTAATGGTTCAAGCTACGGCACGGTTAAATATTTTGTTTTCAGCTGTTACCATATCTGTTACGATTTTCTACAGTCTTTTTTATTTCTCTGGTTTCTTCTGTCTCTTTTTATCTTTCAGTCTTACACATTCTTTCTTCCTCCGATGCTTTCTTCTCCTGTTTCCCTTTTTATTCATTAATGACAACAATAAATAACGTTTCTAGTTATTGTTTGCTTAGACAATAATACCCTATTCTATCCCATGCAACGCATAAAACAAAACGTTGAGACTGAACTAACGTCAAGGAACGCGAAACACGAAAGACAGAATCTCCACGAACTGCAGTTGTTTAGCAAGCTTTACAATCTATTTGCTCTGCTCGTGTTACACGATTGATTGATGAGAATGTGGTTATGTTCTGAACACCTAATTTGCTGGAAGTTTCTCTCTGACAGACAGTGTAACACTGCATGTTTGACGTGGTCTGTCTGGGCAAGATACAGCGAGGCGAAACATCACGACTTTGATTGAGCGTCTGTACAAAGCTAGGTCATTTCAGGACAGCTTGAACTTTTTTTTATCTTTTTTTTTTATCTCTTACATCACTGTAGGTCACAGTTAGCACCTTTATCTTGTCACTCTCTGTCAGGAAAAAAATCTCAGAGAAGATCTAAAGACAAGAAAATTGGTGACCGTAATGGTGCATGCAAATTTACAGAAAAAAAAAATATACACAAGCACGTTTGCTTTCGGTACATGACCCAGTTACAAAATGATTATCTGATAATAATACATCAATTTTAAGCAGCTGGAGATTTCGCATAAATCGTCCTCTTTTATTTGAACTAAACAGCAGAATGATTTTAACACTTATAATATACACACACACGTATTCTCTTTATTTATCTTCCCCCTCTCTGTCTACACCCCCCACACATACAAAAATATGCTTGCATGTTTTCTGTTTCCTCTCTCTCTCTCTCTCCGTGTTTGTAGATGATGAAGTATCACGCATACATAAGCAAAAACACAAACACACATATACACATTTATTTATATTTATTTGTGAGTGTTTCACTTCTCTACCTCATTTCCTCGAACCAATCTCCATTAATTTTTCCCACTCTGCCATTTATTTACAATAAATCCAGCTCCGTGAATACGTGAATGTTACGTTTCCCCTCTTCCTCTTGCCATATCATCCCTCTTTCATTTTAAAAACTTTCATTACTTATTCCCATGTCACTACCACTGTCACTCGCAGCATTATGATTGTCTTGCCTCCATCACAAGTCATTCATTAGACTCACGTGAGTCCGTGAACTCCAGCTGAGCAGGAAACGCTTTATAAACGATACAGATATTTATGAATCCTTCAACATGAACCTGGCGAACCCTAGAATCAGACACAAAAGATAAAGTTTATATTACCTTTCAGCGTAGCAGGAAACATTTGCCCTGTTAACTTTTTAAGATAAAATATTATTTTAAAAGAAAATTTTTGATGTTGTTGGTTTTTTTTAAAAATTTAGATCAGTGATAGATAATACACTGTTTTTTCTAAGAAGAAACGGTTTGCTAGGTCGATTCCGCGCAGCTCAGTTATTGACTTTTTAAGTTCAAACCAGAGTATTGTAACTGACATAATAATAGGTCCTATTTTAAATCAATATTTATAGCATATTTCCACGTTCTGTAGATAATTATGTTTATATTTATTATGTATGTTTATCTAGATTGGAGAATGTATTTTTTTTTTTTTTTATAAACTAATTTTTAAAACTCAGTTAAATACACTGGATACAGTTTGCTGAATATTATCTTTATAACAAGAAATTTAGAAATTTAGACCTTTTTTTCTTTAAATTATTAGAATTTTAGTTATGCTGGATTTATTTTTTGAATAGTCTCTCTCTCTCTCTCTCTCTCTCTCTCTCTCTCTCTCTCTCTCTCTCTCTCTCTCTCTCTCTCACGATTCAATAGATATTTCTTTAAATATATTTTGAATCTAACTTACTCTAAACTTGTTTTGTTGTATTTAAATGATATATAAAACCTGAATTTGCTTTTTCTCGGGTCATCTCGATATAACTGTTTTCCCATCTGTGATAACATAAATAAGCAAGGCAGAAGAGCCGTTAACATTACAAATATCAGATATCTCGCAGTGCCAGTCCACCGTGAATGCAGCATTCTGAATCTACTAAGTAACACGAAACACATGTCACGCACTCCAACGCAAATTGTTATTGTTTTACCAAAAACCAAAAAAACAATATTGCTTAAATCATTATGGACCAATTAACGCTTATGGACATATGTTGTCAGTGTTTTTAAAACAAATATTATGTGTTCTGGGTAGATGTTATAAATGTTTCTGAAACTGATTTCAGTGTCATTCGCTATTCAGTCTTTATCACGTAATTTTACTGACCCATGATTAAATTTCCTTTTTTGGCAAAACAAAACGAAATAAACAAACCAACAAAAAATAAATAAAAAATAAAAAAATAAACAATCCTAAAAACAGTCACAGAAATTAAGTTTTATATTAAGTATTTATTTTATTCAAAATCTGAAATAAAATCTAGGTAAAAAAAAAAAATGAAAAAAAAATGACAGTATTAGAAAAATGAAGCAGTTTTAATAAACGACATTAGAACTTAGGTTTTAGAATCAGTGTTGTCTTTTGCCTTTTCTAAGTTTAGAAAAAAAAAAAAATAAAAATGTAAATATCTACATAAATTAAGATACATATTTCATTCAATTTTCTTTCATCCTCGGAGGAACCATTCACCAGTTTAAGAAGCACTGGATTCATTTATCTCAGATTACTACACATAATAATAAAATCCTTTATGGTTTAAGTATGTATGCTCTGGACACGACATCTGATCTCATCAGACAGTTCTGTACAAGACAGTGTAGAATAGTTAATTTCTTTTGCTTGAGAAACAAACGCTGATTAAATCAGACGTCCGCAAATAATGACATGCGAAGCAACACTAATTAATAAATAAATATTTATCATTACGAGGTTACGTTGTGTAATTAATGCAATTTCAATACCTGATGGTATCTAACTGAACTGATATGCTGACATTTTTTATTATAAGTTCATAAAATATGACTAAATAATTTTACATCCTTGTTATCTCTTTTTAACTGAGATATTATTATGTATGAGGCAGAAGGTTACAATAAATGCTTAAATAATTACTATCATTCACGTATATTATACGACATTCAATAAAACAGATATCGTCTTTGATAAACCAGTTCGGGTGAAACGGGAAAAAGCCGAATTGGAGGATTGTGACCGACCATGGATTGATCATGTGACCTATCATGGATTGATCATGTGACCTACCATGGATTGATCACGTGACCTAACATGTCCCAAGTGAACGTTCATTTCTCAAAAGAGATACTGACTTGAAAGAATGCATGAGGTCATGTTATGACAAAGGTGTTGCACTAATGCCAACAAGAATGCTGCAAGTGAGTCAATAACTGTGGGCTGGTTTCATAAAGAGATCGATTTTCTTGGAATAGTCCAAGCTTAGTTTTAATGCTAAGATGACAGATATCTGCTTCATTAGATAAAATAATGTAACATTCTTCGGAAAGAAAATATATTTAGATGACAGTAAAGCCTGAAATTGTAATCAGTCAGTCATTCGGTCAGTCGGTCACTTGTGAAAAGAAATACGTAACTTTTCATATAACAGTCTGTCTGTTCTTTCTTTCCTGAATCCATTTATCTTTTCTTTCGTATGTCTGACATTCTAAGTCCGATAGTCCGAAGAAAAGAGTTAAAACTGAGTATGAGAAAGAAAGAAGAAATAGAGGCACAAAAAGAGAGAGATGTGTGTCTGTGTGAGACAGAGTGTGTGTTTGTGTGTGTGAGTGTGTATTCTGTGTTTGCGGGTCTCTATGCGAGTTTTATTGATCATTTTCTTTAAGAATATTTATTGAAACAGCTATTCAATAATATGAGGTGAAAATATCTACTTAATATGTCATAAAATATTTACACCATAAGGAAATCCGTTTTTGGCTCAATAAATATTTCAACGGTTTATACATTTCTAAGTGATCAGACATTGATCTAAGAGTAAACTAGCGGACAAGAATGTCTCACTTTGTGTTTTCAGTGTTAATTTTACGAGCATGAATTGACAGCAATGTATACTAAGATATATGACCTTGCTTCTAGGACTGACCACTTGAATCTCTAAACTTAAGGATTAGGCGACCACCCACTGTCTACCGCAACAAAACAGCCAGCAGATTTAAATTAAAACTGTTATGTCTTGTCGTATCTTCTGCTCCACTGCATGAGCTGTATTCTGTGATCTTCAATGAATGTCAAATATTTTACATGCTTCACAGACGCTGTAGCAATCTCTCTCTCTCTCTCTCTCTCTCTCTCTCTCTCTCTCTCTCTCTCTCTCTCTCTCTCTCTCTCTCTCTCGCTGCTGCCTCTCTCTCTCTCTCGCTGCCTCTCTCTCTATGTATATATATAGATAAACAGACAGACACACACACAGATATATATAGTTATACACTCATATACACATATACAGAGAGAAACACACTCACAGATACAAATGTAAATATGATTATGCAGATACATATATACATACATACACACAAACCCACACCATAAACATATGCACGAATGTGTGTGTGCATGCGTGTTTATAAATGATTATTATGAAATTATTAGATCTGAAAAAATTGCCAGACACTTTTGTACTTGTTGCACCAGTTCTCTCTCTATATATAGACACACACAACACACACACAGATATATTTACATATATATATATACTCACACACACACACATACTCACACGTTATTAATTTTTTAAGAGATACATAGATAGATAAAACTGTGTGTACGTACGTACACACACACACACACACACAAAATGTGAATTATATATTACTCACTATAGAGTCACTGAAATGTCAATATGCCCTTTCACAATGAAATCAGCATTACGATTTAGCTGACTCGACACAACCGGCAGCTACAAACACGTCATAGACTTAGAAATGTCTACAATCGATTAAACGACGGCCATATCAGTTTCGTTTCCTAGGAAACATGGGTGCCGTCTGCTTCATTCAGTCTGTGTAGTAATACCTTATGTCCTTCTGCAAACAGTACAGACTATTAAATTACGATATGACTCAAAATCAGCAAAGTGAATTATCGACTTGGGAATCTCAACCTCTATTATCGTTATGACTGCATATTACATAATTTATCTTAAACAAATACCGTTACTGAATATATCCCTATTGCTGATGTATAAATTTGTAGCAGTTACAGAGTTTTGAAACTGAGTACAAAATATGGTTGTGAAACACTGATAAAAGTCCTGACTGCATCCACTAAGTAGCGATTAGTAAATAGTTTTATTGCTTAATATTCAGTTAAATTTTTTTACAAGTTCCACTGCACTTATTTCAGAAATGAGAAGCGTCATTACTGTGTTGGATATAAGTTACAAAATCGTCAGCAACAACTGTTATTATTAATAGTAATATTAATACTGATATTCGCCATAATATTACAACAAAAGGCAGCTTTTGTTTGTTTTGGGGTTTTTGTTTTTTGACACAGTAACTAAGAAAATAAAATTATATTTTGGATGCAGAACTAATTTTCGAAAATAACCAAAACTAATCGTCATTTTACCTGAGTTGGTACATATCAGCCAGACTTTATAAAATCCGTAACAAAGAAATTACGCCAGAAATTGTATTAAAATAACATTTAATATAATTTATGATGACACTTCAGATGAAAGAGAAAAATCGGTTATATAAAAAGCAGACGATAACTTTAGATGACATCTTCTTGTGACAGATAATAAATAATATGTTACGTCACGACTGATTTTTTTTTTTTTACTTAGTAACACTTGGTGACTTGGCCACGCCTGTTACGTCATTTCCAGAACATTATCACTTCCAGACAATAAAATAATCTGTGAAGACCGAAAAGTACCAGCGAGCTAGAAAAAGAAGAAGAAGAAAAAAGTATATTGGTTGATCAGTCGATCACTGAAAACCATATGCTTGAACTGAACTGGTTAATTTCTTGTTGTTTAGTTATATTATTTATTATATTTGTTTATTTTTGTTTTAGTTTGTGTGTTGTTGTTGCTGAAATGGGGATGCAACTGTGAGCGTCTCAAGTAAATAAATCGTATTACATATATAACACAGTACTTCATTCAAAATTCAAACTAATTATCAGTGGTTTTTAATAGGTTTTTAATAGGTTGGGGGCCTTTTGGTTTACAAGAATTTATTTAATTTATTTCATTTATTTATTTATTATTTATATTTATTTATTTATTTATCTAATGTTTGACACAATGATCAATCTGTTTCAGACTTGCTGTAGCTATATATCATCGATTATACCTAATGCTGTTAGCTAATGTATTATTTATTTATTTATTTATTTATTTTTTATTTATTCTTGCTAGCTTAATTTATTCTTCGTTATTTTATAAATTATTTATGTCTTTTTTTTTTTCTGTCTTATTCGTCTGGACTTTTTTTGGGGGGTGTTATTTGTTTGCTGTTGTTTTTTTGTTGTTCTTTCTTTTTTTTTTTTTTTTTTTTTTTTTAATTCTATTTTTCAAGTATTGTTGTCACAAACATGTCGTGTCTAAACGTTACATGAGATAATGTAATTATTTCTTACGTTTGAATCATGCTGTTTTATAGTCTAGATTTAACGCCGATTACAGCATATAATAATAATAATAATAATAATAATAATAATAATAATAATAATAATAAATAAATAAATAAATAAATAAATAAAATAATAATAATAATAAAAATAAAAGGTATCCATTCTTGGCTTTCTTCAGCCTTTTAAACCTTTTAAAACGAACTCTATGCAGTGTTTCATTATCATCTGTCTGTCTGTGTGACTGTGTATTTATCTATCCACCCAGCGATAGATCTTGCCCAACCGTCTTTTTATGTCTGTCTCTCTCCCTATTCGACTCTTCTTTCCTTTTTCCCCATCTTAAGCTAAATCTACGTCCATTACCCGACCAAGACGGATGTTACTAGGTTTTTCTACCAATATTTTCTTTAATCATCAGTGTACATTGTTTTCTTTAGATCAGCTAGACCCGAGTGTGTCTCGTACAACACGGTTTTCAGTCACGTGATACGAAGAATAGTTTGACTTGTTTAAATTCACACGACCCATTTAGAGAACACGGTAATCTATTCAGTGTATGTTTAATACATTAAACGTCAAAAAAAAAAAACGGTCATCTCCTCTCTTGTGTACGACATAAAAATTTCATTGATATAATTATTCATCCAGAACATTCGTTGAGTTATCTATTCTAGAGGGCTGGTAACACCTGTGTCTGCATGTGTTATACAAAAAAAATTATGTATTACCTGACACGTTTGACAATAAACAGGAAAATATCTGATAAAATATGAGGCCATCTTTTTTTTTTTTTTTTTTTTTTTTTGGGGGTGGGTGTTAAGTTTTGGTTTAAAACATTTATATTTTTAACGTCTCATTAATTTTTGGTGAAACTGTTTTCGTTTATTTTATTTAGCAGCTGCACACGACCATGGCGTTTGTCTTTATATATCTTTTTTCTGTATGTATGTAAATATATGTACGGACACGAGTGTGTGTGTGTGTGTGTGTGTGTGTGTGTGTGTGTGTGTGTGCTGAACTGTGTGTACAGGTTCGGATGTGTATGTGCATCTATGCATGTGAATATGTATATGTGTATAGATAGATAGACACATACACAGGTAGATAGATATTTGTAATGTATATGTGAACACGGTATGCAGCTTACATGACCTATAGAGTCAATCTACAGGAAATTACTTTGTGCTTTTTGAAATTTGAGATACTAAATAATTTATGAATTTCCTTGAACTCAGAATAACAATGAGGTGAATGCTTTTCTGGCGTTGTGAAAACTTTAGCTGTTGCCCTATTTCGTATTAGTATTATTTTACTATTACTATTACTGTTACTGTTACTTTTACTATTGTTATTATTATTATCTTATTCTAACATATTATGGTCTAGAATCAGTTGTAAATATACAAATTGTTCTGTTCAAAAAAAGTACTAACCATTTTATGTATATGTGTTTATGTGTGTGTGAATGTGTACATAGGCCTAATTTCTGTTTATATAAAAATTTTGGTAGGCAAATATACCAGAACAATAACAACAATAATAATAATTAAAAAAATAAAATTTAAAACAAAAAATGTAGAGAAATAAATCAAACTGTCTGAAATAAAACGTTTGCTTTTTTACCTTCATGAAAGATTTATTAAAACAGGGGGTTGTTGTTGTTTTTCTTGTATTTAAAGAACCGCTATAGAATTACAGAAATAACAACTGTTTTTGTAGAAAGGTGACAAAATAAACTTCAGTGCAGTAAATCTCTATCTTATATACTGGTCTCAAAAAAAAAAAAAAAAAAAAAGAAGATGACAATGATGATGATGATGATGATGAAGATAAAAAATAATAATAATAAATGAAAATAAATATATATAGTACATGAATCCATGGGTGAGGTTTGTACTTGAGCACTGGTCGTCTTTGTGGGATATTTGTACCCATTGACGGTATTTCACGAGTACCTACTTGTATTATACACAAACCAGACATTCCTTGCATAGTGAACAAACACATGGATTAACCAAACACTTTCTTCATAATGTGTTGTCAAATCTCCACAGAGCCAACGACCTGCCCATGTTTCTTTTTATTCTGCACTACACTACACGACAAACATTAACTACCCAATTCACATTCATAATTCAAACCACGTCTAACTTTCATAATACTTTTCGTTATGTCTGAAACTGTTCATGTTTATGTTTTCTGTTTCGGCGAAAGATTCTGTCAGTGTAAGAACAAACACAGCACACGTGTGTTGTCGTAAATTAGTTTATTAAGTGAAGGAAAAGTTTTATCGATTTTATTGCTCATATGTCACGTCTGGAGATAAATCACGTATTTAGGTCAGATGATCACGTGACTGCCTTTAGGAAGTTCCAAGTTACTATTTTTATGGAATGTAAACTGCTGGTAATTAGTGTATCTATTACAAGTTTTAACTAAGTAATTTATAAATTTGTTTATTCAAAATTGAGTTGTTGTTTGTTTGTTGTTGTTTTTGTTTAGTTTTGGTCTCTTGTTGTGGTGTGATACATAATGATGCTGTTATTTGAGTTTGTGCTACATTTTCTGTATTCAATAATATTATTTTGTCGACAGTAGGAAATAATAAAATATCATAATTTGATTTGTTAATTTAGTTAATTTATTTATTTATTTATTTATTTATTTATTTATTTATTATATAAGAACATTCTAAATCTGAATTAAATTTATACGGATATACAACGTAAAAAAAAAATAATAATAATAATAATAATAATAAATAAATAAAATGGGTGATTATAAATATTTTTATTTATTTATAAAACCAGAAACAGCTATAAAAAAGTCACTTGAAACTGTTTATTATTTATTTATTTATTTATTTATTTATTTATTTATTTATTTATTTTTTTTTTTTTTTTTTTTTTTTTTTTTTTTTTTCCATTCTTATTTTTACATCCAAGGTCACCTTAGATTACTGTAGAAATTATTGTTACCAGAAGTCGTATGTGTTCGTACACGTCTGAATATAATGGCACGACGCATTAGCTAAACTCACTGGTATTGGAAATCTATACGTACAGCTATTACCTGTCGATTAATAGTCGATTTGTTGTAATTATACATCCTGCTGTGTTAGAATGTTTATAATTTATTTCCTCTCAGTTCTTTCGCCTCTTACAAGTGATTTATTTCTTATTTACTTTCTTATTAGGATCGGTTTTATTTATTTATTTATTTATTTATTTATTTATTTATGTTATGTTATGTTATTTATTTAATATTTGCTGCATTCGGATTTGTTTCAAAATAGGAGGTATAAATTCAAAGGTAACGACATACATACCTATGCAAATGCATACATACATACACACATACTTACGTACACACATATATAGATATACACACACATACATACATACATACATACATACATACATGCAAACATACATACATACATACATACATAGATATACATACACAAATATATACGAACATAAAAACACACACACACACACACACACACACACACACACACATATATATATACATATACACATATACAGAAAAATACATATTCATAACACACACACACACACACACCATCGTATATATATATAAATCGCAAGGCTTTTAACAAAGCAGACTTCAGTTACTGGTTGGAACGGGAAATCTGTTCTCCTTCATGACGTAACATGCAGCTAACTGTATGACAGAAATTAACGCTGGAATAAAATAAAGAAAAAGAAATTTCTGCCGGAGGCTTTCGCGATGTCCTGAAGTCATGTCACTTCTTATTAGCATCATGTCTGATTAAATAACGTCATGTAAGACGGCAACACTTACTACACAAATGACAGGCACTGGTCTGTTTATATCCAGATTAATGATTCAAACTTTTGCCATGAGCAAGTGCTTGCTGTGATGTAGTCATGACGTACCCTGAAACTAGGGTCAGGCTTAGTAGAACATTGGGATTTTAACCACAGATAAGTAGATATCTTCGGTTCCTTTTCTTGTCCATCACCTAAATTATCTACAGTCATTATTCTGTCGAACTCATCCTTTGTTTGGTTGCTTGTTTCAGAATCTTTCATTTTACAGTTACAAATAAGTCATAATACGTTAGACGAATAAAGGCATTTTTTGTTTAATAATACATCAACGTATTTTAATATTAACTATTATTAGATGTAAAGGTTCTTTTGTGTTTTTGTGTGTGTATCGATATGTGTCTGATGTTTGAGTGATAATAACACTATAAACAACACAAAACAATGGATTACTTTCACATATCAAAAATAAAACATATTTTGTATGAACGTCCCGAAGAAAAGAACATTACACCTGTATTAATAAATCAGTTGAAAAGCACTAGCATGAACGGGAAATAGCCTAATGGGCGTACTAAAGAGGACTGATATCGTATTGCATATCTAACCGTCGATATATATCAGTTTCTTTAATGAGCTGAAAACAAAAACAATATTCGGGCGACTGAATACAGCAACACCTGACAGAGTGAACAATGTACCGTAATCTGTGTATGTACAATAATATTGCTTTCTCCTTTACTTTATTTCCTGTTGTTGAAAAAAGCCAATCTGAAGTATCCTGACTCGGGAAATGAACTATCGTGTCGATGTCACACGTTGTTCTAAAACATTTATATTATCATTTATAATTAATTGTCTTTGATAGGTGTGCTGACGTGCCATGGCTGGTGTCAAATACAAAATATTTTCTGTTTTATCACCCGTATTATTACAAATAGTGCAGAATGAGGAGAATACCTGGCGATGAGAACCGAAGGAAGAAACAATTACGTTAACAATTAAGTATTGAATTATATCTTCAGTTCAAATTATAATTGATAATGTCAGAACGAAACAAATTTAATCCCTGGTCAAGGTAGAACGGAGATTCATAGTAAATGTCTAGACATAACCTTATCAAAATTCAAAGACATGTACAGATAATAATGATAATTATTCCAAATCTTTTTAAGATTAAAACTGTTTTGACAGTCAGTAATGTTTTAGTGTGGGAATGAGAAGCATAATATAACAACATATGTCATTTCAAACAGTGTGGTTTAGTTTTCGTTGAATTTTGTACACAATCTTATCGGAGATGAAGTGACGGAAAGCAACGAAGTTCATTAACTGGTAAACTTAATAGTTACGATCAGATGAGTTTTTGTAATTTGACATCAAGCGAGATTAGATTATCTGAAATGTTGTATACAAACTGATCTGTAGACTAGCTTCAAGCGTCCTTGGTAAAACTAAGACCTGAAAATGTAGCCCAGATCATTGTTAATAGTCGAACTCGGTATTATTTTGAATGACTAACAGTCTAACGTTTTGAAATGCAGTATTTCGAACACCGGTATTTCCAACAGGAGCAAATATACAATTTTCATTGAAGGGAAATAATTTCAGATTTGCTGTTGTAATCACTATAGCCTTATAACCGGGTTTAATTTATTTTTACGTCATATTTATTTCTATCATATTGATATCATCTTTTTTCAGTCCATTCCATTTTCAGTTTATTTATTTTTTTACTTATATGATTTTAACGCTTTATGAATACATAATGTAGAAATAAGACCTTTAAGTCCGGATCAGATTTAGTATGGTCTGTTTCCTTTGTTCGACTCGGTGATCCATTCAGTATTTTCTTTCTGAAATGTGAGCCGTGCTTTGATATCTTCTGTTCTTAAACCCGATTATTTGGTCACTGTTTTCCTCGACCCATGTTCCGATACTTCAACAATGAAAATATGTTTTCTTACTTCAAGATTCTTCACTCAAGTATAAAGGATGGTATATTTTAAAAATCAGGTTATTAATTTAATATCTTCGAACTGTCAGTCTTATTTTGTCTAAATATTTACGTCCTGATAAAATCTTAATTCGAAGAAGATAAAACAAATAAACAACATAAACAAGCAAAACATCTAAAGGAAAAGATTTCATACACCAAAATATTTATGTACAGCAAAACACGGATCCTGAATGGATGGCGTCACTTGTACCAGATATAAGTCTGAAGATGAAACGAGTGTCATGAAAACATTTAGGTCGGCGAACTTTAGAGGGCATCCCTTTTACATATATATATATATATATATATATATATATATACACACACACACACATACAGGCACATACTTACACACAAATAAATAAATGCTCTATATCATTAATTATAATTGAATATGTTTAGAATAACAAATAAAAGGATAGAAAACTCCTGATATTTAGAATATCGTCGTGTAAAACTGTTAGTTTAATTTGATTTTAACTTCGACAAATGACACTACTGCTAGTTTTAAACAAGATCGGATTTGTTACGGTGTTTTGGATGTCAGGTATTCGACCACCAGGGCGTGGTTTAAATATTATTTACTTTAACGTCAAGGAACCTTTCCTCGATTATGAAAAAAAAAAAAAAAAAAATCTAAACACGAGACTTGTGTGGCTGTGTTGATCCATGTGTTACTTCTGTTAGCACTTCAACACTTTAATCTATTCCAGCCAGTATTTCAGGAAAACAAAACATGTAACAGTGGCGTGAGCTGATCTTATATTTTAATATCTCTTATCTATCTCTTTTCTCTCTCTCTCTCTCTATCTTTCTTTCTCTCCCCCTCCCGCTGCCTCTCTCTCTCACTCCCTTTCTCTCCTCTTTCTATTTATTTTTACCTGACAAGCCTAAACCTTACTCCTCCTGTTTCTCTCTCCCGCTCTGTCTCATTCTCTTTGTCTCTTTGTCTCTCAGTGTATATTTATAGCATATTTATACGTCGAGATAAAAAATATGTCTATCGTCAGTTCCATCTCAAACCACCTGAGGTCAAATGGATAAGCTATGTTTTGTGGTTTTTCCTACAACATTTTAATATTAAATCTAATCTGCATTTAGCCGAGCCCGCTGCGTGGTGATAGAAAAACATTTAGTTCTGCTAATACTGTGTTTACAATCGGTGACTTTCGGAACACCACCCACTGTTATGGCAGATTCAGTAGAAGTATATTATAAGAAATATAAATAAAACATTTTCATCTATCGCAGCCTGTTTAAAATTATACCTAACTACTGCCTTTTTGTTTTGTTTGTTTCGTTTTTTTTTTTTTTTTTTTTTTTTGCCATCTGAATCAAGATAAACATTTATCGTCAAGAACAAATTCGTGTCGTATGTTTTTTTCGTTACGTACTCTTTAAAAATCATTAAAATGCAGGTTTAAAAACCATTGAAATTCTTAAAAGAATTTACGCCCAGAGAATTGCGGATATAAAAAGATGGGTTTTCGTATGAGATGATGAAAATACGTAAGGATTAGCTTTTTAAATCCAGTGCCATTTCATGTTTGTTTAAAACATGGAAATAAACTTAACTTCTGTTATTTGATAATACAGAAAAGATACGGAGAATCCAAATCACTCCTCGTTATTCAAGATGGCTGCAATATATTAAAGGGTAAAAGCAAAATTCTAAGTAGGAGATTACGATCAGAAAATCCTAAATGTATGCTTGCTCACTTACATGTTAGACATGCGTGTGTTATATTCATAAATAAAAGGACGTTTTCATATCGATCGTACTTTCTTTCCAATCACGTTAAGATAAATTTAATGGAATACTAAACGAAAATAGATGCAAACAGGTTAAGCTTCACGTAATTATTTCCCTTTTCACATAATTGCCAGAATCCCCAGTCTTCATCGTGCACTATTCATAGTGATTAAAGCTTAGTGGTATGTTTCTGTAGCATTTCTTAAATTATGTTAAATTTAATAGCGTCAGAAGAACTCATTTTAATTTCTGAAAGTGTGTTTTCAATAACAAGAATTTGAAAGGACTAGAATTAAAATTTCTGAAATTTGCGGAACTGGAATTAAAATTTTTGAACGTTGCAGAATGAGAATTTAAACTTTCGTAAAGTTGTAGAATTCGAATTTAACCTTTCTGAAAATTGTAAAATTATAGTTAAAATGTAACTGAAAATTCTGATAAAATTACAGTTAAAAAAGGAAGCATATTTTGATATCTGAAAAGACAACCATGTTGGAATACAATTTCTTCAGAACTCTTCGGAAATAGTTTTGATATCTCCATTATCTTCATAACATCAGAGATTAGGACTAAAATAGCTTGAAGATGACTTTGGACAGTGAGGTAACTTTTTCTTTATTGAAAACATTATTACAATTTTTTCCCTCTCTCTCTTTCAAATATATATCTTATTTGTAACGCTTATTAATATTAATGAAGTAAAAAAAGCATTCCTTGATATTTTTAATGAAAATGTTGATTTTTACCTGTTTCCATTATTCATTCATCCATCCATCATTTTTATCTCCACCTGTTTGTATTATAATATGTTTATTTGTATGTATTCGTGTTTTTGTATGTATGTATGTGCATGCGTGAATTTGTGTATGTGTATGTTTGTATGTGTGTGTGTGTGTGTGTGTGTGTGTTTGTGTGTTTTTCTCTTTACTTTAATTTATATTAGTCATTCCATGGAAACGTTAGGTTTATACAAACAACAATAACAGAGGACGTTCCATTAATTATTACTACTGTATATTAATATAACTTGATAATTATTTACCCTACCACAACATCATTTTTCTGACATGTGTCGCTGTCGTGCACGTCAGGGTACAGCTTGTTGTCCTAATCCCTCTTAAGACTGCGGATTACCAAGAGGAAATTTGCCGGAACTCATTAAGCGTGGAATTATGGGAACCACGTGCACATGCGGCCATTATAAAAAGATATCTTGGCAGTGTAATTACTTTCATGTTTTATGTTCGGCGCACTGGCCGGGTTTTCGTTTTGCTGTATTATGTCCCTTCTTAGTTCAAATAATTTAACAGTCGAAATGTTAACGGCTAACTAAAACATGATTCTGAGACCAAATCGCATTAACGTAATTTGAGACAATACTAATATCAAGTGAAATGAAACTGAAATAATTGCAATAGAATGCAAAAGATTCCAATTGGAATGATTGAATTAATGAACGAACGGATGAACG
This sequence comes from Chrysomallon squamiferum, assembly GCA_012295275.1. Lineage (NCBI taxonomy): Eukaryota > Metazoa > Mollusca > Gastropoda > Neomphalida > Peltospiridae > Chrysomallon > Chrysomallon squamiferum. The sequence continues at coordinate 27,699,807 of CM022671.1, forward strand.
AACGAATGAATGAATGAAATATTTAATGGAACCACAACACAAATACTTCGGCTCTTCTGTGCCAGAATGAATTATGTTTGAGAAGAACGACAAGGCGATTGCTTAAGGTCTTTGTTATTTTAGTTCCTCGTACACGTATTATAATTAATTTAAGGAGTTTTGTTTTGAGTTATGCGTGACACTGAAAATTAAACGCCCGCTAGCAAAAAAAAAAAAAAAAAAAAAGGAAAAAGAAAACATTTAATTTAAGCATGATAAATGTTTGAAGTTATTTTTTAAATTTATGGCGAAAAAGTGTTTTTTGCTAAATGATATATTTAATATTTCACGTTCTGAACCTTTTGGTAATGTCATATGTTCGTTTGTATGTATTTGTGTATATCTAATAAAACGATAAAAATATAAATAAATAAATAAATGAACGTAAAATAAAAATATTATCTTAAACAGATTCAGTCTGAGCAAGCTTACACACACAAAAAAAAAAAAAAAAAAAAAATACAAAAATAAAACCTTAATCTGAAGAGTTGAAAGAACGAATGAGAAAAACGAAAGAGAAATATAAGACAAGTTAAAAGCGTTTCGCCCGAATACATTGTACACAAGTCTGCCAACAAAAATCTGTTTCCTTTTCTTTATTTCATTTTCGTGAAACCTTTTGTGCGAATTCGTCATTCATTCTATGAGACACGACTACCGGCTCTTTTGTCACCCAGCATTACCTTAATAAAGGATGGATTACACCTGCCGCCTCCACGTGCAGGGAACCCTCCCCCCCCCGCAAGTGGAGTACTTTGACACCTTGTTTACAGTCCTAGGTCACCTGTCTTATAGAAAAACGTTAACACTTCTATATATCGGTAATGTTCAGGTGCCGTACTTGTGTTCCATAACGACAGTCATTAATATGATTTCCTTTCTTGAAAATAATTCACCTGTGTCTGCCTGCATTGTTGTTAAAAATCAAAGTGTGTGTGTGCATGGTTCATTTGCTGTCTTTATCTCTATTTCTATTACGTCTTCCATGAACAAACTATTTTTTTTATATATTAATCGAACGTTTGCGGTTTGAAACATATGCATAGACCCACCCAAATACACTTTCGTGGATTATACGCATCGAAATAGTATATTATGAACAATGTAATGTTTGTATGTATGTTTGTGTATGTTGTGTGTGTGTACATATCTATATTTGTGTGTGTTGCACGTGAGTATATGTGTGTGTGCGTACGTGTTTGTGTGTGTGTGGCTGTGTTTCAGGTATACGTATACATGAGCTAACTTATTTATTTGGTCTTGTTTTTTCTCTCGGTTTCTTCTGTTCATATTGCTTCTTTGTTCACGCAGTCGCTGTTGTTGTATGTACTAGATGTGAGTGTAAACAAATAAAAGAATGAACTGAACAAATACATATATACACGTTTACCCGTGAGGTTTATTATTATTTTTAAATGTTTGATCTTTTAACTTTATTCTTTCTCGCGGTTTATTGAGAACAGTCACGTACATCGACGCCTGTTCCAGACAATTACATGTTTGTCAACTCGCCCTGAACCATGACATTCACTCAAACACGGAAACTTCTGCGTACCATTTCCATGCACATAAAAAAAATCAACATGTCACTTTTCATTAAAATGTTGCTTTGATGCTTTGTTTCTACAAATAATCACGACAGACTGAATCTGCTTTCTTTCTCATGTATGCGTCTCTCTCTCTCTCTCTCTCTCTCTCTCTCTCTCTCTCTCTCTCTCTCTCTCTCTCTCTCTCTCTCTCTCTCTCTCTCTCTCTCTCTCTCTCTCTCTTTCTTTTGTTTAATTATAATAAGTTCATATATTCCCAGATCTACCACAAAGTAAAAATGATTTCAAATTAAATCCATGTATGTACACAAGTAAGGAAAGGAAAAAACATTTCAAAGTTCACGCTATCTGATACGTATTGAAAAAAAACAAAGTAAATATTTGATTATATTTTTCAAATTTCATAAAAGTAACTTTATTATATATCAAGTGTTTGTTGCAAAACACAGATACAAATATTTGCCAAACACTAAAATCTTTATCTACGTCAGTTACATAAATCATAAATAATCTTTGCAGTCGCCACGGTGACATAAATATTTTTATATTGTAAATTTTATCGAGATGACTTATTATATTTTATAATCTCTTTGGATCAAGACTTAAATGTGTTAAATGAAGGGAATATCCGCTGAAATATACAGCTGAAAATTACAAGTTAATGTATGTTATTTGTATTTTATGAATTATTCATTCACAAAAGCTGTTTGGTAAAACAGAGTAGTGAGTGAGAGCCATTTTTCTTAATTACGTATTACTTCTAACTATCTGTCCGCATAATTCTGAATAAGGTGTTTTTATTTTATTTATTTATTTATTTATTTATTTATTTTTGAGTTACGTCATTGCAGTAAACATTACTCAGTAAGATTACGTGATAAAGAATGTAAATATTAAACCGATGTCAAAAATCTTCTTTTTCAAAGTTTTAGGTTAAATTATTGTTGCCTCAGTCTTTATAGAAAATTGTGCTACTGTCCATTATAATTATTGTTACGAAAAAAAAAAAAAAAAAAAATCATGTTCTGATGATTTGCGTAAATGTAAAATAATGATCCACTGCATAAAGTTTCATAAGAGGATTCAAGTCTGAAACTTATTAATGAGTTTTGTGTGGTTTATCTAATACAACAATTATTTCGGATAGGAAATTTTAGTACACTCTAGAGCAGTATAGTTATGTAGACATGAAAATAGTTTTTACAGCTTATTATTAATCGTAGAAAACACTTCAACAAAACTATCTGTATTTAACTTTAAAAGAATTTGAATCATGAACTTTTGGTTCGAAAATCAACATATGAAACTGCAGCATCTTCATAACTGTTATTAGAAGTATGAATGTATTTGTAATATTTATTTAAATTATATTTTCTTAAATTGTTAGTTTATTTTGATTTGGTCACTGCCTTTGATTTGAGCTCAAGTTCTGCCGCTATAATCTCCCACCAAGCCTGTTACTGGGAGCGTAAAAGCTGCAGGTTTGTCACCCGAGTTCGACAACAAAGAATAAAACAAGAGAAAAAGTGAATGGTATATTTGTTACATTACATGAGATGTGTTCAGCCAAACGTTTATAAGTCGTGCGACTGGGAATGTTGGCGTCATTTTGTCAACTTGTGACAATCATTTTCGGTGCTACACAGTTGTATATTTGTGCAATAGCATTTAGTGACTGTGCGTTCTCCAAACAGAAATGTCATTTCTGATGCGATGTCTGGCAAAAACTGCACAGGATGGTGAATCCCTTGTGTTATTTACCAACTCGCAAATCTGACAGTAAATTGCATGTTGCCAAAGGACAAGACTATCTAGAATGATTGCTGGGGTGTTTTTTTTGGTTTTTGTCGTCATTTTGCTTCCGTTTTCTTGCATGTTCCAGGGATTTGTAGATTCATTTCGTTTTAGATATAGTTAAACATTTTTGAAACTAAAAAAAAAAAAAAAAAAAAAAAATTTAAAAAAAATATAGAGTGTAAGAGAGACAAAGAGAAAAGAAAACGCAAAATTATTTTTCCTAAGGTCAAAAGTATTTCCAGTGATTGTTCCTGCCTACCCCAGGGATATTCTAAGTGATTTACATTTCAGCTGAAATTTTCTGGAATTTTACTTTTAAAATAGTGCTATTTGTAATTTGCATATAGAAGACCTCTTTTCATGTTTCGTACTGGTTCTGTTTACATTCATATCTATAAATCAGTGATTGTTTGTTCATAAGTGATTATGTTCATGACAAAACTTCAAGAAAAAATACAAAAGGAAAATTTTATTCTTCTCTTAAACTAGAAACCTATATATCTTTTTGGCTTTGACTGTTGATCAAGTTATTGATACATTTTTCAGTAAAACTTTTATGAACTACGTACGATAGACCTGTGAAATACATAACCATATAAACTGCATGTCAGTTACATAACATTACTGTTATCAAAATCACATCGACAAAATGGAAACCATTTCTTGGACGCCATCTTTGATGACGATTTCGGAGACTGAAACAGCATACTTACATTTACAGGTGCGCGAATTGGTGGGAAGGTGCACGTGCCCAATTCAATTTCCTATGTTCAAGGTGGGAGATGGAAAGTACCAGATTGGAGATTCGAAAATGTTGATATTTGTCAGGGTGAGTGATTTTATTTATTTATTTATTTATTTATTTATTTATTTTTTTATTTATTTATTTATTTATGATATGTTGTATTGTTGTATCGTATCGTATAATATATTTCATTTAATAATGGTTTGATATATTTTATTTAATAATCAAATTTGAATGTAAGAATATTGTTTACCTATCTTGTCCATCAGTTATTACTGAGACTACCAAAAATTTAAATAATGATGATAAAATACACAAATGTTAAATTTAAAAAAAATTATTAAAAAAAAAAAAAAATTCCACATCTAACTTAAAAGAAAAGAATAAAAACAGAGAAAAAAGGCACTATTCATTTTAAGGAAAAAAACTAAATTTAACATTCAGCATACTTCGCCAAAACAAATGAGAAGACAAAAACAAATTTGATCATTTAAGTAAATTTATTTTCTTCTTTTTCACAAACACGCTAGCTACAACAGATGAGTTCGTTTGCACTTTCTTCTTCTTTTTTTTTTGCTTTTTTCACTGAAAATATTTCGATGTGTCAGAATTTTAATGATGTGTGTTGAACATTCTGATAAACTGTTTAGTGCAGTTTTAATTAAGATCACAGGCACATAATTAATTGTATATAGCTAATATACAGCTGACACATACACAACATTTTATCATAATTAATACTGGTTAAGAAATAAAGGAATTTGAAACGTAAACATTATTGATATAAAATGTTGTTAACAAATAATAAAGGAAAAAGGAAACGAAAAAAGAGTGAAAATACGTTTTTTAATTATTTTTTTTTTTTTTTAATTATTTAAATGTATTGTTTTAGATTGGTTTGGGGAGAATAATAAATATTCTTCATTCATTTGAAACTTGGTTTAATTGCATTGATATTTATTTAATTTATTTGTATTTTACTTTATTTTTAAAACATTGTCATTATCATTATTATTATACTTTTTTTTTTCTTTTACTGTTGGTGTTGTTATATTATTATTATTGGTATTATTATTATTATTATTTTACGTGAATGGTTTTTTTTTTGTTGTTTGTTTATTATTATTTTTTAAATTATTCATTTTTCGTTCTGTTTTTTTTTTTTCTTTTTTTTCTTTTTTTCTTTTTTCTTTCATTCATGAGAACTAATTTGAAATGTATATCTTAACATTTAATAAAAATCCATACTATTTTAATGTATAAATAAAGGTAATGCCGCCCCCTAAGGTAGGTAGTAAAAAATTAAATGATTGTTAACCGCTGGCAGGTTAAACCAAAATGAAAGGATGTCATGTTATTAGGAAAACAATATTACAAAAGACTGTAAGCGGATGTGATTAAAGCCTATTACATTATTTGAGCTACCGGTGAAAATGGGTTTGGTTTATCCGGTTAAATAAAAAAACAAGTAATTCAGAGTTTGTTTTTAACTATCAGCAATTTTGTGCAGACATTTCATTCAGCGATAATTTAGCAGCAACCTGCTCTTTCATATTCGTCTGCGTTTAAAGGTTACACGACACAAATTAAGTTTTCATTCAGACTAATGTGAACCATTTTGTAAAACATTTTTAAAAACTATTATTAGTTATATTTATTCATGTATTATTTATTTATTGCAATATTTGTTTATTACTGTTGTTGTTGTTCTCCTTCTTCTTCTTCTTCTTCTTCTTCTTCTTCTTCTTCTTCTTCTTCTTCTTCTTCTTCTTCTTCTTCTTCTTCTTATTTTTATTATTATTATTATTATTAAATTCAAAGTCCTGTTCTTCGTGGTATTTAAACTACCCAGAAAACAGGAGATCAAACAAACCCCAATTTTTAAATTCTATTTTCTGTTGGAAAATAATGTTCATGAAAATAATGTTTATGTTGTGTCTATTATAAATAAATTTAGATACATTTTTGTTGGTACTTTCTTACGTATCTTTTGACCAAGTGTATAAACATTTACAAACAATAAGTTTTAAAAAAGATTTGATGAAATTTACTTCATTTATAAATTTTGAGAAGCCAAATAAAAAATATGAACTGAGATACAAAATGGGCGTTTATAAAGTCAAAACTATTATTTTATTTATAGATTCTTAGGAATCACGTGATGGTGCGCGTGGGTGGAGGCTGGGATACTTTGGAACATTACCTGGACAAGCACGATCCGTGTCGCTGTAATTTTCCAGGTAAGCTGATTAACGCTTCTTATATCTACATTACCCGAGCGATATCTTTATTTATTTACCTATACGCCTGCACACGTTTTGTAAAATACTGCAGTTTACTGGCATTAAAGGAACTTGGATTCTGTTTAGTTATTTATTTTGTTTAGTTAATTTTCATGTTTTTATCACTTTTAAAACAATATTTATGGTCTAGTTTCATTTATAGATGGAGATATGCACCAAATGAACACAATTTTTTTTTTTGGACCAGTTCCCACTGTTAATACCACTTTTTGATATTTCTTTTTACCCATTAAAGTAAACGCATTTAATGATATAGGTAGTTTGATAACACTAGCCAGTTTGCAGTTTGATAAATCTACAATATAAACTGTGCAAGTCAGGACACAAATAAATACTCGTGTACCCAAGTATCTAATCTGATTTAGGATCGTCTTGGCGTTTCACTTTGAAACTAATCTTTCATAAAGCGGATTTAAGCTGTCTCTCGTCAACCTGTTTTCATTTTTTAACTGAACGTAATAACTGTGTAGAAACACATAGCTAGTGTTTAGTGAATAATAATAATAATAATAATAATAATAATAATAATGATGATGATGATGATGATGATGATGATGATGATGATGATGATAATAATGACAATAATAACAACAACAACAAAAACAACATTATTAATTAATAATTTCTGCTTAGTTATAAATCAATGCAATGGAAAGTAAATAAATAAACCAAACTAAAAATTGAATTTATGAAAGTGTATGAATTTTCAGAGTTTTATCGTGTATACTAAATTACGCATAATCTCTAGCTACTTTACGTAAAATGTTGTTCAATGACCTTGGCTAACTTGTGATACATTAAAACAGTTATTACAGTTTGTACGGTAACCAGTCAGGTATATCTGACCGTCATGGTGGAATCAACATAACGTTTTTTCGATTTAGTCTTTAAGACGTGGATTAATATATTAATATATATTAGTATATCTAAAACACCAACATGGTATCTCTACCCAAATAGCATGAAGTCAAAGTTAGGGCAACTTCTTCTTGCAACACAAATATTTTTCTTTAAGATTATTCGTAATCTCAAAGCAGCCTTTTTTTATTTCCCCATTTTCTTTTTGATGCTGTACACGTTTTCATCTCGGGCTGTTTGTCTCGCAGTTTTGACGTTTAAGCTCTTTAAAAAGAACAACTAACTCGTTTTTCTGTTTATAGGCCTAAGTGGAATTAGGTATGACAATGGAGATTTTTTTCTCGGACAAAGAGTAAGCTTATTACAAGTACGACCATGATGACCTTTTTCTTTCTCTCTCTCAATTTATTACAATTAATCAGCTTTTCTCTTCTGCAGGCCACAAGCATTCCTCGGCCAGTCAGCGAGTGATAAGACGACCCCCCAACCCCAGACCAAACACACCGACGAGCAATACTCAAGGACCTTCCAGTGCAAGAAAATTGTCGTCTGCTATGTCTTCCACGGAAAACGGGCGTTGTAAATCCCCGGCTCCTGTGTCCAGGAAACTTCCGACCCCGCAACCAACACACCCGAGATCCCAAACGCCCCAAAAGGAATGTGTCAGCTCGAGAAGTCGATCGCCTGCTCCGTCTAGATGGCGCTGCCAGTCTCCAGGCCCCCAAATCAGGAGGATGCTTCCCACTCCATCAGAAGGCGAAGTATCCCGGGCAACCACAACAAACAGGATGACTTCGCCTCGCCCGAAGAGACACTCGTTAACTCCAGCAAGGTAAGGCCATCCATCTTTCTTTCTATTTGTCTGTGAGTATTTGATTTTCCTTGATAAAATATTTTACAATCATTGACCTTTTAAACCACGGCAGCCAAAGTGTGATCGTCTCTGTCAATTTGCTAGCGGAATCCCGTTCGGTTTGTCGGGAATATATGTGTCACTTTTCACTTTTGTTCGTTATTGAAAAAACGTTTGCATTCGCCACTAAATATTGTTTCTGAATATCACCTGTTGCTTTCGCGTTTGTTGGGAATGTGCATGACATTTTGAAAACCCTTGTCAGTTTAAATCGTTTGCTATTTTAACGTGTGCAGAAAATGTGTTACTCCCCTTTATGTCACGGATCAAATTCCAAACATTGCCAATGTAAGTAGTGATATTCCATGAAATTTTAGATTTAATACGTTTAATCTGAATAGGCTTTTCTTAAAAAATATTTTGAAATGGTTTTTTTTTAATATTTTCTTTTTTTCTATTTGAAATTTCGAAACTGCTTCCTTTCCTTCGTTCTTTTTTCTTTCGTTCTTTCTTTCTTTCTTTATTTATTTATTTATTTATTTATTTATTCGTTCATTATATTGTCATTCAGTAGAATTTTATGAGAAAAGCCCAGACTATGGGAAACATTTCATTAAGTAGAACAAAGATTTTCAGGATAAAGGATTACAGGCAATTTGCTGGTTTTACGTTAACAATTATAATTAGTTTTAATCCGGATTACACGAGCTTATTAAAATCCCATTAGAGTGTACTATAATTAAATATGAAGTCACATGGCAGGGTTAAATTACATACAACAAAATATTAATCACAGAAAATAAATTGACTTAATAACGATATAAATGATTAATTATTAGAAAAAAAACATTTAAAAAGAGAAAAAAGAAAAAAAAAGAAGGAACGAAACAAAATCAATTATTTCATTATTAATTCTCATAATATTTTTTTTATTCTCTCTTCTATCATTTCTTTCACTTTTTACATCCATTTCTTTATATTTTATGTTTGTTTTTCTTTGTCATGGTTTCCTATAGGTAAACATTTTCCCTAGAGTGATGACAGCTAAACCTTAATTCGCTCTTTAAGCGATCGGCTTAACTTGAACTGGTCATTATTCTTTTCTCTTATCTGACGTTGTCAGTTTATGTTCTTTCCGTTATTCCGGCCGGCCCTTCAGCTAAAGTATTCTGGCAAGAAGCGCTTTGAATTTCCTTTCCGCCTAATTAAGTCTTTATTGGAAAAACTGTGAAGGAATTCGAACGGTAACTGTGATTTTCATAATGGGTCTAACTTTGCGTGTCTCACATACCTAGCCTTTGCGTGATACAGTTCGGATTTACCGTTTTCTCCTAGTATGCGTGTATATGACGGTAAGTACATACATACATCAGTGTGGGATTTGTACGAATGTACGGGTATGTCTGTTTACATGTTGGTAAGCTCTATATTTATATCCATAATTTTGGTATATTAATACATTTATGAGCGGTGGTTCCAGAATGTCACTAAAGATGGAAACGTTATTCATTATGAATGTGTCCTATATCGGCTGGCATTAAAACCAGGAATTGGTAGCTGTTATATTTCTTCGCCCATATCTAGAATAGTATGTGTTTATTATAAATGTATTTCTGTCCGTATTCCAATTATTCATAATTTTGGCTGTCTTGTTTGTCAGAAAAACATATATATAATATTTCATTAGCCTTAACATACAATTGTGAACTTTTCAAATGTGGCAGGCTGATTCTAAATAATTCAATCACCTGGTTCAAAACTATAGCATGCTCTACAGTTCAATAACAATAACAACAAGCAACCGATATTGTTTTCCCTGCCTGTCAGCGTTACCCGCTGAATTCCACCTTTGTGAAGCAAACAAGTCCAGACGAATCCCGGGGTTTTAAGTATGACACGAACAATCGTACACTTGTGTGTATACACATACACACGCCGCAATACAACCAGTACCACCACCGTGCCGTCGTACAATACACACACATACATACACGAGTGGGAGATATTTCAAGGTGGGGAAACAGTTAATATTTCTGACCATTTAACCTCACACATTCTGGGGTCAGTATTCAATAATGGTTGCGTCATTGTAACGGAATGTTTTGCTTCGTGAGCGGCAGAACTGTCTTAGTGGCTACGACTTTGTCGTCAGTGAACTAAGGAACTTCAAAGGATAATTCTCGAAGGTGAGACCATTTATTTAGTGTTAAACTTTTCGTGATACCGACTGTGCCGACCGTTTATTAACTCTTCAGGTACAATGAACGGCCTTTTTATCGAGTATACATACATACATACATGTATGTAGCAGGCTTTTTACTCTTTTGTTTATTAAAATGTACAAGTGCCAGAGTTACCATAATTATTCTAACGAAAGGCAGAGAACAGTTTCTTTTGTTCAAGTTTGATCTGAAATACAAACATGCGTGTTATTTGTTATCGTAAGTGAGTGGCTAATGCTATTTAGTTTTGTTTTGTTTCTTGAAATGATAGCCTAAGTTTGAATTATTACGAAAGGTAAGAAGTTATCTACATTATTTAGGCAAAGCTTTTATTTATTTATATTATTTTGTTTGTTTTGTTTTTATGGGAGTTGTATTTCTGTTCGGTTGAAGAGGTGCATCGTTCAGAAATCCACGTTTTATGGACGATTACGTACAATGATTTATAACTTTATATTACTTTGTAAGATAATATATATATATATATAATTTACTAATGGTCCTATTGGCCATTTCCCGTTACAACTAATGCTCCTCGACTAGTTTATAAAATATTGCGGGATATGTGTCCTATAATATTGTATTAACAAAATACGGCCAACATACTGATAGCTTTTAATATTTATTCTTTAAAACGTCATTAAGCAAATATTTATTCATGAAATTTATTAAGACACTTGTTTTAATTTTCTGATTTTTTCCTTTTAGATATAAGTCAGGGAATTTTTCCTTTTTATTTAATTATAGTTATTATATTACTTTTTACTTTTTCTTTTCTTTTTTCTTTTTTAAATGAAAAAAAGAAAATAAACAAAAAATCGTAAATTAATAAACAAATAAATATTTTATGTAAACAAAAAATGTATAAAAAACGAAAATAAAAAGTAAATGAATGTAAGTAAACAAAATACCATTGTGTGTCTTGCTGACATGGAGTAGATTGTATTTCTTCGTATTCGTCAACGTCGGCAGTTTTCATTATTTATATAAATAAAATAAAATAAAATAAAATAAAATAAAATAAAATAAAATAAAATAAATTAATTAAAATAAAATAAATAAGTAATTAGTAAATAACTTAATTAATTACTTTAAAAAAATGATAATAAAGTAGTGAAATTGCTGACAAATCTGTAATATAAGTGATAAAGCTATAAATTATAAAATACTTATAATTATTCACATAAATGTATATTCTTAAATTTATTCTAGAATTATATATGAGTTATTTAGAATTATCAACACATTCTTGTGATTAGACTCGAATCTTATTTATAACTGACGTGAATATGCTGAGTTATTCAGTTTATGCGTATTGTTTAATAATTATTAATGACCACAGATTTATAGTTTAGGAAATAGATGAAATTGAACAAACTTGAATCTGGACTAATTCGTAACTGCACATATCAAATCTTAGATTGATTTAGAACAGTATATACATAATTAATACAGGACGAAATGCAGTTAGAATTTTTCAGAGCTATACAAATAAATGCTTATTCAGAGCTGTACAAATGCATGCTTAATCATTCAGAGGTTTACCTGTGTACATTTAGTTTTTCAGATATGTACAAATGTACAATTAGATATTCAGAATTGCACAAGGGCATACTTGGTTATTCAAATACTCATTCAGAGACAGACATATAAAATGCATCTGTTATTCAGACGTACAGATGTACACGTTTTTACTGAATTATTCAGTTTTATGCCAACACAGACCTGCTAGGATTTATTAGGAATTTTACAGAGTAGTCTTTCAGAGTTATTCAGACCTGTGCTAGTATAAAGTTTAACCGTGCTTAAAATATATAGGTTCTGAGTTTAACCGTTAATATATGGGTATTTAAACTATTGGAAATCAAGCTACGTGTTAACAGTGCTGTCATAACAGTGTAATTAACTCTATACGTAACCTGTTACATATGAACAATAATGGCCGACAAAGAGTGGAAAATGAACTTTTTATTATGATTTTATACATGCATTATACGTTATTTACTAAAACATTGGTTTGTATTCTTGAAGATCGTAACATTATCGGTAATTCTAAATTGGTATTTTGAAATACATTTCTGTCAGTTGTCTATGAAATAGCTTTAAATAATTTTGTTCTTACATAACTTAGGTATCATGTAAAATATGCTAAAACATTTAGTAAGAGGTTTATGACAACATATGAATATCGATACGCTTTTCTGTTTTATATTTCTTAACAGAATATATTCTTACGGGTAAGTACTATCATCTTCACCAAAGAACTGTTTAGAATGATTTATGTTTTACCGTTAGAACGTGTCTATGCGTTTTTCCTTCGAATTTTGTCTGGAAATTATCACACCTGTGTTAGTTATGCAAAAACTAATGGAGAAATGTGACACCTGGTTTTCGTCCAGACAGAAAAACAGTGTACCCATGACATACACCCGCGTGGGATAATATTTCGTGTGTTTTGCGAAAGGGTTTGTTACCGAATTCCATTAAGCAGATATTTGGAGATCATCCAGTATTTAAGATTGTTTAGCACTTTGTTCCCCTTTTTTTTTTTTTTTTCGGCGACATTTTTTGCTCTACTTGTATGAAACGTTTATTACAGAACGACAATGTTTCAGTTTATGGCAGAGTTCCATAGAGTCCAGCCCGACCTTGTGTTCGTATTGTTACGTACGGCTTTGAAGAGACCAAGAATAAATAATAAAAAATGGTAGATTATTACCTGTCTGTAGTAGTAGTAGATAAATCAGTGAATTATGATACAGTGTTTAGTTTCAGTCGGTTTGGTTTTGGGTTATGATTTCTTTTTTTTTCTTCTTCTCTTTATTCATTTTAAAATAGTACTTGTTGTTACTTATGTTTCTTACTTTCATTGTAATTTGTAAAATGTTTTATGTAAATGTAATATTTTTTGTTATTTTACATGTACCAAATATTTTTTACATTAGTAATACAATATTTCGAAACATTAAAATACAAAAATTATTTATGCTATAATTCATGCCGGTGTTTTTTTTTTGGGGGGGGTAAGAATAATTTTATTGATTTTTTTTAACTACCTTCTATCGAATACCCAAAAAAAACCTAAAACATTCATAGCAAATAACAAACGTCAACCGGGGAAAAAAAAGAGGTAAAGACACGCTTCTAAATAAAAACAAATGCCCTGACCACAAAATAATCTCTTTCAGTCTTAACTTAATATTCAGAGCTAAAAATAATCGATATAAATCCACGTACAGATATACTCTACTTCATTTATAGTATTTCATATTGGCCATTTTGGCTAAATATAAACTGTTACGTCTGAATATTTCACTTAATGCTAAAAGATTAACTGTTGCGGCAAAATGCGTAAACGTTGCTAGGATCACGTTTATTAGGGTATAACCGGTAATCGTTGAAGGCGTTGAATGATTTCAGTGTGTGAATAATACGTGTTGCTGATTTGTTTCCTATCACACTACACCAGAATGGCTGCACTTTCCCCACAGGTTATACGAGTATTTTTATCTTTTCATTTATATAGTTTTTATTAAATATATGCTTTATTATTTATTTATATATTCATTCATTTATTCATTCATTCATTCATTCATTTATTTTAACTATTGACTTTTTGTTTTATCTCACAATCTTTGTTTTCTCATTTTGGTTTTCGTTATGATGTGTGTTGTGTGTGTGTATATATATATATATAGGGGAAAATTCGAGTTGATGGTATAAATATATTACCTTCTAATAATAAGATAAAGTGGGATTTAAAAAGTTAAAGTAATTGGGAAAACGTTTCAAAATTCTGCTATATGTATAGATATAAACATCTATAAATATTTTTCTTTGTTTATATTTACGTTTAATTTAAAAAATGTTTTTTTTATTATATATATATTTATTTTTATATTTTTTTTTTTATTATTATTATTATTATTTTTTATTATTGGAATTTTTTTTTGGAATATTATACTTTATTTTAAAATACTGTATATTATTGTTCGTCTCCACCTTTCAGTACATTACAACTTCACATCGGAAAGATTCAAGCGAAAATATTTAAAACATTTTATTTGAAAAATAATTAAAGTATTCAAATACCCTCATATAGCTAATTGCCCTTGTTTGAAAAATTAGTTTTAAAAACATAAAAGCTGAGAATGCATCTTCTCATGTTAAACAAATAACATAATAATAATAATAATAAATAATAATAATAATAATAATAATAATAATTAAAAATAATAATTAAATAATAATTTAAAAAAAGCTTTAAATAATGCAATGTAAAAACAGTTATGTAACTACCACTGTAAACTCACACCGTTATCTGTTAACTAATATAGGAATTCTCTGACACTTTAGCAGTAATCTACGTGACTAGCGAAGTAAAGCCGTATTATCTCAGTTAAAAGCAAAGACTGTGGTTTAATTGTGAAAATCATTAGGATGCATTGTACCCGCGTTCGCCCCAGGTACTCTTGTGTACAAATGAACAGTGGTGGTTGGTGAACAAACACTTGGATATATGTTTAATATTAAGCACCACACGTTATTCTTTTGAAACACCGGTGTCACACACAAAGGCTTTTCTTAACGTTCTGCATGGCTTATTCTTTTCGATCATTGTTTGTTTAAACCTAAGTGATTAGTACTGGAGTGCCGTAGAAACACAAGCGATCGTCTTTTTATTGTAGTTTATTTTAATGAATGAAATTTTAATTTCAAACGAAGGTCAGTACAACAATGTGAAATACTGCAAAAATAATTTGTAGACAGTTGTTATTATTGACATTAGTATATGCTAATTAATTTTCCAAATTTAATATCAGCATAAAATTATAGCTAAACATGGAGATGATGGCACTGACTTGTTTGCTTTGGTATTAACCTGTTACTTATTATAACGAATCTGACGATACTTTTAATAATATTTTATTTCTGTCTAGATACAGGACTTGTTTGTTTCTTTTATTTATGAATTCCTTTTTCTTTTGATAATTTTATGGTATATTTTATCTAATGGTATTTAAAGTCAGTGTCTACTTTAGTATAATGTAGTGCATGATGATTTTATATCTCACACACACACACATACACGCACGCACGCACACACACACACACACGTACACACATATGCTAATGTAAATGTTGGGAACCAGTGTATTATTCAAGAGTCATTAATATTTTTTGTTTTGTTTTAAATGCTGATTTATATATATCAGTTTGTATAATAGGACTTCAGAGTCACTGATCCAGATCTGCTTGCTATTGCAGCATGAAGGACATCAAAGTATCCCGACACAGAATTAAGTTAAATACATTAGCCACTTGACTTTGCAGTGATGGGGTTCGACTGGTAATCTCATTAACCAAGTTTTGTGTAGGTTTCTGAACAATCAGCTGGAAGTTGTGTTGTTTTAGCGGCTCCATACAGCCATGTTTCAACCGATACGTCAAGCTCAGGGAAAAAACCTCCAACATATTATGAATCCATATTTAACCGTTATTCTATTTACTTTTTTTCAGAAAGGGTTGAATGCATAGATATCTCTAAAACTGATCGAATACTTTCACATTTTAGTACTTGGCTGCAGTCTTTTAAGTAATAATAATATATTAAACATTGTAACTCTTATACCTGAAAGTCATTATAGCACATTTGACTGATATGTTATTTTAACTCTGTGTTTTCAGATCGCTAGGCAGTGGTCTCGACAAGACTGTATGCAGCACCAGGAAGTTCTCACTGACAATGGAAGCGAATGGCCAAGGTGTTAATGTTGACGAGGTTGATACGAGTGCTGGTTCACATATCAACATGGAAAAAATAAGCACGATGACTTTGGACGAGTTTAAAAATCTCTTGAACAATTCTTTGTCAGTTCCAGGAAATGCTGGAAATGGTGCAGCTTCCTTGAGTTCGGAGTCTCCTCGGTCACAGTGCAGCTCTGACAGTTGTAAGTTCCAGTCTCAAAGACAAAACTCATCATCTAGTCGCGATAGATCTAGGACTGTGTGTCATTCAAGTGATTATTCCCACAGAAAACGAAACAGTTTGGACGATTCGGGCTACCTGTCTCAAAATTGCAATAAATCCAGAACTGATATTCCTGATTCGCCAGACTTCGTACAGCGTAGAACGTCACCAGTAGTGTCACGATCGAGAACTCCGACCTCTACCTCAAAGCCTAACGTAATATCGAGATCTCGAACGCCAACAACCACTCCAAGAACAAAAACACCAACAAACCCACAACAACAGACAGCAGCTGAAAAACCAGAGGATGAATCTCAGCAGCATCGTTCCACAGAAACAGCTGGACAAACCACAGACGGGCAGGGCCGTCCCGAGAGACCTGCCACACCCAGCATGATTCCTCGTTTTTCAGTTCCTCGTCCAACAACACCACACACAACCAGCTCAGCTAACGACATCAAGCCACAGCTTGCAGAACGTCCACCCACTCCTAGCAGATCTAGAAAACAAATCGCCATACAGAGACCGACTACGCCTGTGAAAGTTTCCTCCTACACATCAATCTTCAACGCTAGAAGGTCTAGTACTCCAGGCCCAGAAACGTCGACTTCGAGGCCACTTACACCAACTGTTCAAAGACGTTCAGTGACCCCAGGTCCTCGGGAAGCTTGGAGAAGTTCCCAGGTTAAAAGTTCTGACAAGGCTGCTGGAGAAAGAGGCAGGCCATTGTCTCGTAGCTTGGACTTTTCAACTCAGGTGAGAAGAGCAAGAAGTGTAACTGACGTGAGAACAGGTATGAGTCTAACAGCCACAGAAATTTCAATATCAGACGACGAGGACGAACACGTTAACAAGGAAAACAAACTTCACACTGGAAATGAAATAAATAAGCAGAACCCTCAAAACCGCACCACGTCCAAAAAGGTCTTGCCACGTCAAGCCGCATTTGACCAGTCTACATCGTTTGTAATTTCCAGAACAACAACAGGTACACACTGTGTAACACTCAAAGAGAACGGAGAAACAAAATACGATTCTTCAAAGAGAAATACTGACGCTGTTTCCAACACAGATCGTTCCAGGCCTAGGTCGAAGACTCCTGATCCATCAATGATAAGGCAAAGACCTCGCAGTGTTGAACCTCGGGGATTACTTCAAAAAAAGGAAAACAGTGGGAGACCAGCTCTTGTCATATCCAGAACAAATTCGGGACAGAATGTCAACAGTCGCACCGAGGCCTGGGTTAACTCTACCATAGAAAACAAGAGAAAGTTGCCTCGACCAAAACGATCCATGACGCCAAATTCTCTGGACGATTCCGATCCAAAACTGGAATCACGACCACTGGAAGAAATAAAAGCAGCACTGCAGCTGCCACTAAATGGATTCAAAATAGATCCAGTCGCCTTAGAAGCTCCACCTGAAGATCCCAAGGCATATTTCGAGATGGAGAAATTGTTTAAAAAGTATAAGGAAATGGAACTTCGGGCGTCTCTGAACGAAACGCCAGGCGGAGGAGACACAGATGTAAGAGGAAAGGCTCCGGGAATACTGAAGAAACAGTCATCAACGGAAACGCCTTCGTGTCGGTCTGTGAATTCTGTGTCTTTCAGCACACCTTCTCTTTCTTCTGCTACCACCAGCTCTACCAGCTCCAAAACTATGTCGGATGCTCCTAACGGCAACAGTCATTCGGCTGACAACAACGTCGCCGAGGAAAACATACCGTCCTCCCAAGCGACTGTTTCTGAGTCTTTCACCTCACCTGCCTCTCCTCCCCCTGATAACCCTAGTGTCGCTGCGGCAAATCCCCTAAAAGAAAATGGTGTGACGTCACCAGTGGAAGAAACAGCTAGCTCGGAACAAGACAGTGCGCTAGCTCTAGTGTCAAAAATAAAGGAAATTCTTAAAGTACGCCCAAGAAAAGATAAAATGGCGGGTCCAAGGACGCGCATTCCAGCACCAAAATTAACGAAAGACAGAAGATCTAAATCCTTCTCCTCTCTGTCAGCTTTGAGTTCTCCTTCAAACGACGACGTTCCTTTTATAATGGACGACGACAGTAACGATGCGGCAATGAATCAGTTTGAGGGGGGCGATTCATATCAGGACGATGACAGATGCCAGACTCCAGTCCCGCGAATGGCCACGCCTTTAACAACCGGCCGAAGTACGTTTATTAACAATCCCAACAACAACGCCAAAACTGACAGTGGAAAGAAACTAGTGAAAGCATTCTCGCACGATGCAAACCTTTCCAATTCGCTGTCTTCAGTTTCCAGCAGTCTGTCCATTTCTACAGCCGATTACGAACCGGAATACGTCTGACAGACAAGAACATTTCGCAGAATTTTAATCCATACGTGTTACCTTCTCACTGAGAAACTCCACTAACGAAATTGTGTACATCAATATTTGCATCTATTCCTTAACAATTTAATTAAAAAAAAAAAAAAAAAAAAAAACAAGTGCTTCTGAATTTCATACAAACTGCAAACTGAGCTATTCTGAATTTCATACAAACTGTAAACTGAGCTATTCTGAATTTCGCTGGGATGCGTGTTCGACCCAAAAATTTACGCTGTAATATTATTTACGTTTGTGTTTCTTTTTTACTTGTACTTTTTCAAAATGTAAAAAAAAACCCAGAGAAATGTATTTATTATGTCGTCCCAAAACCATGCCATATATCATTAATATATACACAAGCGATAATTTAATATTTCAGTTTTATTTATTTATTGTGTTGGATATTTCGTGGCATTCTTCCATATGTATTTGTCGATTCTGGAAATATTTAATTGTTTTTAGTTTTGCTTTTGATTTTGCTTTTATAATTTTTTATTTTTTATTTTTTTTTATTTATTTATTTATTATTATTATTATTATTATTATTATTATTATTATTATTATTATTATTATTATTATTATTATTATTAATTTATTTTTATTAATTTATTTTTGTTGTTGTCCCTATTGGTCAAGTGTATCTGGATAAATTTCAAAAACTGATTATATATTGGTACAGAAAAGTGGTCTCTATTCTTACAACAAACAAAATAATAATAATAATAATAATAATAATAATAATAATAATAAATGAAAGACCTTAGGAAATTATCATTAATATTTCAAAAAAGAAATGGAAATAAATCAACAACTTTGTTATAACGTCACGAAATCATAGAAGATTTGTCATTATTTATGTATAATCTTTTTCTTTCTTTTTTAATTTTTCTTATTTTATTATTATTATTATTGGGGTTTTTTTGGGGTTTTTGTTTGTTTTTAATTTTATTTTTTTAGTTTTTTTATTTTTTGAAGAAAAAACATTTTTTACCAAGTGTAAGACCGAACTACATTTGTTTACATTCCAATTATCATTATAGTAATTATCATTCCTATACAATATAATTATGTATATGAGAAAAATCCTTATTTATTTATTTGCTTTATTATTATTATTATTATTATTATTATTATTATTATTATTATTATTATTATTATTATCTTAACTGTCATCTTTATTACAGTGAAATAATTTATACGTTACGATATCAAGGGAGGCAAATCACATAAAGCAAATTTCGTACGAATTGTTTCCCTTCTCAGTTTTGATTTCCGGCTGCCCTCTTAACCTCTGCGGATATTAACAGCACAATTAACTATAACACTAACAATATATATAATGTTTAAATGCTGTATCCGTTTTATAATTAATATCCTTACATGAAAGGCAGTCGAAAATTTTGACGATGTAAATGTTTGTTAACTGTTTATTAAAACCAAAATGTAATGGCACAAGAGATCAAAAGAACCAAAAACTTGTACCAATGGTTTTCAAATGACGGACCTTCAGTCATGTATAATTTGTTTTTAAGATGCTAATATATTTTATTTGTTTATCTAAGAATTTTGATACAAATATTATTGCCTTTTATTTATTATTATTTTTTTAATATATTTTTCTTTTGCCCCACTCACCTCCCTGAAGTTCTTCCGACATTTTTTACTTCGTTTGTGTAATTCTTCAGAAGTAATGTATGCAAGTGGAATGACATATACAAAAATTGTAAATAATTATTACAGCACATGCAAACACCATCTTTCTTTTTGTATCTCCTGTTTGTACATCGTATGTACATATTCAAAGTAATATAATTATAGTTGATTTAGTCGTGTACAAAATGTATCATTCCAATGTTCATCTGCTATCTGTGATCATGAATATATTTATGTATAAGCAGCATATACAGTATTTATTAATTTTCAAATGTTGCGTGAATAAAATATATTTTAAAAAAATACATATATTTGAAAGATGAATGAAGCTGTGTGTTTATTATTTCTTATTTGCCTTAGTGTTTCACTTATTGTCTTTGTCTATTTATGTTTATGTAGTAGGTTTTTTTTATTTTTTATTTACCATGTTACTAGCAATGACGAATTTGTAAGTAGTTATGTTATATTTATTTCATCAATACACATGAAAGAATTTGAGACAACTGAAAAATAAAAACATTAAAAAAATAATAATAATAATAATAATTAATAAATAAATAAATAATAAGAATATCCACACAAAAAAAGAGAAGATGAAAAAACAAACAAAAATATATTTGTTAAGTGCATGTATTAGAGTGAAAAAAGACAATTAAATAAAAGAAACAATGTCAATCAATAAACCATTAGACAAAGGTATTTATGTTAATTGAAGATTCAAGTACATCTGTTTAGAGAACATTAATCCGGCCGATTAATTAAAAAGAATAAATAACATATTCAGTCTGCTCAATAATTAGAGGCAAAGAGAGACAATATTTATATAGTATAATATCTACCAAAGAAAATGTACTTAAGACAAATACATATAGTGGTGAATATATAAGGCTACAAAATCTCACAAAGTTAGACCTGTAAGAGGACAGCCACTTTTCAGTTTCGAGGTTAATTCGAGAATACGTTGATGTATTGTTCAGTTTAATTCCCACCGAGAAATAAAACTCTTGTTTAAAGTGTATTTTTAAAACAAAACGGTAAACCCAGTTTGGGATCAGTATGTACAGTTTTGGTAGCTAGGTGTGTGTTTTCGGCACCTACAGTATCAAAAGAAAATATTTTGAGAACAGTTTCTACAACTTTTCACGACTGCACTAAAGTGATGTCTTAACTTCAGAAATATGCATGGAACTTACCCATATATGGTCAATGTAACAAAACAAAAAAAATAAATAATTATTGATAATAAAATAATGGAATTTTCAGGTTTAATGAACTTAATACATTGCTGTATGTAAATTTAAAAAAATAAATGAAATAAAATATTTGTACACACTGAATACAGTATAGTAATTTATATGTGGCGGTCTTGTCAAACATTATTATTATTATTATTATTATTATTATTATTATTATTATTATTATTATCGGCCTTTTTCATGTACAGCTCGGATTCGGAAATTAACAACTTACTAAAAAAAAAACAGAAATATCTGTAAAAAATACAAAAAGTGTAGTAATAGCATTATCTGAAACAGATATCGGTTTAGCACAAGAGGAGTTAAACGTTTTATCTGTAACTTACACGAGGTAACCTAAGTCATGTTTGTTACGTTGAACCATCCAGTTTTCCTTTTAAGCTAAACGCTTTGTTAAAAGATAAGTGCGGCTGCAAATATTTGTACAACGTACCAAACTCCCAGACAGTAATGATAAAGGCACAAATAAAGCATGCCGTGAAGGGTTTGCACGTGATCTACGGAAATGGGAAGTGTATTATATCTTTTCATAACGTAAAAGTTTCGACTTTGTATTCTGGTTTATGTATTTAATTTTACATATACTCTTCTGGCATCTAAACATTTTTTTTTTTTTTTTTTTTTTTTACATGATCCATTATAAAGATTCTAGTAGCCTTTGTAATAATTATACAGAAACCTTGAAACATTTTTTTTTTCAAATGTGAAAAGATTCTAAGATATGGGAAAATGTAAAATCATAGTTACTGTTAGGAAATTAGTTTCAGCAAAACTCGTTTTATTTGGTGTGATTAATGACAAAAACAGCTTCTTTGTTAACTGGTTTGCATTCAGTCTTATATGTTTAGAAATCGAAATGTTCTTACATAATCAAGTAAGAAGAAAACTGTGACGAGTCTTACACAGAATATTATTATGGGAAGAAAAAAGTTTTCATTTTGAAAAACGAATAGGACTGAATAGACTCAGTCTTGCGTAGAAATTTTGTTTCGGACGATTTCATTGCTGGCACTTTGCTATGTGAATAAAGATGAATCATAAATGTTGCTTTTTATTGCAGCAGTGCTAATGTTAGATATATTAGTATCGGTTGATATTGAAGACGACGACGTCAGCAATGACGATAATGATTTTACATAACATCGGATGTTACACATTATTGCCTAAGGGCCCGCTATTTAAAAATCCAGTAAACAGAAATTATATTTTCTTGACAAACATAAAGGTTTTCTATTGTGCAAGACAGTTTTAATAACTGAAAAAGTGTTTTGTTAATTATTTATTCTTGTTTTTTTTCCTTTTTCAAATTCAATTGCCGTATTTCCATTTTTAAATGATGTTCACTTTAATTTCTTTCAAATTCTCTATAATCATTTTTCATTTTTGAATGGCCTTCGATATCGTTTTAAAGATGTTTTTTTTTTTTTTTTTTTTTTTCAATTACACTGTAGTGTATCTTTCACAGTAGACACACAAGTATTATTTTTAAATTAATTATTGAAACATTATTTAAGAAAACAAATACTGACATCTGGATAACTGAAATAATTACATGCATTAATGAGACGTATTATCATATTAACTAATCAAACATGCCCTAAAGACATAATAACATGATTAAATGATTTGATGTATTGCTTGCAGTTATAATAATCAACATACACTTTTTTGTTTTTTTATCTCAAATAATTATTTTTTAGAATATTATTATTATAATATATGAAAAATTAAATAAAGAATGTTAAATATCTAACATGATAACTTACTCTTTCAAATATTTTCATTAATTTATTTTATAAAATGTAGTTTATATATACATCGTCATCATCGTTTTCGAACTCACTCGAAATCCTGTTTGTGGTTATTAACAATAATGCATTGCGCTTCACTTTTTCCGCTCGCTGCACTCTCCGTTAGTGTGCAACATTTTCCTGCCTGTCAACAGTTGTAAACTGTTTTGCCTCGCGTTTTTAAATTCTTACAGCATCATGCCTTCCGCTGTTTGTACGTAAGCTGTGAGATGCCGTATTATCGCACGATGGATGGAACAGCCTAATTCGGCCGAGCTAACTCTCGATATCGGTAAATAACTTGGCATGTAGAATCGGATCAGTAATCATCGACGGTTTACTGCGGTCCAGGTCTGTTTGAGCCGCTGGCATTCTGCTCTCACGTCCGTGGTCAGTCTGAATTTAACCTCGCGTTCACCTCAAAACAAAAATAAATTACAATGAACCACGAATCATTTTTTATCCTAAACATACGGGTATCTGTTACCACCAGCCCCCTTATCTCGCTTCCACAGAACCGGTTTTAGAACTGCCGTTGTTTGTGTTTGTTAAATATAACTTCGTTCTTTATTTGTTTGCTTCGTATTTTAAATATATTACAATTAGCCAGAAAGCCGAAAAATCCCGGTTTTAATTATTGCGAAGATTTATTAGAAGAACAAACGCCTATTTTATTTTTATTATTATTATTATTATTATTATTATTATTATTATTATTATTTGTTTTTTTTTTTTTTTATACTACGACATACAACAATCGCCTTGTGATTTTTTTTTTTAGACAGTTTCCGTTTTATAAAATTATTATTTTTGTACAGGAAACTGGTTTAATAATAATAATAATAATAATAATAATAATAATAATTTATTTATTTATTTATTTATTTATTTATTAGCCTAATTTTGAAGAAACGGTCTTTTATTGTATGTAAGTAATATATGTTACGGTTTGGCAAACGCAGGTGATGGTCAGAACTGCAGTAAAACAGATCTTGGTAATTAATTATAGGAACGTCGGATGTGTTTGCTGTGACTTTTCCACGTGATAAGAATGTGTGCAGTATATACATATATAGGTCAGGAATTTGCTAAATACACGATGTTTTGTTTACAGGTGAATAAGTCTTTGCAACAGATAGAGGACAGTCAGTAAACTCAGCAGTTTAGATACGACATGACACTGATCAATGCACAACTTCTTAGTGCCTTCCTCGGTAGCCAAATGCGATAAAATATGTATTCCTGGGAAGTGCATGTAAAATATCTCTCAGTAAATAGCAGACGAAATATAAACTGTAGCCAAACGGTCAAAAGCATGATGTAACATTTCGTGCTTTCGTCTGTGGTCTAATGCGACGCAGCATACGTTTCTGGGAATTGCTTAAAAATATATCTTGCTGCTAAATACCAGAAAGAACATAAACTGAAGTGGCCCAACGGTCAAAATATATGATAAAACATTTAGTGCGGTCCTCGATGGCCGAAGTCTAGTTTATCGAAGATGGTGGGATATGTACTTCACAGGAAAATTACGTTTCTTGTTGCCAAGTGATAAAAGTTAACAATACTGTGCGATCTGCGAGTGTCTTCTCTCATATCTTCATTATACCAAAAACCAAAAACATAAATCATATATAATAACTGTTGATATTACACATACATTAAGTGAGTTCTTAAACATTTATTTATAAAATTTTCGGTTGTTAATAAATGAAGCTACAAGTAGACTGTGAGTGTCATGAATAAAACGTGTTTCTTTCCTTATCTATCATTGCTAAGTGATTTGAAGTTTCTGTGTTTGCAGAAATAAGGTTAAATAGCCATTTAGAGATAAATATCAGAAATTCGTGATTCAGACTATTCATCTTAAATAATGGACATTACATAATCTTTTTTTATATATATAAAAATGAGTTTTGATTTAACTGAAACGTTGTCTGCAAAACATATATAAAAGCAATCTGTTTCACATGTAAAGTAACAGCAGCATCAAATAACAACAATTTCAATAATAATATCATTTGTTTCGACTCAGAATAATTTTTTGAATGAGTTTTCTTGAATTATCTCAGACTGCCAGCGGATAAAGTTTTTTATTTCCTAAGCTGAAATGCTTGCTGTTGCCCTCTTTCGATTTACTTTCGATTAATGCTATAAAATATTGGATACGTTTTGTCAAATTAATAACGGTTCATAGCAGACAAAGCAAGAATGAAAACAAAAACAAGAAGAAAAGCAAGAAACAAAAAACAAAAATACAAAAACCTCAAAGACATGGCAGAGACAAGAACAACATTAATCGTCCACATTATTATGTATTTAATGGAATGTTTGTTGAAAAGGTAAAAAAAAAAAAAAAGTTTTAACATATTAAACAGAGCAAGCTGCGGTATATCCACGTCCGTCGTGGTCAAACAATCGTAGATACATTTAACAAAGGAACTTGTTGGGATATATATATATATATATATATATATATATATATGATCGACTCCCGCAGAGTTTGTACAGAAGGGTTTTAGTATGTTAGTGCGACAAACAATCAGAGAGAAGAGAAAGTCTAATGTCTTACACCTTCCCAGTTATAGATTCTGAGATATGGCCAAAAATTCATTCAGTTATTTCCAAAGAGTGATATTTGGAAGACTGTTTCATTACAATTGCATCGAGTTTTGGTATTAATTTCAATTAAAATCTTTCTCTTTATGAGTATGTGTGTGTGTACATATGTTCATGTGTATGTGTGCATGTGTATCTGTGTGCATTTGTATGTGTGTGTGTGTTTTATATATATATATATATATATATATATATATATAAATAAAAACAAAAACAAAGCATATTAATATCACACAAAGATACATACACACGTACATATATACTCATATATATATATTGTTTTGTTTTATCTTGGGTGACATCTCCAGGTATAACGATTGTTTACATTAAAGACAGGTGTGTGTGTGTGTGTAACCTGGTTGTATGTTCTGCGAACAAAAAACTAGGAATCCGGAAGAATTAATCTTTACTGTGATTGGTGAACTTTATCTTGGAAATATTCGAGTGTAAACATTCTTCAGTTGGTAACATCTCTAGATTTACTCAGTTTGGTTGATGACGTTGTTGGAATAGTTTTAATGTGCAAGATAACAGGTCATCTTTCCATTAATGTCCATGATTATAATAATAAAAAGCAACAGCAATAATAATAATAATAATAATAATAACAACAATAATAATAATAATAATAATAACAACAACAAACAACAACAACAATAATAATGAAAGAAAAGAAAAATATTATTATTTTATTATTATTTTTTTTTTTTTTTTTTTTTTTTTCGTGGATATCTTACATGTTTCAGAGAATTTTGAAAGTCGACCTAAAACGTCATAGTATTACGTGATCTTGGTTTCTTGATTACGTCAAAAAAAAAAAAAAGAAGATAATAATTATATGTATATATAACTGCGTAATTTCGTCACGGAAATATGTTACATAGCGGTATAGTTACAGATCTGGCAACTTTAATTCACCACTGTAACAAATCTTTATTACGTAACATTATACACTGCTGTAAAATGAAATCAAACTGCAGTGGCGTTAATTTTTAAAAATCACAAATCACTGTGTAAACTTTGTATTTCACTCCGATCATTCAGACAGCGCAAACCGCCAACGATAAGCTACGACGACAGGGTCGCCCGACTCAGTTAACGTGTATACCTTGTCAGGTTTTGATGGCCTCTTTTTAACTTACCTGGGTTTGTGACAGCGTCACTTCGGTTCAGTTCGCTCGCGAAGTTCAATGGTGTAACACGTAAACAAAACGCGAGAGCTCGTCATTATTTTATTCGACATTTTTCTCTCTCTCTCTGTGTCTGTGTCCCTCCTTTGACTTGGGGTTTTAGGAGACTCTGAAGAAGAGATTAAAGCAGTGGAAAGCACTGAAGAGAGGTATTTTCACCTGGACATTTTCTTACTGAAAAGACAATGGGCATCGAGAGCGACACTCGCCTGCACTGGGGAGATATACTTGTTATTGTTGCGTACTTTGTCGTTGTTATCATCTTTGGAATTGTGGTAAGTTTTTCTTTATTGTTGTTGTTGTTGTTATCGAGCTTCACACACACACACACACACACACACACGTCTCATTTATTATTTAAATTTTTAATTATTTACCTTACTTCGCTGGTATTTTATTGTTTATCGTTGTGACACCGATTTTCGTATTTTTTAATATTAGCATGACAGACCTAATGTCATTCATTAAATGACGTTAATAAAAAGATTGTATCTTTAACTTTATGACTCTCTCTCTCTCTCTCTCTCTCTCTCTCTCTCTCTCTCTCTCTCTCTCTCTCTCTCTCTCTCTCTATTTCGTTAAGCATGTTCACATTTTCTTCAACTTTCTCTTAAAATTTAATTTATTTATAATTTTGTACCCCACAGTTAAATTTACGAAAGTTAATTCTCTTTATTTTACGACCATCATTTTCTGGTATTTGAAAATGCACAGGAAACGACTTCGTCAGAATTTCTCACGACAGATCGCATTCCACCACATCTAGTTTCACAGTTTAATTCGCTTTCAGTTATTAAACACTTTGCATTCTGCTACTTTTTGCCAGACGATCTATCATTCATTTTACCTGATGTATTGCCCTGTAATATAATCCCTGTCTACGTTATTTGAGCGAAAACAGAAATACCAGCCCGGGACACTTTTGCGGTTGTGTTATATTTAAACTGAAGTGTGAAGCAAGTAAAAGACATGCGAGTTACGTTCCGCTCCGGCAGTTTTTATTTATTTATTAATAGAATCTGTCTTGACATGCAGCATGATTTGTAGCATCTTTATACGATTCGTATGTCACATACACACAATTGCATAAATTTAAAAAAAAAAAAAAAAAAAAAAAGTACTTTCTCATTTGCATCTTTTTTGGGTGACTCCTTGAAATTTTATTCGTAGGTTGACGATGCTAATTAATAGCCAAGCATGTTGACCTGTGAAATGTTTGCATGATAATTAAGAACGAGAAGTTGGTGGGTGTGGAGTACAAAAACGCCTTCCAAAACGAACACAGGAATGAACGCATTTTATTAGTACGAGTAAAAGGGATAGGTGCATTATTATCATTGTTATATCGTACATCATTTATTTTAGTTTTTCTTCACAGTTACACAGTCATCAAGTTGTTTCCGTTATGTTCATTTTTTTTTTTTTTTTCTTTTCCTTTTTCTTTTTCTTCTTCGTCTTCTTTTCTTTACTTTTTTTGTCCTTCTTTGAACTGTTACTTACATAATATTTCTTCATATTATGATAACGTCTTCAAAAATTTCTCAACTACTCGTTTTTAGTTTGTTTATTGTTTCCAGAATAACTGTCGTGATGTGACATAAATGGATCTGCTGCATATACAAGTAAACAACACTCCCTTAAATTTTCTTCTTTATATTTTGATTCATTTTTAATATTTTTGTTCAGTGTAAGGATGAGACAACGAGACAATAATAATAATAATAATAATAATAATAAAATAAATAAATAAATAAATAAATAAATAAATTCTTGATTATTATAGACAATGGTTATCTGAACGCCAGTCATTACGATTTGGACGTGAACAAAATAATATTTATATTAGGTTTTTATTATAAGTGTATGATAAGTCCACAGACAACAATCATAATCATTTGTTTTTTGTTTTTTTTGCCGTCAACAGTATTTTCTTGCAAATATAACATTTGTACTTGCTTATTTATTTATTTATTTATTTTATTATTAATAAAATTTATTTATTTTTTTTTTTTTGGCCTGCAAAATTTAATATTTTCTGCAATAAACCCACTTTTTTAATTATGTTCACTTTCATCACATTTGGCAATCCACATCTTATAACGACTGCATCAGTAAAACTAACAGATTAGCTTAAACGATTCCAGCAGCGTTGAAAACCTCAGACAGTTCGTTACTAGCAGGGGTAATACTCTTTCCTTTTATTCAACAAAGCATATACCGAGTGCTTATAACACACCAGTAGTATTTCCATGTTTCAAATTCCGAGAAAATCATTTTGTACTTCTTTTTTGTTTTCTTTGGTGGTTTATTATTATTATTATTATTATTATTATTATTATTATTTAATTTATTATTATTTTATTTATTTATTTATTTATTATTTATTTTATTTTATTTTATTTTATTTTATTTTATTTTATTTTATTTTATTATTAATATTTTTTTGTATCGTTTTTTACGTTGTTTTAAAAAAAAAAAAAAAACGTATTTTATTTAATATCTGCATAATTTCCTACTCAGTTCCGAGTTAAAATAAACTGTTAAATAAAAGTCTTTATCTTGTTAAGCGAAGCAGCGTCCTACACTAGTTATGACAGTGAACACTGAAATATGCTCTGAATTGTGGACTTAAATGTTACATAAATCAGCATAAAACTGTCTCCGTTCTACTTATTCTAAAATAAAAATAAAAAAATTGGTGACAACACAGAAGACATACATCATATTTTTTTAAACTCTTGTACTAACTACACCATTCGAGCTCGAATGATTCATGTTGACTTACATTCGATTTACGAATGAATTGCGCAGGTGCGGCTACGTAAACTCCTCTTGCAACTTGCAACTTGCGACTGTTTGTTAAATCTCGCTACGTTATTATCACGTTCTGTACTTCAGCTGAATATAATCAGAATTTTACATGATTCGATGTGTATTAAGTTAACTGTTTTTAAAGAAAAATGATAGGACACGACATCCCACGAATCTGGAAATAAAGCGGGGGAAAATAATGTGTGTATATATATATATGTGTGTGTGTGTATATATATATATACTTATATATTACTCCATTTAAAGGATTGTTGGCGTATATATATGTCTGGATTTCTGTTACAGAATGTAGGCACAGTCATATATCCTGCATTTGTAAAACATGTTCTTGTTGGAAAAAGCAAACAACAATATGATCGATGTACTCATTCGTTATGACTAACAAGAATCAAAGTACTGTTATGACCACGCCCAAATTGATATTCTGATAACGATTACAGAAGTTTTGAACCGTTAAAAACGTCATTTAAAAAAAAAGGTCAAGACTGACACCTCTATCAGCACAGAACTAACTGAATTGTAAAACAGTAAACTGAGACGTGTTTTACTGTCTGCATGTACGTACTAGATTCATTTATGTACGTCACAACAGCTAATCTGAAAACAAAACTCGATTATAACACTAATTTAAAAAAAAAAAAAAAATTTGAATACCTAACTGTGAACACGTTTCAGAAATAAATTTTTTTTTTTTTTTTTTTTTTTTTTTATGTGTGTGTTTTTTGTATTCTGAGATTCCAGACACTGAGGATAAAGAAAAACATTTAATAGTAATTTTCGCAGTGGTGTGCTATTTATCACTTCTTGTCCAAATTTGCATATTATTTATACAAATATCTTAAAAGCTGGAATAAGAAGATTTTTTTTTTTTTTTTTTGTATAAGTAAATATTTGTTTGGGCGCTTCATCGCATGAATATTTCTTGAAACAGTTTTTAAAATGTATTTTTGTCGTTACAGGGAATGTTTTTCGATTTATTTTTTTTTTTTTTTATTCGAAATATATATATATATATAAATTTAGATTAATGTATTTTTATCGAAATATATTATTTGTTTTATTATTATTATTATTATTATTATTATTATTATTATTGTCGTTCATCTAACCTCTCAATTCCAATTCTGATGTTTTAGATTTCTTAAACATATTTGTGCATACGTATATACGTACGCACAAATATTTTTAAGAAATCTAAAACATCATGTATATATGTATGTATGTATGTATGTGTGTGTGTGTGTGTGTGTGTGTGTGTGTGTGTGTGTGTGTGTGTGTTCTTATGTATATAAAACGGTCGCCAGAATTAAAAGAGGCCAACACCGACTGGTTTTCCTTGAATCGGTCAATGACCTTGCTGCCTAAGGGATAGACATGACAATATCAAAAACTAAGACGCGTTAGTAATACTGGAACACATTTAAAACCTTGATGTATTTTTAATATATGTCGCGTCAGACCAAACACCGTGATGTGTGCTGATACCAGACTGTCAAACAAACATCAAACGCGTAGCTTTTAATCAACAAACATAATTTTTAAACAAAGAACGAGCACGTGACTTTCACGCAAACGAAGACGTAACTTTTACGACAGAATCGCCAATGTCTGTGCTTATAAATTAACGTTTATTTCGTGTTAATTGTACATTGTCTTCATAGCCATGCATGCTTACTGGGTTACTCGTTATTACAAACTGGTTTAGTAGAGTGGCTTTTGTAAATATTTATTGAGATGTCTGTGAATACATTACGTGTGTATCTGAATAAAGAACAAAAGTAATACACGAAATCTTATCTTTACGACTTGTTGTAATTCGGTTAACAGACTTCGTGTACTGTTTTGCAGAATTTTAATATAACCAGATAGATATATAAATAGATAGAGAGACAGAGAGAGAGAGAGAGAGAGAGAGAGAGAGAGAGAGAGAGAGAGAGAGAGAGAGAGAGAGAGAGAGATAAATAAATAAATAGACAGATAGATGGAGATGGATTATTCAGCTAACAGACTTCGTATACTATTTTTCAGACAGAGAGAGAGAAAAATGGATAGATAGATGGATATATAGGGTATTAAAAAAAAGATGAATATGCAACAACAAATAAAATATTTATCTCCATATATCTTGTCTATAAAAATAATATCATTCAAATTTATTATATTGTAATAACAGGTGGACGGACAGGCGTTTTTGATATTTTACTGTAAACAATAATCAGAGCGGATCGCAAGCACGTACTTAAAGCATGTTGACGTTACTCTATATGTTATTTTTTATTCAAGGTCGATTAATTTTTATTGTTCCATCTATCTCTTTATCTATATATATATCTATCTATATGTGTGTGTGAGTGTGTGTGTGTGTGTGTGTGTGTGTGTGTGTGTGTGTGTGTGTTTGGTTTTCTATCTACATCAGTATGTCTGTCTTTCTGTCTGTCTGTCTTGTATCAGTGACCTCAGAATGAAATAATGCTTGCTCCTCGCGACTTGTCTGAGATTGGATCAAATCTGAATTTGCACTGGTACAGATAGACCCTTCAAGACTTTATGTTTGTGCTGATAAACTGCGAAACATAATCACCACATACTTGTGTGGAAAACACCGCTTTGTGCGAGCTGTAAAGAACAGCACAAAACAAGCCATAAAGCTACCAACCCAAAACAGGCAAGAATTTTGAAGTAAATGGACGTCACGCTCTAGATAAGCAGAAAAAAAAAAAAAAAAAAAAAAAAAAAAGTACGGCGTTTTAATATTCATGGCAACACACTCACTGATCTATGTCAGTAAAAATATTTTAGAAGGAAAAAAAAAGAAGTAGATATGTTATGAAAGTGATATATATATATATATGTAGACGTATAGTGCAAACCTTTAATGGTGATTTAAATTATTTTATATAACACTAACACTACACCTTTATTAAAAATAACTTAGAAATAAAATTAAAAAAACACGCATCAGACTACTCAGATGATGGGGTGTATATGTTAAAAAAAAAACATCGGTTTTAAGAAATGTTTATGCAAAAATAAATAAATAAATAAATAAATAAATAAAAATGCAAAGTTATTAAAATTCGTATATTCAAATTTTCATACTTACTGTCAGCCATTTGTATTTTATTATTTATTTATTTATTTATTTATTTATTTATTTATTTATTTATTTCGTGTGTTTTTTGTTACTAAGATTTACGAAGCGAGGAAAAAACATTAAAACGATATTAAAGGTTTATACAGCAATAATCTATGTGTCAGTATATGAATGTGTATCTAAATGCTTGTTTGTGACTAAACATCTGACGTTCAAACATGGTGGACGTGCCAGTAATAATAATTAACTAAAACCTGCCAACAATGTCGCTGATCAGAGCGTGAAACAACAAGCAACGCTAGATGAGTTTAACAAACTTAATGTTTAACAACAAAAATAATATATTTGCCACACGTTAAACAGCAATCCAAAACGACAAAGATTAACGAGTTTCAGCTCAAAAAATTTGCTGAATTTACACCTTAAACATCTGCTGGTGGCTAGCGTGGCAGGATCATTTCTGTTGGTCTCCCTGGGAGGTGGTTATATAAGACAATTAATGTAGAGTAGCGGGTTCAGTTTTCTCTCTCGTGTTACCGTTATGCTAAGCCGAGTGTCTTTAAACAGTTGTTCATCCATTCAGTCATTCGTTCCTTTCTTAATTCATTGACTAATTTAGTCTTTCTTGCATTCTGTACTTTCTTCATTTATAATCGACGAGCAGCAAGCCTTGAAGTGACAGTGTGTGTTGTCTCTGTCACATCGTCGTTATCCTAACAGCAGTTTTGACACTCTTAATAACGTACTGAGTTGAGCATCATTAAAACACTACATATCCTTCCAGGCATTTCTGCCTTTCTTAATTCTTTTATTGCTTCATCCTGTCTTTCAGTTTCTGTTTATGCCTGTGTAAAAGAAATATTAAATTATTTTTTTTTATTTTTTGTTTCAGTCATCATGCAAGAACCGAGGAAGCGTTGGTGGTTACTTTTTGGCTGGAAGGAGCATGCACTGGAAGGTTTAAAACATCCAGCATGTACTATGTCAAAATTAAAAATGAAAATCAAAGGTAAATTATTATGTATTTTTAATACTGGAAGATGGACGGTAAAGCCTAACTTTTGGAGAAAATATTTGTTTTTAAGTTTATTATCATCATCATTAACTTGGCAACTGTGTGGTAATGGAAACGTTAATTATGGCCAACGATATCATTGTTAATGTACCACACAGAGTATCGGTTTTCTTATTTTAGACAAAACGTTATTGCAACAAAAAGCTACGTTCTGCCTAAAGAGTGGCAGTCCTCCTATAGGCGGAGCAATAGCGATGAAGTTGTGTCGATCATACTTATGTGACCTGCTGTGCTTTTTAAACTGAGATCCTTACTTACTGTCACAATACATTATCATCTTACAGAAAATAAAGAAAATGTTTCAAACGAACTATTTATATAAACGAATTAATGATAGGTTTATTTATAATCGATCTATGTTTAGTATTGGCGTATCACTGACCAAAAGCAACGTATACAAATTTGAAATCTTTTAAGTTTTGGGGGACTTTTTCTGTTAAAAACATGATAATCATCATTCTCTTCATTATCATCACCATCGTTACTCCGTCATCATCATCATTTTTGTTGTTATAGT
Organism: Chrysomallon squamiferum; assembly: GCA_012295275.1. Classification (NCBI taxonomy): domain Eukaryota; kingdom Metazoa; phylum Mollusca; class Gastropoda; order Neomphalida; family Peltospiridae; genus Chrysomallon; species Chrysomallon squamiferum. Next base: position 27,734,517 of record CM022671.1, read on the forward strand.
TTCGTTGTCGTTGTTGTTATTATTATTATTATTATTATTACTGTAGTTGTTAGTAATATTATTATTATTGTTGTTGTTGTTGTTGATATTATTATTATTATTATTATTATTATTATTATTATTATTGTTATTATTATTATTATAGATTGGTGCTTCACTATTTGCCAGTAATATTGGCAGCGGCCATTTTGTCGGGCTCGCGGGTTCCGGCGCCTCTTCTGGGATTGGAATCGCAGTCTTTGAACTAAACGTAAGTAAACGTGAAGCCGATCAAATCTGAATTTGCACTGGTACAGCTATAAGACATCACCATGTTTGTTCGGATAAACAACAATAATGTCTTGATTACAGATATAAAAATAATAATAAATAAATAAAAAAACATTTCTTTTTTCTTTTCTTTTCTCTTTTCTTTATCGTCCGTCCAAGTGTTTTGTTTATTTATTTATTTATTTATTATTATATATTTTTTTTTTTGAATTTATTTTTGTTGTTGTTGTTGTTGTTGTTGTTGATAATCCACCATCTTGAACGAAACCTGTATCGTCTGTATGCTATGTTAAATATCCTATATTATATATATTAACACGATGCACTAATAGGGTCGGTTTCTCCACTGACGTAAATACATCTTTCTAAATGCAAATTAATTTAAATCGACACAATATATAATAATGTAGAGGATACTGTTGAGAATACAACCCTTGAATTAATGTATGTTGCTGTAGTATCTGTTGGCTTAACTCATATAAAAAACACCCATCCCAATGCACTAGCCATCATTGTGCGTGTAAAATCCACTTAATCCTTACGTTGACAAAAGCACTGAATAGGAAACTGTGAGGCAACCTCGATTACCTTAGCAAGAGAGATAAACGTTGTCTATCAAGAAAGAACTTTGACCTCATAGCGAAATCATCTTAGTGATGGCCGAGTGATTAGCGGGGTCAAACTGACAGATTCAGTATTTCTAAAAACGGGGACAATAGCCGTTTTTTTTCTTCTTCTTCTTCTTTCGTTTTTTTTTTTTTTTTTTTTTTTTTTTTTTAAATTTTTTTATTATTTTTTTGGAGGGGAGGTGTTTATAAATTTAAATTTGAAATAAATACTAGTATTATATATTACAAGGAATAAAATAAGACAGTAAATCAAAAATTCTTGGTGTTAGTGACTGATTTATTTTTCCATTACTTTTCCCCATTTTATTGTTGTATTGTTTATTTGCTTTTGTTTTTGTTTGTTCAAAATGGAATTTTTACTCTTCTTATCTTTTTCTTTCTTTTTTTTTTTTTTTTTTTTTTCTTCTTATTCTTATTATTATTCTTACTATTATTACTATTACAATTACTATTACTATTATAATAATTATTATTATTATTACTATTACTACTACTTCTACTACTATTATTGTTGTTGTTGTTGTTGTTGTTGTTGATGATGATGATGTTGTTGCTGCTGATGTTGTTATTCTGTTGTTATATTATTTCAGGCTATTTTCGTTTTGATGATTCTGGGATGGATCTTTGTACCAGTGTATGTAGCAGCTGGGGTAAGTATTTATTTGAAGTAAAACATAACGCCAGGAGAATCACCGTTGTTGTTATTGTTATTTTTTTTTTTTTTTTTTATTATTATTATTATTATTATTATTATTATTATTATTATTATTGCAAAACAAAACTGCACAGCAAGACAGTATATATAATAGGTAATGTAATATATATATAAAAAAAATTAAATACAGATATTAAAGATATAATATTATCCAGACATACATACATACGTGCATAGATACATACATACACTCGTACCATCCACTTATTTATATGTTTTATTTATTTACTTACTTATTTATTTATTTATTTATTTAGGTGTTCACTATGCCCGAGTATTTAAGGAAGAGATTTGGCGGTCAGAGAATCAGGGTGTATCTGTCATGTCTCGCTTTAATTCTCTACATCTTTACTAAGATCTCGGTAAGTTGTCAAATCGTTCAAGACTAACTAGACTCTGAGAGAGAGAGAGAGAGAGAGAGAGAGAGAGAGAGAGAGAGAGAGAGAGAGAGAGAGAGAGAGAGAGAGAGAGAGAGAGAGAGAGAGAGCACAACAAAAGACAAAGTATTTTTAAAAATATTTTTTAAAGTGTAACTTTAAATTTAAAAATGTTATTATATTCCACCTTTTAACCACACATAAAAAAATAATAGAAATAAATAAGTTTTACCTTCTAACAAACTATTTTATGGATTTCGATATTCATAAAAGTGGAATAAAAACCACCATTTTAATCACGTCTTCTGTTGGGTCTAATAACGCGTTTAAAACTCGTTTTAGGCTGATTTGTTCTCGGGCGCCCTATTCCTCACCCAGGCCATGCCGGAACTGAACCTCTACGTGGCGGTCATCATTCTCCTCATCATTGCTGCTATCTTCACGATCGGAGGTAAATAAGTGAACTGTAATTCATTAAAATATTCCGCATAACGTTTTAAAAAAATGTTTAACAATCGTTACGGTAGTTTTTGTTTTTTCATTTGAAGCTTATTTGAAGTTTTTTTTGTTTGTATTTATTTATTTATTTATTTATTTATTTTAATTTATTTTATTTTATGTTTTACTGTATGGTTGTTGTTGGATTGTATTTTAATGTTAACACAGAATAGGATGTAAATAAAAAATAATGTTGTTTACTGTGGAATCTCGGGTTACGAATTTACGAACTGTACCTCAGAAACACGAACGTCACTCTTATACTTTCCACCAGCATTATCGCTTTCACTTTTGGTTTTCTTGGGCGCCATATTGGATAGGGTATATACACTTAAAAACAGCAACTCTTTAAAAAATGCGAGCGTACAATCTCAGTGCAAAAGGTATTGAGAAAGCTTGTTGACGCGCGTCGCTGTAGTTCGTAACTCGGGACGTTATTCGTAAACCGAGACAAAAATCGTAATCCGATTTGTTCGTGCTTCGAGGCGTTCGTAACCCCAGATTCCACTGAATTTTTAATTATGTTCTCGTTTACGTATTCTGTTGAATGAAACCATGAAGGTGTCCCATGACACAAGTTACTATGGCGTCTGCTATTGACATTGCAGGGGGTCTAACTGCAGTCATCTGGACAGATTTTATTCAGACTGTCATCATGATTGGTGGGGCCTTTGTTCTTATGATTCTCAGTAAGTATACGTGTGGCTTAGTTACATGTCTCTCTTTCTTCTCTTTTGTTCCTTATCACTCCTTTTTGTCTCACTTTCTCTCTGTATAAATCTGCTACACTCACACAGACATACAAACACAAAGGCATACGTAATTCATAGAAGCTACATAGCTACAGATACTCCAGCATATACCCACAAACTTTTTAGAGTCTGTTCCATATACTCTCTCTCTCTCTCTCTCTCTCTCTCTCTCTCTCCTCCCTCCCTCCCTCCCTCCTCTCTCTCTCTCTCTCTCTCTCTCTCTCTCTCTCTCTCTCTCTCTCTCTCTCTCTCTCTCTCTCTCAAAATTCCATCAAATTACCAGCTGGCAAATGTAACTGATTACCCAATACTCATATCATTCTCCTAGGCTTCATAGAGGTTGGTGGTTACGAGAGGGTGGTGAAAGAGTTCTTCGAAGCGTGGCCCAACACGACCCGACAACATTACATGAAACCCGGAGACAACTACTCGTACACTCAGTGTGGCATTCCTCCGAGCAACTCCATGAATCTCATTCGAAGTCCTGACGACAGCAACCTTCCCTGGCCAGGAATAATGTTTGGTCTCACCATTTCCTCTGTGTGGTACTGGTGTTCTGATCAGGTACGAATGGCGTTGTTGTTTTTTAATGATAAAATACTAACTTTAAATAAATGTTCATTCTTTTCCTTCCTTTGCATTGTAATAACTGATATGTTAAGAAAAAGAGTAAGATCGTCTGACATAAATGTTGGCTTTTAATATCTTTAATTGTCATTTGTCGTAAATATACTGTATTCCAGTTCTGATAGCTAATAAGAATCAGCCTTGTGGTTTTTATTTGTTTTAGTTTATTTATATTTTCTTTATCGTCTTCTTCTTCGGACTGTGATTAGTATATGGATAGAATGATATTTCTATTTTTTATCTTTTTATTTGTTTTCAAACTTAGTTCTCTAATTAAATAATAATTTGTGTATCTAATTCAGGTCATCGTACAACGAACGCTTGCCGCCAAGTCATTGTCTCACGCTAAAGCAGGAACCATATTAGCTGGTTACCTGAAATTTTTACCTATGTGGCTTATTGTCTTCCCTGGCATGATTGCCCGAATTCTCTTCCCAGGTACATCGATTTGTTATTTTTATACATAAAACAATTGAAAACTTCACACTCTCTCTCTCTCTCTCTCTCTCTCTCTCTCTCTCTCTCTCTCTCTCTCTCTCTCTCTCTCTCTCTCTCTCTCTCAACCACATATTCTCTCTTTCACATAAACACATGTATGTTCTCAAATACATACACGTCGACACGTGATGTACACACAAATAATAATGACTGAATGATAAACTTCATTGTACTTATTGTACGTGGATCTGTAATTATATACATATTTATCAATGTATGCATGTACATCTGTCTGTATTTCTGTTTTACATCTGCGACACGTCTTGCATACGCCCAACAGAACGTGTTAATAATTTTGTTACCATCGTTATGTCTCTTCACGTGCACTGATCAAACAACACTTGTGTTCTGTAGATCGAGTTGCTTGCGCTGACCCAGACGAGTGTCAACGAATATGTCAGAGTCGAGCAGGCTGCACCAACATCGCTTTCCCCACCCTGGTGCTGGAGCTGATGCCTCCTGGGCTGCGTGGTCTAATGCTCGCTGTCATGATGTCTGCGCTCATCTCTTCTCTGACGTCCATCTTCAACAGCAGCAGCACAATTTTCACAATTGATATCTGGAAGAGATTTAGGAAAAATGCTTCAGATGTTGAGCTTATGATCGTTGGCAGGTGACTGGTTTTATTTTTGTAATCTAACTGATATGTCTCTTTTAACTGTCGTATGTACAAACATACACACACACACGCACACGCACGCAGACGCAGACAATAACAAACGATGGTTTTTGCTGGAGATTTATGTAAACTGTATCTGTTGTACTGGTGTCATTGCCTTGCCAACATTTTGTTGTTTCGGTTATGTGTGGTTTTTAACGGTGCCAATCATTATTTTTGTCAGAGCTTGTGTCATCGTGTTGGTTGCTGTGAGCATTGCCTGGATTCCCGTTGTGCAAGAGATCAAGGAGCTGTTTCACTACATCCAGGCCATCACCAGCTATTTGGCTCCCCCTGTATGCGCCGTCTATGTCCTTGCTGTCTTCTGGAAACGCACTAACGAAAAGGTGAAAAACCATTATTTAACAAACCTTTTCTCTGAAGGAGAAAGTATCATTTCTCAAGAAACAAATTTTATACACTGTTATATAATACATGCATGTTAGGAATACCATGCACACTGTTACTTATGTTAAGAAAGGATATATGGTTATAATTTATAAAAAAAGAAAAATGTGTATATTTGTTGTTGTTGTTTTTTTTTCTTTTCAGGGAGCATTCTGGGGACTTATGTCTGGTCTTGTGGTGGGTCTTATTCGTTTTGCGTGGGAGTATTCTTATCCCCCGGTCCCTTGTGGGGAGACGAGTAACAGCTCGAAGCCAGACATTATCTCGAAGGTTCACTACCTTCATTTTGGCATCCTTCTGTTTGGTATCTGCTGCGTTGTGACGATCGTCATCAGTTTGCTCACCAAGCCTATCCCAGATGAATGTGTAAAGTTTTTTATTTATATTGTATAGATATACTAAGTTCTCTCTCTCTCTCTCTCTCTCTCTCTCTCTCTCTCTCTCTCTCTCTCTCTCTCTCTCTCTCTCTCTCTCTCTCTCTCTCTCTCTCTCTCTCTTTTTTCTATTTTTCTCCTCTATTTTCCTCTCTAGTTTTTCATATTCTTTCAACAATTACAAACGTGTACACACGTCTCTATTCTAATTCATATACATGTACTTGTATAACCATCGATATTTCCAATCAAAAATGAAAATTTTACCGTTATCATTGTAGGTATTGTTATTGCTGTTATCATCATCATCATCATTATTATTATGTAATTTTTTTATTGTTTTCCTTGTTGTTGATGTTTGTTGTTGTTGTTGTTGTTGTTGTTGTTGTTGTTGTTGTTGTTGTTGTTGTTATTATTATTATTATTATTATTCAGCTGTACAGACTGACATTCTGGAGTCGCTACGAAACAAGAGCGCGTCTAGATATTGATAAAGACGAAGGAGATAATATAGAAAATAATACATCGCAAAAACCGCTAGACTTTTTGAAAGGTGGGTAACCATTATAAATATCAGAAAAGAAGTTCAAGTTTACTTTGAATTTCGTTTTTTCATTTATTCTGTGTGCTTGTTGTTGTTTTGGGGGTTTTTGTTGGGTTTTTTTTTTTTGTGGGGTGTTATCTTTTGATACAGGGCTGTTACGCGGATGGATACACATAACGAATGAACTTGTGCATATATTATATTTATGTTTCTACGTGTTATGCATATTGGTTGAGAATCCCTTATCCGAAATGTCTGTGACCGAAAATATTTGGGATTTTGGAATATAATGATATGATCAGAGAACTGCATTTAATTTCGGATAAGAGATCCTCAAACTGTAACACGATATAATGTGTATGTGTTTCTGACTGCATAAATTCTGAATTTTTTTTACTTCAAGTGAATGCATTTCTCTATAAGAGCATCTATTTTGGCATTAATAATATTATATTTGATATTAAACTTTGCAGAAGATTACGAAAATCTTCCTTGGTACAAGAAGGCGTTTGAGTGGATATGTGGGATTGAGAAGATGGGAGAAAATAAGCTGACAGACGAACAACAGAAAGCGTTGGAAGCGAAGCAGACGTCAATTCACGAAACGAAATTATGGCGGCGAATCCTGAACTTCAATGCAGTAGTCCTCATGACGCTAGCTGTATTTGTTTGGGGATTTTTCGCATAGATTCGTCATTTCATTATCACACTCACATTCGTGTTTTTTTTGACAGATCTACATATTAAGATCAAATAAACGATTATCTTGTATTGCCAGTAAATCAGAACTTTAGCTAGTGATTAAATACATTAGCCAGGGTAGCAGCAGTATAGTTGTTTAGACTGTATAAAAAGACATTATCGAACGTATTGGGTGACTGTTAGAAAACTAGCCTTTGTAAGACGTTTTCACGTTGTTTTAAAATCCACGTGTTATTTGCAAAAAAAAGTATACCTACCTATCTACCTATTTACATACATACAAATTTTTTTTTTTTTTTTTTTTTTTTTTTTTCAAAGTGAAATCAGAAAATAACATGCATATACAGTCAACCTTGGTTTTAAAACAGGAATGTAAAAATCAAGAAACATAATAGCGGGTGATATATCTCAGCTCTTTTAAAGTATATCAGCTTTTGAGACAAAATATTCTGCTTTAGTTTATAATTTAAAAAAAAAAAAAAATAAATATAGATAGATAGATATAGATAGATAGATAGATAGATAGATATCACTAAGTAAATTATTTATTCATTTATTATTATTATTATTATTATTATTATTATTATTAAATACAAACAATCAAATTTACTTATTTTCATAATAATTACTCATAATTCTCAACAGTTTATGGTTTTTTGGTATTGTTACGTATTTTGGGTATTAAGTGATCAGGAACATATTAATTGAGCGTATCAAGTAAGAAAATTAGATTAGTATTCATTCGTTATTCATTATAAATTATATAAGAATGTAAATATAAACACACAACATATTTATACAATGCTGAATGTTTCGATCACAACCAACGCCAGCTGTAATAAAAATGAGAATAATTACAACAAAATAATAATTACAGTTTTATAATAATAATTAAAAAAATGTTAGTAGCTTAATGAATCTAAAAAAAATAAAAAAAAAAAAAAAAGTTAAAACCATAAAAAGTTTAATATAAAGTAACGGTTGTATCAATATGTGTGTGTGTGTGAAACACAACCTTTGTAATAAACCTCACAATTTCAAGCCAGTTTTTAACGTTTTATAATAATGACTGTTAAAATGTCAGTTGCTATTACAGATCACCAGATGTTTTGGTTTGTGTATACATCTGCCAAGATATTTTATTAGCCATTTTATACCTGTTGTATATTTACCTGTATTTGTTTATAATAAAAATAATTATTAAAAACATAAACAGTGTTTTTATCATTAGTAATAAAACAAAAGAAGCATTGGGCGACAAAGTAATCCGTGTGTCCAGAAAAATCTTAACATATCTGAAACCGAAGTTTAGTAAATGATTAAATATTTTCTTTTGTGTGTGCGTGTGTTTCATCAGTTTATTATTTTTAATATTACGAATCGACGTGAATAGCAATAGTTGAACTTTAAATTACACGTCATTTCAAGGGAGATAACCAGCAATCATATCATTGCAGGTTGCAGTGACTGGTCTAGCAGAGGGTTTATTGTCTTGGCCGCCAAACTGTTCACAATTAACATTGCCATCCGGCCCGCGAGACAGCAAAATAAAAGTCAATGAAATGAAGTCAGTTGACACAGCTATTTTTTTTTTATTGAAGTTTAAAATTTAAGGCGTCTCGAAGGCACTCGTCGAATCAATAGTGCCCGCATCCGTTAAAAATGATTTTACTGTTTACATAAAATACACGTTTTGAAATCTTTTTTTGTTCTCATTTCATATTCTGGCCCTTATGCTCTTCCTATGAGATTCATCCGCCTCTGGTCTAGCATGACTGGCAGATGTAAAGTGTCTGATAGCATGAACAAGATTAATGATCTAAGCAGATTCTGTATACAGATTTACAGACAAAAAGTCTGATAATAATAATGGAGGACAACGAGATCATGTCCTTTATATGGAGAAAAGTCTAATAGCCGACAGAATAATTAATGTAGTAACTGTGCAATGATTTCCAAGTAAATATATATTCTATGCAAAAGACATGACAAGAAAACTGCAAGCTCCATGTATCCTCAGGACTTGTTATGCCATACTCATACTTCATAATTATTTAGGATTTTGCAATGATCATATGAAATTAAAAAGTCCATTAATCCATATTTTCTTTTCACCCAAAAATTAAGTGTCTCTTTTGAGCTTAAATTCAAAAATATTTTAGCTTGTTTCATTTAATCCTGATTCTAATAAAGGAAGAGACAAATAATACATATATTTTATGTTTTAATTTGGATTTAAAAGATACAGTTCTATAATTGTATTTATTAAACAGGTTCGTTATATTAAAACATGGTGTTAAGTACTAAAAATATGACAGTGGATAAGCTTTTCAACTTTTTATTTGTTCTGCACAAATGAAAAAGATCCTCTCTGATTGGTCATTAACGTAGAAACATCACAATTTTCTAAAAATAATATTTTAGTGGATATTTTTTGCTTTACCTTTCTTCCTGATCAATGAAACACAGATAAATGATATTCATAAATTTATTCACAAAACAACATTTAATGAAACTTCTTTAATTTCACAACAAGCATTTAAAATAAAAATAAAACAATATTATAATTGTTGTTTTTAAATAACTTTAATTTACTGCTTGGTCACCTTATATTTGACAGTGGTACATGTTTGTTTGTAAGGGCAATATGAACTTGCTAAATTTTGGGCTGGTTGAAAGTTTAAGTTGTAAAGATTTTTGAAGAGAATTTAAAAGCAAACAGCCATTAAAATTAAGTACATGTACCATTATGTGAAAATGAAGTAGTGTAACAATTAAAAATACAAATTACAACAGAAACAAGCAAAAACACCTGTGCAACAGTAAATTAAACAAAATTTATAGAGATAACATAAACAATGATATCGATGACTTAGATTTTAATGTATTTCATAACTAAAATACATTTCCATAACATTTATTATTTCACATATAATTGACAAATTTTTAAATCTATTAAATTATTATTTATTTACATTATCTTACATACAAAAAGAACTTTGAAATATTGTAAATGAGCTAAAAAAAAAACACATTGTATTTTTCTGTTAAAAAAACTAAAATTATGTTTGAAACAAAAAATTCATAACAGTTTATCCTTTAAAAATTAAAAATGTATGGATTTAATTATTCCTTTTATAATGTTAATATAAGTAATAAAATGGTATCCAAATTTATATAACCAAGTAAATAAATATATATTTATATGCAGTAATTTTCTATCCTATTTTATTATGCTGATTATACAATATAAAGTATCCATTCATTTTATAAATAATTTCACTGAACCTAATAAAATGTATGCTATTCATAAAACTGAAAAATATTTTCTTACAAATATACATTTTCATGACTGCAGATTTTAGTTAATTAAATAAAATTATATTCACATAAGCATACATGCTACATATATACACATAAACATAAAAAATGGATTGGAGTATTACGGTGTGAAATGCCTGTTAAATGTGAAGATGATGTCATGAAATATTTGATTATAATTCATATATTCTAATCAGTTTTATCGCAAAAATACTGTTTTAATATATAACACCTTTGACTGAATTTGTAAGTTTTTATTATGCACATATACTCACACACAGAGAGAAATGATATGATATATTAAATTATAGAAGAATGTGTTACAATGGATTATTAATGTAATTTTAACTATCACAATATTTTTCAGATCCACAGACATCATGCCACCCTTTTATGTGTTAGAACTTGTTATTAACTCAATGAAAATAGTGAATATTGTTACAACTATCATTAGTGTGTTTGTGTGTGTGTGTGTGTGTTTGTGTGTGTGTGTGTCAGTCAGTCTCATATTGATGTGACCCAAAAATAAAATATATTTCATTAACAATTGCCTCATACATAATGTAGATTTCCACATAAAGATTTATTGTAAGTAAAAATATGTCAGAGTAATCTGTTACCTCTGATGACTCACCTCTCTATTTGTTAACAAATAAACAGAAACAGTTTATCACAAAACCAATTATGAATCTAGACTGTTAACAGAAACATCCCTAATATAAGCACCACAAATACACACAATATAAAGTAAATTGTATAAATACAAACACACAGTGCAACATTTTTAAAAACCTGTAACAAAGCACATATCAAAACAAAGTGAAAAATTTGTTTAAAAAAAAAAAAAAAAAAAAATTAATAATAAAATAAATAATTAAAAGCAAAACAATTTCATTGGAAAAGGTTTTTAAACATTTAAAATAAAATACTCATGAAATATTATTTTTTTATTTTTTTATTTATTAGTTTTGTATGTTGTTGTGTTGTTTTTTAAATTATGTTTCTATATTTTTTTAAATAATGATTGAAATCCAATTTTGATTTGTATGTTTGAAAATAAATATTAAACATATATTATTTATTTAACGCAGATCTCTTACTGGCTGTTAGCTATTGTATTTTTCCAACTAGTTCATTTGTTAAAGTATTAGACTCTCAAACTGTAAATTTTAGTTCAAAAATTTCAGAGCAGTTATTAAATTCATGAAGAATATCTGTAACAGAATCATTTTAAGTACTGATATTGTAAGTGTTAATAATGTACAAAGTAAAAGTCATTAATGAAATGTGGAAACCATCAACTAAAAAACACCTCAAATTGATCCCCTTAAAGATAGCTGGCAGTAATGCAAAATATTGAATGGAATACTATAGGATAATCTCTCTATAAGCTCCTTCACAACACTGTCACAGATGAAAATCAGGACCATCTGCATGTACTTCCCTTTTGTCTGATCATTTGTTCTTTAACTCCTGTTTTGCTTTTTCCCGTTCCGCTACATCAATAGCAGCAACATTCTGACAGGCCGTGATTAGCTGAAGAAGACTGATACACGACTTCATAATGGAGATCGGTGCACTCAGAAAGAGCAGCAGTTTCCAAAGACCAATTGACAGAGGTCCAAGTGGCACTAAAAACATAAAAAAAAACAGAGAAAAATAAAATAAAACTTAATGTTGGAGTCTTTATAACATACTTCATATATCTGATATATAAAACACTTTGTAATAAGGTTTTTAAGATTATAATAAACATGACAACAATCATTAAATCTATACAAAAAATCAAGCATTTAATGCAGGAATTAATCCAGACAGCAAAACTATGACAACACAAGACAACAGTAAAAAAAAAAAAAATTTAACCTGTTTTTGACACTACATAATTCATCAAATTTCTGCACTACATAATTCATCATACTTCTATCAGAGGACACAATTTAACCTAAGGGCACCAATCTTAAAAATTATTTTATATAAGGCAGTGAAAAGTAAAACATGAAGAAACACTGACATAATTTCTTTAAACAGTCTGAATTAATTCACCTCCAATAAAAATATGAGGTAGAGAAATTAACAAGCTTTTTAATATGACTTTAATATTCCACAGATTATTATTATTATTATTATTATTTTTTTTTAATTATAGTTCATTATAATTGTTATCAATGTTAAAAAGAATCACTATTTCTGAGTTCTTACATATAGGACCAGATGTAAAGTACACCACGTAAAGAAGACAGTAGAACAGTTCATTGGCAGAACAGAAGATAAACAGTATTATCTGAAATTAGACATTCAGCCATGTATTTAGTATTTTAAAAAATGTGTATAATAACTTTATTCACATTGTTTTTTTTTTTTTTTTTTTTAAACACTTATTCAAGATGTATACATATGCAGCTAAATAATATTGTATTTTAATTACCAAGATTCCATATATTGATACTAATTTTGCTATCCATTTCTGGTCCAATAATGATCTAGCAAATTTATATTCCATTTATTAACAAAAATAAATACAGAAAAAGAATAGTTGTTCTTTCTTTTGTTTAATTTATTTTATTATTATTATTATTTTTTTTTTTTTTTTTTTTTTTTTTGTTGTTGTTGTTATCTAAAATAACACTCTAAATTTTTTAGTGCCTAGATCAAAACATATAAATCAGATAATTAATCATAAAAATATTTCTATCTAAAAAGGATTTAAAAACTTAAAGAAACAATCACAAATTATGTTTCTAATTTGTGATTGTGGATGTGATATGATTAAGATATGAATGTAAAAATTAGTGATAATAAGACAGCTGGTTAGTTACCTTGTCGTGGTAGTAATGTTTCAGTATTGGGTGAGCAGACACATCAATCATTTTGTGACTTGTGCTCCCTTTCATCAAAGAACTGAAAAGAAAACCTTTGTAATAAATTTCTTTTCTTTAATGGTAGGATAAAGATATTTACTAATTACAGAATATACTTTTATTGTCTAACAAAGATTTTTTTTTTTTTTTTTTTTTTTTTTTTTTAAATCAAACCCTTTACCTGTAACATATCCAAAACTGTTTACGACCCATAAAAATTAAAATGAACTGTCACAAGAATTTCTTTTTATTTCTGTCCAAGCCGACAAATGAAAGTATGTTTCTTTACAATTATAATTTACCTTTGCAAATGAAACCAGTGACTAAATATGTCAAGTGCCATGCTGAACTGCAACAACAGCATATACTGTGGGTAGAAATGGCACAACGCAGCACATAAGCACATTGTTGTGATCCGATCTATCAGCTGATCCAACATGGCACCAAGCTTACTGCCTAGAAGCAAAAAAAAAAAAAAAAAAACAATTAACCAAACTGGAAAATGTATTTAGATACAGTATTTAACCTGTAGTATATTACAATGTGTTCAGTAAGAGATATAGAGATATAGAGATATAGACAGAAGTAAAAAAAACTGATCTTATAGCTGTTGAAAAGAAACATGATAAAATCAACAGGTTCTTTCATTATAAGGCTTGTCTGTATAGAAAGCTGACGTGAATTTGATGACTATAACTATCCAAATGAACAAAAATACAGGCTGAAATTCTTGTAAATAATATTAAAGGATATTTTATAGACAGGCTATATTAATCATTAATACTATTGTCTAAACAAATTTTGAAAAAGATACAATATCTGGATATTTTTAACTTATAATTTTGAAAATCATATTATCTCATGGTACTCTTGCAATTGAACAATGTGATATAATTTGAATATAATTTAAAGTAATTTGATATAATTTAAAGTTCAGACTGACTGGTATGAAATAATTTATAAGATTTTTATGACCATCAGTAAAAAAAAAACTTTTTGTACAAATGTTTCTTACATGTCTTAACTCTCATAATGAAAAGAAGGACTACTGGTGTTAGTGGATTTCTGACTCTACACTTACTATCTTAAGTATCTGATCTGTATCAAATTACAGTTATGACTTACAAATAGCCTAAAATATATTACACATACCTTGATTTAGCATTCTAGCTGCATGCCCATCAAAAACATCAAGAAAACCACTTAGCAGATAAAAACATGTTGCTTTCCCCGGAGAAGTTGGCATGAAGTAGAATGATACAAATGCAAAAACAATTCTCAGATAATCTGCAATAATAATAATAATAATAATAGTAGTAGTAGTAGTAGTAGTAGTAGCAGTAGTAGTAGTAAGATGCATCGCAATCTGGAGTAAATAACGTCATGACTTTTAACCGTAACCTCTCGTCCTATGTGTAATGCATGCATAGTCATGTTAGTGGATATTTATCTTCATTTATATGTATATTAACATACTATTCTTCAACTTGTTAAAACCATACATAATTATAATACAGTAACAGTCTGATACACTGGTAAGCAGTATTCTCCCTTCTCCTAATAATTAACATATTACCGTAAGTCATATAATTCTGAAACATTAATCAACAAAATCATGAACACATATACACTTATCACTTACCTATAATATTAGGAACAAACAAGAAAACATTTTCTGTCATGATGTAGGAAATAAATTTCACAACGTAGAAAGACCGATGAAAGTAAACAACTTAATGCATGTTCATCTATTTCCTGGATGATGACAACGCCACCTAGCGTGAGTGCATATGAAAAGATTTCTGTCTTACTCAAGAAATTATCGACGTTGAAAATATCAGTATTTAATACAATTTTTAAATCTGTGTGTGTGTGTGTGTGTGTGTGTGTGTGTGTGTGTTTTATATATATATAAAACACACACACACACACATATATATATCGATAGATATATATGACTGCGCAATTAATATAACAAAATCTTAAAGATAGGCCTACATTGGATTTCTAATGTAATTATATACAATAAGTTGAAGATAAAAAAAAAAAGCAGCGTTATCAGTTATAATAAGTAAACTTTTAAATGTTTTGATGTTTTTCTATGACAACTTGAAAGACTGAAGGAGGAATATCCTGATAAACAGCAAAAGATATTTTCCCATATTCAGTAAAGTACACACAAATTATTGTTGTTTTGTTTTGTTTTTTGTTTTTTATAAACCAGTTTCGAGCATTGGCCTTGAGGAAGATCAGTCTGACGACCCTCTGAGCTTTTCCGTCTACCAACTCGGCCACATCCACATTCATACATACTACCTACAAAAATAAAAAGGGTTTGTTTTGGTGGGGTTTTTGATGTGTTTGTGTGTATGTGTGTGTCTTAAAATCACATATTTAGTCTACATTTTTCAGTTTGTTTAAAATATATTGATGTATTATAAATTATCCGTTTAATTTATCCTAATAGCATATATATTTATATATAATACTTTGATTGAAATATTAAAATTAAAATATTTTCTATCACGTCAGCAGTATAAAAAAGAGAGAGAGAGAGAGAGAGAGAGAGAGAGAGAGAGAGAGAGAGATAAATGTGCAAACATTTGCATATAATATATCGAGAATATATACTGAGAATCTCAAAGCTAACTTATAATCCTTAACCCACTTCAGAATGTTTGGAGGCTGGTTTTATTTTTATTTTTATATCATTAACTAAAAAGAAAATGATTAAATGATTTCTTAATCATTTTAATGTGATTAACGGATTAAAATAATAAAATATCGCTTCATACCCATTTTCTATGTCAAGAAATAACAACTTATAAAACAGTTAAAATATATTGGAAATATAATGCAATACATACACACACATACATTCATAAAAATTAATTATTCAGTGTTGTAAAATGTATTAATTATAACGTATGTATTGTTTGGTAAATTTCAACTACGGAATGTACCGATGTGTTACGAGCTTATGTGTGTATTCCTTGGCGACCGTCGATAAAATGGCTGCGTCTTAACATTATGGAAATTTGGGAAAATGATCTAAACGACTACGAAAAGTATGCATTTTTACTAGGTACATCCCTACGAAATAACGATTTGGAACATTTTTTTGGTACATACGATAATGTGTTGCCCAAACATTTGTCAGACACCAAGGTAAGTTAAGTAAAGATTATTGTTAGGGAAGCGGCGGCCGACACTAACATTTACATTAACAGCAGGCTTTTGTAACAACTGGACGTCATTGTGTTACGTATGTAACTTTCTTTAATTATCTGAGTCCTAACATTATTAATTGACATATCTAAAAAATATTTCTTCAAAAATGTCATTATCTTTTGAGTTTAAAAGTTATAAAATATTGATACACTTTGTCAGTTAATAAATAACAAGATATTGTTTTCACTGGTATCTGCATGACAGAGATCCATGCGTACGCAAAAGGTTTACTTTATTTTATTTAGTGAAATAGAGTAACCTCCCTTAACACTAGCCGCCATCAAATTTGCGACTCGATAAATTTAATATTTTGCATTTGTAATATACTGAAGATATTTCTAGGTTTTCGGTTTTGGTGGCTACAAATTCGAGACTTTAAAATGTGCTGATTTACTGGAATTACTACATCACAGTTAACTTTATAAGAGTTCTATTCAATTCTAATTTACTATTTTCAACCGTTACATGGCTTATTGGGCCATTATCAGCTCAGCTAAATTGTCCCTGCAGAAAATTTCATGTTGAAAGTGTAATTTAGACTGTCTTTAAGCAGGTAAGTGTTTTGAAGAGTAATTATAAATTTGCTTTTTTCCGTAATCTTTTCTTCAGAAATCACAATAGAACAGCCTTGTACAATTAGCACCTAGAACTAGTAGTAGCTTTAAACATTCTTACAGCCTTTTCACATGTAAATCTAAATGATATAAACAGGAAGCATAAAAAGGCTACTGTTTGATATATCACTGTTATACTTATTTTTTATCACTCAGAGTGAGAGTGGGGCATGTGTTAATACATTTACGTATATTATTTATTTAATGACTAAAACATAAAGAGAATATGATAACACATACACAGAGTATATATATTTTTAATACAAATACTGAAATAGCATTTGCATGAAACAACTACCTTTCGTAGTAATTGTCCTGGTTTGCATAACAAAACATTGATAAAACAGAATATCTGTTTCAATAACATTTATTGACAGTTTTGATTTGATTTTCATTATATGGGTAAATAAATACAAGTTACAGAGAAAAAATTTATATTTGTAAATTGCAAAAACTATACACTTTTACAGTGAGTCAGTAAGAGCAGAGGGATTTTAACATTACACTACAATTAAAAAAATATATACACACAATTCACATCATATCATAATGAAATAATATTAAAAGCATTTACACTAATTGTTTCAGGACATCATCATCCAGAGCTCTTTTAACAAAAACAACTTTCTGGAATACCATTAACACAATAACAGGCACCATTTTAAACTAATTTTACACTGAATATTTTATAAATGTTGTCCAGATGTCATGTAATCAGTTACTAATCTCAACCACCACTGTTGATACTTTTAATACATGCAAAGTAGTTAAACATTGTAGTTATTTACCATCAGGTCTTTTTATATACTCTGGTAAAGAACCAGCTGTAATTTAATTTTCATCTGCAATTTTCTGTTTTAATAATACAAGGTTTATCTGAAACATATATTAATAAATAATTATTTTAATTTATTTATTATTTTATTTTATAATTATCATTATTATTATTATTATTTTTTAAATCTACAGCAGGTTGCCTAGCATCCTTATAGTAAGAGCTGTTGGTCAGATTTAGGTTTTTGTACTTTAGCCTGTTGATATGAATAGAACATATGATGTTTAAGACTAAGTACTTTTCTCTTCTTTTGCTTTGTGTATTGAATTTTTTATTTTAAATTTCACAGACAAGTTACACTTGAATATAATTGCTTACTAATGACATCACAGGATAAGAATCATTATATAAACTATATACTAATTGAGAAATTTCAAAACAGTCTCAACCAGAAACAAAATATTTGATTTATTTGTGCAAACACTTGATTTTTCTTTTTACTTTTTGTTTTCTGTTAAACAATTAGATTCAATGGTTTATGTCAATTTTCAAATGGTGCAGCATTATTAAAAGGAAGAAACAAAAATTGCCTGAATCCCTTCATTTTTTTCCAACATTTTGTTCTATTTATGTTGCTAGTGTACTTTGGAATGGCATCTTCTTGCATGCTGTAGTAATGTCATAGTAACCATGTTGGCACATCATCAGACTTCAGAATTAGTTCTGTAACAAAGATATTTTATTTACCAGATTTGTTTCATTTTCACCATGTTCTTTTTAAAGTTGTATATTGAACTGTGATTTTAGCTGTGTTTCACTTAACATCATATTAAGCCACTTGTTGCAAACATTACAAATCTCCTGAGCCTTTCTCATTTAGTTTTCAGTTGAAAGCACAACATAAGGCCTATACTAACTGCATGAATAATCTTCTTCTTTTTTCTTTTTTTTCTTTTTTTTTTTCTGGTAGTCTATAGTACAAACAACTTTGTATTCATGTTAAATCTACAAAATAATTATACAACACTTTTTGTATGACAACTGTGATGCAAACAAAAATAGATGTTGTAAAATGTAAAGACAGTTTGCACAATTGTCAAAGGCCTGCACATGTGTCATTTGAATTCAGACTGAACAAATAAAAGTTCCAAGATTTTGACATATATGTATGCTGTTAAAAAAACAAAACAGTACCATTTATCATCATATTGTAGCAAAAATATTCTCAGTTTAATTTGGTAATGTCTGCAACAAAAAACAGTACAAGAGTATCATTAAAATGCATATTTTTAGTTGGATCTGTGGGGAGGAGATATTGATTGAAAGAAAGTACTGACAGAAAAGAAAGTTTCTAAATATATACCTTTTTTCTTTTTTTTCAACAATAATGCAGGTAGAAAGGATATGTCACTGAAAGTTTACTAACATGTTTCTAAAATTCACACATACAAATCTGTGTGTGTGTGTGCCGATTTGTTTTAAGCAACTGATTAAATGCTGGACACATGTGTTAGGTCTACAGCTGTTGATTAATACAGCTTTAATTCATGAGCTGGGTCAGGGAAATATATACATCTAAAATACATTATACCTGTAATAACAATGAAGTTTTATTTCATCTGTTTATGTCTGTGTGTGTGTGTTTGAGTGTATGTATGTTTATCAGATTTAAATTCGATAAATGGGAAAGAAGCTCTTCAATGAAAAAGAAAAGTGTACTTGCAAAACTTCTTTTATGCTGATTTAGTTCTGTACATTTAAAGAAATGTATACAACTGAAACACATTTCTGTAATAACAATGAAATCTTATTTCATTTATTTATGTCCATATTTATTTATTTATTTGTGTGTGTCAAATTTGACTTAAATAAATGAGATAGAAGCTCCTTAGTGATGAAGAATGTGAAAATAAAAAGTGTACTTGTAAAACTTGTTTTATACTGTTTAACACATTAAGTTCTTTAAATTTAAACCTTGCAGATACACACATTCTAATGATTATAACATGAAACAAAAAACACATCAAATTTTATTTTAATAGTAGCTTCATAATATCAGTGACAAATGTATGTTGGTGTTAAGGTTTATGTTTAGAACAATCAATAAAAGTTGTTAGATTCTTTATATTTTCTGTTTTCTTCTTTACTTCTGTTGCCTTTTAACTACATGTGTGTTTGTTCTGGAAAAGGAAAAACACAACATTAGAAAAATAAATATTATTTTTAAATGAAACTAAAGTTACTGTAGCTAAAATATTGTATTTTGTAAAGCTTTTGTTTATTTTTTATTTTTTATTATTTTTATTTCTATGATTATTTGTTATTGTACTTTCTTTTAATAATTTATTTACTGATTTTCAAAGCCAGAGTGATGATATTGCTACATTTTTACTAACCATTGTTTTGTGATAATGATTTATTTGTTTTTATGTTTAAAGTATTTATACCCATGCATGTGCTTACACCCACCCACCCACACACACATATACACACGCATATGCATTTCAGAATAATCTTTCTCTATATGTTATAATTGTGACATATTTGTGGATGTGTGTGTTACTGGTAGTACCTGAAATAGCAGTTTAATATTCATTTAGCTTTACCTATAAAACACCACATTTCATTTTAGCAAAATGTTACACCTACAGGTGGGCGTATTTTAGAATGCATGGACTCCAGTCATTTATATATCAGCAAGTAAACATGTTACACACTGACCTACATCTTTCCATCCTGGTTGTGTTGTATCTTGGTGAGGCGAGTATTTCCAAACTGAGCATGTGTTGTGAGTGTGTGTGTATGTTCTGTCTACATATTTCAGTGAGACTGTTATGGTATTGAGTTTGCATTTGCCTAGTTATTGCGACAGCAGGCAGGATAGATTGCCAATAAAACAGCCAGACAGGCAAGGGGTTTCCTCAGGTCAAGACACTTTCTATTTTTTCTCTGAGCGCCTCCCGTTGTGATTGGCTAATCCATTGTTGACCCTACAGTGTCCTTGGCCATAGTATCCCTGGCTTCAATACACTATGTTGTAGTGTAATGAGTTGTTAGTGGGTTCACTGATCACATGTGTTGGTGTTAACTAACTCACTTCAACCACATCACTGGATGCTGCAGGAGTGTTCTGTATTCCAGAGATGCCAGTTTGAAATCATTGTGTTAGGAAATGTGAACCAGTTATCCAAAATATGAGGGCTAGGTGAGTGTGAATGCAAGTGACCTACAAGTCACTTGTTAATGTGATCACTCTCTCGGCAAGTTTGTACTGGTATCCATGTTGGTTGAGAGCTACCCCTTCATGTGTAAATAATACTTTCTATGTTATGCAGCACATAACAATGTATTCTATAATGCTTTGCAACACAATAATACCTGGCTTTGCTTTAGTCGCTACTAATGCTGGCTTTATTACCATGCACCATAATCAACATTTACACACTTTGTAGTAACCTGCTTGAGTTTCAGTGTGTTTGAGGCAACGTCTTTGCTTTTTGGGCACAGTACAAAACATACAGCTTATTATATTTTTCCAGAAGATTAATAATTTATTAAATAATGCTGTTATTCAGCAGTTTTGCCTTTAGAAACATTTCATCAGAAATACATTACTGCACAAATGAATCACTGCCAAATTGCAACAACACAATACTATAAATGGTATGTCTGTATGTTTAAATATACATGTATATAATAAAAATGTAAAGAAACAGTTGTCAAAAATCATACATAGCAAATCACTTCTGAATAACAGTGAAATAAAATAATTTGAAATTTACTGTAGATTAAGTTTGTATTTCCTGGTTTGGAAACTAGATGAAACTGATTCCTCAGGAAGTTTTAATTCTCCCATCACTAATTTAAAATGTTTAGGATATATCATTTTTCCAACACTTCAGTATAGTGAAAGATAATGTAAAGTAGATTATGATGCTCATATAAATACCTTTTAATTTCTGTTTTCTGCAATGGAATAAGTAGATAACAATGTCCAATAAAACAATGAGAATATGAAAAAAAGTTTATTGTTTTTAATTTTTTAATTACCAAACTGTAAGCATTATTTAATGACAACAAATAATGTAAAGATGTTATGATTATTATTTTTTTAAACACTTTTATATTAAAAGCAAAAACATCACTAGTGTTAAATCAGAGAATAATAATATAGATAATTTGTTCTGATTTACAATCTGTACATTGTTTAATTGTAATTACCAGAAACACTTTTATATTTAAAACAGCTGCTTCAGTTTAAAAATCACCTGAACCTTAGACATATTGGAAATAATAATAATTTTTGATTTATTCCTAATTTACAGTATTTTCTATGTTATATAGTATGTTGATATGAATGCTCAGGTATCAGACAGTGATAATAATCAAATGACTTCATTAAACTGTGAGCATAAAACCTTTAACCATATTTCAGTAGACAACATCAGTGGGATTAGAACATGCTCCAAATGTGAAATAACCATAAAGTTTATCCATTTAAATCACTGCTTGTATTTATTTACTTGAACAATACAAATATAAAAATGATATTATTTTTTTTTTTGACAAAAGCCTGATTATTAAGGAAATCACAGCATTTTAATTTGGTTTAATGATTGTCATGGAACTTCTTGGCTAGTTTAACAAAAAATAGGATTAATATGTATAATTTGGGAGTTAATTCTAATCATAGTAAACATATCATTAGCAGATAATTATTCTGTTAATGACACAGATTTAAAATAGTAGAACGCATGTTATAAATTGTATAAATTGTTTTTAATGTTGCAGGCTTTTGATAGGTGTGTGCTATTTCCAAGATTTATTTTAAAATAAGATCTTGTGAAGTTAAAAGTGCTTGCTTGTCAAACGTTATGTATTTTCAGCAACATTTGCATGTTGTCAATTTGGAATAACTTAAAATAGCCGAGAGCATTTTAATTGCAACAGCATTTACAGTGTAATAATGTTTTGTTTCCATGTCCTTAGGATACAAGTGTGTATATATTTTGTTTTTCAAGTGTGTGATATGTGGGTAATTTCCAAATTTCATGTATTGATTATGTATTGTTTATTGGTCCAGGTTTCCTTTTCCAGACAAGAGTTTTGTCCCTTGCATTGAAATAAACAAAATTAGTAAAGTAACTAATTTTTTTAATATCTGCCATCATGGTTTCTTTTTTTTTTCCTGTTCAGCTGTCAGTTTATTAACAAACTAAAAATAGTAAATATTTGTCGACCAATTTTATAATGTAATTTAAAACTTGGGTGAAA
This sequence comes from Chrysomallon squamiferum, assembly GCA_012295275.1. Classification (NCBI taxonomy): domain Eukaryota; kingdom Metazoa; phylum Mollusca; class Gastropoda; order Neomphalida; family Peltospiridae; genus Chrysomallon; species Chrysomallon squamiferum. The sequence continues at coordinate 27,757,645 of CM022671.1, forward strand.
TTTTGACTAATGTGTTGACTGATATCTTTTCAGTTGGAATTGATAAAGGAAAGGGCTCGTATCATAGCTGAACTGCCAGACAAAGAATTTGATGGTTTGGTTGTGAAAGCCCGAGACTTCAGTCTCGCAGGTCATCCTTTAACAATGAACAGGCATTGTGATGATAGGACATCAGACAGTGAGGATGAGGATGGTCAGAAGCGTCTCACTATTTCAGAGCTGTTGTCTGATGAGATGAACCATTCTCTCGATATTCATCTCAAATGCTCCAGCAAAGACACTGTGGGCTACAAATACAGTTCTTCGGATCCAGAGGAGAGTGATGTAGAGCGTGGAGTCATTGACTACTGCCCCCAGCAAACCTCAGATGCTGAGAAAATTAGCGCCAACTTCAGTCCTCATTATGATGAAGCTCACGATGTTGAGTCGGATAAAAGTTCTGTAGATTCTCCACGCAGTGTTGCATCCAGTACAAGAGAATACGACGTAACCACTCCTCAAGATGAATCAAACATAGGCATAGAGATGAGGACATTTAAAAGTGAAGATTGCTGCTCAAGCGACGGTGAAACCTGCGATAATTCTCACAGTGATGTGTCTTACCGACGACTTCAAGAAGAAAGTGATGGTGATTGTACATTGGACAATTCTTCCATAAGATCCTCATTACACAAATCCATGCAGACAGGCAACACACTTCAAAGCGTGCATTCTCTGGCAAATGGCACGGTTGACCAGTATGAGAGAAATGAAAAACTTTTCACCCGTGACGGTAAAGAAATAGAATGCAGTGGCCCTCCTTTCGGTTACAAAAACCAGCTTTCCAAAGTTGGTGAATCCATTCCCAAACTTCTGAAAAATGATCTGTCAGATGGCAGTATCCCACCTAATATGCCAGAAGGCGAACTGTTGAAGAAAAAAAGAAAGAAGAAGAAGGGATCAAAAGGTTTGTATTTAAAATATTTTCATTTTCAGATTTATAGTTTATCATAAGGAAATGAAAAGTCATCAGTAAACAAAATAAATGGGTATATTTGCATACACAAGCTAAGTGTTTGAAGAAAATCTGTATTTATAGGTCTTAAGGCTTTAAAAGTGGTTCAGATACAAGTAACAAATGTAAAGAGATTTTTAAATCTGTTTATATAGGTGTGCAGTTGCACTTGACTGTGTGAGAGATGAGGCTTGTATACAAGTGCTTTTTCAGTATTTACTAACCACACTCATTGAGTTTATACAGAGCTTGAGTAGAAAGACACTCAGACATTTCACCATTTTCAGCATCGTAAGTATTGTATCTCAAACCAAATTCCCTTAAAATAAATTGTTTTGCTGAATGTTTCTACCAAAGTCATCCATTACATGTGAATTATGGTTAATAACTTAATCACATTGTTTCTTGCCCATAAAAGTACTACAGGACATACATTCTTTTCATGAATATTAATCACAGGAAATAATTAAGTAATCATCATATCACAGCTTGAAACATGTACAATCTTTTAAATTTAAATTGAAAAACCAACTGACAAAGTGTGGCTTTCACCAAAACACTATTTTTGCACACCAGTAAAACATCTTAATATATATGGATTCTGTATACAGAGAGATAAATAGATATAATATAGCTTTAATCTATGTTGCAACAGTATTAATTATGCTAATAATACGGCAAAGTATTTGAGTTCCAGACTTTATTATTACACATTATAAAACCTCTGCTGTCAACAGGAAATCATATTACATTTTCTTTTAAACTTTTATCTTTTTTATTTTTAAAAAAGAAAAAGCAATAAAAAAGGAGTCTGGTTTCAAAAACAGTGATTTATCGATCAAATTCAATGATCTAATGCATGGAAATTCAAAACAGTCTGTACATTAGATAAATAAAGGAAGGAACAGTCTGTAAATTGTTATTTTCATATGCAAATTTCTTTTTTTTTTCTGTGTTCTTGACCTTTCCCCTCCCCCCCAACTATGCCCTAACGTCAATCATACATTTCTGAGGTCTGAATATACTTGTAAGATATCATCTGTCAAAAAAGTATGATAAATATAATTATAAACAAGAAACCAAAACTTGTCATGAAGAACTGCCTTTAACTGATGTCCTAGTATTTATGCCCCAGGCAATTTACTTTACACGTCATTCAGAATTGGAAATATTTTATTTAGTCTACTGAAGGTGGTTTTCTGAAATGTTATTTATACTTTTAACAACAGTAAAAAAAAAAATGAAAAGAAATATATCTTGTTTAAATTACTATTTTTTTTTTTAATGACATTTCAAATTGACAACAAAAGCAGAGGCTGTTCCCCTCCAAACAAAACTTTGCAGTTTTATAATGGTTTATTTTCCTATATTACATAGTACATAATATACAGCTTAACTTGTCGAGTATTGTCTTGAAAATAATTTTTCACCCAGTGATCATAGCAATATATATAGCTAATTAAGACACAGTCAACAGAGTTGTATCATGACTGCAATAAACATAGTAAATATGCAATATGTGAAATTTTTTCGTATTTTATATTGTTGCCATTCTTTTTTAATCATTATTAGCAACAATCAATCACTAAAACAAAACAGTTTAGATATAAATGAATTTATTTAGACCATTTGTACTTACTTCCATTAAAGATAAATTTTAATATTCTTGCATTCCACATATTTGCTTGTGACTTTTGGTGCATTGTTGCAGAAACAGTTGCATCCTGCTATAACTTGTTGTTCAGTAATACTGTTAAAACTAATTATTTACTAAATTATATGCAACAGTATTGCGTGTAATTCAATATCTCTCTGATTATGTAGCAGCTGATTGAGAATTTTTAATCTAGGGAAAATATTATATGAAAATTTGTTGCAATTGTCAGTACAAACAAAAAGCATAAACAACAACAACAACAAAAAACATTCCAACTGAGACAGATAGGCAGATGAAGGTTATTTATTACAGCTGGTGATTTTATTATAAAATGTGATTGTTCTAGGCTCAAATGAAACATCTATAACTTTTTGGAGTATGACAACATTTATGAATTATGGTATATTAAATCAAATTATACTTTGAATTTGCTAAAAACTGATGAAGGAATAACAAAATACCCAAATTACTGAAATGAAGGTAAGCTATTAATACTGTGCCCTCTGAGTAGTGTTAAAACTGAGAAAATAATATTAACATAGACAAGCTGTTTTGATATGCTATCTTATCTATCTATTGATTGATTGTAATTATAAGGTTTACTAACTTTGAAAACAGGTTCTTCAATTTAAAAATCATCTGAACCATCAACATAAAAGAAATAATAATAATAAAACTGTCTATAATATAGCATGTTACTGGCAAGATGCCATTTATTATCCATTAATTATCCATTTGTTTGTCATGGGTAAAAAATCAATTTGGTGATGAGACGCCGGTCTTTCAAAATAAATGGGTTAGTGCACTGCCATCAGATAGTGCATCAATAAATTACTCTAATAATTTCATAAAGAGATTACTCTCATTTTTCAAGTACTTTTGGTTTTTTTTGTTGTTGTTGTGATTTTGTATTTCAGATTGATTTTTATGAAAAAGCACAGTTACATTATTGTTTTATTATACATACATTTATACATATGAATAACATCTTTTTTCCTGATTAATAATTCATGATGGTTTAACCAGCAGCTTTTATAAATGGAATTACTATTAGTAATCTTACTCTTAGTTATGTTGGGATCAAAAAAAATGAAATATATCAACAATACTGTGTGTATGTGTGTGTGTATATATATATATATATACACACACATATATATATATACATACACACAGTATTGTTGGTATATTTCATTTTATATATATATATATACACACACACACACATAAACACACAAAATATGGTTATAAATAAAATTCAGTCCTGAGACTAAACCCATTGATCAGGAATCTGCTGTACAGATAATAGTGTAAAGCATACAGAGTATTATAATTTACTGACTGCTAGTTGACACCTGTTGGAGTTATTGACTCATAGACTGGTGTGGTGTGCTACCTTTAACTGTTAGAGTTGCCTCCCTTGGATTGAAGTCCAACTTGGAGCAAGCCATAGGACAGATGTTTTGGGTGTGGAACATAGGCAGTCTAAATTGTAAGAAAATATTTCTTTTACTGGATTTTTATGCTCACATGGCATTTCCATTAATTAGGTAAAACATTTATGTAGCTATGTTTCTTTTCTTTTTTTTCCCCCACTTTAAACATATATGTAAAACAAAAGCTCTTCAAATTTTGTTAAGTGGTTTTGTTTCAGTTACAACCCTTATTCAGCAAGTCTGTTGCTGACTGACTGATATATTGCCTATACAGAATACTGTCATTTCAACATGTATTAAATACTGCTGTGTTATCTCTAGGCATTAGTAAAGTGTCATTCCATATATCCTTTGTAAATTAAACAACACACAATGCAGATCAGTGTACTGGTCTTTCTTCACATTGTCTGCTAATTGCAGTCTATAGTGTCAGCTGCCAGGCTAGGTGCAAAGGTATTTTCTTTTTATAAGAATTGTTTTTGAATTTGTTCATGTTTTGTGATCTGAGTATGGATTAATTTTGGGGTGTTTTTGTCAGGGGAGGGATGGATGTTATTTGTCAGAGCAAAACAAGTGTTCATCATGTTCCTACTCAGTGAAGTTTTCCATAAAATGTTGTTGCATTCAGTAGACTGACCTGGCAGACAAGTTTATAGGAAATATCTGTAAGTATAATATTTTTGAAGGCAAATTTATTTTAGCACCATGTTCAGATAGTTACAGATAAAACTAAGTGGGTTGGTGCCTCAGAAGAATTTTTGTTTTCCTTTTGTTTTTCCTTTCTTTCTTTCCTTTCTTCCTTTTCTTCTTCTACTATTAATTGTTTTTTTTTTGTTTTTTTTATAAGGTCCTTTTGTTGTCTGATTTTTGTTTAACTATTCTATTAGTATTTTTATTCTCTTGTTTTTGCTATTTATTTATAAAAACAAATTTCTTTCACTGAATTAATACAACAAATTAATAAAAAAAAAAACTGTAACATTAAGATATTTAATTAAAAAAAAATAAATTTTATATTTCTATGAATAGGCATGTGTTTTGGCATTATTATTCAGTTTTTTTTTTTTTATCTTCTCTTTTTAATTTCTATATTTCATTCAAACAACTTCCCCAATATTTTTGATTATTTAAAAAAAAAAAATGAAAATGGTTTTATATTTGTTACATGATGCAGCTTAACTGTATTGCATGACTCAATAGTTACCATTATCAAAGCAGTTTACATAGTGTCTGTCTGCATTTCATCAGTCTCTGGACATAGGAAGGGTGACCAGTACTAAGGATGTGGTCGATTGATTCCCAGTGGTTAGAAGACTTTCTGATATTGATTTGTGTATTTCTGTGGGAATTGACACTGTTGCATTTCAGATTCAGACACAAGTCAGATGGAATTGGAATGAAACTTTAATTTTTAACCAGTCAGAAAAGATGAATATTTAAATATTAAATCTGTTATGCTTCAGCAATTCAGAACATAATTTACTAAGTGATTTTCTTGTTATATTGGTTAAATGGGGCTATGTTATTTTTATTATTTCTTTTTTACTTATTATTATTATTATTTTTTTAATGTTATTATTGCTATATAGGTATAGCTCAAATATATTTTTTATATTCATTTGATACTTGCAAAATAAACATATTTTTTAGAACATTATTTCTTGAATATTCATTTATGGTTATTACATACTTTTTTTTTTTTTTTTTCTCATGTCAGGAAAAAGAAAATGCATTGTAGCTGTTAACACAGTGAAATAGTTTTTTTATTTTGTATATGTAAATATATTATTGTTATTATTATTATTTTATTTTATTTATTTTTTTGCATGCACCTTCTCAAAGAACATAGAGAGGGGGAGTGTTTCTAAGATATTTGCAATTTGTTTTTCTGCTGGATATAACCCTAAAAAATATTAACATGTGTAAATCCAAGATTTTAGTAAAAAAAATTACTCATTGTATGTTTTGACTTATTGGTGTCGACTACTGCTGGTTAATCAGAGTTCAAGTCTTCAAAAAATGTATACTAGCTTGACAGGATTCCATGTTAAAATATTGATCTGCCACAGTCTAGACAGTCAGTGCTCTTGATTTATTGCTCATATATTCACCATTGTGTCTACGTCTGTGCATTTTTTGGAGACCAGTTTAACAAATGATGTTAGAAACATGTTACTTTAAACTTTATATTTCAAACTTTTTTTCTGTACTTTTTTTAAATTATTTTATTTACATTATGTTAATTTGAATATATATATTCATTTTCACTTATTGTTTTTTTGTTGTTTTTTTTTGTTTTTTTTTTAACGAATTATCAGCTTCAATTTTATTTATATAAAATTATTTTCACTAAATTTTATTGTTACAGTTCACTGAATTTAATTATTAATAAATACTGATAGTAACAAATGTTGTAGAAAAAGGTATCATACTGGTAATTGTAATAACATAAAAATGGGCTTAAACTTTACATTTAAATCCAGACCAGTGCAGGATTCTTCTACTAGTTGACAAAACAAAGGCAAGGTGTCTTGTTTTTATAAATTGTTTATTTTGGAATTTTCCATTTGAGTAGCAGCTTATTTATGCATTAAAGGCTGTAAATATTTATTGCTGTCATAAATTTCAGGAATTATTGCCTGATGAGCTAAAAAAAAAAAAGATCGTCTGTAAGGTGCACTGTTTTTGAATTTCTGAAATTTGGTTAAATTCATATTTTATTTTACTTGTGTATTGTTTTATTTTGTATCTTATTTCTTCATTATTTTTTTTAATTATTTTTTTTTTAAATTTAAAAAAAAAAATTATGTAGAAATTAGTTTTGCATAGTTTATGATACATTTTGTTATCTGGTACTGATTAATCCTTAATTCTGTGATACAGAATGTCAATATTTAAAATTATTTTATCATTTTCAGTTTTCTAATTTTATTTGTGTTTGTGAGCTGGTCTATTTATGTATGTTTCTTTTTTTTTTTTTCACAGTTATTGCTGTTACCATAAATAGCTTCAGATTTAGCCATTAATAATATATTTTAAATGTCAAATATATACATATAATTTTTATTTACTTTACATAAATAATGATAAACCTGTAACCACCAAAGGATAAAAATATGACAAGTACATAGAGCACTGTGTTGAGAAACAACTGTATGCAGACTTGATTTGCTGAGGAAAACATTTACGTAATACAGTTAAGCTATGCATTTTAACATTCTGGTTCCCAGTTCATTTTTCCCAACACTTTTTACAAGTAAACACTTAGTGTTTTTGTGCCCTGTCATTAACCTGGGTCATTGCTAACTTAATAAACCAGAGTTAGTTAGACATTGCCTGTAATTTTAGATAGTGTTCACTACCACATGTGCTTTTGTTCATCTTCATCCTGTAGAGTTGTGTTTTATGGCTGCAATAAGTCCAAGATTATTTGCTTTAATTAAATCAGACCTGATCAGGGTTTAGGTTTTCTTGAAGGCACCCCTTATGTAGTTGCACATCTCAAAGCTGAAAGTTACGCTGAAAGGAAGAAAATAAACTAGTATCAGCATGCCTATGATCAAAGTGTAATGGATAATATGCATTTTCTGCAACAGATGTTCAGTTAAATTGGCTTTTGAGGTGCACTGTGCTTTTGTTTCATGAATGTTTTTCAAATATTTGAATACTGATGATTTTGAGTGCGTTTGTTTGGGTGGTTTGTCAAAATATTTTGCATACTTCTTTTTTTTTTAATTATTATTATTATTGTGAAGTGTGATTAAATAACTGATGTTGGTTTGCATGTTAAATATTATCTAGCATTCTTTTAATTTACCACACCAAAATTTACTTAGTCTTAATACATCTCTACATTTTCTGGAAGGACATGTTTTGACAGGTTAGAAGATTATTCTTTTTGAGGTGAACGTACACAGAGGCTTGGTTCTGCAGGTTGTGTACTGTACTCTGTCAATCCATCTACATCAATGGCTGTGAATTGTACGACACTGTAGTTTAATCAAAATCTATTGATTAGCTGATGGGTCACTTTTTTTTTCACACGGCAAAAGCTGTCTGCTGAAGTATTTTAATAGAAACATAATTTGTATTGATGCTGTTATGCTGGGAGCAGAAATCTGCATTACTGAACTTGGAGTTTAACATTGAAATATGCTACAAAAACAAATTTAAAAATTTAAACTCAATAAAATAGTCATTATATAGATGAAAGGGGAAAAACAAATTTAAGCTAAAGTTTTTCTAGAGATACGTATTAATATATTTTTTTTAAATTATTTGTTGTAGGAAATCAGTTTTGATATAATGCAGAGAAAAATTTCAACTATGTATTCATGTGTTAATTTATGAAAAACTAACCATTGTTAGAGCACTGAAAGAAAAAGGGGGGGGGAATTGTTTATTTCCTTCAAGACAAATTGCCAAACATACTCTATTATGTATAATAAAGAGCTTAGTAAATTATTTTGGTAATCACATAGAAATATTTTATACATTTTAATAGTTAATGCTTACCATATATTAATTTACAAAAAATAACCAACCATTTGGAATTATTTTTCTGATAAAATAATTATTTGTATTAAAATTAGAAATTGCTGCTTTAGATTTGTAACAAAATTTTATATTCTTATTGCATTAAAAACAAAATAATAAATAAAAAAGATAAATACAAATTTACTGGATAAATAAAACAAAATTGTTGAGATTTTTCTTTATTACCTTTTCTTTTCTTTTTTTTTGGGGGGGTGGGATTATACCTAATCAAATGGAATAATCTTTCAGTGATAATTAAAATGAGTTTTAATTAATTTCTTTTTATCTGAAAACAGTAAGTGAGAATACTGTTTTAAAGTCAGTGAAATAATATTGATCAAGTTAAATCCATATTTCATCATTTTCTTTTATGCCTAATTCTGTATTAATTTAATTAGTGTACTCATCTGATCTTTTTCTTCACATTGCCACATTTGTAACAGGTGATCTTGCCATAAAATGTATATTTACATACGTACATATGTATATATACACCAGAGTTCAGATAGCATCTATATTATGAATAATGTGACATGTGGAAGTGTGTTTTTGCGTTCTGAGCCAGCTACAGAAGGTATGAGATGAATATATCTGTATTCTGGTCAGATACACTTGGATGCTTCACTGCATTAAGTAACTTGAAATTAATTTATGTATGCTTAAATAAACTCTTCCTTGAATAGAAAGTGGCAAGAAGCAGTTCATCTTGTCTGTAGTTTCAAATTAAATAATTTAATAACTGGAATTTTTGCCTTTTTTTTTTTTTTCTTTTTTTTAATTCTTTTTTCTTGTATACATTCAACATAAATCAGAATACATGGCTCACATGTGTGTTGTGTTGTGTAGTGTCTTTTCTGCTTTCATTTGTAATTAATTCTTTCATAAAATTGATATCCCTTACTTGATAAATAGAACACCTAAAAATAGTAATATAAACGTAATTAATTATTTTTCAGCATGTTTTAGGGTAAAATGGATTCTGATCTTAGTTGTGAATTTGTAAAAACTTATTACTTGTTAATTAATTTTCTTTTTAATGACATCAAAGTCGTATTTCATTTTTATCAATAATTTTTGTCAAAACAAAAATAAATAATAATAATAATCATAATTAAAACCCTCAAGCATAGAGATTCCTTGTGAAATCTGAAGGTTTTCCCAGTTCTTTCGCTATTTTGGTTATAACCGTAAACATTTTGCCACGAAGAAAGCTGTGTAAAAATATTAATAAATGGAGGAGTCATCTGTAATGGATCAGTGCTTTATGCTTTTCATAGCATTTGCCCTTAGAAAATATCCTCAATGAAGAGGTGTATGCTAGAAAGAGAAGTGCCCTTAAAGAGGATAATTTACCCTAAAGCAGTGACCATGACCTAAAAACTTGTTTGTAATGATTTGCATTTTCACTGACACAAGGTATGCTGAATGAATAAATGTAAGAAAAGAAAATTATTTTCCCTTAAAGCTGTCTGTGTATTGATCTTCTTTTTAGCCTTCTGAAGTAAGAAACCTTTAGTTTGACTTAAAATAATGACACACTGTTTCAGTTTCTGATATTTAAAAAAAAAAACATTTTCTTAGAGTGTTTTTTATTTTTATTTTTTAATTAAAAACTATTTAAAGTAAAATAAGTTTAATTTAGAAAACAACAATATTTTAAAAGCCAAAATGTTTTTTTGTGTTTGTGTTTTTTTTTTGTTTGATTGTTTTTAATTTTTTGAAACATAATAACAAAAAAGAATCTTAATGAATATTAAAACGGTTTCATTAGCTAGAATTCATGTGTCAGCAAAACAATGTCATACCACCATTGGATCACAATAGATTTGGAACCAGCTGTTGACAGGTTCGTGTGTGTAGACCATTACTGGTGGTATCTGCATTCATACACTCGTGTCTACTGGCTTTAATACACTTTATGTCTGCTAGTGTTATTAACCAGCTTAAATCACAGTACTTCAAGTAACTAAATAATATGACAGATGTATTTGACACCGCTGAAACAGTGAAAGCAGTGTGTGCATTTATCTAATTCTGAGTTGCTATTTAACAGACATGACTTTCCAAGATAACAGTGGAGGTCATCAGTGTGGTTCTTTCCATTATTTCCTACATGCATGAGTGTGAATAATGCTCAAGGACAAGTTACTGCAGTGAAATGTCAAACCAATTGGCATACACAAGTATATCCAGTTAAGAAGGGTGATAATAAAAATGTTTGTTTGTGTTCAGTAATTTCTTCACCGGACATGCTAACGCTGTGTTGCAAGGACCTTGGACTGTAATGGCAGTTGTTACCTGTTGGTTGTCTGATCTTGATTTTATCTCGTGATCATCTACTGTTGTTATCGACCCTGAGATGAGCAGCACCTTTGCTTGGTACAGACCTGTTAGCAGACCATGTGGTTACGTATGTCCCGTCCTTCATACTGCTCATTTCCATACTTGCGAGGAGGTGATTGCGGTTCCCCAATACTTTTTGTGGGTCGTGGTAAGCCACCAAATACAAATGATTTTAATTCTTTTTTCTTTCTATTTTTTCCTGTTTTTTTTTATTTATTTTTTTTTATCATTTTCCTAAATGTAAAAGCAATGATACACATAATTACAATGCTTTTCTCTTTTTGTTTTTAAGGGAAGGGAGTGAAAATGAGTTTTTGGATAACATTAATTGCTTTTCAGATAAAAAGGGACAAATATTGATATCAGTATTATTTTATTTAATATTTTAAAATTTATTTTTAAAAACAAGAAAATAATGACTGTACTTATTACACTTGTTATTGCTGAACAAGATAAAACAACAAAAGTCTTGTAGTGCATTACTTCATAATTATTCAGCACATTTGTATAATACTGTAGCAAACTGTTCTCCTTGGTCAAAATAATTGATAGCTTTAAGGTTTGTGTCCCATTTTTACTGATAATTGATATCTCTTTATGTTAAAGAAACTGGCATTATAAAAAAAATTTTTTATATTTGGTATAATATCTAGAATCATAAAGGCAAAAATAAGTGGCAAAAGCTAAGAGATGTTAAACTTTATTCATCAGAATAGATATAGTTGGTTGTCTTTCTGAATAAAAAAAAACACACAAAGAAATTGGATTAATGTAGCAAAATATATAATATATATATTATTATTATTATTATTATTATTTTTAAATTTCATGCTGATAAATAAATGGTATTGATAATTAAGTCCAAAATATAGAAGGCACAGATTTACATGCAGACAAGACAGTAAGGCTAAAGTTAACTTTCTAAGAAGGTTGAAATGACCATAAATCTGAAGTAAATCACAGATATAATTGTCAGTCTTTAAGTGTGGCCTTCAAAGCAACACCATCTCTTGGTTTTGATTTACTGCGAGATTGTAGTAGCCACTAGCCTGCTCCAGTTATTTTTGTTTGGGTGATTCACCCAGAATAATGATTAAGCAGTTTATTATTGTGAAATATCTTATGTAAACATTACCATGTTAGTAATATGTGGAACCTACATACCCCATTCTACATGTCAGCCTGACCCACAGTATTCAGACAGAAAATTAGAAATAGTTAGGCTACCTGTTGAATGTTTTTTTATTTGTTATTTTTATTTTTATTTATTTTTTTTGTGGTCTTTCACATTCATAACATTCTCAGCTGTCAAAACACTTCAGGGTGCTCGACAGTGGATTAATGAAGTTTCAGCTTTGAGTAAGTCGGCTAATACTGATGTAAGTTTTATAAATACAGCTGTTTTTAATTTTATTTTATTTGGGTCATAGTGAAAGTTTTTTCCCCAATCTGCGTTTCAAGATTGAAGTGAAGTCCATTAATTTTTTTATTTTTTTTTATTTATTTTTTTTAAATAAATAAATTAATAAAAATAATTAAAATTAGAGTGAATGTCAAGGTTTCTGGATTTTTCTACTCAGTTTGTGGTGTATAACCCTGTAGATGAAAATAATATATAATAAAAGTGAAATCATTTTTGATCAACTAGATTAAGTTTTTCAAGTAATAAATATATATATATATATATATAATTTCCTAGTTACAAATTTGAACCTCCTGGTTTTATACTTCGAGATTAATTAAAAATTCTCTGAATATTTGTCACACCTTCCTCTGACAATTAGTCACAGTTGTATATGAAATGCAACTTATGTGTGACCATTCAAAAGCTGTGAATGCTGAATATATATGTACACTGACTTATCTCCCTGCCTACATATATTTAAACATTTCTGTCTCCATCTCCCTTCACACACACACACACACACACACACACACAAAACCATACACATACACACACATATACATACACATATACACACATATATATATACACATATATACATACATATTTATACATAGATATATACATAGGTACATACATAGACACACACATACACCCACACCACACCCACACACACACATGCAAACACACTTGTGCAATTCAAAAAAGAAAACTCAACTACTATACATAAAATGTAAATGATTATGTAAATGTAATTTTAATAACTGTTCAGAGCTGTTGTGTATTATATGAATGAATCAGCAGGTCAGTAACTGTTCGGTTATTTTATCTATTATTTTCTCAGATGGGTGTAATTTATTTCACAACCATACATATTCCCCAAGTCCATAATATCTAACAGTATAAGCATAATCTTTGTTTTGGGGTGTTTACAATTACAAGTTTATATCAGAGTATAAATGACCATTGTAGTGTCCTTTCACTCCCCATAAATACGGGTATTACTATATCCCTGATCACATGATTCATATGACATGATTCCTCCCATAAACTGAACAGTCACATGGTGATAAATGTGTGAGTGAAGCTGTTTCCAAACTTAGCTTATGGCTGGGTAATCAGCAGCTTGGCTTGTGCATCGTGGACCAATCAACAGCCAGATTTCTCCTATGCCCAACATGTAATAGCAGTGTGTACTGTGGTAGCCAACTGTACATTGATCTATTGATTGTGATACCGACTAGAATACTGCCAGGATAGGCCTGTCTAACGTACACCTCTGTTGGAAACTACCCAGTTCAGTGCTGAATTATTTTGGAGCCAGCAGTTACTTAAACTCCAATAGAAGAGTCTTAATAAGGTAGGAAAAGCCTTCAGTGTTAGGGCTTAAAGTTCACAGGTCCTGTGTATTCTTCTTGAAAGGTCACTGTATCTTTAACTGTCTGCTGGGCATTTCTCTATAGAGTTGTTGATCAGATTTTACTTACTTGCAATATGTGTGGACATCACACAGTGTTTATGTAATTGTGTTTGTTCTGTGGACCTTGAACATTCTTTGTTTAAGAATTTCTGTCCTTACAAAATATGGCAGGGTGGTGTTAACATAAAAGCATTTCTTGTTTATGGATGACCGGTGGTTGATTAAGTAGGTCAGAAAAGACAAAAAGCCAAGAAGATAAAAGTTAACAGTACACACAAATGTACCCATTGTTAATTGCTTTCTTTTCTCTTGTGGCTTTCACCCTCTTTTCAATTTCTGAGGATTGCGGGTTGTATAGAGGTTACAGCCCTATATATAGATTATGTGTGTCATGCCAGCTATGCCAGCACATTCCACAAGATCAGAGTGAGAAAGTGATACAGATACTGCAGCAAACCTAGCCCCCAGTATGTAGTGTGTCAGTTTCACACAAATGCTTTGCCTTTAGCCTTTCATGCCTCACTGAACATGCCTATTGTTTGCAGCCATTAGACTTTGCAGTTATTGTTGTTGGGTTTCAGAATATATCGAAAACAAGATGCTACTGCATGTCTAGAGGGTATGTTGCACTTTACTTAACATAGAGCAATTTTATTGACTATTTGTTATACAGATTTTCTTTATTTGAACAAGAATGTGAGATCAACAATGTAACAGATTTTTTATTTTTTATTTTTTTTTTTTATTTTTTTATTTTTTTATTTTTTATTTTTTATTTTCATTTTATTATTTTTATTACTGCCATGGGAACGTTACTAATCTTGTAATTGTCTCCCCTTGCATTGTAAACATATTTTTGTTTCTATCTAATTGGGTTTGTTACGGAATAATTCTGAAGTACATATTTAATTCCAAAAAAACCCCAGAACAAATCTGATTTGTAAAATAGCACATTTGTCAATTCAGACAGCAAATATGCCTGACCATCCTCTATATTTTGCTGTATTGCTCACTGACATTTGCCAGTAACATTAATGGATAGATATGTCAAACAAAATACAATAAACATAAATTACTATTATTGTTAAGGAAAGCCAAACTAAGCCAATTAATGCCATTTTGTTGAAGGCCCCAGTAAGTCTATATCAAGAGACAGTGAATAATAAGCTCCCAGAGGTTTTCTTTCCCTTAGGAGATTGCTAACTCGCCTTGGATCAGTAGTTGGCATGATGACTGATACATGCCTTGGGTGATATCTTTTACCTTTTGTTTTTTTACTGAGGTATATGTTTGTTGTTGTTTGGAAGCAACACAGGCTTGAGGCATGATAGATTCCAGAATCAATCTTCCATCTTACACCTTAGATGTGTGTGTATGCATGTATGTGTGTATGTCATGTCTGCTATGATCTTTGCTGTCTACAAGAAGGTTCAGCCTAAAAAAAAGTAAAGCATTTGTTGCTCATTGGTAAGAATGTTACTTAAAACAACATGACTGAATTTCCACTACTGCATCTATTGTGTGAAAAACTGAGATCAGATAACAGCTAATGTTAAAATACACTAAGATTCAATGGCATTTTATTGTCTTGTTGTTGCTGTTGCTATTTTCAAACTATGGTAAAATGTAATCTCTGGATAATCTGGTTTCCTTAAAGTTGGTTTCTAATACAGGTCCTGGAATTTGTCTTGTGAAATTTATTCTTTACAACCACGTCTCAATACCATGTTTTAATTGTGTGATTTCCTGTCCCTAATTATTCAGAACAGAATGTATTTTGTTAACAAAATATATAAATTTGGGCGAGTTTTGTTTTCATTTTTGTGAAATTAAAAATTAAAAACCTATAGAGTATTTTGTATGTTAAATGTAGTTCATTTTTAAAACATTGTTTTGATAAACACCTCAGTTAATTGTCAGTATGTGTATGCAGTAATTTTTTTTATTATTATTTTTCTTTAATTTATGAATGTGTAAACTTCAACAAATGTTACACATATGTTGCATTTGTCTGTGTGTGTATGTCATTTTATCATTAATATTTCCAACATTGGAATGTATGAAATATTGAAAATAACACAAAATGAACCTGACAGCATTGCCTTTTGCAGTGGACAGTCGCAGGAACTGAGAATGTGAGTGATTTAATGCATTTATTTTAAGTTACTTATTAAGTTGATAATTATCAAGAATGTTTTTAATATTTTCAGATGACAGCAATGAACATCTCTCAGAACGAAGCCGGAAGTCCATAGTTGATGATATTAATGGCAACAGACTAGATCATCTATCTCTTGCCGGGTATATGCAAATGAGAGAATCGCCCTGTACAGAGAGTAGTTCACAAATCAGGCAAGGAAATGGAACATGCAGCAGCCAGAATAAGCAAAACAGTGACTGTGACATCTCAGGACCAGGGCAGGCAGACAGGGATGCAGACAGCTCATCTGGTAATCCAGACAGTAAAAAGAAACAGCGCAGACGGAAATCTGAAGAACCGGTGAAGTTAGCTGGCGATTTTCCTGATTATGTAGGAAATAAATACAGTGAAATAGATGAGCTCGTTCAGTTTATTGAGAAAGGAGAAAAGCAGCTTAAGAAGAAGCTGAATCGCAAGAACACACCAGAGGTAATTGTAACAAAACCAGAAAAGTTAAGTAAAAAACACAAAGACAAGAAAGATCAAGTAAAATCTTTTGAAAGTGCAGACATTTTAGTGAGTGGTGAACAGCCTGTTGGCAGCAGCAGCAGCAGCAGCAGCAGCTTTAACACTGCTAGTGAGGATATGGGTAATTCCAGTGAGAAACCTTCAACTAACACTAATGAAAAGAATAACCCAGATGAAACTGATACTGCAAAAGAAGATAATGTTAAAGTTCTGAAAAGTGTGGATGGAAAAACGTTAAAACCTGAAACCATTGCAGCTGAAGATAAAAATAACAAAGTCCACAATCAGACTGACAAAGTTATTACTTCCAAGTTTGTGTATCCAATAAAAAAGGAAGGAGAACTTAAAGATAAAAATAAAACAAAACCCGGCAAAGAAAAAACTACTGAAATTCAAGAAACTAACAAAAAAATAATAAAAACAGACGAAACTGATAATAGTAAAAAGTCCAATAAACTTAAAGTGAAGTCAGAACTGCAAGTGAAAAACAACAAAAAAGTAGACAATATGGTGGTTGAAAATGGACCTAGTCAGGTTGGCACTGACAGAGACCTCAGCACTTCTCCAAACACTTCCAGTTTCATTTTCACTGACATTGACCCACCACCTCCGCTGGAGGCTGAGTTCATTGTAGTGAGCAAAACAAAGAAGAAAAAGCGTTCGTCTGAGAACACAAAGCATAGAAACAGCACAAAAGAACATAAAATATCTCACCCTCGTTCCTCTACTCCACCTGCTTTCCCTGTTACCGTAGCTAACAAAGATAAAACTCGTGATCTCAGTCCGTCAGCCTTCCCTCCCATAGGTTTCAAATGTGCTTCTACCAAAGTAAGACCTTGTCTGAGGGAAGGAAGGAGAAACTCTGTGGGAGATGTGCCCATTGATTCAGGATCATTTAGGTCCTTAGATGATAGTGATATAGAGTCTGTAAAGTCTCTTCCAGCTGCTCAGGGTGGTCGACTGTCTGATGTGGCTTCTTCTAGGTTTCCTGTGTCCTATGCAAAAATGGCTGCCACTCCCAAACCACCCAGCTCACCTAATTCTTCAGTTCCTTTGAGTCCTGGTAGCTGTGATGATGACATGTTGAGCCCCAAGACTACTGTTTGGAAAGGTAGTTTGCACGAACGAAGACATTCTATTGGCTCAAGTCCTGAGGACTCAAAACCAGACATTAGTCCTAAATTCAGTCAGAGAATTAGACAGAAAAGTGGAAGTCAAGATGTATTAAAAGTGGATAAAGTGGAAACATTACAAATAGAATTAAAGGTATCTGATGTGTCAGATGAAATACTGACAACGGAAAAGGTTATGGTTACCAACAACAAAATTAATGATGATACCAAAAGCTCAGAGCAAAAACCATTACTTAAAAATGTAGTTGTTCATTCTGCTGAAGAAAAACTGCCTTCTGATGATAATACTACCAGACTCACTTCTATTACATTTGCTGGTGGTTCCCACATGCCTCCATTTGTTCTCAAAGGTGAAAAACTGGATGGTCCTAAAAAATACATTAAGTCTGTTGTGTCAAATACCAATGAAACCTCGCGATCTCACACTGTTGATAATAGCAAAAATATTTCGACTAATGTTGTCAGTGACAGTTGTAGTGGTAAAAGTATTGTTAATAGCAGTGTTATAAAAGATACAGCTAACAAACCAACAAATGTGATTAAATTTACCAACAATGGACGAAAACCCAAATCTTCTGTTGTGTTCCTTGACAAACGTTTTATAGAGACTCCCCAAAAGTTAGATATAACTTTTGGTTTTGATTCCAATTTAGAAAAGGACAACCAAGTTGTGAAGGAACCTGGCAGAAGTGACCCAGAAACAAGTGACTCAAAATGTGTATCACAGTCTTCAAGCCCAGTTGTTGTCAGTGTGACAGCAGCAGCAGCACCATCAGACGACAAAATGGTTAGCAATGTAGGTCAGAGCATACATTTAACTTCAAGTGTTCCTGCTGGTTGTGTTAAAAACTTCAAAACTTCTAGCAATGCTAATGAACCAGATGATGATTCCAGTCACAAATTCCAAAGTCTCATGCTAGGGAAACTAGCCAAGTCACACATTGCTGGGCTGAATGGTGTAGTGCAGTCTCATTCTCAGGGTTATAAAAACAAATCAACACCAGATACATTAAGGACCGAGACAAATACTTCTGAAAAAAGTGAAAGTGTTAATTCTAATCATGATAAACCAATTATAATTACCTACGGAGAAGGAATTCAAGCCAAAACTGGAGATAGCCAAATTTGTATGGCCAAAAGGAAGCAGATAAAGTTTATTCCTGATAATAACATTACTGCAAGCAAATTCAATGCCACTGATGCTATAGCTTTCTTGAAGAAGGGTAACTATATTTTATTTTAAGTATTGTTTCATTAGATGTAGGCATCGATGTTTTCAGAGTACAGAAATTTTTATGACAGTGTAAGTATTTATCAGTTTCAAGTAACCTTTCAATCATTCCAATTTGAATTAGAAGTAAATTAGAACAGATTACATGAAAAAGTTTTCTAAATTAGTACAGTTTGTTGATGAAATTACATGAAATGATTCAAAAAAAAAAAATTATAAGGAACATACAAGATAAACTACAAGTGTTTTAAATTTCTACATCTGATTAATTATTTATTTTCTTCTTCAAATTTTAATATTTTATTAGGTTTGTTCTGATGTTTTCTTTTACAAGCTTGTTCTCTTCAGGTGTGGTTTGCTCAGTTCACAAATATTGATTGCTCCATTTTAAATTAATGGAATGAAAGCTTTCAGTAGTGGTTCTCTAATTTGAGTCTCTTTGATTTTATATAAGTGAACATTATGGAACCAGTGTGAAAAGTGTTAGAATCATATTTATTTCATTTTATTTTGTTTTTTTATATATAGTTAATAGTTACATGAAAAAGGAGATAAAATGGCAATCATTATACCTTTTTCTACTTTTATTGTATTATATACATGTTCAGTTTTATATATATATAAAACTGAACATGTGTATATATATATGTGTGATTATTATATATGTGATATTAACTGAAATCTTCCATATAATCATTTTTCTTTTCTTCTTTTCTCTCTTCCCTTGTCTTCTTTTCTTTTTGGTGATTTCCTTTAGCCGTTTAATAACATTTTTTATTATCTGTGTTTACTGCCTGGTGGAATAAAGAGGTATTAAGATCGGACGCCTTGAGATGGCAGCTGATAAAAATGTCTGCCATAATCAATAAACATTGATCGGTATGCAAAGGAATTTATTTTTCAGTCAAGGCCAGTCTGATATGGTTTCTATGTTACTAGCATGTAAAATTATCTCCCTTTCAGTTTGAACTGACTTTTCTCAGTATCAGTATGTTGTTATGTAATGGGGGGTTTTTTTTGGTTGTTTTTTTAAATACATTTGTGGAAATTCTCTAGTTAAGGAATTCTTTCACCAATTGATTATTATTTTTTATTTTTTTATTTAAATTTTTTAAATTTATTTTCAGAATGGGAGAATGTTCTCGAGTTAAAAGAAAAAAGTAAGTATATTAAAAAGATCTCTTTCGAAATCCAAATACAGGCCTCTGCTGCTTCAAGTGAATATAACACTAACTGTTTGACAATTAATGGGAACTATGGACAGAATTTAATACAGCATAAACTTGATAAAGAGTGCTTTATTTAAACAATTTTAAGGTCACCTGATATTGCAGTAATGTTCCACTGATATGATAGAAAAACAGACTAGGAGAAAGAGTTTTCAAATTACAAAATTAATAACAGCACACACACACACACACACACACACACACACACACACAGCTAATAAACTAACAGTATAATTACATACTTGTGTAGAATCAATTTTTTTTTTTCATATTTTATAATTCTTTATAATTTTTTATTGTTATTATTATTATTTTTTATTTTATTTTATTTCAGACCCTAAAACTGTCATTTTCTACGATGGCCAGTAAAGTCCAGGATGCGAAGTGTTTAAGAAAGATTTCTCCGAAATAAAAGTGGTCTACACTCTGGTGTCAGATGTACAGATGTCGTCGTGTCTTTGCTGACGATTGTTCATTGTTTACTTCACATTTATTGTTTGTTTGTGCTTCACATTTATTGCCAAGAGCTGGCATTAAACTATGCTGGCCTGTTTGCTGCAGAATTGTGTGCAAAATAATAACAGTAATAATAATAATAATAATAAGTTGGCAGCGTTTTGTTTAACCTTGTGTGACAAGCAGTTTTAGGTGTGCAAGCTCATTGTCTTTTCCTTCACTAGCTTTCATGAACATCAGAACTTTCTAAAAAATAAATAGAGAAAATACAGACATTCAGTAATAAGATTATAAAATAGAACATTTTTTTTACTCGGATTTCTGGACCTGTCATTGGTTGTGTGCTGCAGAATTAAGCTCATCCATTGAATCCTTTTCGTTGTCTGAATAAAACCAAAATGTATCAAGAGATGACTGTTATGTAATAATCATGGCGCAATGTCAGATCTATTTGAAGCATACCTCCTCTTGGAATCTGGGACTTTTTGGAGCCAGGAATAATATATCGGATTAGTGTGTAACTGAAGAGGAGAGAGGATTGTTTTATTTTTTTCTGTAACAGATTGTACACAGATGCATTTTACATCTGATTTCAAGCTTTGGGAGAAAAATTGTGTCAGCTGGATCATTTTCAATTTTCTCCACCTGTCAGTTATGATGAGAATGATTATTTTTATGTCCATTGTGTTATATTTGTGCCTTTATTTCATCATGTTCTTGTGACATCTGTCCATTCATTGGTTTGCCTGCCAGTGAAAGGGAGCTTGTGGAAAATCTCACGCTGTTCAGTTTTTCGTGGCTGTTTCCCTAACAAGAGGCTTTCAATTCGAGGTGCTACAGGACCAAAAACAACAACAACAACAAACAAAAACAAAAAAACAAAAACAGTCATTGTTCTGTGATACCAATTTTTTCGTAATTAAATTTTAGTCTTTCTTTCTGATTCAGAAATAGATACTTAACAAATTATGTTTTTCAAATACCGATTTTTTTATTATTATTGTTGTTTTTTAAGTACAGAAAGAAAATGATTTGACTTCATGTTGAGATAATTTCCAAAGCTCCAAAATGGACATAAAGCAATGCCTGTCCATTTGTACATCCAGTCTGTGATTTGAGAGATTTGTTCTTTCAGGTTTTTCTTCTGTTATCCCTTCCATTCTTCGGTGAAAAAATATCAACAACAACAAAACAAAACAAAAAAACCAAATCTGATTTTGATACTTTTGCATAACTTTTCACTTCTATTTCAGTAAGACATTGTGTAGCTTACTGATAAGTGGAAGGAAAATACTTTTTAAAATTCTTCAACCATTCTGCATAAACCAGGGAGAATTGTCAGTGATTTCATTAATAAAAACAAAAACAAAAAAATCTGCCACCAAATGCCATTTTCATCCTGCACAGTGACTCAGCATTGATTCATTTTATTTGTCAACAGTAGTCTTCCTAAAATGTTGGTAACTGGATTTAAAGTGTGATTTTGTAACACAAGCTGAAATCTGTACGATGGAGATTATTAAGTACTACCTTTGTGTGCAGAAGTGGCCAGTATTTTTCTAGTGATGGTGGAGGTGGAAAACTTGTAGTCGGTTACATCCGTAATGCATTACAGTTTGTAACTTTAAACATGGCCAGCAAGCGTACTGGAATACAACATCATGCATTCCAAATATTTGCTGGTTTAAGTGGTATTATTTATTAGTAATGTTTTATTTTTTTATCAACTTCAAAGTAACGGAAAGTAAGCCAATTTTGTTAATATTGTACTGAAAAGCAACAGACTGGATTAAATTCGTGTATTTTTTTATATTAGAAAATTGCTATTTCCATATCTTGCTGCTTTCTTCAGTCATTTGTTTTTCACAAAGTGTATTAAATTGTTGGTTTTCTTCTATTTTGTTACCTGATGCTGAAATAGGTTGCATTTATTGTTGAAATTTAAATTATTATGTTGCAAAAAAAAATTAGTAAAACCTAGAAGGTTGTTAATATATATATTTATACTTTTATTTTATTATTTATTTAAATATTAAATATTTTTTTTTTTTTAATTTTAATAATAAAAATGAATGAAAACACATTACTGACCTGTTCACAAATTATACTGTAATATATAAAAAAAAAATTAAAAACAACAATAATAAATAAATAAATTTAAAAATGTCTTAGTAATGAATATTAAAATGTCAGTTTGATTGTAGAATAATGTAAGCAGTGTAAGGAAACCTTGGCATGCATCATTCCATGGATGTGACTTTGAATGTATATGCTAAATTCTATTTATTTATTTTTATTTCATTTTTATTTATTTTTTCTCTTTAGCACTAAAAATTATATTTATTTCTACGAAATATTTAATTTCAATTAACTCACAGATTCTCACGTAAATGAAATAATTTGTGCATTATATCATTGTCAGTCAGTACCATATTGCAGGGTAGCCTGTTAAATTAAGACAATTTTTATTTAAAAAAAAAATAATAATAATAATAAATACAAGTTTTACATATTGAAGAATATTTATGAAATAAAAAAATATTTAATAAATGTAATACGTATTGACTTTTTTCTGATGTCCCAGAAAAAAAAAGAAGAAAAAAAAAAGTAACAAAGCAATGGTAACTTCAATATCTGGTCAATATACTGTTTATATTTTCATTATATATTTCATAATCACTGATAAAGGCCAATTAAGATCTATTTTGGCATTCATAAATCAAATAATAATAATAGTATATTTATTTTTCATAATTATAAATAATTCCCTTGTTACTTTCAAATGCATCAGTTCCAGTTGTTTTTTTTATATCCTTTGTTATATTAAACACCCAAGGTTTCTGAATTTGATTGCATTCCCCATTCTTGGTTAAATAGTAAATGAAATTTTACAAAATTATAGAATTCTGATTTTAGCCTTTATAGTTAAGATTATGCAAAATATTCATGTCTGCTGGATCAGTACTGTTGAAATATTTTATTTTATTTTATTTTTCTAATTAATTTTTTTTTCCTCTCTCAAAATTCGCATGTAATATTTGTATTTAAAATTTATAATTAGAAAATGAATCGGCTATTTACTTGTTTACCTGATTATTTTACAATTTGTTTTCTAATTTGACAGTGAATTGAAATGATTATTTATAGGTTTCGTTGATTATTTTTACATTTTTATCTCTTTTATTATCAATTTGTTTAATTTTTATTTTAATTTACATTTTTTAGCAATTTGAAAATGTCAAAAAAAAAGAAACAAAAAAAACACCATATTACAATGCCTAGAGACACATCCTACTAGAAAACCAGAAAATTTGCAACATCAGTTAGTATATTAATATACTGTCTTCAATATAAATACTGAAAAAAAAATATAAAAAAAAACCCATAAAAAAAAAAAAAAAATTAATTAACAAAAAAATTATACATACACATATAAATATTTGTACATATATTTACACTGACCAATGTTTATTTTTAAACTGTAATATTTCTTGGATATCTGAGACATGTTTTCAATGTTATTAATTTTTATTAAATTTCAGTGTTGTTGTAAGGAATATTGCTTCATGTTTAACTGGTCCCAGAATCTGTATTAGCATTGTGTTTCGTTTAATGTTTAGTTTGCTTATGTATGTAAAACAAAAACAATTCTTATCCATTGCTCAAAAAAGTGTAATAAAATAATTGTATTTAAGTAGAATATTGCAGTGTGGCAAATGGAAGTAAAACCACTAAGAATTGTGCATAATAAGTCACAGAAGCAGCTATTATGAATATTAAATGTGTTACTGTACAATTTTAAGCCTGTAGTAAAATTTAAAATGGATTCCAACGACAGATTCTTATATACTTTTTTTTTTTTTTTTTATCTTTTACTGTCTGGATTAAGTATATTTGTCAGATTCTAGCCTCAGATGAAATTATTACAAACTTTACACACAACTGTTTCCTGCAAACCGGTCCACAAATACATCAGAGAAATTTAAAAAAAAAATATATATATATATTAATTTAAAATATAGTTATATATATAAAATTGTGCAGCATTTAGACATTCTTTTCCTGAAATACTGAAAACACTTATTCTAACAGTTTCCTTGAAGACAACAAGTTGTGTATCAAACCGAACTGTTGTTTCCTTGAACACATGTACGTGCTTCCACAAAACATCGTCTGCGGTGAGAACATCGTCATTGTGGGGCAGATACTGAGCTGTACGGTGGACATGAAGGAATGTAGTGGCTCTACGAGGAACTAATAGTTAACAGCCAGCGAGGTACACGTGTACTCAACAGCTACTGTACCAGCTTCACAGTGAAAACCTGGACTGTATTTGTGGCATTAAGTAAGTACTTTTCAAGGATTCTCAGAGGATTTTCTTTTTGTTTTGTTTCATCTGATGCTTTCATTCTTTTTTCTTTTTTCTTTTCCTTTTCCTATTGTTTTTTTGTTTGTTTTTTTAGCTGATGAGTCAGTTGTGAAAAAATATATATATATATATGTATATATTCTGCATAAGCTGTCAGTATTTTGGGATGGGGTGGATTTTCAAATGTATAAAATAGAGAAAATGAGCTGCATACTTCTTTATTTTTTATTTTTTTATTTTTTTTCTAATCTTTTACTGTTTAAATGATATTAACATTTTTCTTTTGACCAGTATAAGCATAAGCTATTTTACATTTTGATGTAACAAATGAAGTTTCACTTTTGTCTTTTAATTTTAATTTTAATTTTTATTTATATTTTTTTTTTTTTCTCGATAGGTACAACGGTTTAGAACCACTGAATGAAATTAAGAAGAATGATGAGGAAAGAATTTGTTTTACAGAAAGGCCTTTTCAGTTGTTTGCAGGAGGCAGTAGTATGTCAGCAATAGCAGTGAACTGATAGCCACATTGTTCATTTATATTAAACATACCTTTGTCAGTACCACCACATCTGTGAGAATATTTATTTCATTATTCCAGATTGTTGAAAATTCTTGTTATTTCCTTTAATTTTAAAAATCAGTTTGAATAGTGAAATAATTGTAATTGATTAATTGTAAAGTATTTACAATAAATTTTCCAAATTATACTTTGGTACTTTTTTATTTTTTTTAAATTTCAATTTAATTTATTCTGATATGGGGTTTTTTTTGGTCTGAAAAAAATAGTTTTTTAATTTTCTCATTTTAAAAATTATAGATGATTAAAATTCTGATTACAAAAAAAATTATATTTTGCTACGATCCATTCATTTTATTAGAAGCAAACAGTAATTATATCAATTCCTTTGAACTCGTTTTGGATCTTAAACACTCTAAAGTAGTTTATTCACCTTGAATTCATTTTGTTTTTCTTCAAAACAAGTCTGAAGTTAAATTTTGAACATCAAAGTAACTGATATCAATTTCATTTGTTGCAGCTTTTGCAGTTTTTTTTATTTGACTGAAAAGTAAATATTGGTGCTGATCAGATTTTTAAAAAATGTATAGATTTAGTATCTTCAGAATAGAAAAAGGCAATTCTATATTGATTATTTGTATAATAATAAAAATAATAATAATATGTCCCATGACTTGAATCAGTGTTATTATGATCATGCAGGTTAAAAAGAGTAACCAATTATGATTATGAGATTAAATGAACCCTCGATTTAAAAGCAGATTTAAAAAAAAAATAATTTCCAAATTGTTATATTGATTATGCTAGTCAACATCTGTCTTACAGATATACCTTACTCATGTCTCTAAACATTTGTCACCACCTCCAAGTCATACAAACAAAGTATAACAGTTTGGAATTTGATTTCTTTTCTTTTCTTTTTTTATTAAATTTATTTCAAAAATAAAAAGTTATTTCCTGATGATTAATAGCAAACTAATATATCTGGGTTTTTCTGGGTTTTTTTTTTTTTTTTTTTTTAGGTCTTGTCTTGCTTTTTCCAAGAAAAATACCTGTCTTCATCTTTATGTTGTGATTTAAATGCTTTCAAATAATATTACACGCTTACTACTATTTTGTTTTGTTGTTGTTGCTTACATTATATTTATATATAAATATATATATTTTATGTTGTATAGAATTGTTTTTGTCACACAGATTTAGGCAGTTTTTTCTGTAATATGTTCTCCTAGCTCACTATTGTCAAATGTTTCACATCTTTATACCTCTGTTCACAATATTAAATACTTTATAACTCATTTTAGCATAAACTGTATTTCTCAGTTCCAACAATATTTATCATAGTAATAAATAGAAAAACATAACTTTCAGTGTAGTTTGGTTAGTAACGATTTTCAGTCAAAAGAACATCAAAACTCTTGTGTTTGAAATAAATTATCATGAGAGCACTGGTCTTAAGTAATGGCGCCAACATCGTTGTATTACCAATTCATGAATGTCACATGTTTTTGATTGTTTTCATTCCCATTAAATGTGCTATTGAATATTCAGTATTATTGAAGCAGGAGGTAATTGTGATGTAGGGTACATTAACATTTTCACACATTTCTCCTGAGGTTTTTGTCCAACTGAAAAAAAAACCCTGCTTGACCTGATCTCTGTTTCTTTCCTTCTTAAAATAAAATAACTATATATTTTGTAAAAAAAACCTTTATATAAACCATTCGTTCTGATTCTGATGTTTAGCTAAATATTAACTATTGTATTTTCTGATTACATCAAATTGGCAAAATGTTTTTTTAGTATTTAACTGAAGGGTTAAAATAACTGTGTGTAGAAAAACTAGTAAAGTTGAATGTTGAGAGTGATGTGTGGTTTCCTCTCTTCATCTGTAACAGACACCAGCAAGTATTGTCTTACATTAGCTGAGGCTTATTGTGTTTGTTACCAGTCAGAGAAAGGACTAATAGCTTATTTGTTTGAACATGTGCTTTTGATTTGTTTAGCAAGAAGCAGCTGCATAAATACAGCATATCCCCCAGTTACAAGTCTTGTTTCTGTTATTATTATTATTATTATTATTATTATTATTATTACTACTACTATTATAAATATTATTTGGTCACATTCTGATCATAAAATCTGAATTACAGGCTGGATTTTCACTTCTCACATATTCTGTATTAAGTGTTCAGTAAAAAAAAAATAACAATAAAATGAAGGAGTAATATAAATGCCAACAACAGTCTTAGAGAAAGGTTTGCTATTAGTGTAGAGTTTAAAAATAATAAAATAGTCCCAGAATGCACCTAAAGACCAACTCCATAAAATGTTGATAAGACTACTTCCATTAGATATCTTGGGTGGATAGTATACAAATAAGAATCTTTATGTAAATGAAGCCTCAGAAAGAAATATTTGTGTGTGTATGATTATTAAACAAAATAACTGGTATGTCATGGCAGTGTTTAATTTAGAACATACTTATTTTGTAATGCATAGGATAATGAAATACTGATGTGTATGAATGAAATATATTGCATTGCCCTGAATAAACCCTGCCATTTAATTTTTTTTTTTTTTTTTTTTTATATATTTAATAAAAAATATTTTGTATGAGATAAATGCGTATTACATGTGTAATGAATTTGTTTGTTTTTTTCATTTATTTTCTTCTTTTTATTTGTTGTTTTTCTTTATTTTTACTTCATTTTTTTTTTTTTTTTGGAAGTTTGTAGATTTTTTTTTCTTCATGAATTTTGTGGATGTGAAATTGTTTTGAAAATATATAGGAATACAAGAATGACTTATAATGTTAACTATTTATATTGTTTATATTTTGTAAATAAGAGTATAAAATTGTGTATGAAATAAATGAAAAACTGCAAAATACCATAAGCAAAAATGTATGATCAGTTCTGTGACAAGAAAAATTATCAAAAAAACAAGAAAAAAAAAGAAAATGGGAAAAAAAATACTGCTTATCTTGTTGATCTGTGAGCTTAAAGTGAATTGCAGAACAAAATAAAGAAAAATGGAGAAAAAAAAGACAAGAAAAAAACAAACATATGTAGGTCAAACCTGTATGGTGACCCAGACTAAGTCGTAGCTTAACCAGCATGGCCTGATCCATGGCAGCCATTGTTTGTTCTCAGCAAACATTTGTCAACAGTTTTGATTTTTATCCCAGTCCTAGTCCTGAATGACTCTCTTCCTAGTGAAAGCATTTGATTCACACAGAAATCACATTTCTCTTCTAAAACCTAAATCATTCAATTCCATATACATATTAATGGATAGTGGAATCTTCTGGGTTAGTGTGTTTCAAGTGCATCTTGGTAAATGTATTGGTAGACATTCAGTCAGCTGCGGATAATTATATATAAATAATTGTACATATTATCTATTGCTGTTTTCCCCCTAAGTAAAGAAAAAAAAAACATCATTTGTTATCTGCATTGGCAGATATTAAGATTTCTCAGGCAAATTGATCATGTTTTTGCTTATAGTATAACTTCTTAATTATTATTATTATTTTATTTATTTATTTTTTATTTTTATTTATTTTTTAAAAAATGTTATTGCAAATCCTCATTTTATGGTGTTGAGCAAATAGCTGTGATGTTGAGCTCAATTTTTTTATTTTTTTTTTATTTTATTTCTTGATCATGACAACAGAAAATAGAATCATTCAAAACAACCAAGCAATTTAATCCTTCATAAGATTGAATGTCTGCTGTGGTTTTACATTCAAAGATTGTAATTCAGTCTGCTAGGATGGTGAGCGAAGCTAGACAGTACGAAGGAGAGATATTTATTCTGTAACTGAAGAAGCGCTAATGGTCTTTGTACTGCTTGCATAACTGGCCACATTGATAATCACCTGACTGAGGAAACTTTAGATGTTTACTCAAATAAAATCATCTTGGTCAACAAGAACTATAAACAGATTTGTTCTCATCCTCCTGTTGTAAAGAACAAACAACAAAAAAACCTACAAAAAAAAAATGAAGTAGCAATCTTGGATAGAAAAACAAATTGAAAATAGGTTTTAAAAGATTTGAAAACGTGTTTCAACATGATAAATAACAATTTTCAGTTTCGGCTTGCTTTCCAAATAATAATAATAATGGAGGGGATAATTACATAAAAATTTTAGATGGTTATTTAGTGATTATTAGTACAGGAAAAATTAACATTTTTATCCCATTATATTAATAAAGAGAAATAAATTGAGACAGTTTGAATTTGTAGAATTAAAAAAAGTTTCTATTTTCTGTTGCCATGACTAGTTACTATGGTTATGAAGTTGAATTTCAGTCCTAAGGATCTGGGGACTGGCACAGAATCAAGGACAGTGTCCAGTAATTCATTAGCTTGGTAGTAACATGAAATTCTGTTCTACACACATTCTCAAATGTCTTCATGTATCAGCTTGGACAGAATTAAAATGAACACTATATTCACGTAGTTTGAAATTGTATATCGGTATTAACATTCAGATGGGATGCCATTGCATTTAGCTTGAATATTCTTCAGGTGTTTTTTATTTTTTTATTTTTATTTTTTTAAAGAAAAACCATCATGATTGCTTATTTCCATGGGTTGTCAGTTTACATTCATGAAAGATCATTAAAAATACACCACCCTCAACAACTGTGCATATCAATAAGAAAATCATCATTTACCACTTGTTCTATGCATATTAGTTTTTGACTATTTATTAATGATTAACATCAGTGGTAAGTAATTCTCAAAAAAACAGTTGAAATGTAAAATAATTGTCATGTTTTTTGGCACCTCATTTATAGGCTATGTTGCATATGCTTCGGTATTTTCATTTAACTGCTTTAAAATGTGTTCATATAAATCACAGTTGTTTTTGCAGCATTTTAATGGGCATTATGTTACATTTCAACAAAATGCATATATATATACTGCCTGAAAAATACCTTACTGCTTTCTTTTTTAATTTTTATTTTGTTAAATCAAACATATATATATATGTATGTGTGTGTGTGGTGCCAAAAAACCATTCTTAAAACAACAACTTTATGCAGTCTTGATGTTTTGGAAGAGTTTCACTAGTGAACTGGGTTCAGTATCATCGGCATAATGTGGAGTCTACACCAAAACCATAAGCATACTGAAAATCACAAGATAATTTTTACTGGTTTTCATTTCTGTAGTGGTTATTAAACCACAAAAAAACATTCAGATTTATCATCACTTTAAAAATTTGTCCAGATTTTGTCCAGTTTATGTATATTTGCCAGTTTCCCTAGATGAAATA
Organism: Chrysomallon squamiferum; assembly: GCA_012295275.1. Lineage (NCBI taxonomy): Eukaryota > Metazoa > Mollusca > Gastropoda > Neomphalida > Peltospiridae > Chrysomallon > Chrysomallon squamiferum. The sequence continues at coordinate 27,788,335 of CM022671.1, forward strand.
TTGGTCTTATTAATCAACTGTTTCTCATCAGACTTGCATTTTTTTTTTTTTTTTTTTTTTCTCCAGTATATATATATATATATATATTTATATTTTAATTCAACATCACTTGTTGTTTCAAGCACAAAACATCAGCCTTATTTCCTTTTTTTTTTTTTAAATAACAAATAATAAAATGATAATTAAAATACAGATTTTCTTTGCTTTAAACTATGTAAAATAAAATCAAAATCCTTGTAGAAAAGGTTATTAGTTATTTTGTTGACTAGGTTGATTTTTTTTTTTTATTTTTTTTTTAAAGATAATTAGCAAAAATTATTTTTAGGTGTGTTTGTTAAATACTGATGAGAAGCAGTTTATTTGTTTGGCCTCAGCCCTATCCTGTGATCATAGATTTGTTTAGTTGTTTTGGATTAAATTTACTTGAAGACTGAGATATTCTGTCCAAGCTAAGTAGAACATGTATGTAAAACTTCATTTCCTAATAACAACTGTTTCTGGACAAGGCATGTTCAGTAATAAAATTAATATAGCAAAACATCCTTAAGAATTTCAAATTAAAATAAATATATATATATATATATATATGTACATTATTCTTTCTTGTCAAAATAAATTGCTTTGTGTAATTTTTTTTTTTTTTTTTTTTTTTTTTGTTGGAAGTGTTAATTTTTATTCTTCATTAATTTATTTTAAATTTTTATAAGACGTAGTAGTTTTATTACTGAACAGTTTTTTGTCTAGAATCACTTGTTCCTAGAGCTCATGTGCTCAAACACCATGCTATACAGAGTGGAAGTGAGCTTGCACTCGCTATTATGTTGAATAAAAGTACAATCAATACTGTTTTTTGTAGTTCTTTCTTTCCTTATTATTATTTATTTATTTTCACACAAAGATTGCCCAACATGGTGCATGTAAAACAGAACAGAACTGGATAAATGTTGCATTACACAAAAACTATGTCATTGTGCCAACATGCATATTTTTGTATTACGTCTTTCCAAGTTCTTTTTCATGTTTCATGCAAGTATTCATCTAAACAATTGCCAAAATAACATGATCCAAGCAATATTTTCTGTAATGAAAGTTAAAGGCTGCACAAATAACCAGAAATTAGGAATCTGCATGTGCTCATCTTCCATTTTATTTATTCAAACAATGATTTGTTCTCTAGATATCTGGAGAATTAGAAGGGGTTTTTGGGTTTTTTTTTTTTTTTAAAAAGCCAAGAAAAAAAGATGGTAAATTTTGTCAAGAAATTAGAATATGTTATCTAGTGAAATATTCGATTAGTTTTACTAGTCACATCTTTTTTTCTCTCCCTCCAAACAGAAAATATTTTGGTCCAACTACAGTGTTATGGAACAACAACAAAAAAATGAAGTAAAATGAAGCAAACTCAACTTGGTATTAACTGTTTTATTTCTTTACAAATGATACTTGCAGGTAACACACTATCCCATCAGTAGAATGAAAACTATGGTGTTTCAAAGATGAATGGGAGACATAAAATGTCATTTTTTTGTTTTTGTTTTAATGTAATAAAAGTACCTAAAGACGTGTATTTACATAAATACTACATACACAAGTATTTACAGTACTCTGTAACAAATGTAACTGTTTGATATTTTGCTTTTCTCATTATCTATTTATTAAGTAAAACTAACAAAACTATTCACTCCCAGTAACAACAATCAAATTTTAAATGATTCTAAATACGTTAACAAAATATTGTGTGATCTACATCTAAATGGCTAAAGATTGTCCTTGTTTGAGTGTTACTGTGTTTTGTGGCAAATGCAAAAAAGTTGCTACTTCAACTATTTTAAGTGATGCAGTGTCTCTATTAAAATGCATTTTGCTTGAAAAAATATATTAGAATATTAACTCTCAAGATAAAAGAAGAAACATAAATTGCTAATTTCAGTAAAAAAACTAAAAATTTCATTTTTCGAGAATCTCTTTGAACTGAAATTACATCAGTTCTGATGTTATTTACATAGATAGATCAAAGTGGAAAAAAAACAAAAACCTTTTAACATGACTAGAGTATTGACATGTCTTAGATTTCAGCCAGCAGATTTTTTACTGCACGAAGTACTGATGCAAATAATTTAGAAAATGTCATTAGATTCATGTCCTACTATATTTCTGGCACATACAATTTTAAATGTTTATTTTTTCTTTCTTTCATTAAGTCAACTTGAAACAACAATAAAACGGTTCTAAAATGCTATATCAATTAATGAAAGACATGAACAAGATTATTTTCCTAATTGTGGTTGCACCAGGTTAAATCTAATCAATTAACAAACAATATTCACTATATTTAAGTACTGGTAAACTAATTAGTAACATTTTATATCTTGAAACATTTGGCACTAATAGGGGTAATAAACGCTAACCTTGGCAGCAAATCCAAGTCTGAACCTATTGGGTTTTTTTTTATCTTCTTCTTTTCTTTCAAAATAAAAATGACAGCATGTAAACTATATAAAAACTAAAATTATTTAAAGAACAAAACGTAACAGATGTTTCTAAATGGTTGCATACAAAGTTAATATTTCATTTGATTCATTTTCACTTTTCCATTTCAAGACAGTATTAAAATAACCCTTCATGTGCATTCAATGCAACAGCTTTTTAAATTCTACATTTTGAAGGAGACTGAATGGTTATATATGGGGTTTTTTTTTGTTCTTGGTTTTTTTCATGTTACTGGGTTTTTGGAGGTGGGTTTAGCTGATGGAGAAGATTGGTCTTACTTGTTTATAAACTTAGAAATACTGGGGAGTTTGGTTTCTTTTGGGTTTTTTATAGTTAGCATACTTAAAAAAAAAAAAATAATGATAATTATAATTATAATAATAAAAAAATAAAAAAAAAAAATCTTACAAACTACAATAATCCTAATTTCATTTATATAAAGACAAAATAATCCAAAATTTAGCTTTTAGACATAATGCTAATGGTTCACAGTTAACACTGCCATTAATACAGTATAAATAATAAAAAAATATATTAAACAGAAGAAGAGAAAAGAAAAGTCAGAACATAAAGTTTAAAAGGCAAAACTTTGTCTTTATATTAGTTTACATTTCAAACCATTAAAACCTGCATCTTACAGGCAGTCACATCCACAAGTTAAAAATAAATGCATTCACAGGTAACAATAATGTTCAATAACAAATCTAAGATCTTTTCATCTGCAAAACTTTTTAAAATAATTTACAAAACTGCAGAAAATCTGAATAAAAGTTATGACTAGCCATAAAAGAAATGGGTAAACATTTCAAAATGATTAAAGATCTGAAGTATTTGTATGGAGCCAGATGACTTATCACAAAGAATTTTAATTAAAATGAAAATGTAAATTTTTATTATCTGGTTTTTCACATGGACAGAAATAAATAAATGACAAACTGAATCTGTGTGATGTGTTTTTCAAATATGTATTTGCATTGTAATCAAGGAAGAAGAAAAACAACTTTACTTTTCTTCCAAATTTGTTTAAAATCTGAAGCCCATGTAATATACATGACCAGCATTAAATTTAAGAAAAATTAATTTGAGTGTGTGACCTTTCACGTAGAAAGCAAAATAACTTAGTATCTGATCCCAGTATCAGGAATGGGAAACTAAATAATATGACAAACATCTAGTTACACCTGAGGTTACAATACAGTGGTAAGTTCACTACTACTAAAAGCAGTAAGCAGTTGTGTTTTTTTTTTTTTTAATTTCGTAGTTACAGTGACACATACATTAACAAAATGTATAAACAAGTGTGGCCTTTGACATTTTGTAAAACAATGCGAGTACATAAACATTCATTTGTCACTTAATTTTTTTTAACAGCCATTTTAAATAGTCTGCAACTAAATCTGTTGCAAGAAGGTTTAAATAATACATCTTCAGATTTTATCTGATCTCTATAGTCGTTTATTTTTTATATATTATTTTGTTTTTCCCAAGAATTGTCTGACAGTATTCAATCATTTGGCAAGTAATTTTTCATATACAGGCAAAAAAAAAAAAAGAAATAAAAAGAAAACACTCTAATTTAAAATCAAAGAAATATCTAATATCTGAAATTTAATATTTTTGCCATTTAAAAAGTTAATCTATTAATTTTTGTAAAGTTTTTACTGTATTTTTGCACTGATCAACTGAATAATCTTACGTTTACTTTGTTACTCCCATTATTCTTAAACTAACCAAACATGATGTGACTTTTATAAATGGTTTTAAAAAATGTTACATATATACATCAGAACTGATAACAATATCAAATACACTGAAATGAGCAATAATCAAATCAATTCTTAAAATTAGATTGTTATGGATTTCAGTTAATCCATCTACATAATCTCTTTGAAACAAATATTTTTGTTCTATTCCACAGTATTTTGTTAAAAAGTAAAAGGTAATTTTTGTTGATGTCAAGAGAGAGAAAGTAAATAATGCTGGAATTTTTTTTTTCTTCTGTCTGAACCAGATGAGACCAAACATACCTTGTACAGAAAATATTAACTTTTTCAGAGAGTGTGTTATACTGAGTTTTATTATTATTTAGTAATCTACCAAGTGACATATTTTTATTTCATGCATGTACCACAACTCTTAAAACAACAAACAAGTAAAATTTAATTAACCGTAAATTAAATCTACAATATTAAGTTATGAAAATTTTAACACGTCATTTTAAGTACACAAATGTAGCTACATTCACTGCTACAAAAAAAAAAAAAAAAAAAAAAATGTGATTTAAAACAGTTTTTTATGGGGTGACTATTAAAACATGTGCATAGTATAACACTATAAGCAAATGCCCATACCTATCTTTCAGACACAATCATATATATATATATATATATATATATACATACACACACACACACACACACACACACATACTCATTCACACAAACATTTTATTCACATTCAGAATCTGTAGTCCTATGGCTGGTGATTTATTCCTAAAAATAAACAAAACGAAAAATGAACTTGTGTTTGATACTGAGACATACAAGAAAGTCACAATGTCGACACTGATGATTTTTCAGCTTTATAGACTGACTTTGTGAGGTTTCAGTCTGGAATTGTTTTTGTTTTTTTATAAAAATGGTTTTCTCCAGCCTCCTGCTCCTCAGCTGCCTTTAAGTTAATTTGAACCTGTGTGTTATTGAGCTGCCTTCAGGTGAGTCTTCAACAAAGACATTGATTCTGATCGTCTCTCCACTATAGGCTCAGATGCTGCCTGATCAACGATGCTGAATACAAACTGTAAACAACCAACTTTAATGTAACTCCCATGATGCAACAGCGCTGTCCCCTCCCAGCCTGCACCACTACCTCCGATCAGACTAGAACTGCTGACACGACAGTTGCAGTGGCGTGAATGCTGTGAAAAGAAATTAATGTTAGTAATCACCAGGGAAGATATAAAGAAAATAATTTAGTAACTTTAATAAGCTGCACTTTTTGTTATTTTAAATGCCTTTATGTATAATGTACCATAGCTGGCAAATGTAATTAGCAATTCCACCAGTGCTTTTTTTTAAAAAAAACTGTCTTCAGTAATTGTTTTTTTCACTGGGGCTGTATTTTAATTTTCACAATGTAACTGGCAAGCTACTGTAGAAATATTATCAAAAAGACAGACACATTCCACTGGCTGCACACCCAAACACACAGATCACTCTTTCTGTACTACTGTATTTAATCTTATAACACAAATCAGTTCTCACGTCGTTAGCTTTGGCAGTCATTGTTATTCGCTTCTGTTCTTCATCTTCCAGTTTCTGCTTAGCCTTGCTGATCACCTCACGGACAGCTGCTACAACAGGGGAGGGTTGGGGTGTGGTCGCAGACTTGTCAGAAAAGTCACACGAGTAGAGGACGTTGTCAACAGTAGTTCCATGTTCACTGTAGTTGAGTAGTTCATAGTGTTTTGTCATCTTTAACAGTACCAAAACAAGTATGTATTAAAAAAAATAAAATAAAAAAATAAACAAATAAATAAATGCAACCCGAATTAAGTCATTCCTGGCATAACACTTTTTCTTTCTTTTTTGACATTTAGATTAGAATTTTATTTAAATATAGTAAGACTTAAAAGATATTCTACGTCAAAACCAATTACTGAAGAAGAAATTAATTGCAGATTTTCAATTCCTTTAATCTACAGATTTAATAAATGTTCAAAATGTATAAATATATATATATTTAACTGGAACAATTTTATGATGATTTCTGAAAACAGACAAAAGAAATACATGAAGTTTCTCACCTCATCATAGAATATACATGCATGTTTTGGTGACACAAAATTGCAATAACCAAACTGGTTTAGGCAGACATCCATGTCAGCACCTGTTTAATTAAAAAAAATAATAATAATAAAATAAGAGGTAGAAAGCAATAAATATAACTATATTGTTATAGTAAATTATTTTAAATTTTTTCTCTATCTGAATTAATTTTGAACCCCATAAATTTATAAACGTTTTTTCATAGTAACAATCACACTATAGTATTTTTTTAAATGTACTATTTAGGCATAAAAATTGTATCTTTCCTACTCCTGTTTACAGAAAGTATAAACTAAAAACTTGCCTGTTCCAATCCCCATTGTTCTGTATGGCATTGGAATGGCTTGGCCTTTCCCAGTCAGGGGACATAAAACAGCTCGTGCCCTGATTTCACATGACCCTTAGTGGAAAAGAAAAGAATTAGTTGAGATGCTTTTTTAGCTACAAACTCAATTTTAATTACAAAAATAAAAAAATATTCTAGTGAAGGAACCTATGTGTAGATCACACAGTATTTCATTGAAAAGATAGAAAAATTACCTGAAACTAAAAAAAAGAAAAAAAAAAGGTTGTTTTTATCTTATTTATATATATATATATGTGACAAATAATAAATTTATGCAGGATAAAGCTAATTTACCAAACAGATGTTTTCTTTTTTAACTTTACTTTTATTTATTTATTATCTGGTATTTTTGTTAGTATGTTTTACATCTGGTTTTTTAATGTAAATGAATTAAAGAAGAATAAACATCGCTAAACAACAAAGACTTCAAGACAACAAATACCATCTTCACTAGACTGCTGCAAGAGACCGTTTAGAACTCCTTTTTTTGTCGGCAGAACGTCAGATTTGTCTGACATCAGTTGCTGAAGCCGCTGCCATGCAAGAATCTGGATTAATTTTTCATCTATTTTACTCAATTCTGATTCTGAAAAACAAATAATTAAAATCAGAATATTTTTTTAAAAAAAACAAGCAACTAACTAATGTATTCTGTCAAATTATTTAACACATTTAAAGATAATTATTTAGCAGTCTTCAGGGAAAACATCATATTTCCAAGAAAATTACCAACCTGTATTTCCTTCAATGAACTGCTGCAATGTGTTGTTTAGATTGTTTATTAATGAATTGGAATTACTCAAGTTGGCTCCTTTACTCACAGCAGTTGTTATGCTACCTGAGTTAAGTTTTCCACCTAAAAATTAGAATTACAATGGTGAAAAGACTTTAAATGATTAACAAATTTTACAAAAAAAAAAAATATAGCACAACAATATTTGTTTAGTAACCCTCTTAAATTATAACAAACCTGCTGTAATACCTGTTAATTTATTCTGTGAATGTACAAAACAAAAGAAAATATTTAATAGAAGTTCATGGAATATTCATGACACTAAAAGAAATCACAATCAAAGACTGCTTTGAATAACGTATCTTAAAATCAGTGGAGACTACTGCATGAATGATAAAAACTGTTACTTCAAAACAATCTGACATTAATAATTTATCAAAAACAAATGTGATTTTTGTCTTGTTTAAACACAGAGAGAAAACTGCTCTCCTACAAAATCACGCAAGAGAAAGAAAAAAAACATCTACCTGAAGGCGAAGCTGATACTGTGATTACTTTTGGAGATGTGATGGTTCCTATGGTGTGAGACACAGAACACTTGTTCTGCGAACCTGTGGTGGCCACTTTTATAGAGGGCTGAACTGTTATTCTGGGAGACAGGATTGACGTTGGGTTGCTGACGACAACAGTCTTCGTGGAACTATTTGCAGACACAGTCTTGTTTCCTTGATTCGAATGGGACAACACTTTAGTGACGACGGTATTGTTTGATTTGTTTATAGCACTGATGACGATGTTTTTGCCTTGCGTATGTGGGACAGAACTTGTACTGTTTGAAGTGGCACTGGGCTTATCGCCCAGAGGCCAGTTCACTTTAACTATATTGGGCGTGGGCGAATCGCCACTATTACTTCGTGTCCTTATCACAACGGCATCGGGTTTAGTCCTCTGTAAATTTACAAAATCGATATCACCGTTCACCGTAGCACTGGTAGTTCCGTGAAGTAACGACACAGTCGACCCCTTCGACACTTCAAACGGGCCGTTGGAAAAAGATTCTTGAACAGGACTGCACACGGCAGATCCATTTAAAGAAGTCCTATCACAGTCAAAGGTTTCCGCTTTAGAAACGTTTTCCTCCACCGAATCCTCCAGGTCGTGCATATCACAGTCCTTATGAACAACAGGTGCGACAGATGCTGTTGGTTTGCCATGGTCGGATTTTGATATGTCAGCAGTTTTAGCACCTTCTGTTGCTTTGTGCAATTGTTTTTGGGCTAGGAACTTAGCTATACTGGTCTGTAATGATACAACTGCTGTCAGCCACTGAAAACAAAAAAAAGGAAATAAAAAAATTATTATTTGAAAAAGATTTTGGAAATAAATTACGTAAACTTAATTAAAAGAAAACTGAAAACAAAAAGAAAAGAAATCTTTATGTTTTTATAGCTATCAGGCAACATTAACAAATTTAAAAACAGAGTTAATTACAGTTTTGGTAAAAAATAGCTAATTACTATTTAACCAGAATATGAAGACAAGTAATAAATCTCTATGTACAGATAAAGCCATTGGTTCTTATCAACAATGAAAAAATAACAACATTCACCTCTTCTTGTTCTTCTAGAGTTATTTCCACATGTTCTTTAGGTGTTGGAGATTGCGAAGATGAGATATTCAGTCCACTGACTGCCTGTGGTAATAATGATGGAGGATTTTGATAATGCTGCTTTATTGCTGCTGGTATCTGGAAAAAAAGAAAAATATATAATAAATAAATAAATAAAAACATGTATGTATTGATTTTAATATTAACACACTAATTACAACTGGTCCACATAAAACAAAAACAAAAACAAAAGTATCATTGTTTCTCACCAAGATATTTGTAAAATATTAGACTCATAACACCATCAAATATTACCAACCTCAAACTAAGTGAATCAAATAAAACCAACATTTACTTTAAAAATTAGATCCAAATTAATATTTAAAAATATGTTTCAACCTAGTGCATTAAAAATAGTATTTGAAACAAACTTGTTTAAGATTCTTCATTGATACTAAATGTATACAACTCACTGAAATGGTTTTTCTGCATGGTAGTTTTCTCTTTAATCTAAATGGTGGATGAAGTCTATGACCTTGTCGTAAAAACTGAATTTTTACTGCATGTTGATCTATATGGCCAGAAAATCTGTCCCATAATTGGACCCGTTCATGCAAACCAACTGAATGCAAAAGCTTTTCATCCTTTTTAAAAAAAATACAAAAGAAGCATTTAATCTCAAACCTTTTAAAAAATAATAATAAATAAATAAAAATTCAAGATCAAACGTTTTCAGGAATACTTTTGCTACTTAACAGGTGGCATTCATGTTTTATTAATTGTTCATCTTCTAAAAAATGACTTCACCTATACAATGTAATCAAACATTAATAATTTTGAGTAGTTTATAAAAAATTGTTACTTTTATTATCTGTAAATTGACTGTAAATAAAATCTTACATTTATTTCAAACATTAACTGCTTCCACTACATCTCTGTTTGACAAGTGTGACATCACATTATCTTCATAAAGTTAATTTAAAAAAACAAACAAGAAATACAAGTTTTGAAATTATTATCAGAAATCAGATTCATCCATCTTTGCTTTTATGAGGCCTATCTGACACATTCTAAATTTATTTTGATCAAAGTACAATACCACAGCATGTTCCACGTGGTTTGGACACATCCACCTTCCAGTCGGCAATGTTGTTAACGGAGGATTTAAACAGTCTTGGTGAAACAACAGAGGACAGTAGTCACACTGGATTAAAGGGGACACTCGACAACTTCTGTAACAGAAAAAGAAAACCTATGCAACGACCTGTATTAATTTTACTCAACAATATAAAAAAAATTATAGTTTTTTTTCTAATTTAATAATATCTTATACATAAATAAACTGTAATAAATAATGAACAGACTACATACTTGCTGCAGATGAAGCAAACTTTAGCTGGTAATGGCACAATTCCGTTGTCGTGTTCGTGTGGAAGTTTTTTATTGCTTGCACGCATTCCTGGTCGTCTCTTACTTGAACCTGCCAGAATAGACAATTCACTAAAAGTAATCAAAATTAGTAGATAATAACCTATTAATAAACATAATACATTTCTATAAAATTACTTTAAAGTAACCACCTGTGGGCATATTATATATTGCAAATATATATATAATTTAAAAAACCCAATATAAAATAATAACCAACCTAAAAAAAAGACCCATTTTAAATGAATTTACAAATACCTCTTCTCTCTTACACTCACAAAATTTAATGTTACTACTACCTTAATAATATAATCCTAAAATTGCTAAAAGGTACGATGTAATGACTATAGTTTCCAACAGCTTTTCCATCACTCCAGTTCTAGAAATTCATGGATTTCTTTTGTTGCAACATAGCACTGGTGAATTTTTTTTCATAGAACATTCTAAATTCTTAACCTTAAACAACGTACCAGGCAATGGTGTTGTGCAGGCAATATCTTTTGTCAGTTCAAACTGCACAGGGTTTATAAGCTTAGCTGCTTTTGCCAACATCTGCAGTGGATGTTCTTTTTCTTCATCTTTAGAATGCTGCCTCTTCACTCTACTTTTTGTGCCAGTTTTGATGGAACCTGAGGTTGATTCATCTTCTTCAGGCTGAAAACAAATTAAATGTATGTTTGTTTTTAAATTACAGAGCACACTGACTAATTTTCTGTCATCAGCTATTACATTTCAAGCATTTGGTCTTCTACAAAAAAAAATGTGCTATACTTCTCTGTCACAGCAAGTAGAATTTTTACCTTCACCTTCGGACATTTATATTTATGCTTGTGCAAGTTCAAACACAATAAGCACTTAAATTTCCTTTTAAGAAAAAAAATGTCCTGTATCTGATACAGATTATAAGTTTGAAATGTTTTGTTACTGAACAGTTTGTCTTTACATAAATGAATAAAAAGCAGATGTATAAATCAAATGTTTAAGTGGTATGGTTGTATAACATTTCAGAAACTAAAGCTAACCTCTGGAGGACTGATGCGACATCGATGACAAATCCATTCACCAGGTGGAAGTTCATCTTCATCCAAAGGTGGATCACTAACAAAAATGTATTTTTGTTATAATTTGTTTGCTTTTTTAAATATATATTTAAATCTACTGTAGCAATTTCAAAGTGCTACTCATTTATGTAATAATTCAGAAATATATATGAATAAAAAATGTTCATGCACTTTATAACTTTTTAATATTTAAATGAAAAAAAAATGAATTTATTTCTGTCTACTCCTTTGATTTTAATATTATTTTGTGTATGTGGAATGAAAATTATTATTTTATTGTGCTGAATTTGTAACTATCTCATTGACAAATATTTCTGTTTGTGTGCTGTAAAATGGAAAAACTACCAGAAACCTGCTAGGTATGAACAATTTATTGTATATTTTACATATCTACATGCATTACAAATGAAGTTTTGTTAATCTTCAGTTTAAAACTCACTGGCACTGTAAATGAAATGCTGCTGGACAACGGTCACAGCAGAGCAAATCACCACCTTCTTTACAGCTGTCACAACAATCGTGGTTAATTGCGCGGCCATGTCGTCTTCTTTCTCTATCTTGTCGACGTTGCTTTCTCACTAAATCTTCACTGACTGGAGGGGCTGTCAACTTAATGATTTCCTAAAAGTAAAATTTAACTTCGTATTAAATAAAGTCAACAAATAATGAAACAAAATGACTTAAAAGAAAATCATCACATAGCGCTTATCTGCCCTTTGTATACGGCTCAATAAAACAAAATTACCTCCATTAGCCCGCCAGATGTATCTAAATCATATTCCACGGCAGCCATGAGGATTCGAAGAACTATTTTAAGATGCGTAAACAACAGATGGATAATCTGGAAGATGTCAACCTTTCAAATCCATTCTTGATAAATTTCTTCTTCTTTTTTTTTTTTTTTTTTTTTTTCACAATAAACGTCAAAAAGTCCTAATTTCTATATTAATTTTCTAACTGAATACCAATTCTGTGGACATTTTGTTTAATATGGTTATCCTGTAAATAAAGATCTTTTTTGAATACCGCTGAAAACTGGTAATTTACTTATTAAAATTAATAATTATAGCAATATTTATAAATTGATTTATGTAAAAATCCCAGAACTTGGCGCAAAATGTCGGACAACATAACGGCGCATGCGTTCATCCGGGCACTTCCCAATGCGCATGCGTATTCCAGAAGTAACGGAAGTTACGAAGGTGAAGGTTACCATCCAGTTTTGTTATTATTTGGAAAACTTCGGTATATTTCGGTATTATCCGATATTGCCTAATGCTTTTATGCAGTCGGGCAGCTAATATCATAAATACGCCATGCCATTACATTTTGTTTCTGATTTTGTTAACTTTCTTTAATTCGTGTAAAATGTTTGTATTAAACATATTGTAACTTATATTTAAATATATAGTCTTTATCGGCGACGTACCATATTCCGAAATTGTCCGAAAATGGACAAAATTCAGAATGAAACTAAGTAAATTAAGCTTCTAATATTTCATTCTTCTTCTTTTTTTTATATTTATTAAATACATAATAATACATGCAACGTAATTAAAATTTAGTATTTTCTCTAATGACCACACGATCTTAATTTTATGTCGGATAATTATAAAATATTTTGCAGGATAAACGTAAACTGGCTTTGCATAAATCCGTAAGACACACACAGAGAGCCGTGTGACCTTTGCCTTGAAATGTTTAACAAATGATCACAAGACACCTTTCTTCCTGCTGTTATTTATGTCCAGAAGACATACCTTTTGAATAGTATGTAAATGCTAATTATTTGTTTTACTATGCCATCGGTTGGTTAATTTCAATATAAATAGATGAAGATATTTTTGATATTCAAAAATGAAGTTCACAATGAAAGTGCATTTATTTCTTGTTTAATTACATCATAGTATTTTATTATTTTAAGTATTTTATTTATCGGAGAATTGATTATAATCGTAATCATAATGTTTTCACTTCTAAACAATTTTCTTTCTGCGTTTTAAAGAACAATAGCAGCAATTAGTGAGAATATAAAAAAGATTAATTGAACTGTTTAATTAACCGGACACTAACAGTAACACTAACAGTAACATGAAATAACGTGTATTAGGCTACATATATTCATTATATTGTAATATACATAATATAACAAGTGTACGTTTTATCTGTATATGCATAACAAATGACAGTTACAGAGAGAGTGCATCATCCATTTTAACAGTAAATGAGTAATTAGTACACTTCCTACCTTTTTAGCTTTACTATAAGTGTAAGAAGTAAATCGACAACTCTAATAATATCAAGGTACCATCTTTTTAATGCTGCAAATGAGAACTAGAATGTGCTTTACATACATATCCATTGTCAGGGAACAATTTGTTTGAAAAATTGTTAATTACTTATTATACCCTATTTAGCTATTTACAATGAAATTAATGGTGGCTCCAAAAAATCCACAATATTGATGTAAAACGTTCAGGTAGTATCAAATATCATTTTGGTCATCAGTTCATTACTTCATGACCAATAATTTCATTAAAAAGTCATATATTGTTTTTTATAAGGAATCTGATTTGTTACTGTTAACGCAAAATGACTATTATGCACATAACTTTAGATATACATTTTTTATTTTGTATCAGTTTTCAATGCTGTTTTTAATATTTTATCTGTCAGCAAAAAAGAAATATTCTTAGGTCAGAGTTTATTGTTCATTTGAAAATGCCTTGACTTTTCATACCTACCAGATTTAGATTTTTTCACTATATATATATTTGTTTATTTTGCAGTTAACATATTGTTGTAGTTATTAAACAACACTTAACATGAACAAGGAAAAGAAAACCAAACAGTCGAAGAAGACATTCCATATTGCTGCTAATGATCTTTTGTGCAAAAATGGCTGTGGTTTCTATGGTAATCCAGCATGGCAAGGGTTTTGCTCCAAATGTTATAGGGAAGTGTACCAGCCTGCAAGACAAGCACAAGTTCTTCATGATGCCATGCGAGAAGCTAGTAAAAGGTTTGTAATTTGAATGTTTTTTTCATATTTAATTATCTTCTTAAAACTCATCAAAATTTAACACAGTCAGTATGGTATTATATTTAGTGATGTAATAATTTAACAACAATCATATAAGAATATTTCAGGAAGGTAATAAATTAAATCAAGCCAAACATCTTGACATTTAACATTTGAACGAAAGTATTTTTAATTTATTTAAATACTATAAATATCCTATTTATATTTTTAGCCATACAAAAATCTGTCTTCATATAATTAATTAAGAATGCAGCTGCACATATATGTTAAGGGTATTTAGTTTATTTGAATACACTCTGTTTAAAATTTTAATATTTGTTTCCTTTTATGGCTATAACTTTCTGAACTGAAAAGAAAAGAAATAAATATACATTTTATTTTTGTTTGAAAAGACTTGCAGATACACCTCCAGGTTCATTCTCCAAGTTTGCAGAAAAGAAAACCCAACAGGTGAACAAGAGAAGTCACACAATGAAATCTATCTTCAGAAAAACACCAACCAAAGGTAGGAGGCTATATATGTATCCCAGTGTTTCTTACTGATAAAATATCCTTGAAATTCTTACTGTCTTAATAGACACTGTAGTTGTTATAAACACTTTCATTAAAATGCAGTTTTAAAAAATGAAAATAATAATATGACCATCAGTTTTAAGTTTATGTTCAAACATTTGGTAATAATAAACTGATAATGTTGAAGAAATGTTTCTAAATTGATTATTATTATTATTATTATTATTATTATCAATATTTTGATACAGATTCATTTAAAAAAAATGAAAAGGATAAGATGTATAAGTAAAAATAAAATAATGTAACTAATCCCCATCATTTTTTTTTTATCATTTCGTTAACAAAAGTATTATTAGTACTGTATACATGTATGTACAGGAACATTTTGTTACAATCGCTGTAGATTCTACTTTAGAACAACAAGCTCCACCTCAGAAAGAAACTCGCAGGTCAAGCATAGAGAGTCAGAAAGTTGGTGGCGAGTTTGCAGAATTCCTAAAGACTCTGAAGAAACCAGCAGCATTAGAAATCTCCAAGCAAGTTCGTGGTTTCATTGAGCGAATCCAGCAAGCAAACGATGCACCCATAGAAGAATTATCTGACATGGTGCAAGACTTTTACCAAACTTTGACAGATCGATTGCACACACATGCTTTGTACAAAGGTTCGTTGTTTGATTTCATTCAGAGTTTATTGTCTGAATATGTTCTCTTTTAGATTTACTTATTATGAATACATTGATTTTTAATTTATTTATATTTCTGCCAGAAGTAGATACATTTACTCTTAATGAAATTGGAATCTTTGATATCATTTTTGTTTAAAATGGAAAACAGTATTATTTTTGGATAAAGATTTTTATTTTTTGCATCTTTTTTTTTATAAATTTATATAAATATTATATAAAAGTTTAACTGAAAATGAATAATTTGTTTACAAACTGATGATATTTTCCACACATTATTTAACATGCGTCTTATTTTTAAATTATTATACATACTTTAAAATATTTTAACACATGAATAAGAAATGATGCTATTATTTTAACCCCCAAAAATAATAATAATAGTATTTACAAAATGTATTTTTTGTACCTTTATGTTATTTTACAACAAAAATCATATGATGAACTTTTGCCAACATAGTATCAAATTATATTTGCCAGGAATGAGTGCAGAAGTCGTAGAAAAGATTCTGGATTTCACAGAGCGGTACATCATGACTCGTCTTTACCGATCAGTATTCTGTTCCCCTGCAACAAATGACGAAGAAAAGGATCTGGCCATTCAGAACCGAATCCGTAGCCTGCACTGGATAACTGCACAGATGATGGACACTGTCATTAATGAGCATGATGCAGAGATCAGAAAAATGTTAGACCAGGCTATAACAGGTACAAGCTTTTTGAAATTTTGTTACTTCATTATTGAAATTAATAAATATGGGCATGGGTAGCAAACCTACTGTACATGGAACATTTGCACATGGTTTCAAAAAAACCCATTAAGAAATCCATAATAAGTAATGTATAATGTTAATGTAACTGCTTACAGTTCCAAAGGAAATACATACATATTGGTTTAATTTACTACTGTGGATATGTTTTGAATTCATAGAAATCTTGATTAAAATTAGTTGACTTGGTACCTTATGTCTAAAGGAAACATTTGCCTTAGGGCCCCTACTTTCCCTTAAAAAAAATAATTATACTTTATGTCAATATCATGAGAATAAAAGAATCTCAAATGTAAAGGGAATATTTCAAATGCTTTTTTTATATGCAGATGCAATAGAGGTTGATTCAAAACGAGCCACCCAGGACAAATTAGAATGTATTGTACGATGCAGCAAGCACATCTTCGAAGTACTGAACATGTCAAAGGAGGGCCCTGCCAGTGCTGATGAGTTCCTTCCTGCACTCATCTACATCGTACTCAAGGCAAACCCTCCCCTACTGCAGTCCAACATTCAGTACATCACACGCTTTGCCAATCCTAGTCGACTGATGAGTGGCGAAGCAGGTTATTATTTCACTAACTTGGTAAGTTTTTAAAACCTTGTTTTCTAAATTATGTTTATTAGCTTTTTGATTTATTTTTGTTTCTTTTATTGTTTATTTTAATTTTTTTATTTTATGAAATTTTTAAAAAATGTTTGGTTTTGGTTGTTTTTTTGTTGTTGTTGTTTCTGTTAACAGAATAATTAGGAAAATTAACCTAGAGATGTGTATCTTATGACATAAATATTTCCAAGTTGTATACAGTTATGACATTAACAAACCTGGTTGTCAATAATTGATAACATTAACATGTGTATAGTGTTCAGTCATATTTTACTGATTGTTTTAATATCTGACATTTATGTAAAAATGCTTAATCCATTAGATGCAACAAGTATGTTGTGACATTAAACCAGATGTGGCAGAATGGATCAGTATGTGTTATATTTTATCGTCAAATTCAGACATTGTTTGACTAATGAAGTAATTATTTTCATTAAATTATGTTAATCTATATTTTATACAGCTGTTACATAACAAAGCATATATCTGAGCAATTACAATGTTAACTGTGGCCTCATTTTGCAGCAGTCTTTAAAACAGAAACATGAAATGTTGCTTATTAGAATAACATACATAACCTGACAGTGAGAATGCCAATATTTTTTTAATTTTTTTTAATTTTTTATTATTGATTATGACCTTTTATAAGGTTGAAAAAATACTGATACGAATTATTAAACTACACCTACAGAACTATATCTACCTTACCTCATTAACTCTGTTAGGTAAAAAGGTTGTTTTATAAGGTTATATACAGTTATGCATTAAATTGAAGATTTGAAGCAAAATATCTGAACCAGTTATAGAGAATGGTATGAAAGTCCTGCAATGTAGTTAATATATGAATTCTTGTTTATCCATAGAATTTCAGACTGAATTCCATTCAAGTCCATTAATTTTGAATGTCTCCATGATTTGAATTGATTTCTTTGAACAGTGGTAAAAATTGTGATTTTAAAATTTTCAGTGCTGTGCTGTTGCTTTCATAGAGAATCTAAATGCAGACTCGCTTAGTCTGACACAGCAAGACTTTGATCGTTACATGTCTGGCGAAGCAGTGCCTCCATCTAGTGCAACAGAATACTCTTGTGAGGGACTCAGAATAAGTAAAGAAAACCTTCGTAATCTTGCCGAGCTTCGCCAGAGGCAAGAAAAAGTGCTTGCCGAAGCACTGCAGCTGCAGCAGGAAATGAAAGACTTCAAGGAAAGTTTTATTGAACAAATCAAAGCAGTGATTGATCGGACTCCTCTGACCATCAAACCGAGGAAGGTTAAAGTGGATCTGGATGCAGCAGAAGAAATGGGCGAACTGGAGAATCTTCCGTCACCTCTGAAACCTCAGCTTCCAGGCCAAGACTCGGTTCAGACTGGTGTTGTAGAGGCTGAAGAAACCGAAATGGTAGAGTCTGAAGAGCCAGTGGCCACCTGAGACACACATAGCAAGCTATAGCTGTGTCAGATGCTCTTGATACACACTTTAAAACCTCTTCCAGCATGTGCAATAAATACTACATAATAAATTAGACTTAATCCTGAACACAACCTGCAAAAATGCTTTACAATCTCTTTTTAATTTTTTAATTTTAATTTTTTTCCATTTGTTGGTTTTATGAAACTGTTGGTACATTATTAGAAACATATTTCCCATTATAAACAGGAATAGTTTATGCAGTTTATATTTGCCATAAACCTTAAAAACAGAAAATAACAAAAACAAAATATTTTAAGATATAAGCAAGTGTTGTTTGCGTTTGTTTTTTACGTATATATGTTGGATTTATAATCTGCTTTTTGTTTTGTTAAATTGTAAGAATCTGTTTCTAAAATTGCTGTTGCATAAAATACGTTATATGGCAATAGATTCCAAATTATTTATATGGGACCACATGCATATTTAAACAAAAACTGAAAAAAAAAAAAAAAAAAAAAAAAAAAAGAAGAAGAAGAAAAAAGGTTACAAATTATAAACTTATAGTGGGCTTTGTTTTGTGTTAATGTTTAAGAACTCGGATTACCATATAAAAAAAATAATATGTGAAATTGTTTTCCATTGTTGTTAATCATAAAATGTTAGTGATATTTGAATATTTGTCATTTCAGATGTGTTTTTAGCACATGATCTAATCATTTTTTTTTTTTTTTTATAACAACCTTTTTGTTATTGATTATCATTACTTTTTTTAAATTATTATTTTCGTTAATTACATCATAAGTATTATAGTAATCTTAAGAATCAAGGCAAAGAGAAAAACAACGATAAATTCTTATTGTTTCATTTACTTCGTGTTTTCATAATTATGATCTGTCTTTACTGTTTGCAGTTTAAATACAACTTTTATTAGTAATTGATAATTCTACGATCATGCTACATAATTGTTTGATGTAGGTTTATTAGATATTTTCGTTTATTATTTTTAATGTTTTTAATTTTTTTTTTATTAGTATTATTATTATTATTATTGTGTTCATGATTCTTTAGAAAGTTTCATTTCATCTACTTTCTTCTTGAAAGTAAATAATAAAATAAAAATAAATATTTATATCACTGAAAAATACACATGAGTGTTGAATTATTTGAGAAATTTCTTTTGTTTTTCACATTGTTGAAAGTTACTTATATTTCTCTGGCTTAGCATTTAATGTTTGCTTCATGATGTAACTAGTACTCATGCATAACCACAATCACTGGATACAGAATAATGACTTCATTATAAAATGTACAAATATTTTTTTATTTTCATTGTATTTGGAAACTGTAATCTATCTTAAATACATGGCTTTTTATGACATTATTTCTACCGGAGGAAGTTTTTCTTTTGAAATGTAATATGTATACAATTTTTTAAAGAATTTATTAATGCCTTCATGACACAACATGTTTTCATTTTGAACTTGTCTCTGTTTTAATTATTATTTGATTTCTAATTTTTATTTTTATTATTATTATTTTTTTTTTTTTTTAATGAAAGTGATGAGGTTTTTTTATTGTTCGTTTGTTATTTCATAAAAAAAATATTCATTTTCCAGAGGGGTTTTCCCCTAATTTTTTATTTCATTTTTTTTATTTTTATACATTTTATATTCATAGATTTCACATGTGTTTGTTTTATTATTATTTTTTTTTTTACTTTTATTTATTTTATTTTTTTATTTATTTATTTATTTATTTATTATTATTATTATTATTATTATTATTATTATTATTATTATTATTGCTGTTTGTTTTTGTCTGTGTTTTTTTTTTTTTTAATATTTTGAACAAACCATATGATGTGTACTTTTGTTATAGAAAATAAATGTTTAAAGGGATATTCTGGTTTTTGTTTTTAAATTATTATTATGTCATTTACAAACATCAGATTAGTGAACATAGATTTAGCATTATTGGATGTGGTTGCCTTTAATATGGATTAGTTTTACTAAAGTTTTTAAAAATGTTTGTTGGTTAACAAGGGTTCACATAATAATATTTTGGGTTGGGTTTTTGAGGGGGTTTTCTGCTTTTTGGGTTTTTTTTTTTTTTCTGGAATAGATAATTGAACATGAAAGTAAATTATTTTTAAAATAGGTAAATGTGTTTGTTTTTTTCATTTTTTTTAAAATAGGTAAATGTGGGTTTTTTTTTCATTTTTTTCATTTGTTGTTTTTTTTTGATATTTTTTTAATTTCATTTATTTTATACTAGTTTGATGACAGCATAATATTTAAAGTGATATGATATTTGCCAAATCATGAAATTTTAATTTATACTGACAAAATGGCTCTTTAATATTTTTATTGTAATTTTTTAAAAATGTTACCATTATCTGTATTTTTCTTTTTAATGTAATAAGAAGGGATTTACTGTCATATATATTTTAATTCTCAGTTTAAGCCCTGTTAAAAGCCACATTCAAATTAGTAACACTAATAGTGTCTGCTATCATTTTTTTTTTTTTTACACTAGACAGTATGCTATATAATAGGCATTTTATCATTTTCTTTTTTTAAATGAATGTCTGTTATATATGTGAAATACAATCACAACTGTATTATTATTTATTTTAAAAAAGGTGTATACATATATTATAATTATTAAATTATATTATACATGTAAATATTAGCAAAGTATTTAAATATGAAATTCAGTATGATCAATGTTAAGCACAATGTTGTGTGTTATTCATACAACTTACCAATGTTTTTAGGATAATATTTTACAGTAGAAGGGTGTGGAGGTCATATATTTATCAATTGCTGAATCCTTGCGACGTTATACATTTTTTCAATTTGCTATAGAAATGTATTTACAGTAAAAAAATATCTTCAATATCATTTCTTTCTTTTTTCTTTTTTTCTTTTTATTTTCTTTTATTTAAAAAAAAAAAAAATATTTTTTCTTTTTTTATATACTGTTTTTAAGATTATGCATACAGAACATATCAGATTTATAGGCTAATTCAAGTAAGATATTTTCTTTCACAGAAAGCATTTTATTTTTCTGTAAATATTTAAAGGAATTTTCAATTGGATGGAAGAGTAACTTTAAAAGAAAGATGGCTTAAGATCTTTTGATTAATGAGAATGTGAATGATTCCCTTGCTGTCTAGCAATTTACTGGAATGTTAGAAAAATTTGTTATGAAATAGTATGAAATGAGACCTCGATCTATTTTCTATTATTATTTTTTTTAAATAATCGATTAATCTTTTTAATTTATGTTTATTACTCTTTTTATTTTGTTTTTATGGAGAGTTATTTTTTTCCTATGTTTATTTTATTTATTTGTTGTTGTTTGGTGTGGTTTTTTGAGATGGTAGACATGCAGGATTTTCAGTCTGATCATGTTAATAAATTTGTTTGACTCAGTGGAATTAATTTTTTTTTTTTTAGGTGTTAATCAGATTGCAATTTGGTCATATTTGTCAGTGTATAACTGTAAAAGAAAATTAAATCGGTTCAGTCACAAAGGTTATTTGTAAATAATATTTTAGAGGTATGGTAAAATAAAGTAAGTGCTAACAGCTGAATTATGATGTCAATGGTTTATTTACTTTGTTTAGTTTTATACTTGCCAAATAAAATATTCCATGTACAGGATATCTCTGTTGTTTATTGTTATTATTATTATTATTGTTATTTTTAATTTTGTTTGCTTAATCTGATCCAATTCTAATTACATTCCTATATATATATTGTTGGGTTTTGGGAGGGGGTTAATGTTTTAATTATAGAAATGTTATGAATTTATGAAATTAGACTCTATGATCAAAAGGGGAAGTTCTTAATGCATATGTTAAGCTCTTAGTTACTTAGGACAGACATTATTTTCCAGTGAAAACATGACAAAGATTAAACCAAGATAATGTTTTATTTCATTTCTTAATAGTTTATCAGGTCCTGTGATTATCAACATTTATCTAGAAAAAGCTAGTAATGTTGTATTCACTCCAAATTCATCATTGAGCAATGTTGGTGTACTTTTTGGCAGCTCTGGAAAAGATAAAGATAAATTCAGAAAAAAACCCAGAAAAAACAAACCAAAAAATTGTTATTCACTAAATAATAGGTGTCCACAAAAATGACCTTTCAGCTTTATACAAAAATTAATTTACACATTGTTCTAACATCCAGTAATTTCAGTTAAATAACATGATATGGTCATAGAACATTGTATATTCAATACAATCCTATTTATTATAGACTTAGACATTTCATTAAATATAAAAGTTTATTCAAAGTCAGTAAATTTTCGATTTTGATACTTGATGAAATATGTTTTATATATACCCAGACAGAAAGTGATGCTGGGGTTTTAGATATCTGTGAGCATTTTCCAAGACCTTTAGTCAGCCTACAGTTTAAAACCTTACTGACTTTTTGTAACTATTAATGTAATTCTAGGTCTGAAAACTTACTCCACACAAAGGTGTCCACACAGATGGCTTACAGGCAAGTTTTCTTTGCAGTCTTCAACACACTTGTCCTGGGTAATGACAGTGTCCTGACCATGGATACGCACCTCAATCTTTTCTAACTCCTGGATCAAGCCATCAACTAACGAAAGAAAGAATGATAATAATTATTATTGTAGAATAAACAATTTCAAACTTAAATCAATATTCTTCATTAAGCCATTCGAAATAATAAATATGAAATAACAGCATTAATATGTACCACAATATGTACCACCAAACGTATCCATCAAGTAGTAAGATTTAATTGTCCATGTAAATTAAATGTAAATATTTTCATTTAATTCTGAAAACTTAATATTTGCATGGCATATACAGATTAGTTATATAAGATAAACTTACAAAGGTGATCAGACAGAAACAGTCCAGAAACTGCACTAACAAGAACAACACAGAGAAGAATGACAGCTCTCATGATTAAACAGCAGTAATATCTAAAAATTAACAAGTTGAATGAATGAATATTAACAACAATACATCAAAAAATCTGTTTATTAATGGTTATGTATCAACCATTTTTTTTTTTTTTTTTTTTTTTTTAATATTTGTTTATTTGTTTAGTTTGCTTTTGTATAAATATGATGTGAAACAGATAATCTGGTATTTGGCTACTCTTATCGATTAGCAATAAGATATGCTTAATGTGCACCTTCCAATGAACAGCAATGCATATATACCATGGCATTAGTTAAACCGGATTTGGAATGGGAAATATCGAGTATTATACATCCAGAAACCTGTCATTTAATCATATTTAGTATAACTCACTCAATAACAAATGATTATAAATCAGTAATTTTCATAGCTGAATAATCTGTTGCAAAAACGAACTTGAATACAATGATAAAAGTGAAAAAATATTTCGCTTAAATATGTCAGCTGTAATAAAATATACACTCAGTTAGTCTATATCATAACGGACGAAAAATATTTGGTTCTTAACTATTTTTCTTTTTTCGGATAATGAAATTTACTTCAAGATTTATTTGTATAAATTTGTAGAATAGAAACGTATAGAAGTTTTGTGCCTTGAAAACTGACACGAATCCTTATCATTGGTAACGTGTCAGTTATTCACGATCAGCTTGACCAAAAGTTTAAAATTGCACATAAATATTAATCATAATAAATAAAGAAAGAAAGAAAGAAAGAGAAAGAAAAGTAAAAAATTTAAATTTTAAAACCTGATGACAGATTTTATATATAATTTTTTTTTTTTTTTTTGTTGTTTTTTTCGTTACTTAAAATAATGCAATGAATTAACAAAATCACACAGAACACAAATATACAAATATAATTAATAACATACGGTATACTCTGCTCTAATCTCGAGTTTTTGAAAGTTTTGGGGTTTTTTTTATATTCAAATCAGTTTAGTTATTCCTTACATCAGACACTTTATTCGTGCGCGCCACGACGCCTATGGATTCATTCAAGGCGCGGATAACAATGCGTACACACAGACAAATAATTTTAATCTGAACAACTATGCAGCTTGCACCAAATCAATTTTAAAAGCTATCCTGCAAATGAGTGAAGTTTTTCTTGTACACAGGATACATTAAAAAACCAACAAAAAAAAAAACCCATTTAAAGCAATATCTAAAAACAAAAGGTGTTTTTGATCGTTTGTTTGTTTTATTTATTTATTTATTTATTATTGTTATTGTTATTGTTATTATTATTATTATTATTTAAAAAAATTGTTTTTGTTTTTAATTAGTTTTAACACTTTACTAAAATTGTGTTGTTTGTAGATAGATACCAGACGTCACGTTTCAAAGGTTTTTGTTTTATGTATTATTTTGCACAAATACTTAATACTGTGATATTAAGAAAATAGAAGTAACACGAAAAGCAAAAGATAAATATTAATCTTACCTGTATAACGTAGACAACTAAACTGTTGGATAAGTGCACATCATTTATAGATAAAAAAGAAATAGAATTAGCAATGGGAAACTAGCATATGTATCTTATCGGTAACTTTGGTTCAAGGCGTGGCGTTTCCACATGACCCTAGAATACCAAATAAACTTAAATAAACTGTAATGCACATCATATCTTGGACGATTACTTCTGAATCTGCAAGTTTTAGAATTTTAAAAAAGACAGAAAAACAATAAAATACAGATAATTAAAATATGTAATCACAGATAGGCTATATTACATGTGGATCCTTCTTTCTGTTTTACTATTAGTATTATTTGTAGTAGTAGAGTAAATAATAGCAGTAGTAGTAGTAGTTTGTTGTTCGTGTTTATATTTATATATTTATGTATTTATTTATTAATTAATTAATTTATTTATTCATTTTTTATTTATTATTATTATTATTATTATTATTATTATTATTATTATCTCTCCCAATAATGTTGCGCCCATTTTGATCCGCCCCCAGAGAAAGACTTTGGTGACGTTAATGAGATAACAGAATTTCTGATTTACCAAAGACTGCTCACGTGACTCTACTTATCATATGACCCATTTAACAGAATTTTAACTTATTCGTCACTTACTACGAATAAGATCTGTGATTCGAAAAGTTTGCCTTTAAACGTATTTATTTAGTTATTTATTTATTGCAATTATGTAATAAGAGAGAAAGAAAGTCGCCATTTTAAGCGTGGGCCATCTTTACATATTAGCAAAAAAAAAAAAAAAAGGTGTATATGAACTTTCTCACAAAAGAGGAAAAGCTTCTCTGTGTATTAAGTTTCAGTATATTTGCACAAGAAAAGAAAACGAAACACA
Organism: Chrysomallon squamiferum; assembly: GCA_012295275.1. NCBI lineage: Eukaryota > Metazoa > Mollusca > Gastropoda > Neomphalida > Peltospiridae > Chrysomallon > Chrysomallon squamiferum. The sequence goes on from CM022671.1 coordinate 27,814,155, forward strand.
GAACACTGAAAGGAAAGGAAAACAAACATTTATTGAAATGAATCGCGAAACATAAAACAGTCTATAAATATCGCTCTGAAAGATTCGTATATTTTTGCATGTATTTTCAAATATACACGTAACTTTCATTAATGCACAAACATAAACACTTAACAAATATATATTATATATATATATACATATACAAACACATATTAAATAAATAGATACAATTTTTAAAAAGTAAAATAAAAAATAAAACTTTAAAAATAAAACAGAGATTAAAGATATATTCAAAGGGAAATATCCAATATCATGTAACCGATTTTCGGATCTCTCTTTTTTTATTTTTTTATTTTTATCTTTTAATTATATATATATTTATTTGTTATAATTATTATTTTTTATTATTATTATTATTTATTATCTTTTCAATTAAAAGCTTGAAAGAAAATGCATGTAGAAGGAGAGGGAAAATATATTTAAAATAATGTTGTTTTTGGGAAGGTTTTCTACTACATCCACCTCACAGATTTAAATACCGTTCTTGCAGTTGTAGACTAATGCTATATTCATCTAATTAGACCTGTTTAACGAGGTAATTGAAACCCACTGCTAAGCAATATATATTCAAGGCTTAAGCCACGGTATACATTTAGCGATAATGATACAAGTAAAGCGAAATGCGGTTTATTCATTTATATTGTTTTAAATATAACTAACTGTTTGTGGTTTCCATTATCGACACTGAGTGACAGTTTCTCCGTGGTTTAATATCCATTATATCTTACAGGTGGAAAATTGCCTAATCTTGTTGGTTCCTCGTAATGTGGAGGATTGTACAAACCCCACTTAGGAACTGGGACTCCGTGAGGGAAAGGCTTAGGATAGCTATAACTGCCTTTATACGACTTGTTGTGGGGCATGGGTCTGACGACTTCACTGTGCATGACCTCGTTGGTGTACGGATAGAAGTCGTCGTGGATGCGGCTGGTTGGATTTGATGGACGTTCGTAATGCCAGTTCACGTTCTTGTAGTCCGCTGAAAATCAAAAACAGTAAAATGATGATTATTATTATTATACGTTTCAGGTTTGTTGTTGTTGTTGTTGTTTATGACCTTGCTGTTATTGTACGAAAATGAATTAAAACACCCTAGAAAGCAGTTTAAAGTGTTTCATTTATTTG